>OU015644.1:6115000-7315000 GCA_907165235.1 Zeuzera pyrina
TGGCCATTTTAGCAGTGTTAGATATATTCACACTACCCACTAATGCGGACAGAGCCCCGTTCACTTTATTGCCAGCTGCTACCCGTCTCTCCACATCCAACTCACATCTTCCATCCTTCGAAAACGCACTCCCCAGATACACAATTTCATTCACTTGTTCTAGACATTTTCCATTTACACAAATCACACATTTCGTTTGTACCGCTTCTCTTTCAAACACCAGAACCTTAGTTGTGTTCACATTCATTTTCAATCCTTTTACTTCACAATCTTCTTTCATGCACGTGACTAGTGTCTGCAACTCTGCTTCTGATGGTGCTATTAGCACAGCATCGTCAGCGTACAATACGCAGTTTACCACTGTGTCATCACATCCCATACCATTCATATTACCCTTCAATCTCAAGAGGCAACTGTCCAAACACAGTACGAACAGCCAGGCAGACATCACGTAGCCCTGTCTGACACCAGAACAGACTTCAAACCAGGGCGACATGTCACCGTCTATCCTTACACAGGCTCTGTGGCCACGATATAATGACCTCACAGCCCGTAGTAAGGAGCCCTCCACGCCATATTCAGGCAGAAGACTCCACAATTTCTTCCGCACTACTCTATCGAATGCTTTTTCTAGATCCACGGAAGCGCAGAAAACCCTCTGGCCTATAGCCAGAAACCTTCCCACGATAACGCGAAGCGAGAAAATCTGATGCATACAATCCCTACCGTTCCTGAAACCACCTTGCGCCTCCCACAAATATCTTTCTGAAACGCCTTTCATACGTTCAGTCAATACCTTAGTATAGACTTTACTCGCTAAGCTGACCAAGCTGATGGCCCTCTAGCCCTATAGCATATTTAATTTCATAAGGATGAATATTGAATCTGTCTAAATAGCTTTCCAATTACCACATCATGTGTCCATTTTTTTAAATATTAAAAAAGGTATAGTAACCTTTCCTTAAAATATAGACATATGCCATCGCAGACTTTTCTGTAGACCTATTAAAGAGGAACAATTCCACCGTACATTGTTTTCTTATATCTCAGATGGATTAGGCAGTGTTTTCAATGAAAGCTCCCAGTCGGCTCGATTTTTTCCGACATCTTCAACAATCATCATCATATTTCAACCAATTTACGCAAAACATGAATGAATTATACATATAAACCTTCCTCTTGAATCACTATGTCCATTGGTGAAAACCGTATGAAAATCCGTTTAGTAGTTTTTGAGTTTATCGCGTTCAGACAGACAGACAGACAGACGCGGCGAGGGAGCTTTGTTTTATAATATGTAGTGATCAATATTCGCTGATAGACTGATTATCTGTCATATTAAAGAACATATCGATTTGAAGTCCATTCTTAATAGTCTAATAGAATTGGTCGACCAGCCTATTGGTGTGGTGGCAGAGCATTTGCCTTCCAAGCCAGGGTCATGGGTTAGATCCCCCGTCAGGTCAATTTCTTGATGTAGGTCTAAATGACTGCTTGTTGGAAAGCCCGACGGCCTTTTTGTGGCCTGGCCGATGTTAGAGACATCTGCCAGACCGCAGAAAGGCCAAACAATCTTCGGTTGATTTAGGAACTTATCTGACTGACTAAATTGAGCCTGGATGTTACTGAGAGCTCCTCAGGTTTGTTGTGTGATACCTATAGAACAAGCCTAGTGCTAGTTTGGGGCCACGTAATTTGTATAATTGTCTAGAGCATCTATCAAATTAATTTATACTATCTGCTACGACAGTTTTGACTGAGAAATTTTGAGTTTCAGTTTAGTTTTGGTTTTGGCAGCAAATCTACCAAACCTTGGACCAAAACTAAAACGCTTGTGAGTTTCATGGCCCTTAGTGGCTATCGGCATTATGTGATATCACTTCACCCACACCATGTACTTACAGTGGAAAGTAATTTTTTTAGAGCTACAACACATAATTTATCAAATAATTGTTTATATAAACAAATACATGATGTTTACAGTTAGCTAAAATAAACAGAATCTTGCAAAATGTTTAATAGAATTAGCTTATAAAGGTAATTTTGGTTCTAGCCAAAACTAAGACTTGAATAGACATTTAATTTTTATTAAGTATAGATTTGTTATAGTCGGTCAGTATTTTTTATCATGGGTAGTAAAAGGATGCTATTCCTATTGTGAAAATCAAAATGTAAAAGCTCATCTGAGCCATAAAGCTACACATGCACATACGAGTTCAATCAAATCTTCAAAAAGGTTGCTAGAGGTTCTCACAGGCACAATGCAATCCCTCTGATGTTACATGCACTCATAAGCTATGGTGGCCATTTATCATCAGGAAAGCCATATGCTTGTTCATCACCTTTATAGTTTAAAAAAATAAACACAGGCCCCTTCAAATGAAGTCAGGAAATTATACTGTATTGTACTATGTGGGGCCGGAGCAGTACAGGGAGAGTGGTTAGCAGATAGACAGCAGTCTATCCTATGAAGACGTCTAATTGGCATCTGACCTCAATAATGACTATATCCATATGCCACCATCAGGACCAATGGTTTAACATGTTTACTGAAGCACAGTCACTTATATAGATGCCACTGGGTCACTCGACCAATAGGTAATTGCATGCAACATCTAACATTGCTTAAGTGGGCAAGTAAAAAAACAAACATTGTCTTTGCTCAGAGTACCTACATCTTTTACTATGTGAAAAGTATAGTAAAAGGTAATTTAATGGTTTACATTAAAACTTCAGGCAATAACAGACTTGTATTGGCCAATTTTGAGCTATTGTCATAGGCAATGTATTACAAAACTACCAAGCATTACAGAAAGCCAGGAATTGTATTGTTAGTGTTAGACTTAATTTATTAAAGGTGATAATTATCTTAAAACGAGGTTAAGCACTCTATGTATCATATTCAATCACAATTACTAATTTTTATTAAATAAAAACAAGTTGGATTAGTAGCTACGTTTATTTCTACATTTCCTTTTTTGCAGTGGCTCACTCTTATCTCATTCGTTAATTTGATTTAATATCGTAATTGTACTATATTTTTTGAGTTGATAAATAATTTTTTTGGTATTTTTGGCAATAAAACTTGTAGGAAGCTTGACGGATTATTTTGTATGTAAAAATATGTATCAATAACATTTTCTTACTCACCTATAGCTAATGTAACGAAAGTAGCTTGTACTACTAGCGATAAAATACTTAATAAATATAGGAACAACATTTTGGTGTATATTTATTTATTAACTTCTAATATTTTAGTAGTTTTGAAAATTTTTTTTGAGGTTATACTATAAGCGTTGTCAAAATCAATGACAACTGTTAACGTCAGTAAATTGTCAAATCGTTCAGAAAAATCACGAAAACATGCTAATTGAAAATTACAGCATACAACTAATATTGACGACCTCCGTGGCGCAACGGTTTAGCACGCCGAAAGTAAACGGGGGTTGCGGGTTCGATTCCCGACCCGAGTCTGAGTGTTTATGTATAATATGTATTTATTTACAAAAGAAAAATATATAAGTAGATATCAGTTGTCTAGTACCTATAACACAAGCTGCTTACATTGGGACTAGATGGCGCTGTGTGAAATATAACATATCTTCATGCGGTATACCTAACGGGATAGTCAGAGAGAACGGAGCGCCAAGTTCACGGTCCTTGCTTACTTCTGTCGCTTCCTCAAATTTCATCATTCTCCTCACACATTTTCGCTTAGATATACGAGTGCTTTTGACATTTCCGTCGGCGAACACTCTGGCTATTTGATATTACGTCTGTGTTGAATACTGTTTCATTAGTACCCTATTTAATGTGTTTTAAAATTCCTCCTCGACTATATAAGAAAAATATTGCAAAATTGTCATAGCTGACCAAAATATTTGTAATAATAGAGCAAAAGAAATGAATAAAATAAATACGAATGAATTGTAATTTATTTATTTATTTATATCTAAAAACATTACGCAATTTAATTAAACAGTTAACTTTGTAATTTAAAATTATTTTATAAGACTTGTACCAAGGACTCAGCATAAATATCTCCATTCGAGTTCTCCGCTCTGCATCCATAATAGCCCTTGTCTGATTTCTGAATACCCTTAATTACTAATCCTTCTGCATTCAAAACCAACTTGTTGTTAGCAGCGAGGGGTTTAGCGTTGTATGTCCAAGTGACTTTAGGAGCGGGGACTCCTTTGACGGCGCAAGGTACCGTCACGTCTTGACCTTCTTTAACAACCGCCTGTTGTTCAGGTTTCTTTGAGAACGTGGGTACGCCTAAAACATTCAGTATTATTGTAAGCAAATACTTTACCTTTAAAGTTCGGATTTTAATTCTGTTGAATATAATTATTAGAATACTAACTTAAAGAATGCCTCTATCTATCGTATACAAGGTTATTTCGAAAGGATAGGTAAATGTGGAAGGGTATTAAAGTACCCATAACAACGGTAAACTTCGTCAAAAGTCAATAGTTCTAATGTAACACCTCAGTTTACAAAAAAATAAAGGTGAGGCACCCCTACACTAGCAAACCTTTGGTATATAGGGCATAATAATAGGGTTGTACATTTTTTTTATATTAAATGAATGTTTTTTTTATATGGAAAACAATATAAATGTATTCCGTAATTATTACAACTACAATATAAGTCAATAGTGACACTTTACGTTAGTAAGTAATTAATCTGTGGTGACACGTTGAAAGTCTGGCGGATTTATACCCTTTTTCACAATAACCTTGTCTATATGAATAGAGTATACGACAAAACAAAATAATGTATGCCATGGCCTAAATTTCGTTTCTTTTAGGTATGTACCTACTGAATATATACTGATTAATCTACTTCTTGATATTATAATTAAAATATTGGCTAATATATTATAACTACTCACTCTGAACAGTCAACCTCATGACATGCTTCTGCGGTTTTCCAACACCGTTGTTGACATCGCATGTGTACTCGCCCTCATCTTCCAATAATGTCTCCCGGATGAGCAACCTCTTGCCAGAGCTGCGGTTGTGTCGTGTGACGCGGTCGCCTGGATTGCCATTCACGTTCTTTCCGTCCTTGAACCAGTCGGGATATGCGAGAGGACTGTGGACAACAATAATAATTGGACACTTCAAAATGCTGAAACCATATTAGTTTGAAACCACCCGTAACGTGAACAACGGCATCCGCTTATGTTTATTCGCCGTGTTCAATACTGCGTTACGGTTTTCTTTGCACTACATATTGTATAGTACAATAGTTACATATAGTACTTGTACTGTGGATATAGGCATAGATTAATAACTACGACTACATATCAGGGTAGTCTTGTGCCACGCAAGGGCCTTGAGCACACAGAGTTTAGGAACGCCTATAGAAAGCAAGAAAGATGTAAACAGAATTATCTAAACGAAAGAGAGGGTGCATAAATTTGATGTCGTTGTGATTAATTTAAATATATTTTTGAACTAACTCCCGTCCAAGTTTTCAAATTTATTACACAGCACCTCCGATCGGTGCTGGGTTAGCTGACACCTGCTAGCTGGCCCTTTAATCTCTGAACCTACCATAGATTCTCTGTACACCGTACTGAGGATCAAAGAGTATCTTTATTCTATAAGAGTCCGCCTAGGCAGACTTTGTTGTATTTGCTGATGACCTGGATCATGATATCTAAGAAGACTGAGAGTTAGATATTTGGTTATGTAAAACTTTAATTCGTTATCTTGAAATCTTTAAACGTGGGAAACACAATTTGAGAAAAAAAAACTGGATAAAAAAAAGTCCAGAAAAAACCCTGTTAAAACACAAAGATCCAGTTGTATCTGCGAAATTCAACAGAATTTTAAAGTAATTTTTACTAAAATGGATAGGTAATTATAATATCTCAAATCTCTAAAACCACTGTTTTAATTGATAATGTAGTTTTCTTGCAAATTAAAATTATGAGCAAACACAAATGTTGAGATTTCACCGCGTTAAAATATGATCAAATCGCAACTGCGAAAATCAACTTTATAAATATTGATATAGGGCGTGGGGGTAATGGACGAATTCGATTGCACTGGGCTGCATTGGCGGACTCGGCAACTGAGGATCTTCGTTAGAACTTTCGTTGAGAAGCGAAGAATGTGTCGATCAATAAGTTTGAATATTTGGACGGAAGATAACTAATATTGTAGGTGTATAAATTATGTATATGCGGTATATACACATAGGTAATATGAAACACCTCAGTCTACATTTAGTCCATTTGTGGTAGTGTCAATAATAAATAAATAATAATGTTGCATAATTAATAAATAAAAATATTATAATGAAAAAAAAAATGATTGAAAATTGTGGTGAATCATCAATATCTATGTATAGTTCTGAATACTGGAGTATACTATTCCTTTCGCAGCGCTGTAAAACTTTAACTAATGAATAAAATAAAAAAAGTGAATATTGAAAGTTATTCCTTAAGAACCCCTCTATAAAAATAGTCTGGTATAATTTTTTCGTAAAATGATTAGAAAAAAGTTATAGCGACCAATAGAAATTTTTTTCCAAAATTTTCATAGATTTTCGCTTATAACTATCTTATTTTTGGTTGTACGATAAAAAGTTACTGTCCAAAGTTGTAGAAAATTATATTTTCGACCAAAAATGCTTAAACAATTTTTTTGTGGGACCTATAGTTCCTGAGATAAACCATGGAAACCACTTGCACCCCTTTTTCCAAGATGGCGGCCATGGGACAAGGGTTGCGACCCCACAAACTTTAATTTAACTTTACACTAACCCTTTCTTGATATCTAAAAAATAAAACTGCGTCCTCTGACAAATGTAATTTTAGCTCAAAAGAATGTAACATTTCAATGGACTAATTATATATTGATGCCGTTGTGTCTATTTGTTGAAACGAATGATACGAATATATGCGGTATTTTCGTTTGAAAACCGATTACCGCGGTTTAAAATTTAAAATTCAATGTTTGAATGCTAGTTTTGAAGAATGTCCAGTGTGTCCTTAGCTGTGTTCAGTGGAAATCATTCCAGTTTATTTTTTATTACAAGGGTTTTAAAATATTTAAACATGTTTCATGAAGTAATTATATTTTCACGAATGGAAATGTAAGTAGTTCATGTGTGAAAGTAATGTTTTTAAATTGATTATTTGTGTATGAGCAGTGTGATTATCAAAAACGAAAAGAACTAATTAAATTTATGCTTCTATCAATAGATGCCAACACTGTTATTGCATAACAGCGCCATCTAGTAATAATTTAAAAAGATTTGTTATTAATGGATGCTTTCTTTTTATTTCTTTGTTATTTGTAATGCAGAAGTAAAAATAATTAGTAATAATATAACACAAAAGATGTCACTATATTGCAATAACAGTTTTCACGTGCTTAGTTCATCTTTTATCCACTAGATGGCACTTCAGAACTACATTCGTAATTTTTTTTATTGCTTTTTGGTAGAGACACATTTTACGTGGGTAGGAATTGATAATACATATGCAATGTGCATGCCTGCAATTTATGGCGAATTTATAGTTTGTACATATGCACAGACATCTATCTAGAGATCAAATAATACCGTAAATTTTTTTTTTGTTATAAGAATTATTTGTTCGTTTCTTTTTATTTATGAACTAAACTTGAAAGTATTTTTACTCGTAGCCAAACTGTTGCCAGTTTGTTATTTTAATGTTTATAAATTTTTTGAAATAAATTAAAATTAATGAGTAATTTGTAAAACATTGTACTCACGTTCCTCCGTAGATGCAGTACAGCATGGTGACATCGCCGACTTTGGCCGTCATGTCCTTGCTAACGTACAGTGGCGTCAACTCTGAATTCGGACCTTTGGCTGGCTCCACACCCTCGATTATGTGCTCGGCAACGGACACGTAGTCGTCCACAGCCGGAGACTTAGCCAAGCACACGTACTTGAAGCCCTTAACGACATCCTCTTCTTGAGTTATATTCGTGAAGTACAATGTTCCTTCAGGGGAATACGTGATGCGTCTGTCCAGAATAGTGTGAGAAACGCTGGGTTTGGACTCTTGTTGCAAGTGCCATACAATGGAAGGCTTCGGGTACGCGTCAGGAACAGAGCAGTCTAACTGGTAAGGCTTGCCTTCCTCTGGCTTATGTTTTTTAGGGGTTACGTTTGGGACGGAGAGGTAGGTTCTCTTCACGTTAATCACGCGGGAGCTGGCTGTGCCCAGGTCCGACTGAGCGAAACATTGATAGCGGCCTTCGACTTCTTTAGTCGGTTTCAAGAATACAAGTGAGCCTTCGTCCTTCCTCTGGACGATCTGTGCGTCAGACTTAAAATCGAATGGTTGACCATTTTTTTGCCATGAATATCTGTTGAAAAATAAATTAATCATTAGGTGTCGATTTGAATTTTTTAAGTAATAGCTAACAATCAGATAACAAGAATATTTTTGTAGTTCATTGCCTCCTTCAATACTTGCCAAGACTGGTTAATCTTGTTGTGTATTTGAGGAGTCCATAAACTCGAAAATATTTTTAGCGTTCATTGACTTCTCGAACAAGAATACTATTTACTGCATTTGAACTGCAGCTCATCGTATTGTGGAATTATTATTTTCTTCCATAAATAGGGAATCACTTATAAATTATCGTCAGTGAACATCATATAATATATTAATGGATCGCTCGTATTGCAATTGCATATCTACAGCTAGATGTAATCTCATGGTTTGCGACGAAGGATTTTTTGACAAATTTGTATAGGCGATGAACTATCCCAGATAGCAATTTAAACTTGAACCAAGTGCCAAAGGATTATTTTGAGAAATTTGTATAGGCCATGGACTATCCGTGAAGACGAAATAGCCGTGCAAGCTGTACTTGAAGCAAGTATAAATCAGACTTTCTAGCTACCACGCGTTAAAGGTAAACAGAGTTTGTGCTGGAGTTATTCAGGTAGGACGTTCTATCGTCCTACCAGAAGGCAAGTATGTGGTGATACACAATAGCAGATACCAAATATAAACAAAAAATTTCCTGTCATATTTGATATAGCAGTTTCTAATCATTAAATGTCAAAAACTTGTCTCGTCATATTTGAGTTTGTATTTATAATCTAAGAGAAATCAAGCATGCAGCAATCTTATATGCTATCTGGGTAACAACCGTCATTACTACTTTGCCATCTGCGAGCATTTACATTGATAAAGTAGACGTAAAGGTGTGATTGATCTATATTTTATGTCAAGTTGTAAAGACGACATTATGTATTTAATATGATTGCATGATGAAAATTAGAAAGCCTTATTAAAATACTTACTGAATCGGTTTTCCATTGGAGCCTTCAGTGACGCACTCCAAGACGAAAGGCTGCGATTTCGGTGTTACTCGGAACAGTACCTCGGAAGGTTGCTCCTTCAGCACGGGTAACTGCTGCTGAACGGGCTGCGCTTGACCTGGAAACAAAACACGAGTTTGTAATTCATACAACGCTCGTTACTCTTAGCATAGGCTATGCTTCACTTATCGAAACCTCGATGTCATATTTGATTGTAGTACTCTAATTTCATCATGCTCGTCGAACGCAAAGAGTAGCCAAACTTCGATGCAACAGTGAGCCAGTGAGACAGTATTAACTTTGTCGTTAAATTATACCAAAGTAATATCAAAGAGTATAATATCAAAGAGTAGTTAATTACTAGCGTAAACTAATATTATGGGCGACATCAGCTGAATACAATAATACCACTTAACAATAACTAATATTATGGGTGACATCAGCTGACTACAATAACCATATGTCACAATGTGTGATTAATTATATTTTCTAATTAAATTCCTTGTATTAGTCCCTTTTTTTAGTCACTGCCCTCTCGAGAAGTGCTTTGGCACAGCGCGAGGGGGTTTCCGAACTCCGTTGCGTTCCGTAGGAGATCCCGGAGCCCCTCAACAACTCGCCAAGGCACACAGGTACTAAGAAAAAATGAGCCGATGCAGGACGCCTGGCAGATATGAAATATAGAGACTAAATTGAATAGAAAATATGCATGAAAGGATGGTTTATAAAGGAAATAAATATCGTATAATTAAAAACAAAATATTCCATTTTTTTTAAAGAAAAAATTGTTCTTTATTTAAAAACACAGACAACGTGTTCCGAAGTGAATACACTGCATACGCTATAGGTACTACGACGCGTTGTCAAGTCGCCATGCCAAAAGCTAATCTGACCCGCCCCATAATATGCAAATATTTTGAAAGAACGTGATTAATTCCTAAAATCTTCAGCTATTTTCCGCTTTCCGACCGATTCGGTGCTGGTTAGCTGACCGAATGCTATCTCCGGTATATTCTGAGGATGCTTGTTAAGAGGTGAAACACGTGTCGATCGGTGGTTTTTGGAGTTTGAGCGGAAAATAGCAAAAGATTTTAGGAATTTATAATTTATCACATGAAATGGATTTCCGCAAAGTAACACCTGAGTCTACACAATATTTTGAAAGAAGTAAGTACCTATTCGATTTCTTTTTTTTGATTGAATTTAATTAAATTGTTTATTTATTGATTTTGTTATATCATAAAAGAATAACTTTTTAAGAAGCCAAGGACGATCAAGGCTTACTTATGAAGATCAAATGGCAAGAGTGTTAGCCGACGGAAATGTCAAAAGCACTCGCATACATAGGCGAAAATGTGTGAGGAGAATGATGAGATTTGAGGAAGCGAAAGAAGTAGGTAAGGACCGCGACGCTTGGCGCTCCGTCCTCTCTGACTACCCCGTTAGGGAAACGGCGTGAAGATATGTATGTATATCATACCCTTTAATTAAATAGGTATATTATCATTGAACACACTTATATGAATTGAATGCAATACATAATTATTTTGTGAGAGTTATTTGTATCTTACTATACAACTTTCTACATATAATATTAATGTTCGATTGAATCGAATATTGTCGATCAATGGACCGTAAAAGGAGGTGAAAATTAATTTTCAAGTTATAACTTTAGGTATATCACGTATGTATTTACATAAAAGCGCAACTAATATGAAGTAATATAAAAGTAATTCTGAAGGTACGCAGTTATTATATTTAGTTCCATGCTACGTATATGTAGGTATTTTATATTATGGCGTTTTAAATACAGTTCAAAATTGCCTTTCTATTCAATTTTAAGGTTCTGTATCTCAGAAGGAAAAGCAGTTATAAATTAATTCACGTACGTCTGTCGCAGCCGATTATTATTATCAAATGTGGCTATGGAACAAGTAAAACTTAAAAAATTAATAATATTTGGGTCAATTTATAATAGATAACTCATTTCAAAGAAACTTATCAATGCGATGTATGTAGTTTACTGTCTATACTAACATTATAAAGACGTAAATTTGTTTGTTTGTGTGTACTGGATAAACTACTGAACCGATTTCAAAAATTCTTTCACCTATAGAAAGCTACATTATCACCGAGTAACATAAGCTGTATTTTATTTTCAAAAAATTTCTACCCGTCCGAAGCCAAGGCGAGTCGCTAGTGTTATATAAAATACAAGCTATTGCTCGCGATTTGACTTTGTCCTTATTCAGGGCTCAATTTCATCAGTCGGTTCAGAAGTTTATAGTTATAAAAACGTGAAAGAGAGACAGAGATATTTACGAATACATTTAATTAGTTTGAATACAGCCTATACATTTTATAGTTAAAAAAAATATGCCCCTATCATGCTGGTCTGGGAGAGAAAGAAAGATTTAGAATATTTAAAGGCGACGAATTGGAAATTATGACGGCAGGGATTTCAATTTTTCTGATTAATTACAAAACATATGAAAGTGATATTCGGTAACCTGATTCTTCATTTCATTAACTTCATTTTCCCGATTGCGTTACATGATTGGTTAACTTTAGTAACGGAAAAAAAATTAAAGAAACCACTTTTAAAACAGAGATTTACGTTTTTCCTAATTTGCATGCATGCATTACATGCTTCCAAATTTTCTGCGAAGATTAATCTAAACACTCTTCAAAATGCCAGTTGGAATTTTTTAAATTAATTATAGTTTTTAATATACATGAAAATAACTGTTTTTTCGTATTTTTGGGAAGCTAGCGCGCACACGTTTGAATAGCGCAGAAGGTCTATATTAAGGTAAAAGTCGGCCCCGTAGCCTGGACCAGAGAATACGGCTACAATGTTCCCCGTCTGTTGTAAGAAGTAAGTAAAGGGGTCTGTAGGGCTGCGGCTGATAGAAGTGGAGGATCTACTACCTAAGTACGTAACTGCAGCCAATCAGCAATAGCCAAATCTTATGTGATCGCCATATGTTGCGCGAATCGCAATTGCAGCCTCTGTTAATTAAGAGCAAGCTCCTAAAAAAAGTTTTTTGCCTAGGCTCCGGCCTCGCGCTCCGCCACCCAAACGCGACATTTATCGTTATAACTGGAATATTAATTCATATAATAAAATATTCTTTAACCAGTATTTAGTAAACTGTATTGTCTTCCTGTTAGCCGCAATTTTATGTCACTTACTCAAGTAATTTAGGAGAAATACTTAATAATCTCTCAAAAAGGCATCGCATTGCAGAAAAAAGTATCGAACGAAAATTCATAAATTACATTATGGTTTTAAGCAGTCGTTAGAAAAATGTATAAATAAATTTATAATTAAATTTCACATTCATTAACAAACTTATTTAAAAACCCTCAATATTTTGGCAGCCGGGTCTTAATTAGTGAGCTAAAACTACTGCCAGCAACCCTATTTACATGCAAGACAGCGCGAGGGCGGCTCTAGAAACGTATTCAGTATTCCTTAGGAGATTTCTGAGCCATTCGACAACGCTTTGAATAAAAGCCCCATACAACCTATAGTGTCACCCCCAGGCTGGGTACTTGTGTCCAGGTTTCTCCTGCGTCCACGTAGCGAAAAAAGGAGTACGAACACAGCTTTTATATGAATAGCAATTAATAATATAGGCTTTAGTTATCAGTCACTCTAATTTTACTTTGTAATCTGGAGGCTCGAATAATAATAATTACGAAGTACAGGTACCGATTTGATGTACCTTGATTGATAATCAGCCCGAAATGACCGAATTAAAAATGGTGTTAATTATTATATAATATACATAATAATATAATATGTTAGTCCAAAAATAAACATAAGAACTTACCTAGGACAAGGCACGCAGCAACGACGACAAAGATTTTTGAAACTGCCATTTTTATTACCTGCAACGATTTGAGATAATTGTATAAATAATAAAACAACAATAATAATAATTCTACAGACTATTATAAAATTTACAGATAGTAATTTCAACTTGAACCAGGCTTGCTTTAAGTTTGCAAGCAACTGTGTATATTTGACGAAAGTTTGAATTAGACTTCCCCACCGCGACAAAGATACAATGTTGCAATAAAAAATACTAAAGATACAATGTTGGAATTGTTCGGGTACGATACTCCAACGTCGTACCCGAAGCTAATCATGTGGCAATACACAAAGTAGAAATCAAAATGTAAATAAAAACTTGATACCTACTAAAAATAACAAGATTGCAGAAACATTGTTAAAGCTTTGTTGTCATATTTGACGCAGCAATTTTAATCATTAAATGTTCAAAAGTTGCCTCCTCATATATGTCTTGACAATTTACAATCAAAGAAAATAAAGTATGCAGCAACAATTCTATCTGGGTAGTGTGACCCTAAATTAAGCACTAGACTTGTGCTATGGATTTATGGGTACAATAAAATAGAAGAGGTCCCAGTAACACATACACTCCATAACAATTGAGGAAAGTTCGATCCTAACTTAACATGTCGGGGATTGATCTCGGGGCTTGAAAAGCAGATGCTAGCCATCGCATCAACGGATCAGCCTTTATAATTAATTATAGTTATATTGAATCGGAATATAGAAAAACAATATTTGTAATTGAACGCACCCGTATTGTACCGCGATGCGGACTTCTTGGCGGGAAATGATACTGAATTGGTGATCCGACTCGCATTTATATGAAAATGCTAACTTATTACTCATTCATTTTGCAGTCATCAGGGCTTGAATAATGCGCTCAAACAAATATCTATTAGCAAAAATGTACACAGCGATAACCTGTCGCAGCTCAGGTTATTGGCGCTTTAGTTTTTTATGTAATACCTATTCTAGATACAATTTATGCGGTTCCATTAAATTTTATCACCTGTTATGTATTGTGCGCAATATTTTAACTTCTAAAATAAAATTTTGCTATTAAAACATATTAATTAATATTTATTATTGGGGTAAATAGGTGCACGTATTCTATTAGTCATTGTACTTACCTAGTTAGTTTAATTATCATTGTTAAACCATAATAAGTCTGCGCGCAAACTCACCGATTTTCCAGAATGCGTGCGTGACCCATGCCCGGTGACGTAGTACGTCTCGGTCTCAAAGCCCGCATTGCATTTTTTCTTAAATTTGTATGAAGAGTTCAATTTAAAATTTGACATGTTGAATGTATGATATGATATGTCATTACCAGTGATCGGATAATCGGACGCTTATATACCTAAACTTCTTTTCTTGAAAGAATAATATGGATATTCCTTCCTGAATTAATAAGTAATCCCAGATTCCCGGGATTAAACAATTTTGTAAAAACAACTATAAGTAACTTAATGAAATTATAGCAATGGTTGTTTTGATTTAGTATCTTTATTATATTCAAAATAAATGGAATTTCAATAAAAAATGATAATGTGCACAATGTGGTCAAGTAGTGGAAATTGATTTATTTATCTAACAGTTTAGTGATCGAATCGACTAATTTATTGTATTTTATATGAATAGAAGACTAAAAAATATTACTTGTAGTTATTACACGACTGCCAAAAAAAAGGATTGTAATATTTTTTATGTATACGTATGTTTGTCCGTTTGTTTATTTTACTATAACTTCTAAATGCCTGAACCGATATGCCTGAACCGATTTAAAAGTGTGTGGTATGGTTAGAATCCTTAGGTCATCTCGAGTGACATAGAATACCTCAATTGTCCAAAACCACCGTAAAAAAATGGCAAACTTTTTCTAACTAAAAAAACTGTCATCCGACTGCTAAAAAAGTTCTCAGTTGTATTTTTCAATTATTGATATTTCTAAGCAAGCAACTCAAAAACATTAGTCTACATATGAGTAGATGACTTTATCAAAATCTATTCGTTCAAATGCAAAGTGCAAGTAAATGAGTGAGACAGCAAATAACATTATCTGGCCAAGATATTTAGACGACCAACAGAAATGACGCAATTAGAGCAAAAATGCGGCTGTGATAACGCTACGAAGGGATGAGCGGGGACTGAAGTAGGGAGGGGGCGGGTGTGCGACCCTGCGCCCGCGCATATTTAGGTTCATTCGTCGCTTGTCTGTCTATTCATGGGTTCGGGTGTTGTGTTGTGTTTTGCTCCTTTATCTAACGACTTGGCGATCCCACGGTTTTTGATTTGCATAGTTATCTGGATATCTATTTTGCTTGGAACGACAACTTTATGCTACGAATCACGGACTCCGTCACTCTCTGCGACCTGGCTTGAATTATTTGTTTTTTTACAAGGTAAGAAATGTTTATTTCTTATTTTCTACAGTGCAATTACAGTGTCACCAAAGTTGTATAGCAAAAGATAATATACTTATTTAAATACAGAATATTACCATTCAGTTGTTTTTCAGTTAACCCTGTAGTTCGATGATTTACCATTTGCGCTAAATAATCTAGAATAATGCGTAACTAAATGAAAACGAAATTGATTTGTTATTTTGAATTCCTTTTTTATTTCAGTCTGCGATTACTGCATCTTGGTTGGCTGTGTCCTCGATCCTTTTTGTAAAATTAAAATGGCAGACCCGATTCCAGTCGAAGACATTGCCCAGTCATGGATAAGGGATATTCCTGAGATGATTTACGACGCAGCAAGTAAAACTATATTTTGCTGTAAGTGTGAAACTACTATGAAGGCAAAGAAGACAAATGTTGATCGGCACATAAAGTCGCAGAAACATCGAAATCTTCAAACAGATGATTTTTATTTTGATTTTGTAGATTTTCTGATAATCTGCAACATACCTTGGTCAAAGCTAGAAAATCCCACATTTCGAAACTTTTTCAAAAATATATTTGTAACTGCAAACAAAATCGTACTATTGCTAGTGAATCTTTATTGAGAAAAACATATTTAAATCGTGTTTTCCAGGCTAAAATGAAAAGTATTCATGACGATGTAAATAATTGTAAATTATGGATTTCATTAGATGAAACTACAGATTTTATGGGTCGAAATGTGGTGCATTTTTTAGTAAAACCATTAATTGAGGATGAACCTAAACAGACTTATATGTTGGGCTGTAAGACTAGACGCTGTGAATGGACAATCAATGTCTCAATTTGTCATTGAATGCTTGAAGAATTTGTGGGGAGACTTATTTGAATCTAAAGTTCAAAACTTGCTTAAGATATGCACCGATAGTGTAGCATACATGATACTTGCTGGCAAAATATTGAACAAAACTTTCCCTAACATGAAGCATTTTACTTGTTTAGCTCACGCATTGCATAGGTTAACAGAAAAAATACGTTTAGATTACGAGGACGTGGATACGCTTATATCAAATGTAAAAAAAGTGTTTCTGAAATCTCCCAATAGAGTAAAAATTTTAAGGGACATGTATCCAGATTTACCGTTGCCTCCACAACCCGTTGTTACTAGATGGGGTAATTGGTTGGAGGCGGCATTTTATTATGCAAAATATTTTAATGAAATCTCTAACGTTATGTCTTCGTTAAATAGCAATGAAGCTATTTCCATCAAACATGTTAAAATGTGTTAACTAAAAAAAACTTGTTACCCGATCTAAAATTTATAGATGAGCATTTTAAAATTATTCAGATTGCAATAAATAAGTTGGAAACATATGATTTGTCCATATCCCAGGCATTCGAAATATTTGACGAGGTAAGAACGCTAATTGAGTGCACATCAAATAATGAATTGACAGATAAGTTAGAACAACTCATGGATAGAAATCCCGATTTTGACGTAGTTAGGGAAATATCCGTAAACTCTATGGAAGTAAGTGACGCTAATCTTTACAAGTTTGCGCCACTTACTTCCGTGGATGTTGAAAGGTCGTTTTCAACATGTAAGTGGATTTTAAATGTTAAGAGAAATAGGTTAAAAATTGAAAATCTAGAGAAAATTATGATTATTTATTTTAATTCAATGAATGTCCTAAGTGAGAGTACTTCGAAGCAAGTAGAATCAGACGATGATGACGTTAACGTTTCTGCCTCATGTTCACAACAGCCTGACACAGAAATGCTAACTTCGTGAAACGTACGATCAAATTAATTAACAGGTGTAAGGAACCGCTATCATTAAAATGAATTCAGACCACCCTTGTAACTATCAGACAATAATAATAAGGATAACCGTTCCTTATACTCCGTGTAGTACAATTTTTAAGTACATCTTTAATTTTTAATACTTTTTGTGAAAGATTTTATAATTTGCTTTTGTACGAAAATAAATGGTGCTACACATAAAATCACAATTGTTTTTTAAATTCCGTACATAGTTTAGATTGCTGGCCTGTTACAAATCCAGTTTTCATAAAAACTTTCATTGTAAATTAAAAGTTCCATTAGAATCGGCTTTTTAAATCTAAATAAAATGACAATGAGAGTTTAACAGGGAACAGCCATCTTGAAAGTTCGAGAGGGTATGTAAGCATTATTCAAAGAAAATATATCGTTTTCACAACGAGTTCTAACTATTTTGTATGCAGGTAACATTTTTAGCAATCAGGAATTTCAAACGATTCCGTGATCCGGGATTCTAAAAGGCATGTCCATATTATTCTTTCGTAGGCATAAAAATGAAGTTTAGGTATATTAGCGCCCGATTATCCGATCACTGGTCATTACTACTTATATCTAGAATTCATATACGATAAATATAATACTTACCTATAGCTTGTATTTTATTGACATTTCTACTTACCTCCTTAGGGATACGGCGTGGGATATATATGTATGAATACAAAATATAAAAATCTGAAGTAACTTAATAAAAATTTTATGTATTAGTATGGAATCTTAGTTTTCCCAAGTACAACCACTTGTAACTTATTACTTCCAAAGCGATTGAGTTACCTTTTAAATCATTAGGTATGTTTTAATTTTAATCCTTCAAAAATCAATGAAAGTTGTTGCTCTAAACGCGCTCTTTATTGACCTCGTTGAATTTTTAACAGTAGAATCATTTAGGTATAGAATATGTAAAATTAGATTTTCCAACAAGAAATGTTTTTATTACTTACAATTTCTTTTATTTTTACCGATCGATCAGCAAAGAAACTCAGAATTCCGTTGCAATCTGAGACCAAACAGAAGTGAAATTAAAAAATAATCGGATCCAAAATACCTACCCGCTATTTAGTTTTTGTTTCTGTGTTACAGTTTCGGGTTCCCCTTTATGCTTCTGTGCCTCAGTAGATGTGAAAAGGGCGCAATAATCGCCTGCGACATACTGACTGGCATACAGAGAGATATTATGTATGTGACGAAGCTGTTAGGGTTCCGTTTTTACCATTTTGATTATATAAATATTACATCTTGAACTTGAACTCATGGAGTTAACACGTCAGAAACTAACTACCATTATAACTCGCAACTACAGCACGTGCTAAATGATTCCAATATAGATTGTTGTGTAAACTGTTTTTAATCGCAAAGTGCCTTTATTCTTTGGAATGCATTTAACGGCAATTCAAAATTGGTGAAAATATAGACAAAATTGCTAAGAATTGCTAATAAAAAATATGTCATACAATAAAACTCCTTCATGAAATCGATATTAGTTTAAAAAAATTTAAGTCGCTATAAAATAATGATTGCCAAAAAAAGTAATAATTTAAAGTAATTGATTGTGCTATGTAAAATAACATTTTCTCTAAATTAAATAAATAAACTTGACAAGCTGTCATCCTGACAATGTCGGCTCATCCGGCGCAGTGAATGGAGTTAGAGAAGCGTATGTCCTTCCTTAATATCCTTAATGGAGTTGGTGCAAATACACAACGTCTCTTCTTAACTTCTGAAAAAAAAAACTCGGGAATACACCTACTAGTATACATAAGATTGCTGTATATACATGTACCAACAGAAAAAGATGAAAAGAGATGGAATACTATAGAGATGTTTCAAGATTAAATTTCTCGACTTCAACTATCTTCTTAGAGTGCGGATTCCTATTTCAATACGGCCGCTGGAAATAACTCGGAAACCCACTAGTTTATATAAGATTGCTATACTTATATAGATATACTAACAGCAAAAGATGAAAAGAGATGGAGAATTACAAAGATGTTTCGAGATTAAATTTCTCGACATCAACTATTTCTTTAGAGTGCGGACTCCTGTTTCAATACTGCTTCATTTATAAAGCGGAATTCCGATCTGTAGCTTCGCTGGTCGCTACCGCGGCACTCTCACTTTGCTCGCTTAGCTCACGCGTTGTGGTAAAAAGACCTAACCTAACCAAAAAAAGTGTTATAAATATATCGTCGTGTTTGTGTAGTTACAAAAAAATTTCCAAAATTTAACCTAATTTGAAACAATCTAAACCTTATCCTGCATTTGTCCTCGCCATTTCCTCCCAAGCATTCATTATCACCATTACACTACATTAAAGTTTCAAAATTTTATTATGAAAACTGTTAATTTTGAAGTTTAACATTTTTTTGTAGCAGAGACCATTAATTTTAAAGAAGATGTGCTTTATATCAAAAGTAATAACCGTGAATTTTAAATATTCAGATTTGTAGAGAAAATTACTAATTCTATAGCTCCATTATATATATCCTTCAATTTTTTACTATGTTATTGTGTTGTTTTCTTATGCTATACACGATATAAAACTGCAGGCAATTGAACCTTACCGAGGACTTCATCACCAAGGCTGCCAGCACTTATTAATCTCTCGAGGTACCTATCGAAACCTTTTTAAAGAATCAGCATTGTAAAACGCACCATTAGAGTGGTATCTCTCACGGAGTAGTCAGAGAGAACGGTGTGCTAAGCATCTCGCGATCTCCTCACACACTTTTGCCGAGGTATGACAGTGTTTATGACATTTCCGTCTGCTAATTCCGACAGCTGGCTATTTGATCTCCATAAACTAGTCTTAGTCTCTCCTGGCTTCTGCTACCACTGGCTTTCTCACTTTGGTGCGACCCCTAAAAACGTGAAGCGTTCATGTGCGACATTCACACTATTTATTATTCATTGTATTTTTATCGAAATCTCTGACAAAGTGTGCCCTAACGAACAGAATGAAATCTTGACACTTGAACATGTATGACATTCAAATTCTTTATTAATAATCGTATTTTTATCCAAAATTCTGACAAAGTGTGCTCTAACGAACAGAATGAAATCTTGAATCGTGATTAATGTATATGTGCGACCGTCACGCTTATTCACAACTTGCAATCAGTATGCGACAGCCAATATCGCGCGATATCTGCTGTCAAACCGAGAATTTGTGTAATGTAATTTATATAATGGCGCTAAATCTACCGCGAAAAGTGCATTTTACGGTCATAGAATAATAGATACACAATCGTTATACATGATAAAAAAAATTTATTACAATTAGTCACCGGTCGCGCAGTGATCGCGTGGCTGTCGCTGTCTGCAAATTTTTAGGTAATAACCCCGCGGATCTCGACCCGGTAAAAATCGACATGTTTGCGCTTGAGCTAAACGCGGAATAATTCCATGACGTGACTGTATGCAATAAGCTTTTTTTTACTGTCGTAGACGTTTTTAGGGCTTGGGAAATACTAGAATGAGACTGAAAACAATGAGTATGAGTTGACCAAATAGTACGGGAGGTAGCGCTCCAATTTTTCTAGGAATTTTATACCGAATGAATTTTATTTCAAACAGTTGTTTAATGTTCAGAAATCAGTAAAGTGAGCGTCGGTTGTCGCACTAGCGGTGAAGCTAAAAAGAAGTCATTGGAAAAAAATCTGCTCCGATGATTTTTATACCGAGCAAAAATGTATTAAATTATTGTTTCAATTACATTTAAAAAAAAACGTCAGCTGTATTGACGAGGGGGGGTTATATGTCAGTCACGTGCATGAACCTCATTAAAAATTTGACAAATAAATTTATTTTATACCTTATGAAATTTATACATCAAAATTTTTATACCTTTAAAATAATGAAGAAAATCGTCAGCTGTATTTTTGGCGGGGTTAAGAGCGTCAGTCAGCGTGATAAACATTTTGCGCACTCAATGCATTTGAGTGTTGCATAGCTTCTTTAGAAAATAAACTGACGATCTTTACACCCACAAACAATCAGTTGACGTTGATTTTTTGTTTTTTAACATTCAAATTATCTTATACTTTGAATTCAATAACTATAATATTAATTAAATATAAGAAACACCACATTATATGTATTAATTTTGTGTCGGTTTCAAATTATATTAATATGTACTGTAGCATCAAGGAATTTCAAGCAGTAAAAGTCTCACTACTCTAACATACCTTTCCTAAAAATTATTATTCTGGCCTTCAGGTAGAACAACCTGTAGTAAGTATACCCTAATGGCAGTGGCGTGCACTCCATAGTGACAAATAGACTCTGTCTACCCTAGCAATTCGCTAATTAATTAATGTAAGAAAAAGAAATAAATAAATAAAAAGAAACAATAATGAATAAATAATAAAGAAAATTAAAAATTAAAAAAAAAAAAATTAAAAAATCAACGTCAGCTGATTGTTTGTGGGTGTAAAGATCGTCAGTTTATTTTTCAAAGAGACTATGCAACGCTCTAATGCATTGAGCGAGCAAAATGTTTACCACGCTGACTGACGCTCTTACCCCCGCCAAAAATACAGCATACGATTTTCTTCATTATTTTAAAAGTATAAAAATTTAGATGTATAAATTTCATAAGGTATAAAATAAATTTATTTGTCAAATTTTCAATGAGGTGCATGCACGTGACTGACATATTATAACACCCCTTCGTCAATACAGCTGACGATTTTTTTTTTAAATGTGATTGAAACAATAATTTAATACATTTTTGCTCGGTATAAAAATCATCTGAGCAGATTTTTTTCCAATGACTTTTTCATGCTGTCTCCTTTAGCTCCACCGCTATCGGAGCAGCTGACATTCGGAGCTGTTATTGTTAGGGGAAAACTATTGTTGTTATGATTTTCAGCCGGTATAAAATGACTCGCTCAACTATAGCGCTACCTCCCGGACTAAAAGAGATGATACAGTTGGTTGAGTTATGTCTTTTTTGGCAATAATACTATTTTAAAACGCAGAACATTTGGAGTTATTGTCTGGTACAAGTTTTATGTAATATTCATTTTCATCTCTAGGGTCTCGTAATGAAAAGAATAAATGAAGCCCTTATGAGATTACTCATGGATCCGTATATCAGTCGATCTGCTCATTTGTCACTGCAATTTTACTCATAAACTATGTCACGTATGGATTTCAAATTTGGCATAATGATACGGCTATTAACCCACATTATGTTGTACTGATTAACGTCATAACATATTCTTGGGAATTAAATATGGGACTTTGGTACTTTATCGCACTTTATCTCGACCTGACAGTCAAACATTCCCCTCTATAACTTCATTCGACGGCATCGATGGTGCAGCGGTTTAGGTCTTGTATCTAAGCGCGGTCCCGGTTCGATTCTCGGTCAGGTGAATTTAGGAAACGAACTTTTCTAGATTGTCTCTGGTCTGAGGGTACTGGGACACGCCCCCCTATTTTTGGATGTGCATGAAACGCGATAGATACGGGTCCACACTCTTTGCGGGTCCATGGACATGTATTCATCAGGTCTCGAACCAAAAAACATAATAAATGGATCCCTAATAATAAGTTACCGCTCTTATCGCCGTTCCAAACAAATTTTCGCGTCTCTTTCTATCTTATTGAGCGTAACCAAGAGTAGAACAGTTAGCTATAAGTATAGTAATACACTGTCAGTGTAATTCGTGTCAGCTCTTGACCAATTTCACATACATTATCGAAATAATAATTTGGAAAATACTCGTAATTTTTAAGTATTTTGGCTACTAGAATTTAGATTGTGCCGGATCGTTAAAAATGTATATCCGCGGATACGGATCCGAATACGGATATTTGGTGTCAAGATCCGCGGATACGGATTTTAACTTTCTTACTCGATCGGTGTCGGTGCGCGTGACCTTGAAACGATAGTTGACGCCACTTGCGTGACAGGACATGTTTCGACTTATATAGAATTTAATCTATCTATTGAAAATTAATAAGGTAAAAGATCTGTAAAAGAACCGCCAAAAAAGTAACGGATACGGATACGGATCCGGATCTTTCTTCTCCTTCGGATATCCACGGATACGGATAACTAAAATATATGTCATGTTCAGCTGTCCATTGTTATACCATGACTTTACGGTAGTAAACTAATTAATCTGTGCCATGACTATGACTTTCCTAGCCACGCACATTTGTAAAAGTCTAGAGTCGGTCAATAAAAAACGGACACGTTCTTAGAGCAAACATTCCATCCATTTTGATTCTCGGTCAGAGCATCTGGTCCAACTTTAAAATTGTATTTAATTAGATTATTTAGATTAAAACGAAAGACAGCTGTTCTATATCAAAACACAAAAAGGAACGAATAAATATGCTATAATGTACACAGCCCTTCATAAATTTCTAATTTCAGTGTAAAATAATTTACTAAAATAATCTTAGATAGAAAACTAACGAATAAATAACAGTATGATTAATTTCATATAGAAAACTAACGAATACATAATAGTATGATTAATTGCATACATTTTTTACTTTTTTGTTATGTAATAAAGAAACTAGGTGAATTATTAATAAGTATGTTATCTATGTAGGTATACAAATACTGACTGTTACCCGCGACTTTGTTCGCCTGGAAATAAATAAATCATTCATGTCACGCCATGTCCTTCGAGCTCAATCTACTTATTTCCATACTAAATTTCGTTAAAATTGGTTCGGTTTAGCCGTAAAAATATATTATACGAACTGAATAACTTTCGCATTTATGTATACTAGCGGTTCCTTCCGACTTCGCCCGGGTTGAATACATAATGTATAGCCAATGTCGCATCTGGAATAATGGAATATCCAAATGTAGACAGATATTTTCAAATACTTAGGTGCAGTGGTTCCGGAGATGATCCTCCAAATATAAATAAACTTACAAAATTCGCTCTCCCTCTTTAGCGCAGGATATGTAGGTTGTTATTGTATTGTTATTAATTGTTATATATTATCTAATATATAAAAATCAATGTTTGTTTGTTTGTTCGTATTTTATGGGCTGCCATATCGTTCATCCGATCGTGATTAAATTTGTTATGGAGATAGCTTGAATCCTGAAGAAGGACATAGGCAATTTTATTAATAAAAAACGCGGATGAAGTCGCAAGTATCAGCTAGAATATTATATATTGTGATATTGTATATCATAGCGAAAGAAGTATGTAAGGACCGCAAAGCTTAGTGCTCCGTCCTCTCTGACTACCCCGTTAGGGATACAGCGTGAAGATATGTATGTGTTATTGGTTGTTATTTTATGTTATTATAGGTTGTTATATTATGTGTATGTTATGTTATTGGACTCATTCTATAGGTAACTCGTTATCAGTATAGATTACTATGTTTTGCCCGCAACTTATTCGTTCGCGTGAACTTTAAAAATACACAATGTTTTTATAAATTATAGCCTATGTGTTATTCTGATGTATAAACTATATTATTGTAAAGTTTCATCAAATTCCGTTCAGTAGTTTTTGCGTGAAAGAGTAACAAACATCTATCCATTCTCACAAACTTTCGCGTTTATAATATTAATAGGATATTATAAATGGGATAATTTCTATTATTTTAGTCATTTATCTCCTGTTACAAATTGTTTCAAATAGAAACTAAATTCAGTATGAGTGTTAACTATGTAGGTTATGACAAAAGATAGGAACCTAATAAAATAATCAATAACAAATGAACGGTATCATTATAAACTGTTCACACAATAACAAAAAGTAACTGCTAGTAGGTATGTGCGACTGACCTGCACACACATTGATAAATTATCTACCTGGGATTCACCGCGGCTATTTCTCTGTAAATAAGGAAATATGGTTTTCAAGATGTTTTTTCCTGTAAAACATCTTGCGGGTGAGTGGGGTGAACAATTGAAGGAAGGAAAATTATTCTTTTAAGTGGTGTTATGATTCATTGAGGAAATACTAAGTACTTACCCATTTTATTTGTCTGAGACAACCTTTATTATGCTACGTTGACGTTTGATGGTAAATGAGAAGCCCCAAGTTCGATTTCCGTTTGTACTATGAAGGAAATTGGTTAAGAGGAGGTCGTCTTTCTAACAGAGGGTTCCATTTCATATAGTGCCGGTTTTAGCCATGAGTAAATTAACCAACAGCTTAGGGTATCACGTCTAGTGGTCTTCAGAAACGGCAGCAATAATTTTATACTCGCAGTGAAAGAAAATGACATATGTACGTGACTTTTTTCTATTAAAGATAATGTTTGCGGTTTTTAATACGTACACATACATACATACATATCTTCACGCCGTATCCCCAAGGTAGTCAGAGAGGACGGAGCGCCAAGCGTCGCGATTCTTACATACCTCTTTCGCTTCCTCAAATCTCATAATTCTCCTCACACATTTTCGCCTAGGTATGCGAGTGCTTTTGACATTTCCGTCGGCTAAACACTAGCTATTTGATCTTCATAAGTCAGCCTTGGTCTTCCTTGGCCTCTTTTGCCACTCACTTTCGCTCTATAAATGTTCTTCGTCAGTCTTTCATCACTCATTCTTTTCATGTGCCCGAACCATCTTTAATGAGTAAGATAAATGACCGAATTCAGTTTTCTGATGGTGCATCGTTAAGAGTTGACACGCTAAAACAAATTCAATCTATGCTAAAACCTGTTGCTTATTAAATATAACGCAGATTATAGTTTAAGATGTACCTACAAGTCATAAATAAAATACTTATGTATTGCTTTGCTCATTTAAGAAATTCTGTGTGACCTCTTTAACATTCGTTCAGCCCCGGATCTAAGGGGGGCAACCGGGTACTTGCCCCGGGCGGCAGTTTCATGGGGGCGCCAAATCCTTGAAATATCGATCAAGTGAACCTTTTTTTCCTACAATCTCATAGGTTTTTATCAAGTAATCGAATCTTAATATAATATGTTTGAAAAGCAAACTTTTGTATTTGTCAGTTTTAACAGTTTTTCTTAAACACTGAAGGGAGGGGGCGCCACTATCAAGTTTTTGCCCCGGTCCGAAAAAATCGTAGATCCGGGGCTGCATTCGTTTCGTGAGAAAATAGGAAAGTTACTATTGCAACTTGCAAACGTAGCTATCTCTTTTTTAAACGCATTTGCTACATTTTTTTATAAATGCCAATCTATTTCCATATTTTTGGGTATTTTCGGATTTGACGGCGCTACATTGCTGCCTCCTGCAGATTTCTTTTACAAATCAAGGACAGGTTTCTTTAGCAAATCTTATTACCAATATTTTGTTTTAAACAATCTCATTTATTCTAAACTAATAAATATTTACAAAACTAGTTGTTGCCCGCGACTTCGTTCGCGTAGTCTTTTATTTGTTAAATTAAATAATTGAGAAACCTTCGCGGGCGTACGTAGAACAACTCGCCGAATGGGTTTTAACATAATAAGTGTCCGCGACTAATTTTTGTAACGCGTCGTAGATATAATGAACAACATGTTAAATGTATAATAGTCTGTCCACCACGCCAAAATACGGCGTGATGTTTGATTAAATTTATATGTTTTTGTCTTTTGTTTTAGTTATAAGTTTACGAATAGTTTAGCTTTAAGTTTGTTTTATTTATAGATTTAGAAATAAGGATAGACAGAAAAAATAAATAGATATAATCGATGTAAATATTATCACTTTGGTCGTCGCTAGTTGTGTACAAACGGGCGACCAATCAGAGAGCTTGATTTAATAAAAAGAATCTTGTAAGGGCGTTGTTGCTCGGAAGTTGGGAGTGGTCCCGAGACATATATATAAAGCCGCCTAACAGCCAGGTTGCATTGCAACCCCGGCCTCTCCGGGCTTAACATCGTCCGCAACGATAGGGTGCCCGCCCCCAAAGGCGACACTCTTATCTACTACAGAAGGTCCCTGCACTGCGTTACAATCGATACGCCCGCCCTCACCAACATAGAGGCGTCGGTGTGCCGGGTGACCCTCACGGGGCACGCGCCTGTCACACTTGCGTCTGTATATCTCCCGCCAGGTAAAGCACTAATTAGAAGCGATTTAGAGGCCCTCGCGTCTGTATATCTCCCGCCCGGTAAAGCGCTAATTAGAAGCGATTTAGAGGCCCTCCTAAACTTAGACGACTCTGTCATACTCACCGGCGACCTTAACGCTAAACATCGTCGCTGGAATTCGCACTCCACCTCGCGAAATAGCAGAGCTTTAGACCAACTGACCGAGGATCTTAACTTTGATTTATCGCCCCCATGACGCCCACCCACTATCCTAGAGTAACAACGCACAGACCGGACGTACTCGACATAACGCTTATAAAGAACGTAGCTCTAACGCTGCATTCAATAGAGGCGTTACACGAGTTAGACTCTGACCATAGGCCGGTATTACTCAAATTAGGACCTATCACAGACACACGGACGCTTAGAAAGCCCCGATGGATTGGCAGAGTTTAGACGAAACGCTAAACTCTGAGAATTCGCCGCGGCTTAACGCGATACTGGACGTTATCAGTTCCGCCGAGGACGCGACCGCGGCGATAGACGCTCAAACGGGCGCTCACCGCCCACATCCGCGACTCAGTCTCCTCTTGCTCCCGGGAGTTCCTGGCGGCGAATGACCGCCGCTGGGAGCTCCCTGGAGACATCCGCCGGCTAATTAGAGCCAAAAACGCCGCGACCCGCGCCTACGATTCGTTTCCCTCAGAAACGAATAGATGTAACTTACGCGCCCTCCAACGCGAAGTCAATGACCAAATTTCCGAACTTAGGGAAAATAGGTGGAGCGATCTGATGCGAGAGATCGAGCCGACGCACCAGGCTTACTGGAAGTTGGCCCGATCTCTCAAATCGGACACGTTCCAAACAATACCACCTCTGACGAAACCGAACGGATAGACAGTTTGCGACAACCTAGATGAAGCCGAACTCTTGGCCGACACTCTGGAGGCCCAATGCTCCACTAGCTCTCAGCCTGTACATCAGCACCATTTAGACATGGTCAATCGCGAAGTAGGCTCCCTACCGCCCCGCGACCGCCCCTTGCCCCGCCCCTTGCAACTCAGATCCGCGACGGTTGACGAAGTTCAGGACATTGTCAAGGCTCTCAAACCTAGAAAAGCCCCCGGTAGAGTCGGCATCTCTAACCGAGTAGTTATTTTTTTCGATGCGCCTTTTCGCGCTCTTAGCAGCTATTATTAATGCCGCTATGGCGAATCGCGTCTTTCCAGCCGCCTGAAAGGAAGCGATCGTCATCGAAATCCCGAAATCGGGTAAACCTCGCAAAACCCCCAATAACTATCGTCCCATCAGTCTCCTTAGCGTGCTAGGGAAAATTTACGAACGGGTCCTTCTGGCTCGTCTCAAAGCCCACTTAGACACTTCCGGTCTCTTTATGGACGAGCAATTTGGCTTACGAGCTAAACACTCGTGTTTACAACAAGTGCACCGCCTCACGGAACACATCTGTTTTTGGTATATATTAACGATTACCCATTTATGCTCAGGGACTTATGCGAAACAGTATTGTTTGCTGATGATACCTCATTGTTATTTAAACTAGACAGAAAAAATCTAGATATTACTTGGGTAAACAGGATCCTAACAGATGTCTCGAAATGGTTCGCTGCCAATAATTTGCTACTGAATGCACAAAAAACTAAATGTATTAAATTTTCCCTTTCTAATGTACCCAGAATGATAAAATAGAACTGGGTGAGAAACAATTAGAATTCGTTAAGTCAGCCAGTTTTCTGGATTTAACAGTAGATAACAAATTACAATGGGCGGACCATATCGGGGCAGCGTAAGCTCGGTTCTGCGATATATGCAATTAGACGCATTACGCAAATGACAGATGTAGATACGGCAAGGTTGGTGTACTTTGCATATTTTCACAGTTTAATGTCCTACGGCCTTCTGCTGTGGGGATCAGCGGCGCATATTAACTCCATTTTCATTTTACAAAAAAGAGCAATACGTGCCATCTACAGGATGAATGCACGAGAATCGCTTAAAGATCGTTTTATAGACATTAATGTCCTCACCTTGCCCTCCTTATACATCTTTGAAATTATTATGTATACGAGAAAAAATATAGATCTGTTTAAAAAGAATGGCGATATGAATGGTACAGAAACCCGAGGTCGTGATAAATTGGTTATTCCAAAATTTAAATTAAATAAGTTAAATGTTTCATTTTTAGGTAACTGCATTCGTTTTTATAATAAAGTTCCTCAAGAAATTACTCAATTAACAGAGAATAAATTTAGATTGGTTATAAAACGTACATTGACTAGACAATCATACTATCAAATAAACGATTTCATTGAAGATAAAACAATAGTCTGGAAATGATGTTCTCTGCACATGCGTTTACTGGCTTAATGAAAATATTGTATTTTAATAAACCTTTTGTAAAATGAAGCTGGACTAGCTGGATATTTCGATACTGTTACAAGCACCATGTTCACCAGTTAACTCGTGAACATGGTGCTTGTAATAGCATCTAAATATCGGTAAACTCAAAATATTTAATATCGCGGTAAGAACCCGTTAATTTATTATTATAATGAATACAAATCAATGACTCAATAGGAGGTCTGCCCTCCATACGAGGTATCCCTCGGCTGGAGGAACCTTCAGGCGGTCGACCATCTGGCAGGGCGCCTTTAGCGCTTCCCGCAACGCGACCTGTGACGCTGTAAAAGCCACTAGGGCTAAAAGCAAAGAAGGATTTTGTTTAGTCGGTTCAAGTCCGACACTACTGAGTCGGCGTAGAGTCCGGCTGGGTGTCCCTGGGGATTTAATTTTGCCTCTCAGAAACCTCTCTCAGAAAAGCCACTAGGGCTAACAGAAAAGAGGGGTTTTTTTAGTCGGTTCGAATCCGACACTACTCAGTCGGCGTAGAGACCGGCTGAGTGTCCGTGGTGATATTTTTGGCCTCTCAGAATTAAAAAAAAAAGGAACGCATTTTACGCGACCGGTGACACTGTAAAAGCCACTGAGGCTAACAGCAAAGAGAGGTTATTATTGGTTTTGACAACAAGACCTACTAAGTACTAAGTAATAATTTTAATAACATTATCCCTAAATATTTAAAAAATACGTACACCCAAACAAAACCAAACAGGATTGAATTAGGACCTCGACAAGTGACGTCTTCGCCGAGTCGATTCTGGATGGATTTAAAAAATTTAAAAAGTAATATGTACTCGTAAATATATAGCCTATGTGCTATACTATTTACATATTGAATATATTGTTTCGTGGTTGATCATCACTGGATGAACGCTTGTAATGCTTGAATTTAAATGGTATTTGTCTTAAATTAATTTATTAAAATAATTTAATTGCCATTGTTACCAGAAACTATTCTTGCTATTATTGCTCTGGCTACTTCGAATGAAAATGGCGCGTCTACTTTTTACAAATTATAGAATGAATGAAACTGACGATAATTGTAGAACAAAACATTTTTATTTTCGCCGCCTATCACATAAATAATATTGTACGCATAAATACATAATTTTACTATTTCCTAAATGTAGGCGTTTCTGAAAGACATCACAAAACTAACCATGCAGGAAGAAACTAACGACAAAAAATAGGTACATAATATCGACTTAAGTAGGTAGGTATTTTTTAGCATTTCATTAAATTAAAATTTTCTAAGGTTGATTGTTGAAATTATTCAATAAGTAGTCATTTTTAAAATAGTACTACAACTTCAGTGTCATTGGGTAAAGCAGATTTGCATCTAAGAACTTCCTCTTTCAAAAAGTAACAATCTAGTTATGTAAAGTTGAAGCTTTTGAAAGATTTTCAGCCATGGATTCAAATATATGATCAACAGTATCACGAGTGTTAGATGTGTCATCATATTTCACGCAATGCCCATTTTTGAGATACCGTATTGAGCTGCAAAAAATTCAACAGGTGTTGGATTTGGCTGCCAGCGATAATTAGAGCACGAAACCTGTATGATAAACATTTGATTGACGAGGGCGGACACTGAGGCACAAGTAGTTTAGTAAAGTAGTATACTTATGTGGTAGGCAAATTGACTTTATTTCTTTACATGTAAGTAGATGTGGCTTCTAATTATTTGCCTGGAATATGGAGACCGTGGAATAGCGGTTTACGATTTCGTTCCACTATACTATTGAGAAGATCTGATAGAAAGGCTTCTTTGTTAAAAAGATACTGAGCTAATGACATTTTCTCTAATATTGTTGGAGCTGATGAAAAATGTACGAATGTTTGAGAATTATGCACTCCCGCCATATCTTTTGTTTCAATATGTGTATCAGTATCAGTTGAATTTCCTTTAGATTTGAACTGAAATTCTTTCTGTAAGAATCGAAATCTATTTACAGAATTTATTTTACAAGAAGCCTCTATTACATTGTGTTCTATCTTTTCTCTGTTGGTAGAAGTATTAGATTTATTATAGTGGAAAATATCATTAAAATGTTTATTATTGGCGAATGCAATCACTTCATCAACTTTTCTTTTGTTAGAAGAAAGTTGCGAAATATTGTTGTCATATGGTTGAGAACCGTGTTTTGAAATTTTAAAATTCTGAATGTCTCTAGATACGTTGATTATTTTATCTTGTAAAATGCTTGGCGAAATAAATCGTGTTTGTCTTAACTTTTTACGAGTTCGTGATATTCCATTACAATTTTGTGCCAGCTTTCTGCGTCTTGTTGATTGGCGTTTATTCGAACTATTTATAGCCAATTTTTTCTGTTTTAATTCAATGTCTAAAATTTTCTTATTAAGTTCCTTTGGATCTTGGGGCGTTCTTATCCTTTCCATCAATTCCAGCAGTCGTTCGTCTATGTTATTTGTCGGTGCGTCGAGACATTGTTTTGCCAGTTCATCTAAAAACGTTTCCGATTTTTCTTTAGGTATTATTTGTTTATTTATACTGCACACGTAATCATTGTGTGGATTGTCCGATATAGAGTCAGGAAATACGCTCCAAGAATTAATTTCCTTTATTTCAGCTTCTATAAATGTAATGTCGAGTTGTGCATTTTTGTCTTCAGTTGAAGCATTTATAGTGTAAACCTCTCCTTTAGATCTTTTATTGATAAGATCTGTGTTACACATACTTGATACGATTACGGACTTTTTGGAATCTTTTCCTTGTTTATACAGATTTAAGGCGTCGTTTGTGAAAGGTCTGTTGTTACTCTCTTTATCGAAAACTTTCCTTGGTATAATTTTATATGTCTCATATTCATTAGTATTGTTTCCTGAATATTTTCGTGTTCTATTTAATATTGCAGTTGACACTGTAATAAATAAGGGTTCTTAATTGTATATATGTAATTCCTTAAATTTTAAGCCATTTACAATCAAATATTAAAATCCAACTCACATTTTTGTAATGTAGAGATGACATAGACATTATTTTCGAGATAACGAGGTACGCAGGGTAAAACATACGCACTCTTGATTTTAACAAATGCAGACTTCATATTATCTAAAACAAGTAAACTGAATTATACTAATTTATTTTTAGATCACATACAAATGAATTAAACAACTGTATTTTACTTTGAATAGTAGGTGAAGTAGCTAATATTGAAACTACGTATATTTCTTTTTAAAGTGTATTTCATTTTAGAGGTACCCTAATATTAACTTAGTGTAAACATTTGAAATTTTATCACATAAAACAAAATTAGGAAATTCTTGAACATTTAATGAGCAATTGAAATTTATAATTGTAACAACATTATTTTTTGTATTGCACACAAAAAGAAAACTGTTATCCTTTCCGAAATATTTTTTAACTTTGTTATATTTATAATCAGTGTCTTATGAGTTAGCAACTATATAGCACACTGTTGCCATCGATGGTAGAAGAAGAGTTTTCAGATTTAAGCATAAGGTTTCAATTTGCACGTTCCCTTCACTTTCACTGTTTTCTACTTCATTGAATAGTACTTTTTCCTCTATTGCTTTAGAGTTCTCTAGAACTCTTTTTGGAAATTTGATTGAAGGTGTATTTTTGTTTGCTTGGAAGCTTTCACTATTTTTTTCAGTGATTTCATGTTCCGACGACCATTTAGCTTGTTTAATTTTCCTTGACAGTGTGGGTGAATCGTCATTAATTACTGAAATGTGGAGAAATTATTCTTTAACGAAAGTTGAACATTGATTGAGTTTTAATTCCACTGCTTTGTTTTATATGAAAAAAAAATAAAAACTTGAAAACTTTGCACAAACGAAAGTTATTATTAGACAGAACTACATTTTTCTTTTATAATATCTTCCATCATATTTTTAAATCATATATTTTAATTACAGGAAATTAGTTGTTAATAAAATACATAGCTTTGTTTTAATTATTTTTATTTTCGCTGTTTATCACAATATCTTTCATAATTGTTGCTAAAAGAGTTAAACACTTATAACACAATATTATCTGCTTGCACGTATAAAAGATCGCTTTTGGAAAAATGTTTTTTAGGTAATCCAAGACAGGGATTACTTCGTGGACATGGATCTGCCAATTTTGGAGGTGGCGTTATTTTACAACCTTCTTTAGGACATACTAAAGGTTTTTTCTTCTCCTTTCTAGGAATCGGCCATGAGGGTATGGGAGTCCAAGGTTCGAAATCCCTCATGTAGACTGCACTGTCTTCATTTATATTGTGATCTACAGTTACTAAATACACAGATTTCACTGACGACAAAGATTGACCTAAGGAACGTAACCGTAAAATCACATCCTCAGTGAGTACAGCCTTTTGGCCCTTATCACATTTCTCTTGCGTCTTTTCATCATATTCATAACTATTCGAAAGTCCCATTAAAGGGCACGCAATCGACTTCTTGGTAACGCTTAGTTGTAGATCTAAATGACGAATTACAGTGAAAATGTCATGCTCGCTGTAGGACTTTTTGAAATTATTACATTTGCAAGGTTTAGGTGGATCAGGTTTACATGGGTCGGGTTTCGGACACGGGTCGGGTTTCGGACACGGATCTGGACATTTCGGTTTGCAGGGTTTTGGACATTTTGGTGGCGGTGGAGGGCAGGGCGGAGGTGGAGGCGGCGGCGGTGGCGGGCACACTGGGGTAGGTGGTGGGCAAGGTGGTGGTTTTTCCCCGCATTTACCACATGTTTCCGGTTCAACCGCATTCTGCATCATCAATTCATAATACTTTTCCATACGATTACGTTTACGCACTCTCTTTAGCAATTCTGATAGTAGAACATGTGATTCATCAGGCCTTTGTAAAGGTTCTACCGTTGTAACGGTTTCACGCTCTGTAGTTTTTGCTGGACGGGTCAAAGGTTTTTGGTCAAATAAGCTCGGATCAACTAATGGTTCTGGTTGAATCAAGCTGTGTGAAAGTTGCTGTGTTGGTGAACGTTGGGCTTTCATACCAGCAACGGATTTATTGTTTAGTCTTAATCTATTCTTATTCATGCTTTGTGCTTTGTTAAATGTTTCAGTTTCATTCGACTCTGTCGCATAAATACCTTGTGGTTGATTGGATACTTCATTTATACTTGATTTTGTTTCGAATTCATTTTGTGGCTGATACAATTTTTCGCTTTCGGTTGATTTGGTCTCGTAAACGTCGAATGCTTCGCTTTGATTTGACTTCGGCTCATAAATACTTTGTGTTTGATTAAATATTTCACTCGGATTTGAATTTACTTTGAAGGCATTTTGTGGTTGATCGGGTGTTTTGCTTAGGTTTGAGTTTGCTATAAATCTATTTGTTTTGTTGTTTTCTGAATCGAATTCAAAGAAATTTTGTAAACGATTGGGTGTTTCACTCAGATTGGACTCCGTGGAATGAACGTCTTGTAATTTATCAGGTGCTTCGTTTTGACTTGACTTCTTTATGAAAATGTTTTCTCGTAGATTTGATGCTTCGCGTTCGAATATATTTTGCTGTTGACTAGAAGCGTTTTGAGACATTTCGTTTGTTTGACGTGTTTCAAGCACTGGATTACTCTCTAACACCTTTTTTGTAGTAGAAACGTTTGACTCAGCTAAATTTTCTGTATTAGATTCGGAAAAGTCCCTTCGTTGTGGCAATGGTTTTTTGTTTAAATTTGACTGAATCCGAAAAGTATTTTTTGTTCCGTAGTTAGCTATAGGTGTCGTCTCGTTAGTTTGTTCTAATTGGACGATGGGATTATTCTCTGATACAGTATTTTCCGTTGTGGAAACATTTAACGATATTTTTTCCGTATTATTTTCGACATTAAAATCCTTTTCTTCGTCCGTGTGTTTTCTAAAATAAGGCGCCGTGTCAGTATTGTCCTGTGTATTATCATAATCTACATCTGTTTCACGAGCTATTGTTCCCTTATCAAAAGGATCAATGAGAACTGTATTTGGGTTCATTTTGGCATCGACGCTCTTCTCTATGTTGGAAGACGTGTTTATTAGTTCCTGAGGTTCAATGTCGAGTATACTGTGTATGGGAATTTTTGGCTCGCGATGGGCTGGTCGCATACCATCTGATACTAATTTCGTTTCGGTTCCACGTATAACTTCTTCGTCATTACTTTCGTAGGATGGTTTGTAAGGAGATTGTAAAGGATTACTTGAAAGGTTCCTGTGTTCACTGTCAAGAGATTCTTCTTCAATTTCTCGTAAATCCGATTCAATGTCTGTTTCAATTACTGGTTTCCGTGGGGTTTTTGGTATTTCGAGCACTTCGATATCAGATTCTTTCTGCCCAGCTTGCGGCACCAATTTGTTCATTTCTTTAAGAAGCCTCTCATCAATCTTTGCACTTGGTACGTCCAGACATTGCTTGGCCAATGCATCAAAAGTAACCTGTATGTCAGCTTCTGGCGAAAATCTTGATCTTTTACGATTTTCTTCCCATTTATTTTTTGAATGAGTATAGTGTGAAGTATTGTACAACCATGGATATTTCTTTTTATGGTATTCTTCCCAAAAGTTTTGAGGATAAATTTTCTCGTTTAAAATTTTTGGTTGCGTGTAATAACCCTCTATTTTGGATTTTTCGGTTTCTGCTAACGAAGATTTATCTATTAGGTCTATTTTTCGTGTTAAATTTTCTTCGTTCTCTTTAGTTGTGTTCAATGTAATTTCTTCCGTAGGCGTTTCAGAAGCAATATCTTCATTTCCGACTATTACGTTATATTCTATTTGTCGTCTGTCTCTTGAAGTCACCTTCGGAGCTACTATTTGCGACAGCTTTTCTTGATCTATATCTTGTATTGTTTGTGAACATGTATGATTATAATCTTTGCAGTCTTGTGTTTCACCAAACACGTAATCTATAATTCTTTTGCATTTTTTGTACTCGTCAGTACTTTTCGAGCTGTCTTTATTTTCTTGAATCTCATTTGAGTAATTGTACTCTGAGGTATTGTACGCCAATGGAAATTTTTTTCTATAATTTTCTTCCCAAAAGTTATGTGTGGTCATCTTTTCTCCTAAAATTTTTGGTTGTGTATTAAAGCCTTCTATTTTAGGTTTCTCCGCTTCTACTAATGGCGTTTCGTCTACATGTTCTATTTTTTGTGTTAATTTTTCCTCGTTTTCTTTAGCTGTTGTGGCCAAGGCAATTTCTTCTATAGGTATTTTAGTATCACGATCTTTTTTTCCCACCGCCCTACCTTCTATTATTTGTTCACCTTTGAAAGGTACTTGTGGTGCTACCATTTGAGTCAGTCTGTCTTGGTGCACATCTTGTATTTTTTTCACACAAGTATGTTTGAAACCTTTATCTGCTTCTGGAGTGTTGCCAAACACGTAATCTATTATCTTTTTGCATTTTTTGCACTCTTCGTCTTTGTCCTTTGAGCCAGAGTTTGTACTTTTCTGTGCCTTGCGTGTGACAGCACAGGATACTGAAAAAAATAGCGAGAAAAGTCGTGAGCTTTTTTTAATAATTTCAGTGAAATAATAGGTACAATAATAGATTTAAAATTCTAAATAATAAGTATATTTTAAGACTTTTTTCGCCATTTTTTTTTGCACAAACAGGGAAGCGATTCATGTACCTAAGTCTTATAGGCTAAGTATCTACAAATACACTATATTATTATCGTATGTATTACACGTTACCATATTTTATAGGATTACATTTACGTTAGGTACTTCTACTTATTTCTAAAAATACATAGGTATGCCTGCTACAAATTACATCAATAGTTAAAGTCTAATCTATTGTATCACCTACTTACCAACATCGACAAAATATTATTTAAATTAAATCTTACATTTTTGAAAACCTAATGGAGAATGTTTGATATCTCCTCGCAGTATACGTGGTATCAAAGTCAACATGCAAGCCCTCTTAATTTTTGTTAGCGTTGTTTTTATCATGGTAATAACGACTATTTCACTTCAGTGTACCTATTGATAAACAGCGAAAATAAAACTACATTTTTTAAATTCATGGAATAACAAAAACAATTTGTCGATAATACCTAGATCACCACATTTGACATGCATTTGTTCTGCGATCATTCTCTATTCATTTTATAAAATCTTCTTTATTGTTTTGTGCCAGTATTCTTAAAATAATAATCGAAGTAATAAAAAATACTAATGTAGCTTTGTAGTTACGTAAAATATATACTAAGTATTGTAATATTATGGCTGTAAAAATAATTTATTTTAATTTCCTCATATGAACAAAATTCACTTATAAGTGCCTTTCACTCAAATCGGACTGCCAATTTGGCTAAAGAAAATTGATCGTTAAAATAAATATTTTCGGGGTGGTCTGGGGTCTGGGAAACAGTTGTGTCAAAAATAGGGATGCCAGACTTAAATTTATATTTTTTACTGATTATAAGATATCAAATAAAAAAAAATTACAGAAAAGTATATTTTGCTACTTATTCCGGATGACCAAAGTTTTTCAGCGGTCGCCGCTTGTACTTCTGGGAGAGAGACTGGATTACGTGTCCTCGTCCTCTTCGGGGTCTCGTGGATAGTCGACTGGAGCCTCCACTCCGTGTGCTTCCCTGCTCAGTAAGCACAGAAAGTTGCTGCATACTTGATTTTTCCTTGATTGCAAATTGCCAAGTCAAAATATGACCAAGCAAGATTTTTGAAATTAATAATCAAAGTGGCTGTGTAAAATATGACAACAAAGTTTTTGACAATATTGCTGCAATTTTATAATGTTTAGTAAGTACATTAAATATTTGTTTGTATTTAGTGCCTACTTTTGTGTATTACCACACAATTATCTTCGATACGAAGATGGAGAGCCACATCGGAATAACTCCTGCATAAAACAATCTAATCGTTACATCAACATTGTATCCTTGTCGCGTGGTAACTAGGAAGTCTAATTCAAACTTGCTTCAAGTGTATACAGTTGCACACGAAACTTCAAATCGCCTGGTTCAAATTTAAATTGCCATTTGGGTCCCTTAATGTACATCGTCGGGGCATATCGGCGTCGGCTTCGATCACCACCACAGAAGTTTTAGTGCGTAAAGGCCCCACATAATCGAGTCTCATGTCCAAGGGGCTGGGTATCTATGTTTTGTCTTCTGCGTTACCGAAATAAGAAGGTACACCACCCTTGAGTACCATCTATGAGTAAAAACAGGTACAACCAGGCGGCGACATGGCAACAGGTACGGCGAAATGAGAAATATTAAAATGTAATATAAAAGTAATAATCTAATAGTTTGATGTTTCTTACAAGACACGATCTTTGCATAGAACGGAACGTCATTTGAAATGTCGAGAAAATAACAAAGATGGCTGAAGAACAGGTGAGCACCAAAATATTGCGATTTCAGACTTATTTTAACTGAATTAATCTTATTTACTATACAATACTCTGAAGTAAACATTTCCGAAAACATCTATTATAATATTTTTCATATACACCCGGAAATATATACTTTTTTTAGACAAGCTTCGATCTCTGTTCTAACTATAAAATTGCGTGATTTATCTTATTTCTGTAACTATTTACGTAAATATTTGTCTTATAGACATGGTAAGTTACAATTAAATTCTTGAAACAATATATTAGCAATCGTTTTGCCGGCATCTTGGTTATATTTACACAACAGGAGTTGATTCTTGTCTTGAGGAACTTTGTGGCGTTTCTTGCCTCTCAAGCTTTCAACTCATCAAATGGTATCGTCATATAAATTAGTAACAATTTGATTGAGGACTGTAATTGTAATACTTACTAATTTACTATGTCAACAATAATTATAAGTGTAACCATTAATGTTTTTGTAAGATTTTTGTAGTAGTGATAGATGATAATGTGTGTTTGCATGTTTGGTAAGTTATTCGACTGTTTCTTACAAGAAATGACATTACGCCAATTGTTATATTAAGGGTGAACAAAATATTGGTAATTATGTTTAAAAAAAAACAAAATATTGAGGCACAACGAAATAAGACCTTGTTTTGTTATAGAAATAGTTTTCTATCATTAAATTTGCTAGATGTTTTGTACTAGTCTAGTCCTTAAAAAAGTTTTTTAAGAAGGACTAGAAGAGGTCTGCCTTTTTTATATTTTTTATAATGTATATGAAATTATTGTCTAGATTGAATGCTATTCAATAATATAATATATTGATTTGTCAATAACAATGTTTCAAATAGTTACAAAAAATACCTAACCATGAAGTACTAAGGTCGTCGCTCAGCTATGCTTTGCAATTGCTGTAGACTTGTAAACTAACCGCTAAAAGTCATTTTTGGGTAAAAAGTCTCTTTAAATATGAAACTAAATTCTGAGTATTTGTAATGAATAACTTACTTGATGATGGGCTCATTTCGGCAATCCGTATTGAGTGGCTTCTATTATAAATATGTCATCATGCTACCAAAGAAGGTATAATCTAAAGTGGAACCTGAGAGGGTGCTATGCATTGCTATGATCTTTACCTTTGTTTGACTTTTACTACATGGGTAGAGGTCAGTTCCATAAATGCATTTTTACTTCTACAGTATTGTTTCTGATGAATGTTTACTCATATGTGGACATATCTGAATGCAATATTGCACAGAAAATAAGCTGACATATTGAATTTTAAAAAGGTTAGCTATGTGATCATCAAGAATTATTTAAAAAATGTCTACAATCGAGTGTCAGAATAAGAAATGTAGTCGGTAAGCCTTAGTACAGACTTTCTTAATTTAGAAAGTTAGATTTTATAACTATAAACATCACTGAAAACATTCAGATTGCACAGAAAAATAAAATAATTATCATATTTTAAACTCAACTAAAACTCAAGTGGAAATAAAATAGAAAGAGATGATGTTATCAGAACTGAGACATCACAAAGTTGCCTTGTTATTGCTTAAGACCAATAACTCCTCGTAATTGTCTATGATTTTATGTCAATTGCATGTGTGGTTCTGCCAACACCTTTTTTCTACCACTTGTCTTTGAATCACTCTGTAAGTTTTTTGCAGCGTAGATACATAAAGTATGTCAGTGTTAATAATTTACAATAAATTGGTTTTAGAAAACTATAAGGAAAACACCATGGTTATCAGCTGCTATATAATTATCGGGCACTTCAACTTCATCCTTAAAAATAATCATTATGGTACTCCATGTACATAATTTGAAAAAATTGAAAATATTATGTAACAATACATTTAAATGGTTCAGGGACTTAGAAAGAATGAGTGATGAAAGACTGACGAAGAAAATTTACAGAGCGAAAGTGAGAGGTAAAAGAAGCCAAGAAAGACCAAGGCTGACTTATGCGATCTCTCAGAAATATGTGCGGTGTCACTCTTGCGGACAGGATAAACAATGAAGAGATACGCAGTATGACAGTGTAGCACGAAAGTATTATTGTAAAAATGAAGAAAGGAATGCTAAGATGGTTCGGGCACATAGAAAGAATGAGTGATGAAAGATTGACGAATAAAATCTACAGAGCGAAAATTAGAGGTAAAAGAAGCCAAGGAAGAACAAGGCTGACCTATGAGATCAAATAGCCAGTGTTAGCAGATGGAAATGTCAAAAGCACTCGCATACCTAGGCGAAAATGTGTGAGGAGAATGATGAGATTTGAGGAAGCGAAAGAGGTATGTAAGGACCGCGACATTTGGCGCTCCATCCTCTCTGACTACCCCGTTGGGAATACAGCGTGAAGATATGTATGTATGTAATACATTTAAATCTACAAATGTGTCTCATTTGTGACTAATAACTGCTACAAACAAGTCACTATAAAACGAGCAGAGGCCAAGTAATGTAAGAAACAACTGATTACTGTAATTCTCTCATTTTTATTTTTAATATTTTTTTTTCAAGTTAAACTAATTATTTTTGTAATTCATAGTTGAAAGTGCTCAGAATTAATAAAGACACTGCAATGTTACAGGAGGTTTGCCAAATAGAGCTACTGTGTAAACAACTTTATGAGTCCCAAGATCCCATACTTCGGGATCAGGCAGAGAAGGCCATTGTTGCTTTTCAGGTATGTATGTTTATTATGATTACATTTAAAAAAAATCAGAAACCGTCTCGTGTCTTAATTTTTTTCCGGAAATAGACAAGGGGAAGACTTGTAAAATCACGTTGGTTTTTGTCTGTTGTTTGTTTGTATATTCAGGGAATCAACAGGATATAGTAATTTAAAAAAATGCAATATAATGGAAAGAATATGTAAGAGTAAGACCAATTATAGATTTCCACATAAATATTGTTCCCAGCCACGCATTGCTGTGGCGTGCGTCGAACAAACGAACAATTACGTTTCTATGTGTATCAATATTAATAATATGAAAATAAGCGGACCCAACAGACATTGTCTTAGCTGAACGTTGGCTTGCCTGCTATTACTGGGTTAAAAATAAAAATTTCCTAGAATCCGATCGTAGCCCCACCTACCGGGTCCAATTGGGAATCTAAATCTAAACCTTTCAGGGACCGCTCAAACACACATGTGTTTGAGTAAGGAATGCAAATTTTTATTTTCGTCAAAATCGGTCCAGTCGTTTAGGAGTTCAGTGACATACATACAAACAAAAGAATTATGTATAAAAAGATGACTACCTCGATGGCGCAGTGGTTTAGGTGTTGCACCCAAGCGTGGAAGGTTCCGGGTTCGATTCCCAGTCGGTCAATTTAAGAAACGGACTTTTCTAGATTGTCTCGGGTCTGGGTATACTCAGATTCGCCCCCAGTAGTTGTCGTCGTGATTATCATAGCACAGGGAATGCCCTAATTTAAAACTAGATGATAGGTGTGTATTGTCTGGATCATTTATTAAAAAAAAAAGAGATATAAAGATACGCGCGTATACAAATGCAACATTATGTCAAAACTAGTCAACTGACTGCAACTTTGAGGAAGTCTATTATTTAAGATGTGTAGTTTTAATTTTGTAAATATTAACGTTAGGATATGTATGTACTTTTTTGTTATTAATGAAAATTATATGTATATAAAAATATATTATTATAATTATAATAAGATATTTGTAAGACTGGTCGAGGCTTCGGGAGACCGCCGGGCTGGCAGCTTCTTCCGCCAACGAATCAGTTTGGCTATTCAAAGAAGTAATGCTGCCAGTCTGCTGGGCACCCTAAGCAATGACAGCTTTCTAAGCGGCAACTTTGAGGAAGTGTATTATTTAAGATAATGTCTAGTTTTAAGTTTTTAAATATTAATGTATGTATGTACTTTTTCCTTATTAATAAAGTATTATAATAATATAATAAATAGAATAAAACAAGGTCGTTGTCCGCGTCTGTCTGTTGCTCCGCTTACTTCTAAACGACGCAACGGATTTTAATACGGCCTTCACTATCTTTTAGAAAAATTCTTTGGAAGGTTTTTACCTATACAAAAACCTTATTACAGTAGTTCCCATTTGGGCGAAGCCGAGGTGGCTCGTTAGTATAAAGATGAATTAAATAATAATATTATGACATATTGTAGACATTGGATGCTTAAGTCAGTATGTGTGTCTGCATGTTTATATCTTTGTGTCGGTTCATAAACTTTGTTGTTAGCCCTATTGCGTCACTGGATGCGACTTTAGAGTGTTTCCAGTGAGACATCATTATGGGCACTCGATTCCCACCAGTTCCCCACTCACGATGCTTGACAAATAGCACCGAAAAGACCCACGGGAGCTAAGGTCTTTATATTAATATTTGTCGACAGGAGTCTCCTGACACATTGAGCAAATGTCAAGCGCTGTTGGAACGGGCTGACTCCAGCTACTCACAATTGCTTGCTGCAACCACACTCGCCAAACTAGTGAGCAGGTACTTGCAATAGCTTTAAAGTTTTTAGGGTTCCCAACCGAAATGCCAAAAAACGGAACTATTATAGTTTCACCCTGTCCGTCTGTCTGTCTGTGTGTCACAGATTTTACTGGGAGACTATTGGCAATATTTAGATGAAATTCTATGAACCGCTATACAGCAGTGTAGTGAGATTAAGAAAAAATAGGGTTAGCCTTCTATACATGTTAATGGATAAAAAAAATCTAGTGCACATAAGTGTGTGGTGTATCTTTAGTTAGGTCTTTAAAGGTGATATAGAGGTGTCAGTGGCTTTTTTCTTTAAGTCAAATGTTGGCGAGATATGCGCTTCTGAAGCCGTAAAAAGCCTGTCCTCCCCTCCTAATTTTTCAAATGTAGGATGCACAAATCTGAAGAAAAGGTTCGGTGTTAGGTTGAGAATGTTTAGACATATACATTGAGATAAGCACTTTCGATTAAAATCGTTTGAATAACATATGTAATGTTGTGTAGTTTCTGACGTAAGGGTTTAGGTTAGTAAGTAATTAATCTGTGGGTAGTATGGGGTCTGCTCAGTTACACAATAACCGCAGAAATAACTTTGTTTTTACAGTGTCATTGAGAAACGCTGTGAAATACAAACTTATTTTTGCTGCTAATTAAATGAATATTATGCATCGCATCTACAGAGCTCTTCACTGTGCGTGGTCCGACACGCACTAAGCCGGTTTTTAATAACATTTTTTAGCATTGTTTATTATTTATTATTTAATTTTTTTCACAGATCTACAACAAGTTTGTCTGTCCAACAGAGACTCGACATAAGGAATTATGTGCTCAACTATCTGGCAACACGGCCGAAGTTGGCTAACTTCGTTGTGCAGGTAAATACCGGTCTCACGACAACATTGGACCCATTACATACATAGTTCCATAATTAATACTGAAGGTAGCAATTATATACAGTTACACAGATTAATTGTGGGTTCGCAGATATTGCTGGGTAGCTGACTGAATTTCTAAGTTATACTTTATTGTGCGTCGGCGAAAACTTTGTTCAGTAGTTTTAGAGATCAGCACATCATATTTACATAGAGGCGGGCCAATGATTTCATAATTAGATATGATTATTCTTTTTGATTTCATACGACAATTATTAATAAGGTTCAAGATGTAACAATGACGTTGTTGTATTTCAGTCGTTGGTGTCCCTCTTCGCCCGTATCACCAAGCTGGGCTGGTTCGACACAGTCAAGGACGAGTTGGTGTTCCACAATGTAATGAACGACATCGCTAGCTTTCTACAGGTAAATTCTTATATTACAATTGTAAATCCAGTATTAAAATATGTAAGAATTGCTTTTTTATTACATGTAGATAATTTTTGCCAATGACTTGTAAACATACTGTATACTAGAAATGCTCAATAATTTTTGGTGGTGGTTTTGTGAGAGACCTAAACAAACAACACACACATCGAAGACATTATAAATACCTTTTAAGTAGGTACATATTATGATAAAAGTTTAAAAAAGTGAAAAGTATAAAGGGAACGGGAACAATGTAGAAATATGGGGTAATTTAAACCTTTAAACAAAAAAGTACATACATATGTTAATATTTACAAACTTAAAATTACACATTATCTTAAATAATAAACTTCCTCAAAGTTGCCGCTTAGAAAGCTGTCATTGCTTAAGGTACCCAGCAGACTGGCAGCATTACCTCTTTGAATAGCCAAACTGATTCGTTGGCGGAAGAAGCTGCCAGCCCGGCGGTCTCCCGAAGCCTCGACCAGTCTCTTACAAATATCAGAAACCAGTCGATGGGCTTCAGGGCCCCAGGGACCCAAAGTTTCGACTGCAAAGGGCGTAAATATGAAACTCTCAGAGAGAGTCGCATACTTACGCCGCTTCAAGTTCTCGACAGTGCTGGCCGCGGCACCAGCTGACTTGGAAGTCGCCGGCACATGGGAAACAGCAAGTGTATCGACACAAGTGGCATCCCACACCAGCGATCTTCCAAGTTTCCAAGGAATGAGCGTCAAACCATCCGGTCTCCTGCCTTCGCTGCGCGCAATACCTACAGGCTCTAAGACCGCAGGAACGCCAGCGGCGACAAGAGCCCGCCGAATGACCTTTAACCTTTAAACTAAACGCAACGGGAATTTTGCATTATAAAATATCGAAAAACACATGAAATTAACCCCAATTACCATTTATTTGGCTTGACATTTCGACCGAGTTGCATCGGTCGTGGTCTCAAGTAAACTTTCGCATAGCAAGCTTCATTCATTGTCCGAGCCACATTTTATATTATCTACCCCCGATATTTGTAAATAATTATTAGGGTTCTTACACAATACACTCCAGTATCCACACTGGATGTGTAAAACGAGGTTTTGTTATTTGAATCTCAGGATTCCATGCTGTCGATGAATTGTATGCGTTTTCTAGAATGAAGTTTTGTCTCTTAATTTCAATCGCTTCGCACGATTTTTGGATAAAAGTGGCGATCGGTGGAAAGGACTCGTGGGCAATGAAATTCTATTTAATGAGTGATATGCAATTGGAGATGTTCCGCTATCGCTGATTTGGTTGTTTGCTGGTTTTTTTAAAATGTCAAGCCAAATAAAAGGCAATCGCGTCAGTTTCCTGTGTTTTTAGATATTTTATGGGGTAATTTAAAGACATATTGTTTTATAAAGAGAGAATATCAAGAAATTGGGCTTCTAAATTACTTTTAATTATTGATATACATACATAGTAGAGATGAGCTACAGTACCAATTTTTTATATTATCTCTTTCCAGCCTAAATATCTACACAGGATCAGATAAATGGTTACACATTGGACTTTGAACTTGATTAAACCTAACAAAAGAAAGCGATGTCGATATTCTGTATAACTGTCTGCGCATGTCACACCCTAGTCATTTAATGTCAGCTGTCAATTAATACTTACACAGGCATAGGTCCAAGCATGGGCACTCTTCTAATTAGATTTTGCTATAAATACCTAAAAATAATGTAACCATTTGCCTGACGCTGTGTGTACTTCTACATTTTCTTATTTTCCCTTCAAAGTACGCCTTAGATTCTGTGCTGGTTAGCTGAGTGACCTTGATCTTTGGAATATCCTGAGGATGCTTCGTTATAAGGCAATATATATATATAGCTAATATTTATTTATTTACTTACTCACCAACAGGTTTTACATGAGAAACAACAATTTTTGCATGTAATTGTAACTAAATATAGTGCAAACCCACTAATAGGCAAGCAATATGTCTTTAGTTTATAGAAAATGGATACATATAATCTATATAGAAAATATGCTATAGAAGCCTGAATTTGTTCCAGAAAATTTTATTACTACGGTTACAAAATTAGTTATATCTGGCTCGTATACAATATATTTTAATCTGTTTGTCTGCATGTGTCAATGTCTATTATTTATTTCTTCGTGTAATTCCTCAGGGTCCAGTGGAGATGTGCACTATTGGGGTCCAACTGCTGTCACAGGTCGTTGTGGAAATGAACCAGGTGTCGGAAGCGGATGCGAACCGATCACTGGCCAAACACAGGAAAATAGCTTCCTCATTCAGGTATTTATTACAGTGACTATGAGCGGGTGATATGAGGCTAGCAAATGAATCCAAAATAATATTATTTGTTCTAGCAAGCTAAAGCACTTGCATATCTAAGTGAAAATGCGTGAGGAGAATGATGAGATTTGTGGAGGTGTAAGAAGTATGTAAGGACCGCGAAGCTTGGCGCTCCATCCTCTTTGACTACTATGTATGCAGAAATGTCTAAAGCACTCTCATACCTAGGCGAAAATGTGTCGGGAGTTGACGAGATTTGAGGAGGCGAAGAAAATATGTAAGGACCTCGAAACTCGGCGCTCTGTGCCCTGACTAGCCCGTAGGAATACAGCGTGCATATATATATGTATGCTAGCTGTACCCGCGACTTCGTCTGCGCGGAAAATTATTCGTGGCTTTCCCGGATTAGGTTAGATTATTATGTATGTAAGATTAAAATTAAATATTAAGTAAGATTGTTTTTGAAAAAAATCTACGTCTAGCCCTCTCCTGTCTCCGGGCATATACTATCTCTTTACCAAACATTGTAATTGATTCGGTAGTTCAGCATTTTCCATTCAAAGTTTCTTCCCCGTTTCACTCCTTTAGTTTTTTGATAAAAAGTAGCCTATGTCCGTTCCCAGGTGTCAAACTATATCCATGCTACATCATAATCAGTTCAGCGGTTTAGCATTGCCCGTACAAAGTTTCGTCCCCCGCCCCCTCGTTCCCCTTTACACAGATTTTTGATAAAAAAAAGTAGCCTATGTGTTTTTGATAAAAAGTCTTATCACCGCATCAAATTTTATCATTACCAAGATTTAGCGTTTCCCATACAAAGTTTCATCCCCCATTTCACCCTCTTAGGAGTTATTTTTGATAAAAAAAAGTAGCCCATGTCCGTTCTCTGATGTCAAACTATCTTACTGCCAAATTTCATCATAATCGGTTCAGCGGTTTACCATTTCCCATACAAAGTTTCATCCCCCTTTTCACCATTTTAGGGGTAGAGTTTCTAAAAAATAAGTAGCCTATCATGAGCGCAATCATATGGTCTTACTACGTGCCGACTTTCGTCAAGATCAGTCAAGCCGTTCTTCAGTTATAAAAGGACATACAGACTGACAGACAGACAGACAAAAATTTTAAAAATGGAAGAATCGAAGTCAGTGAGTCACAAAACGACTATTTATCACAAAATTTGACAAAAAAAATTGAAATTACAGACGCAAGAGATTTATATAGTAGTATAGATAAATTAAACAGCGTACTTATAATATATATATACAGATGTTGAAAATTAAAAAAAACAACATATTTGAACATGCTGTGATCAGCCGTTTTGGCATACAAATATACGTACATATACATACATATCTTCAAGCTATATCCCCAACGGGGTAGTCCGAGAGGACGGAGCGCCAAGCGTCGCGGTCCTTACATACCTCTTTCGCTTCCTCAAATCTCATCGTTCTTTCAGATTTTCGCCTAGGTATGCGAGTGCTTTTGTCATTTCCGTCTGCTGACATTGGCTATTTGATATTCATAAGTCAGCCTTGGTCCTCCTTGGCTTCTTTTACCTCTCACTTCTGTATATTTTCTTCGTCAGTCTTTCATCACACATTCTTTCCATGTGCCCGAACCATCTTAGCATTCCTTTCTTCATTTTTTCAATAACACTGTCGTGCAAGCCTGTCATATCGCGTATCTCTTTATTGCTTATTTTGTCTGCAAGAGTGACACCGCACATATTTCTAAGCGATCGCATTTCCGCTGCATTTATCTTACTTTCACTCGATTTCGGGCATATCCAGAACTCACTACCATACAATAAATTATGTATTATAAATTCAATTTTTCATAAATACATTTCAGAGAGATTGTATATTGTAATCTCTAAATGTTAGCGTAAAATATGTCACATAGATACCAAACGTTAACGCAAAAAAAGCAAAATGAAAGATCTAACATTTGCGAATAATGCATTTACTGGTCCAATCCGTAGGATTGCATGACGCTCATTTAGCTCACTCGATTTGCATGTTCAAAAAACTAATGTGACCAAACCTACAAAATTATCGGGCACTTAGCCCGAACTATCTAAGCATACATACGTATATGTACCTATAATAATTAAAACAAATACAGACATTTTTATGTCATTGCTGTGTTTCTTAATCGATCTCAGATTGCAATCTCTAGTCCTAGTAGATGTAAATTGCGTGTAGGGACGTCCACCGGGCCATGGAGAAATTGGAGATGGGACCATTAGGCCCTATTCCCAGGGTCGGATCTCCGGATGCCGCTGGCTTGGTGGTCCCCCCTTTTCGGTGTCGTCCATGAATCTGCCCGAATTCCTACAAAACATGAGGATATCCCTTAGTTTGGTTGCTTAGTTCTACTTCTTTCAGTATGTTGACCCTATTATAAAATTTTAAACTTTCGCGTTGCATTATAAAATAAAATATCTAAAAACACGGAAAATTAACGCGATTACCTTGATTTTTATTTTCTTTATTTTTTTTTCGTCGAACGAAGCGGACTATTGCTGTAAAGGCTTATGGAACACATTACAGCTGTAAAAAACCAGCAAACAACGAAATTAGCGATAGCGGAACATCTTCTCCAATCGGATACTGATCATTGGTTAGAATTTCATCACCCATAAGTCCTTTCCATCAATCACCACTTTTATCCAAGATTCGTGCGTGAAGCGATTGAAATTGACAGCGACACAAAAATTTCAATCGGGGAAACGGATACAGTTTACCTACGATCTGTGATTATAATAACAAAACCTCTTTTTTTCACATCCGGTTAAGTGTGTGGACACCGTGAGTGTTGTGTGTAGGAACCTTTATAATTATTTGCAAATATTGGAAGTAGATGATATAAAATCTGCCTCAGACACAGAGTGAAGCTTGCTGGAACAGTTTACTCGCGACCACGTCAAGCGAAAATAAAAGGTAGTAATCGGCGTTAATTTCCCGTGTTTTTAGATATTTTTTGTCTGAACCTATTGTCCTGAATCCTTCCTTCTGAATTCCTGTATACATAAAGCATTCTGTTATGTATACTTTTTTCTTTCCTGTTGCAGTACACGCAAAGGAGGTTTAGTGTTAATCTGAGTATCGATAGGTGTCTGTTTAGTGTGCAGTGTCCTGTCTAGTCCTAGTATAGTGTAAAAAAACAAAATGTGATTATGGTAATAATAAAATTAATAATTAATGTATTAGTATAAGGATTGTGTTAAATAGTAAGAAGTGAAATATAGGAACAAAATGTGTAACAGAATTGGTAGATTAATAAATAATTGTATTGTGTACTAGTGTAAGGATATAAGAACAAGGAAAAACTGTAAACGACCAAAAATATTGTATTAGGACGAATTATATTAATAAAGAAATAAAGAATAACGACGAACCCAATACCAATTAGGTATAGAAGCTAGAAATAAAAATAAATAAATAAAAAAGTAGAATAGAGAACTAATATAAAACTGACGAACAAGGACTCTAACTTAGCCTTTGTTAGGGGAATGAGATAAAAAAAAGTATAGCGTAGTAGTGTAGACGTGTGGTGCGGTCTCGCAGGGACACGCAGCTGTTCGAGATGTTCCGCCTGTCGTGCTCGCTGCTGGGCGCGGCTCGAGGCGAGGCGCTACTGGGCGAGAGCGGCGCGGGCGCGGCGCAACACGCGCTAGTTGCGGCGCTGCTGCGGCTGGCGCACGCCGCGCTCACCTTCGACTTCATCGGCACGTCCGGGGACGAGTGCTCCGACGACTTGTGCACCGTGCAGGTGACTCGCACACGCACGTACACACACACACACACACACACGCACACACACACACACACACACACAGAGATACGCACACGTACACGCACGCACACGCGTACATATACAGATACGCACACATACATGCACACGCATGCGCGCACGCGCGCTACACTTACAGAGACGCACGCACACACACGTGCGACACACATTCATTCGCGTACACAAACACACATATATATTCTCACATGCTCAATAACACCGATCCTAATGTTAATTTCTTATAGAGTCTGGAATACTGGGTTATTGCGGATTCCCCTACTTTTTTTTTCTTTTTTTATGGCATGGCGCACAGTTAAACGCATTTGCCATCGTCACGTATTAATAAGTAGAATCAGAACCACAAGTAAATTAGTTTTTTGTTATCGTAACAATCCTCCAGTAAAGTGATAGTAGGCTTTACTGAAGTTATAAAGGACTTCTTGGAAGAGCGCGAGAACTACAGCTACACATATTCATTTAGACCTACTCCATTCTTTTCATATATACAAAACTTTAAAACATAATATACTATCACTTTTGTACTTTAAAACTTCCAAAAATGTAAAAAATAGAAAATCTAAATAAAATGACAACCTCATTTCTCCCGTTCCCGCCAAAAAGTCCTCTGCTCCCCTAGTTAATTGTATGATACAAGTAGTGCAAATCAAGTGCTTAATCTGGGGTCAAATAATTAGCACAATATTGTTTTGAATATTTATGTATTTATATTTATTTGTATCAAGTATATTCTAATCTAATTTATCTTCTTGTTTTCAGATTCCAACATCATGGCGGCCAACATTTCTAGAATCCGCTACACTGGATCTATTCTTTGAGTTGTACCACACTCTGGGCGGTGGACTTGCGAGTTTGGCGCTGGCCTGTCTAGTGCAGCTCGCTTCAGTGAGGAGATCGTTGTTTTCCAACAATGAGCGGGCTAAATTCTTGAACAGATTAGCTCAGGGTGTGCACAGAATATTAGAAAATACACAGGTATATATTTATCCTAGGCGTATATACAGATGTAAGAAGTATAGGGCAGGTCAGAGCAGATTTTGTATACAATTAATTACCTGCTATGTACGAGCGTGTATAAATTATGCGTGACATAAGCACGTAGTAAAATAAATAATCTGTGCTGAACTGTGTCTCATCACCAGCCATTTCATATACCCCAAGGCTTACCGTTTAACAGAATATTAAACGTTTTTTAAAAGTGTAAAATCATTTGCCTGTTTTTGTCTGTAGGCATGTATGTTAAGATGTGTTGTTATGCCAAATTAAAGTATGATGCATAATTTCTGAGCCGAAAGTGTGTAATGAGAATTATGAGATATGAGAAAGAAAGAAGTATGTAAAGACCACGATTCGTGGCGCTCCATCCTCTTTCGCCAACTCTGTTCATACAGCATGAGGATACATATCTATGTATGAATTAAAGCGGTTGGTAGGACCTTGTGTGGGGTCTGTACTGGGACTGTATTGCTACCATAATTTTTCTCGGTAATCCTGCCGCAAAACAAAGACACTTGGTGAAATTTTTGACAAAAGAGTCACAATGTCTTAGTCCTCAGGGTTGCACTTAAAAGCTATTATAATTAGATTTAAGGAGGTGAAAATAACAACCGCGATATCTGGGCCTCTGTCCTCTTTGTCTATGACTTTAAGGGTACAGCGTAACGATTTTTTTGGTGAAATTTCTGACATAATTATTATTTATTTATTGTTCTTAAGGCATTGGTAACAATACCATCAGCCTAATGACGTAACTTTTGGAGAAACGTTAACTGTCCCTAACACTTCTCCAGTAAAGTGATACTGCTTTACTGAAGTTAAAAAGGACTTCTTGGAGGAGAGCGAAACTTCAGCTACACATGTATATTTAGATCTCCATTCTTTTCACTTACACAGAACTTTAAAACACAATATACTATCACTTTTGTACTTTAAAACTCCTAAAAATGTAAAAAATCGAAAATCTACATAAATAAAATGACAACCTCACTTGTCCCGTTCCTCGCATAATACCTTAGTTGGTTGGGGTTGCCAATGCATCTGCAATCCAAACTGCTTTCTTAGCGTCGATATCTATGTATTGACTACTGTCTATGAACTACTCAGTCCACTTACCAATAACTATACTGTGTGCCAGTGTTGGGCAAAATATAATTGTAAAAACTGTAAACTGTAACTGCAAATTAAAAATTGTAATTGGAAAATGTAATTGTGAACACATTTTGTTAGGCAAACAATAACCAATTACAATTACAAAAAATAATTGTAATTGTTTTCACAATTACTTTGCCCAACACTGCTGTGTGCTCATTTATCTTACCAGTACAGTAGTATAAAAAAAATTGACACACGCTTGACTGATCTAATCGTTCCATTTTTCTTTTGAAATTCGGATTAAAACATGACGTCTGAATATGACATTGTGTACATTCGGCTGTTCCAGGGTCTGTCGGACCCGACGAACTACCACGAGTTCTGTCGCCTCCTCGCGCGGCTCAAGTCCAACTATCAGTTGGGGGAGTTGGTGATGGTGGACAACTACCCGAGGCTGATAGAGCTTATAGCTAAGTTCACCGTTCAGAGTTTACAGGTATCTATGCTATTACGGCCCATTATTATTGATATTATAGTAAGAACTTTTTATTTATGAAAAACACCAAATTAAAATTTTTTTTTCGTATTATGGCCAACCCCTTTATAGTGTCTTTTGCAATATGTGACATTGGCAGAATTAATGCGCTTCTCACATTAGAAGCCATCACTGAAAAAATTGAATTGAATTGAAGAATTTTTTTTATTGTTATTGAAGTCAATGCCGAACCAATAAGCAACAAAATGAAATCTTTTAGTTTAGTACAGTGATTCTCAACCCTTTTTTTTTACACACACAATGATTTCAAAATTTGGCGGCACACAGAAAAAGATAAGTTTAAAAGTTGTTTACTTACCTATAATATACTGTATAAAATAGTTTATGATAATAATTTTGAATGGAAAATAAAATAATATGTAGTACAAAAACAACAGTACGTTTATTAAGGGATTTATTACAAGTAATAAAAAAAGTATTATACTTTTTACAATATACATTCCAAAAAAAAAAAAAAAAAATTTGGCGGCACACAAAAGTACCGCGGCACAGTGGTTGAGAATCACTGGTTTAGTAGGCTAGTATGCTTGACTACGACTTGAGTAACTGTTTTTAATTAAGTACATATTAGTATCATGTTTACGAAGTTATTTTTGTAGTTGAGTTTTGAAGTAAAGGATAAATTATTCTGAACTTTTCATTGTTTTTATTAAGTAGACGGGTTTGGTTTTTTCCTTAAATTTTTTTTGTATTTTTTTTTATACCATAGAGGAACGTAAGTTGATCTGTATCAATCTCGGACCAAGAATAAAACGGATGAAGCGTTTCCGCTAAGAGCGTGTCCATGTTTTTTAAGCTAGTTTCAAGACTTTTACTAATATCTGTGACTAGGGAAAGGTGTCAGTAATACATTACACTTCTGAACACGAGATATTATTTTTGTGAATAGTAATACCCAAAATACTTACGATTTACGAGTATTTTGCAAATAGTTATTCCAATACTGCAATGTTTTGTATGTATAATCATAAACTGACACGAATTACACTGACAGTACAAAATTGACAAACTTACTATATCAGTATCTCGTGGTTTCGCTCAATGAGATAAAGAGACACGAAAATTCATTGGACAGCGGCAACTCATTGTGGCTCCAAGATCCATCCATTATAAGACTTGGTCCAAGCATACAGTAGCAAACATCTGATATGACTTACCTGCGTAGTTGACATAGAAACACGAGAAGTCGTCTGAAACACGGTGATATGATCGGCAACTCATTATAATATAATAATATACTCAGACATTTCACACAGCCCTTCTGACTACCTCGTTAGGGATACAGCGTGAAGATATGTGTATATATTTCACACAGCGCCATCTAGGCCTAAAGTAAGAAGCATAGCGCTTGTGTTATGGGTATTAGACAACTGATACTACTTATATACTTTTCTTTAGTAAATAAATACATATACATAAACACGCAGACTCGGGGCGGGAATCGAACCCGCAACCCCTGTTTACTTCTCCGACGCGCTTAGCCTTTAGATTCTTGGTCCGAGTTATGAGCATTTTTTTTTAAATGGTCGACATCGTTTTATATCGGAGCAACTTTCTCGTCAGATGTGGCAGTTCGCGCCGAACTCTGTGCACTACCTACTGTCGCTGTGGCAACGAATGGTGGCGTCGGTGCCGTACGTGAAAGCGAGCGAGCCGCACCTACTGGACGTGTACGCGCCGGGAGTGACCGCCGCGTACGTCGAGTCGCGCCTCGACTCCGTCGCGGTCGTCGTCAGGTACGCATACAGTCGGAGAAAGGGGGGGTAGTGGGACACACTAGAGGGAACTATGTTTTTTACTAGCGATCTGCCCCGAGAAAATTTTTGAAAATGATATACAGCCCATCTTACTCGCTGATAATTTAGCTTTCAATAGGTGAAATAATTTTTGAAATCGGTTGAGTAGTTTTTAATTTTAACCATTACATACAATGTTTATCTCTTTATAATGTTAGTATATGATATAGATATTTATATAGCCTTATTTATTCCGTAAGGTTGGATTTACACTATAAACAGTACTCTCGAACCGAGTCCGCTCATACGAGCTAGATCGTGTAGGAGTCCACTCGTAATTTGGTTTTCTCTATAGGAACACTGTCAGACCGAGGTTTCGAATGATGCGTTGTATAGCGGCCTTTCAAGCATCTTACTTTTATACGCTTCTAGACTCGCATTCCACAACACTTCCTTGCCTTCATATAATTCAGCAAACTTGGACGTTCCTTCCATTTTTTCTTACTTCACGCCATTTTGTTTTCATAAAATGATCCGAGTGACCTCGTAATAATAGAACCGCGTCCTAGTCCACTTTGATCGGACGCCGATGTCCGAATGCGTTCGGACCATGTGTTTACACACTGCGAGTAGTGCCCGAGTAGTCATCCGAACTCTTGTAGTAAAAACCCGGCATAACTCATTTTTAGTACACTGCAAATGTTGATTAATATTATTAGTTTTGCTTAGAAACTAGTTGTTAGTATGGTTAGGTATCTTCAAGTTGCAAGTTACGGGCACACTAGAAGGTCCTATATTATCGAGGGTCAATAACCATTGCCATTGCATCTCGACTCTGTAGTGGTTGACCTCAGCCGCGAGAGCATAGTTTTGTGTCCCAAGTATCTACGCTGTTGTGCTGTTATGTGAAATTATTGAAATAAGTGCTTATTTAGTAGGGTGGTGTTGAGATTTTTCTAGTGGCTTAGTCTGCCTCAACAGATCCTATTAGAAAGACTGCCTCAATATATTTGTAGCCAGAAACTCAAATAAACATCTAAAATGTAGTACGTCGAAATTTTATTGAAATAATGTGAAGAATTTATTTATTACTGAAGACGTCGGTTGTATGGGCTAAGATCCCTTTACCTTTTCTCCTAAGGGAGAATCGTACTACTCTTAGAAATAAATGAGGGCCTTTTTGGCGGGAACGGGAGATTGAGGTTGTTATTTTATTTAATTTTCTATTTTTTATATTTTTTAGAATTTTAAAGTACAAAAGTGATAATATAAAGTGCTCTAAAGTTCAGTATAAGTGAAAGAATGGAGTAGGCCTAAATAAACATGTGTAGCTGAAGTTTTCGCGCTCTTCCAAGAAGTCCTTTATAACTTCAGTAAAGCTTACTATCACTTTACTGGAGGAATTTTACGATAAGAACGAAAATCGAATTTGCTTCGAACGTGTTCGTCATGAATTATAACAATACTGTGACGAGTGCATTGCATGGCGCTTGGTGACTTTCGTTATCAATCTGAGGCATTACCTAACTGTTTAGCTCATCAGCGATTGTACTTATTAATACGTGACATTAGCTAATGCGCTAATCTGTGCGTCATGCCATGAAGAAAGAAAAAAAGAAAAGTGCGCGGTCTTGTCCTGTCCTTATTTATAAATTAATGTATTATTTTGTACTTTAGTTTTGATTATTATAGGATAGTTATTTTGTACTTTTCAGTGTTTTTTTTGAAGGTGGTTTAATTTTTTTATTTCTCCGTTTGGAGTGACCTTGGCTTAAATAAGTACCTAATGCAGGTCTACAATTAACTTCTTTCTAATTCTAAAGCGCAAAAATATACAAGAGAATCATCAACATAAATATAGGTTATAACCAGGTCGCGTTTTTGGTGTTATTTTGTGTATCTTCGAAGTCCAAGCTCCAATACCGGTGAAACTTAAATGGGACCACCTCGGAAATGTACCTTTTTAAGCAAAAAACGTTTTCGAAATCGGTCCACAATTGATTGAAGTTATCGGTGAACATACATAAAAAAACATATAGACCACTTAATTTGAAGTTGGTTACAAAAAAGAAATGGTCGATCGTGACGCGAGCAGGGACGGCGCAGAGGACCCTTTGGACGAAGCGGGCACAGTGCAGCAGCAGCTGGAGCAGCTATCGGTGGTGGGGCGCTGCGAGTACGGCAAGACTTGCCAGCTACTCGTCGCGCACTTCGACCGCGCCGCCGCCGCCTACAGCGTGGAGACGCAGCCGCAGCAGACGCTTGTATTGCAGGGTGAGTCGCTTCCATTCACTTTGTATTCACTGACGTATATACGTAAAAGTGAGTGCGAGCGAGAATGTAATTTTTTATGATAGTGGCACTAAATGAAACTAATTTTAAAAGAGGTTTTATAAGCATGTACATAACTGTCAAAAAAGATTCGAAATATATTGTAATAAATAACAGTTACTGGCTGTCTCATTGGCTCTGTCTCCACTCCTCACTTAGTGGTGATGGAACGCAAAGAACACTGGATCTGTTATTTCTAGTGCCGCGTAACGATACTACGAGTTTGTGACGTCACAGTACTGTATCGTCATCTCCTCTAAATTATTCCCACTACTGAAATTTAAGAGCTAACAACTCATGCTTTGTAGATAGGGCACCCTGTAGGTACTTGAGTCCTGTCGGGATTAATGTTACTGTGAACGTGTCCTGTCATAAATAGCGCATGGCCCGGGAGGTTCATTGCTTCATAGGTAGGAAACCCTGTAGGTACTCGAGTCCTGTCGGGATTAGTGTTACTGTGGACGTGTCCCATCATAAATAACACATGGTTTGGGAGGTTCTTTGCTTTGTAGGTAGGAAACCCTGTTGGTATGCGAGTCCTGCTGGGATTAGTGTTACTGTGGACGTGTCCCGTCATAAATAACACATGGTTTGGGAGGGGTATTGCTTTGTAGGTAGGAAACCCTGTAGGTATGCGAGTCCTATTGGGATAAGCGTTACTGTGGACGTGTCCTGTCATAAATGGCGCATGGCCCGGGAGGTTCATTGCTTCATAGGTAGGAAACCCTGTAGGTACTCCAGTCCTGTCGGGATTAGTGTTACTGTGGACGTGTCCCGTCATAAATAACACATGGTTTGGGAGGTTCTTTGCTTTGTAGGTAGGAAACCCTGTTGGTATGCGAGTCTTGCTGGGATTAGTGTTACTGTGGACGTGTCCTGTCATAAATAGCTCATGGTCTGGAAGGTTCATTCCTTTTAGATAGGGAACCCTGTAGGCGTGCGAGTCGTGCTGGGATTAGTGTTACTGTGGACGTGTCCTGTCATAAATAGCTCATGGTCTGGAAGGTTCATTCCTTTTAGATAGGGAACCCTGTAGGCGTGCGAGTCGTGCTGGGATTAGTGTTACTGTGGACGTGTGCTGTCATAAATAGCTCATGGTCTGGAAGGTTCATTCCTTTTAGATAGGGAACCCTGTAGGCGTGCGAGTCGTGCTGGGATTAGTGTTACTGTGGACGTGTCCTGTCATAAATAGCTCATGGTCTGGAAGGTTCATTCCTTTTAGATAGGGAACCCTGTAGGCGTGCGAGTCGTGCTGGGATTAGTGTTACTGTGGACGTGTGCTGTCATAAATAGCTCATGGTCTGGAAGGTTCATTCCTTTTAGATAGGGAACCCTGTAGGCGTGCGAGTCGTGCTGGGATTAGTGTTACTGTGGACGTGTCCTGTCATAAATAGCAGATTGCATGGGAGATTCATTACTTTGTAGGTCATTGCCTGTAGGTATGCGAGTCTTGGTGGGATTATTGTTACTTGTTGTCGTGTCCCGTCAAAAATAGCGGCCATGTGTGCGCCAGGTCAGCTGACGTGGCTGGTGTACATAATCGGCGCGGCGATCGGCGGGCGGGCGTCCGTGAACACGTGCGACGAGAACGACGCCATGGACGGGGAGCTGGTGTGTCGAGTGCTGCAGCTCATGGACCTCACCGACTCGCGCCTGGCCGCTGTGAGTATGGATTATGGACGCACGCACACACGCGCACGCACACACGCGCACGCACCTACACACTCGTCATGACCTACCTGAACGTATTGTGTACGAGTGTACACAATACGTTCCCATTGTTATTTTTTTTGACTACTGATTCTGTGTACTTTCTTTTTTTTGCGCCAAAAACTAATTAGAAAAAAGAAAAAGAAAAAAGAACAATATTAGTGTTATTGCAGACTTATTTATGAGGACGCATTTAAAACCACTTTAAAATTGGTAAAAAAAAACAACAAAAATGCTATTTATCCCTACAAAAGAATATAATCCACTATATAAAAGAAAAGAAAGCTAGAAAAAAAATTAAAAGAATGTAAAACAATAATATGTATGAACTGTTAAAATAAAATCCATATTAAATTTTTTCCAATATAATTTCTGCTATCATCTTAATAACGACTTTTGCTCGTGTTATATTTACGGTTAAAATTGTGATTGATTTATTGAAATGATTAAAAATAATAAGTATGTCATGCAAACTGTTAATTTTAAAGTGCATTTGATTCTAGTACCATAATATTTTTAACCGACTTCAAAAAAAGAAGGAGGTTCTCGATTCGTCTGTATGTTGTTTTTTTTTTTGTATGTTTATTACCTCATAACTCTGTCATTTATGAACCGATTTCGAAAATTCTGTTTTCAATTGGTAGGTTCTGAATGGTCCCATTTAAATTTCACCGATAGTGGAGCTTGGACTTCGAAGATACACTAGATAACACGACCTGGTTATAACCTTTATTTATATTGATGATTCTCTTGTATATCGTTGCGCTCCGGAATTAGAATGAAGTTAATTGCAGACCTGCTCTAAATATTTATTTCGGTCAAGACCACTCAAAAGGGAGAAATAAAAAAATTTTATTAAAAAAAATTAAACCGCCTTCAAAAAAAACACTGAAAAGTATAAAATAACTATCCTTTATTATCAAAACTCAAGTACAATTAAAATAACTATAAATACGATACACATACCTATATAATTAAATTTGACAGTTATTGAAGTCGCTGCCACATCAATGTGCAACAACATAAAGTCTATTAGTTTGGTGGGCTTGCCACCGACTTCAGTAACTGTCAAATTTAATTATATATGTATGTGTATCATATTGATAAAGTTATTTTAATTGTCCTTAAGTTTTGATTGGTAAAGGATAGTTATATTTATACTTTTCAGTGTTTTTTTTGTTTAGTTAATAATAAGTTGTAGTTCGAGTTACTAATTATTGTGCTCATTTATATATCTTATGTCAAGGTGATTGATCCTTAGACAAGGTTAATATCTAAGTACTATTTTTCTGCTTGAAAATGAAATTTTCGATAGCTGATGGCAAATACGGTACGTTCTTATATATTTTACTAACGAAACCTACAGCAGATTTCGTAGAGTGGCTTCACCTGAGGAGTCTACTGAATGTTCAATGATAATAATGTAACAATCAATATCAAATCCACATATATAGAAAGATTAAAGACAATTTAATTTGTAGGGTGGGTGTGAAAAGCTGGAGCTGGCGATGATGTCGTTCTTCGAGCAGTTCAGGAAGATATACGTGGGCGAGCAGGTACAGAAGAATAGCAAGGTGTATCGGAGACTGTCCGAGGTGTTGGGACTCAGTGACGAGAGCCAGTTGCTGAGTGTGCTCATGAGGAAAATGTATGTTGTAATACTATTGCGTTACATTCTCTAAATGTTTGTGTATCCATTGTAAATAATTGGTTTGTTCACAATGCTTTTAAATCTTCCCTTTGATAGCTAGGAATGCTAATTCATACGACTTCGCAATTATTATTAAAACGGATTATTATTCGAACTATTTCAATTATAATATAATATTTATTCACTTACCATATGTTCGATCTTTGCCATAACATGGTTGGTGGGTAAGTCGAAATATCTCCACTGACTTTGAGTGACATGTCTGTCAACGGCGGAATAGACTCGCCACGCGCTTTATGCGAGGACGGACGTTCCGCCTTGCTACTGCGCTGCAAATATCAAAAACAAGCATCGTCAGCCGTGCTGATCGTCTTGTGCTTAACAATTCATTAATTCGGAGTCTGAAAGTAAATACCACATTTCGCTCGTCTCCGTGTTGTGCCGTGCGCAATAAGAAGGCTGGTTTCCCGTTGGAGACTACGTGGAGCTTAAGGTTAGTGGAGATTCTTGCTCACCGGCTTTTGGCAACGGATCGACCTACTTCTCGCACTCATAACAAATACAGTCCACTTTCGAATAACAATTCTTATATACATCCAACACCATATTTTAAGGCCAACCTGTCAATTTTTTTTATGTATTTTGAACTGGAAACTCCGTAATTGCCTAGCTTAACGCTAGGAGCGACAGAGATAGAGCTTATTTCTACCTAATTCCTACTACTTGAATATAAAAGATGATAACTTATTATTTTGTAAAATTCAATATTTTCATAAGTTCATGATTATTAAACATATTTTAAATATTGAAGAATAAGTGTAATAGACTATTATATTGTGGTGCTATGGAATTAGTAGTCTTTATGACGGCGGTGCGGAGACAACAGCATTCACAAGATGCGCCCGCGCATAAAACTACTGACAATATCCGGTTCTTACAAAATTGATATTATATACTTATTCTTAACTTCATATCTACTTTACCTTTGTGTGTAGAGGACGCTAGAATTTTTTTTCTATATTATAACAAAAAAATTGAAAAACTTGTGTTTTACAGCATAAAAACTGTATATACTTCGTTTCTTTTGCAGTATAACGAATTTAAAGTATTGGGGCGGAAGTGAGCAAATCATAGCGAAGACTTTGGGTCTGTTGAGTGACCTCAGCGGCGGGTACTCGTGCGTTAGGAAGCTAGTGAAGTTGGACGAGGTGCAATTTATGTTGACACACCACACGGTGAGTTTACATGAGGAATATTACAGGCTGGACATTGAATCGTATTATTTGATTGAGCACAGAATCTGTGAATCTAACCGCTTATATAAAATGATTTAATTTGGGTTATACAACATTTTTTTTGTAGTTTTCTTCAGTAAAAAACTAGATTCACAATCTTCTGTAAAACAAACAAATTATTGTCCGAATTGACATATACATTTCTAATATCGTATAATAGTATCAGTATTATTGTGTTAACTTGAAGTAGACCTTACCATCAAAGTATAAGATTGTAAAAGCTGGTAAAAGATCCTTGCATGGTATTGAAACGAAGATTGTTAAAAAAAAGTATTTAAAATGCAACCTTACGTTTCGTGCTTAAAGTATATTTCACATAATATTCTTCATCGCTATTTATGTCATTTTGATTTGTAAAGTGAAAGTGACAAGGAGAAGATATTTCTCGTCAGGCAATATTTGAAAAATATGATTACTTTAATAAAAAAGAACTATGTAACATTATTATAACAAAATAATGAATACGTAAATAAAATGATTTAATATATTTACTAACGAAAATTACAGCAGATTTCGTAGAGTGGCTTCATCTGAGGAGTCTACTAAATGTTCAATGATAATAATGTAACAATCAATATCAAATCCACATATCGCTGGTTTGCGAGAACACTGACGCAAGTCAAAATTAAAAATATGTCACAAACCATCTAACAAAACATTATATTCTCTTTTTTGTGTCATTTGGACTACCATGTCCTGGTTTGTTTCTAAGAGAATATATTCACGTTTGGTCTTGTCACGTTTGGTTTGTGTCAAACCAAACGACAAGACATAATGTTTTGTTCTGTTAGATGGTTTCTGTATATATTTTTAATTTTGACTTGCGTCGGTGTTCTCGCAAACCGGCGATATATAGAAAGATTAAAGACAATTACTACTATTTATGGAAAATAAGAATCTCCGTTTTTTATTAGCAATCTAGTCGTGTTGTTTTTACAATTTTTGAAAGAGCACTTTGAAATGTTGGTGTTAGAGTTTTCGAATAATACTAGAATAGAAGTGCACTCAAATACTCGTTTCAGTGCACATTTGGTTCGGACTTTTTCGGAGCGTCGATTGTGTATCTTGTTTTTTATATCAAAGGTAGTTTTAGTTAAATTAAAATGTTTTTTGTTAACAGAAATAAAAATGTATCATTTGATTATGGGCTCATTTCCGCGATTACACGTCTACTGTAATATTTGCGTATTAGTAGGATTAGCACTACCACAGATTAATTAGGTACTACTCTGAAAATATTGATCCATTCGATTGAATCGATTTTGACTTAGTTCTATCTATATATTTTAGCTAGCAGTATTATTGGGAATATTGTGTTAAGTATTGTCAATATTCGTTATTAACTGTTATAATCATTAACGAATGGCAACACTGTTATTTTGAAGATGTTGCTGCTTAATAATAATGTTATGGTATTTTTGGATGTCAAAAAATAAGCCAGTCGAGAACTACACGAGCTAGCGAAAGCACGTCTTTTCATTATATTTCAATACAAGGTTTCTGTATATGTGACGTCATCATAAATCCAATATGGCGGATGTTCCATAATAGAAAATAACTTTTTTGTTTGATATGAACAATGTAAATACCTCGGGTAACCTCTGTAACCCAGAGAGGTCTCGGCAAATTTTTCCACGCGAATGAAGTCGCGGGTACAGCTGTTATTTCAATATATCCTACGTTTGCACCCACGTCGACATCCTAAAAGAAAGAAGAGCTTCCAATTGATTCGTTGAAAAATCCAATCGAATTAAAAGTTAGATTAGTTAAACATAGTTAGTCGTAACTTCTTTCTTATTACTCTTAACACACCTCGCAAGTACATCAATTTTAAACATTTTTTATATTACGATAAGTGACTAATCTATTGCTGAATGTTAATGAGGGATTTGGATATGATTGGCTAGCAACCTATTACTATTTGATTTCCTATTGTCAATTAGGCCCCGATATTTATATCTGGAAGCGGCTGTCTAATTCTAGATACTTTTGGTAATACCACCAAACTAATTGAGACGTTATGTATAATTGAATAAATAAATGCGCCATACAATAAACACCGTTCATCTGGCCTTAAACTAGGACATTTCCTGTGCTATGAGAACCAGACGACGACTACTAGGAACGTCTCCCAGTATACTCAAACTCAAGACTATCTAGAAAAGATCGTTTCCTAAATCGATCCGACTGGGATCAAACGCAGAACCTTCCACGCTTGAATGCAACACCTAAATCACTGTGTCATCGAGATCGTCGATGTATGTGTGTATCTTGTTGCGCTTTGTCGTTAGTTCGAATGGTGCATCTAAAGAATTGTGCGTATATTACGTGTTTCGTGGGACGGTTATAAACTCCGATCAAGTGTCACAACAGATGGATAAGAGCGTGTCCTCGCGGTGTCTTTTTTTTTGTTGACGGACTTTATAGATTTTTACTAATGTGCGTGATTAGCGAATGTACGATGATACACAGCTGAACATGACATATTTTTAATGTCGTGAAGATTTACGAGTATTTTGTAAATAATTATTTCATAACAGACTCATAAGCACCGAGTGCGAGGTTGCCATGCTTACTATAGTTGTTTTACTCGTGGTTACGTTCAATGAGATAGAAAGAGACAAAAAATTCGTTCGACACACGGTGGTAAGAGCGGCAACTGATTATGACTCCGTCGACTGCGTGTCTCGGTCCGAGGTTACCAATGACGTGCGCCACTTGCAGGCGGAGCACTTCCCGTTCCTGGGCGGGGTGGCGGCGGGCGCGGGCGGCGCGGGCGGCGCGGCGGGCGCGGCGGGCGCGGGCGGTGCGGGCGGCGCGGGCGGCGCGGCGGGCGCGTGCGAGATGCGCTGCCGCACCATGCTGTACACGGCCCTGGGCCGCCTGCTCATGGTGGAGCTGGGCGAGGACGAGGAGAGATTCCACGCGTTCATGATGCCGCTCACCGGTAGGACACGTACACGCACCGCACTACACACAACACACTACACTACACCATATTACACTACACTACAACATATTACACTACACTACAACATATTACATCACAATACAACATATTACACCACACTACAACATATTACACCACACTACAACATATTACACCACACTACAACATATTACACTACACTACAATACACTACACACTACAACATATTACACCACACTACAACATATTACACCACACTACAACATATTACACCTCACTACAACATATTACACCACACTACAACATATTACACCACACTACACCATATTACACTACAATACAACGTATTACATCACACAGGCCTAAATTTTTTAACCGCAAATTCCACCCTAAGGTTATCTAGAAGAAATCGCCGAGAGCGATAAAACTAATTGTATTGGCAAAAATTTTTTTTTTTGTATTCGTGTTAGGAATAAGGTGTATAATCAAAACTAAATAAATAAAAATAAACATCATATTACATACCATACTACACATTATACTACATAACACGCTACACACGTAAAATGTTGTATTTTTCGGAATCAGTAGTGATACTAATTAAACAGAAACAGTTTGTTTTACGATTTTAGTCCATACATATCTAATCTTAAAATCAAAACAACAACTAGGCTAAATGGACAGTTTTCACTTACAATGCGATCTGTTTGACGACTACGCAAAAAGAGAACCGTTTCAGGTCTGCGCATCAGTTTTTATGAACTGACAGTTACCCCCACTCTATGCATCACCTCTTCCTCTTCAGCGCTGTCCACTTTACGCAAACAATATAATATCATTTGTTATTTCTACGTTTCAGGGGCTTTCGAGAGTATAATCGGTTTACTGGGCCCCTTGGATAACCCCATGTTCGCATCGGAGGAGGCCAAAAGGACTCTGATTGGACTCGCACGAGACTTGCGCGGTCTTGCGTTCGCGTTTAACACAAAGACTACATATATGATGCTGTTTGATTGGATGTGAGTTGGGTTATTTTATTTATATAACTATTTATTTATATATTTAACAATTTATTGCACAAACGACAACATATATAAAGTAGAAAAATACATACAGAAGAAAAAGCAAAAGGTACCGCTTAATCTTTAATCACAAATAAAGAACTAGATTCACAATCTCCTATAAAATTTAAACAAATTATTGTCCGAATTGACATATTTATTTTTAATATCGTATAGTATATATAATATATATAATACTTGGTGTGAACGTTTGTAAATGGGATATAAAAATCGTTTTAAATACTTGACAACCTGCGTATACCTTATTTCTACTAATCATTCCATAAATGTATCAGCAAAATAAATGACTGGGTCACTCTTCGATCGCAAATAAAGAACTACATTCACAATCTCATATAAAATTTAAACAAATTATTGTCCGAATTGACGTATATATTTTTAATATCATAAAGTATTATCGGCAATATTGTGTTAATCTAAAATAGACCTTACTGTCAAACCATAAGGTTATAAACGCTCGTAAACGATTCTCGCAGGACATTGAAACGAAATTTGTTAAATAAAACATTTAAAATGCAATCTTATGTCTCGTGCATAAAGTATAATTCAAATAGTCTATTTGCGTTGCTATTTATGTCACTTTGATTTGTTACGTGAAAGTGACAAGGATAAGACATATATTATCAGGCAATATGTAAAAATATGATTACGAATTTAATAAAAAAGAACTATGTAACGTTATTACTATAATGAAATAATGAACACGTAAATTATATTATTTATTTATTAACCGAAAATAAGAACTAGCGTCTTTTTTTAGCGTTTTAGATGTGTTGTTTTTGCAATTTTTGAAGCAGCACTTTGACATGTTCGCCGTTATCGTTTTCGAATACTATTAAAACAGAAGTGCACTCAAATACTCGTTTGAGTGCACATTTGTTTCAGCCATTTTTGGAGCGTTGATTGTGTATCTGGTTTTTTATATGTGATCGAAGCGCTTAATTCTATAAGAAATTTCTCCCAATGGACCCACTAAAGAAACATTTCATTTATGAGGTAGACATTAGATTAGGAACTACATTGAAGTGAAAGATATATGGTCGTCGTATTAATATGTAAATATCGCTTACCGAAATTGTAGAAAGTCAGTTTTAATAGTGAACTACAAAATAAATAAATGGTAATTATAATTGTGATGTAATTAAATTAAAATAAATGGTAGTTATAGTAGGAATTAACCTATAATTATGTCTACCTTATTAAAGACAGTTTGGAAATATTTGTTAAAATATTATAGTGGTTCGATACGACTGGTGCGTTGGTGCGGTGGCAATACATATGTCTTCTAACCCAGAGCCCCGGGTTTAATCTCCGGTTTAACTCAATTTAGGAAACAAATATTTCTAAATTGGTTTGTTTGGTATAAAATCCTCTGAATTCGTGTAAAAGCAACGCGTTATAAGTATTTGCAACTCAACATTTTTATCATGACCAAAGTAGTAAATATTACATCGTTATTTAATAAGCAAGGTCAATGGATTATTCATGAGGCAAATCCAATAACGCATTTAAAAAGTTCGTTTGAATAACAACTACCTGTACTTGTACTGCTCCGTGGCATTGTTGATAATATAATTCAAAAATAACGCTCTTATATGACGAGTAATTGTAACCTAACCTAAGTTAAATACAAAAATTGAAAGTAATGTTCACACCTAGCTTCCCTACAACGCAACCAATTTAAGTGGGTAAAAGTTCAAATGAAATAGCTCGTTCCAACGAGTGTTCTTCGAACGAACCGCGTACCTCAATTAGAATCGGATATAGAGAAAGAAAGTTATGAAAACATATGAAATGTGCAGGATGAAATCGCGTTTGAGTATACTTGAGAAGGTTGAAAGTTAGGTGATTTCGAATGCTTGATGACAAATCTGTGCATCAATACCTTTCATTAAAAAAAATTAAGCAAATCAGTTGCATAGAACAACCGGATAGACTTAGTAGATGTCATAATTTTTTTAATATATAGATTGCCAGTAATTTTTAAATGCAATGTTATTCCATCTGAATGAATAACGCTTGTGTGTGCGTGTGTGCGTGTGTGCGCACGCGCAGCTACCCAGTGTACATGAAGGTGTTGGCTCGCGGCGTGGAGGCGTGGTTCGCGGAGCCGGCGCTCACCACCGCCGTGCTGAAGCTGGCCGCCGAGCTGGCGCAGAACAGGAATCAACGGCTACACTTTGACGTCAGCTCACCCAACGGCATCCTGTTGTTCAGGGAGCTCTCGCACATTATCTGCGCATACGGTGAGTGCGCATGCGCCGCGCCGCATGCAGCGTAACGTTATCATTAATCTTGATATACTATACTGTACCGTACCGTGCTGTGCCGTACCGTACCGTACCGTACTGTGCCGTGCCGTACCGTACCGCACCGCGAGGTTATTACCTAAAAATTTGCAGACAGCAACAGCCACGCGGTCATTGCGCTACCGGCGACTAATTGTAATAAAAAATTGGTAACATGTATGACGATTGCGTATCTATTATTCTATGATCGTAAAATACTCTTTTCGCGGTAGATTTAGCGTCACTATACACTATACAAGATATCGCGCGATATTGCCTGTCGCATGCTGACTGCAAGTTACGTAATAAGCGTGCCGTTCTGTGCCGTACCGTACCGCACCCTACCCTACTGTATGCGCCAATGGCAGCAATGGTAACACCGACGCGCTTGGCTTGGCTAGTGATTTAACTCAGTAGGAACTAATTTGTTATATGCGGGATGTAGTACATCGTATTTGTGTTTGTCTATAAAGTGTGTCGTCCTGTGATTTGTCTGTATTTTATGCTGTGATGTTTCCTTTTTAGGTGTGAATATTTGCTCAACTCATCAAATTATAATGAAAAGGAAAATTATATCGATCCCCATTGTGTATTCTCCTACTTCAATTGCTGGAATCTTTTATGTCATAATTATCATGTTTCTGTGATCTTCAATTTTACGGGACTTTGGCAATATTCGCAATCGCGATGGTGGCATTCAACTAAAGAAGAAGAATTGATGCTCTAAGTTTGATTAGGAAAATTAGGATTGATAATCGTCTATGAAGATTAATCAAATCTTCTCTTCGTACCACCTAAAATTTTAGGTGGTACGAAGTTCACCGGGTCATCTAGTTATGTCCCAATGTCCTTCAAACTTCGTATGGTGCCCAGTGCGTCCATATTTCGTATGTTCAATATCTTTTTGGCGTTTATTTCACAAGTATGAGTGCAAACCTTAAGAATGAAAAAAGTTAAATTATTTTATACCTACTATAATTATCTATTATGAACGTAGTAGGTATATCTTTATATAACACATAATTACATAATCGATAATGCGTTTGTTAGTCATTGTGTAACTTCTAAACGACTTAACCAATTGTGGTCATATTCCTACATGGAGGACTCAACCTATAGAGACGAAATATCGGACCATCTTATTCACCACTGCTCAGTTTATTTACATTAACAAATATCATCTCTCGCTCGCATTGAGCAGTACGTAACCAATACTGGACCTGTGTGTACATCTCTGTATATTTCTACAGATATTTAAACAGTTTTTTTCGGTGGTGTGGCAAAAACATCAAAAAACCAAACTATAAAATAGAACGCAGTAACCGCAACAGTGTTTAGACGTAAATTGTTTTCATACAAAATAAATGACATTGCCACTCTATAGGTTGAGTGCTCTATGTATTCCTACATTTTTTTCCTCTCAAGATTTTGGTTCACAGCGAGATATGATAGGTGACGCTGTAGTCAAGCCAACAACAGATTCTATGTTAAGCACGGGTGAAACCGCGTGGCATAGCTAGCTCGAAATAAATATTTTTAAATAATGAAAGTTGGATGTTCATGTTCCAGGTAGCAGAATATTGACCATAGATGTAAGCAAGAAACAGATGTACGCAAGAAAACTCAAGGGGATCTCGCTCTGCTTCTCCATATTGAAGGCAGCGCTCTGCGGGAATTATGCCAACTTTGGCGTTTTTAGGTAGAATTATATTTTTATGTATTTGGGAGAGAATGATGAGATTTGAGGAGGCCAAAGAAGTATGTAGTGCACTCCATCCTCTCTGACTACCTAGTTAGGGATACAGCAAGAGATATTGTTTGTATCATGGAGCACTTAACATATAGAGTAGACATGTCGTTTATTTTATTTGAAAACAATTTATCTCTCAACACTGCAGTTACTGCGCACTGATTGGTCAGCCCAAAATCAAACATAACCTGTATATATGTGCGTGTGAAACGACTGAGATAACGTATAGAGGTTACGCCAAGTTGAAACAAGACGAATAGTTTAATAATGCAGTTTAATCTGACCTGTGATAAAGTGATTGTTTTGAAAATTGTGTATTTACTGTTACTTACCGATGAAATGGAAACGTGTCCTTTTTATAATTTGATTTTTTGGTGTTATTACCCGCACCACCGAATAGAATAGTAAGCCATTGTGTATATATGTAAGTATTTGAATATATGTCGGAATACACAGAGATGTACACACATTTCCAATATGAATTATGTACTGGTTTAACGCGTGCGAGAGTCGATATTCATTAGTGTAAAAAAAGTCAAAACGAAATATTGGACCACCCTACTCACCAATGTGAGTAGGGTGGTCCAATATTTCGGCTCTACAGGTTAAGTGCTCCATGACATGTATATAGAGTTCCATAATCGTGTTGGAAAAAGCAGAACCTGAATAGTTTTGTCATATCTGTAAGTTTATAAGTCGTAGTTGTCATTTTAACGTCTGATAATGTGATATTTTAGTAGAATAATTACTGCCTAATTTCACTGTGAAATTATCTCAATAATGTGATAAATTCCCAAAATCTATAGCTATTTTCCGCTAAAACTCCAAAAACCACCAATCGACACGTGTTCCGCCCCTCAACGGAGCATCCCTAAGATATACCAGAGATAGGACTCGGTCAGCTAACCAGCACCGAAAAGTTAAAGTATTCGGTGGTTTTTGGAGTTTTAGCGGAAAATAGCTATAGATTTTGGGAATTTATCACATGAAATGGATTTCCGCAAAGCGACACCTGAGTCTATACAATATCTCAATAATTCCTTTTGAGATCTCATCCTTGTCTCTCATCATCTCATCTCAAAAGGAGATCTCATCCTTGTCTCAAATAAGCGATTTGTCATAATAAATTTAAAAAGTAAATGGGTAAGTATGTAAATGAGCAATAAAATTAGTTGTTCAAACTACAATTTATATTAATAGTTTAGTTATTTTAATACTTTCCATTGTATTTATTTTAGATAATGAATATCATAATTAAACCATGAGCAGATATTATTTATTATCAGGGTGACAGCAGAAATTGTATTGGAAAGAGTTTCCTATACAAGGTTATTACGAAAGGATGGATAAATACGGAAGGGTATAAAAGTACCCATGGCAACGGAAAACTTGCGTTATACAACTTCGCCAAAAGTCAATAGTTCTAGTGTAAAACCTCAAAGTTTAAACAAAAATGAAGGTGGAGCAACCCTAATATCAGCGTCTCCCCGTCGCTAGTACACATTTGTAATAAAGGGCGTAATGATAGGGTTGTACATTTTTTTCCATTGAATGTTTTTTTTTTGTATGGAAACCAAAATAAAGGTATCCCGTAATTATTACATGTACACACTCAACAGTGACACATTGGGACCCCGGCGGATTTATACCCCCTTTTACAATAACCTTGTGTATTACGAACTTGTGTTTTCATATTATTTCAATTTTTTATATGACCTATAGTTTTTTAATAGCGTCTTTTTGATTACTACCGTGACTACCCTTTGGAGAAACAGCGTAAAGATATGTATGTATATGTACGTCATTACATTTTTTCAAATAGTTCTATTTTTAATGAACTGGTAACATTATATTATAAATATATTATATATGTATATGTCGGATGTCAGACAACATAGCTTGTCTTACAATATTTACTAACGGGTCTATGTCGCGTTTATACTTTAAGGCTAAATACCTATTTTATCCCGACGTTTCGACCGGATTGCACCGATCGTGGTGATTCTTGTTCTTGATTGATGGCTTGGTGGATTGGTGGTTCTTGATGTGAAAATAATGGTGAATGATAATGGTACCTTGGCTCACACAGTATACAGAAAACCCACGCACACTGACAGGTATCTGCATGGTAATTCGCATCACAATCCGCGACACCTTCAATCCGTGGTAGCTTCACTGGTGAACAGAGCATAAGACCTATGTGATCCTGAACATTTAGATAGTGAACTCACACATGTTCAGGAGGTACTAAAGCAAAACGGATATAGAGGAAACATACGACGTCCGCGGAGAAGGGAGCGTCGCCCCGAGATTGGCAGAGTACCAGCATTCTTGCCGTATATAAAAAGAGTAACGGACAAAGTTGGAACAGCACTAAAGAAATACTCCATTAAGACTGTGTATAGTCCGCACTCTAAGATGGCAAAGCACCTGCGTACTCCGAAGGATGTCATTGCCTTCCAGACACCTGGTGTCTACAAGGTGGATTGTAGCTGTGGTAGTTCCTACATCGGACGGACGAAAAGAACAATAACAGAAAGAGTCAAAAAACATATCACGGCTGTCAGAAAACGACTAACAAATAGGTCAGCCATTGCCGAGCACTTACTGGAGTCAGGACCCAATCACTGGATTAAATTGCATCAGCCACAGGTTCTTTCCACCGATCGAGACCATTAATCCAGAATAGCACGAGAGGCGGTTGAAATCAAGAAATACCATAATTTCAACAGGGAAGATGGATACCGCTTATAAACATCATGGAATTCTGTCATCAGTGACATCATGGAGTGTGTCCGGAGCCGGAAAACCGGACGTCGCCAGTGTGTAGATGTCGTTAGTGTAGTGTGTCGAAGTACCGACAGTGACAATAACAAAAATTAAAAAATGCATTGAGTGAGTGTGGGTAGTTGCAAGAAACCGCACGCTACGAAGACGACATTCATCCTCATCAGTCTGCCCGTGACCACGATCGGTGCAATCCGGTCGGAACGTCGGGATAAAATAGGTATTTAGCCTTAAAGTATAAACGCGACATAGACCCGTTAGTAAATATTGTAAGATGTGTACTAGTCGTGGAAGTTTAAAAACATTAACATAGCTTGTATACAGAACCCAAGTTGGGTCTAGCGTCGTCCTGGATGGAGGCCAAAGGGGAGTGGTGACGAGTACTCACGAATGGGACTCGCCGCGCGCAGACGCATCTGTTCCTTGATTGTTTTATTCGTCGTGTAATGTTTGTTATTTAATCGGACTTGAGTACTTTTGTAAAGTTAATGTATAGTATTGTTATCAAATGAGTATCTATCCTTTATCTCTAAGTACCCACACGATGACAGAACAAGTCGCAGACACGCCCACTGATGCCATTCGGAGCCCTTCTGCGACATATAAATATTATTTTTATAGTTATTTCTACGAATTTTAAAGTGCTTTTAAATGCATCTCAGATTTGATATAGTTTAGAATAAATGGGTATATACATAATATGCTAATATTGACATAACATTGTTACAGGTTATACGGCGACGACGCTCTCGACAACGCTCTCAACATGTTCGTTAAATTGTTATTAAGTATACCACAGAGTGATTTATTGGTGAGTTCAATACACATATTATTTGATAATGACGACCTCCGTGGCGCAACGGCTAAGCGCGTCAGAAAGTAAACGGGGGTTGCGGGTTCGATTCCCGCCCCGAGTCTGGGTGTTTATCTATAATATGTATTTATTTACGAAATAAAAGTATATAAGTAGTATGTCAGTTGTCTAGTACCCATAACACAAGCGCTGTGCTGCTTACTTTGGGACTAGATGGCGTTGTGTGAAATGTCTGAGTATAAAAAAAAAAGTATAATTGAATTATACGTTATACAAGAATAATAATAATAATAATGCGCCAGACAATACACACCAATCATCTGATCTCAAACTAGGGTATTCCCTGTGCTATGAGGACCAGACGACTACTGGGGGCGTCTCCCACTACACCCAGACCCGAGACAATCTAGAAAAGTTCATTTTATAAATTGGCCCGACCGGGAATCGAACCCGAAATCTTCCGCGCTTGGGTTAACGTCTAAACCATTGCGCCATCTAGATCAGCCATTCCCAAAGTGGGCGATAACGCCCCCTTGTGGGCGCTGCAGGCCTAAAGGGACCCAGTTAAGAGACCCAGAAAAAAAATGGGGGCGTTGTGTAGAGGCCTGGGGGGCGATTTGTAATTTCATTTAGCTAGGAGGCATCTTAGACAACGACTGCATGAGCTCTCGACTCAGTAGACAAAATAAGTTTGGGAACCAGTGATCTAGATCGTCAATAGTACATTCAGACAATAATCGTGGCGCTACGCGTTGGCAGATTGGGGAGCGAGAACTGCCACTTTGCCGTAAGTAAGAGCGAGATAGTGCTATCGTGTCGTCGCTCCGAATGGACAAGACCTGCTCATTGCAATTTGATTCATTAAAAATCTATTTGAAATGTATATTTTGCAGTCTTGTAATAATCTGTGCATCAATTTTTTTATTATTGTTTGTATAAGCATTACATACGTGCATTAAATATGAAATGAAGTAAGATACGTGAGCCAGGTGTGGTCCCGGAGCCTCAGTTGAGTGGAACGTAGCGATTGTTTTGAACACTCAATGGACGCTTTTATAAGTTTCCATTGAACGTTTTTATCGTCTGAAAAACAATAGGTAAGCAAAATGCTGCCCTATTGTATCGGCGATAACGATGCTTTTTCAACGTCCACTGCATGACGTTATCGTGCACGGATATATAAAAACGTCTCCATACAACTGCATACATTTTGCTTCCCCATTGTACCGTGGACAGTAAAGACGTGACGATAAAAACGCAACGGAAAATTATAAAAGAGGCCAATACATGGATATCGTTGTATTTGATATATGCAGATAATCATTGAGTACCTACAACGGGATGCGCGACTCGCAGGCACAGGTATAAGTAAAAAAATAGCCACCACACAATAAAAACTAGTTTCGAATCGATTTGTTACCATTTCTGTAATCGAATTCACTGCGTCAGGTGCTCCGCAAAATATGTCGTCTTATCCTCAGGTGTAACGAAAAATCTGCCATATCCAATTTAGACAAGGATGGAATTATTTTCCTTAAGTAAATATAATTATTAATAAATATCCGTTATATTCTGCAAGACGTAATACAGAACCCCCATTTACCACAACAAATATGCTAAACATGTTAGAGGAAGCTTGTGAACATGTGATTAAAGGAGACTGGGAAAAGGCTGTGAATATAACTGTTAAATTAATAAGGGAAGATTATGAATATTTTAGAAAATGAACTTATAATTAATGTAGGTGATGATAGCAGTGACGACAGTGAAAATAGCAATATGAACGAATCTGATTAAATATGGCCTTTCGTGGCTCCTTTTATTCTGTCTCTTCCTGTATTAATTTGTTTCTAGTTTGCAAATAAAGTATGTATATTCATTTTCATTCCAATATTCAGTTCATAGAAATATATCAAGTAAACATTTATATTTTCGATTTATTAACACTTTAATCAGCTACTACTTGCAATACTAGTTATAAATCCAAAAACTTATAGATGCGACTCGCGTTTGATTATATTTTTTTCATGTCATGGATATGAAATTTCGGATCTGGATATGGATACGGATATATGAATGATATTATACCGGTTTCAGTTACGGTTATGGATATGAAATTATTTCGGATTATCCGATACTTTCGCATAGCGTCAGTTACGGATATTAGATTTTTTTGTCCGAATCATATTACCCAACTTAATTCGGATATCCAATAGTTTCGTTTACGGTTACGGAGCCCCATAAGAGCCCTAATATTAAGTATTAATATTTTTTGTAAAACAATCTGTTATAAATGAATACCATAAACTTAGTATATACTGGCGTATAAACGAACATAGAGCTCGTCGACCGCGTGACGATTTTTAATTTGTCAATGTCACGTACGAAATGAATGATTCCCTTGATTAGTGCAATATGTAATATCATGATAACATACAGAATACGTAACCGTTATTGAAAAACACAGTACTTCTTTAAAATAAAACAGGAATAACACAAAATAATAAAATAAGTCGTCAACGTTCTCTATAGTGTGACGACTTGTGACGACCTGTCGTTCAAAAAGGGTTAAATAGCGTCTCGTTTGCTGTCCCTTTCCTACTCGTGCCACTATCATAAAATATTACATTCTCACTCGCATTCTTTGTACGTCTATACACCAGTATATACTAAGTTTATGGCGAATACACAGACAAAGCCAGATCGCGACTTCGTTTCATACTATTTCATTATAATTATTTTCGTATGCTATACATATGAATTTTACAAAATCGAGGTACATAGGTGTATAAATGAATAAAATTGAAGTTTGTGTGTGTGATTTCGAAATACAGGCTAGTTTAAGGTTCTTATGATAATTTACATATTACCAATAAACAAATAAGCTTTTTTAAATTTTTATCCATATGTCCGGGATAATCTCCAAATGACTAAACAGACTTTAACGGAGTCTCATTGGCAGCAGAAAGTAATCAAAGTATTTTTTGTGCCGAAAAATACCAATAGGATAGAAACCGCATAGCGTAGTTAATAACATAATCAATATTTCAATTTCAAAGGATATATTCCGCATTGTCTTATGTACACATCTTTCGCCGAACGTTGTTATCGGCGCCGTGGCTTAGTTGGTTAAAGCGCCTGTCTAGTAAACAGGAGATCGCGAGTTCGAATCTCGCCGGGGCCTAATGTTATTCAGATATTTTTACTTTTTTGTTCAATTTGGATACATATTGTAAAATATGTGTACGTAATTGTGATTTATTTAAATGTAAAAAAAATTAACCCTCGCAGTGTCTTGCGATGTCTGCTTTTGTACACACATCAAAGGCCATTGTTTGTATCATTTTTTTCTTACGCTGTGACGTTACTGAACTTATTGCAGTGACCCCTTCGATCACAAATAAAAAACTAGATACACAATCAACGCTCCAAAAATGTCCGAACCAAATGTGCGCCCAAATGAGTATTTCAGCGCACTTCTATTTTAATGGTATTCGAAAACGCTAACAGCGAACATGTCAAAGTGCTCCCTCAAAAATTGCAAAAATAACACATCTAGAACGCTAGTTCTTATTTTCGGTTAATAAATAAATAATATTATTTACGTGTTCATTATTTCATTATAGTAATAACGTTACATAGCTCTTTTTTATTAAATTCGTAATCATATTTTTAAATATTGCCTGACAATATTTGTCTTATCCTTGTCACTTTCACGTAACAAATCAAAATGATATAAATAGCAACGCAAATAGATTATTTGAATTATATTTTATGCGTAACGAGACGTAAGATTGCATTTTAAATATTTTATTTAACAAACTTCGTTTCAATGTCATGCAAGAATCGTTTACGAGCGTTTATATCCTTATGGTTTGACAGTAAGGTCTACTTTAGATTAACACAATATTGCCGATAATACTTTATGATATTAAAAATATATACGTCAATTCGGACAATAATTTGTTTAAATTTTATATGAGATTGTGAATGTAGTTCTTTATTTGCGATCGAAGAGTGACCCAGTCATTTATTTTGCTGATACATTTATGGAATGATTAGTAGAAATAATGTATACGCAGGTTGTCAAGTATTTAAAACGATTTTTATATCCCATCTACAAACGTTCACACCAAGTATATCTGTTTGACTCCTTTTAATTAACTACCTACATATTACATTCATTCTAAGCGCGCGGGATGTGTAGTGTAGTGTGTGGGTAGATGTAAAATAAAAATACGTATATTAAAAGTTTGTCTGTACATAAATTATTTCTAGTGAATATTTTGGTAGTTAAATAAAAAATAACTAACTTATTGTGTGTGGGGATGTGGTATGGTAGAAGGGTGAAAATTTAGGGTTGTAAATTTTTATGTTAAATGAAAATTTTTTAATGCCGAATCATAAAAAAATTAAAATAAAAAATTTTGTCGAAAAAATAAAATAAAAATTTTTGGGGTGGACCACCCTTATCACTTAGGGGTATGAACAATATTTTACGTCCTATTCTCAGACCTACTGAATATACACACAAAATTTCATAAGAATCTGTCAAGCCGTTTCGGAGGAGTTTTGTTACAAACACTGTGACACAAGAATTTTATATATTAGATTTTATGTTCAGATATATTTATGTATGTGCATGTCTATGAGTACTGTAATGAGATATATGGAATAGAAATATAGTGTAAATATTATGTGTGACCATGTATACGTATGTAGTAAGTGTAGATCCTTATGCGGGGTCTATGCTGCTTTCATCACCATCTCACTCGCTAATCTTGGCGCTAAACAGCAGCACTGGCGCTGTTGTGTTCTGGTGTAGACACAATGACGTTACTGTATCGCTGAGGCCTGTGACAAATTCATAAGATGGGGCCCTCACCCAATGTAAAGAAGCTCAACCAAAGTCTGTTGTAGTTTCTTTTCAGTAAATCACTTAGTAAAGTATGTACAAAACGTTATTATAATATTGTTTGCATTTTCCGATGATTTTCTAGTAACTCCTAAGTTAAAGGATAAGGTATTGGTATTGGTTTAAAAACGTTCCGAACGAGTTCCAAAACGGCGCGATTTCGTTTATTTACAAATGCGTTCAAACCTTGATACATGTATATGTACTTTGGTGGGGTAATTTAAATTAATTGTAAACAAAACTATTTTATTTTAAATTGTATAAAAATAAATGTTAGGATCCTCTTGAGCCCGCGGTCCCCTCTAACTCTGTTTTTACGCCATATCATAAAAATAAATGTTAGGATCTTCTTGGGCCCGCGGCTTCCTCTAACTCTATTTTTACGCCATTCGTAAAAAGAAATATTGGAAGCCTCTTAAGCCCGCGGCTCCCTCTAACTGTTTTTACGCCAATAATAAGACAGCCAGTGACACGAGAGGCACGAGAGGGCACAAACTAAAGAAACAAAAGACTTCATAACTGTCTTACAACTCTAAATAAACCGGCGGGGTTATTACTTAAAAATTTTCAGACTGCGACAGCCACGCGATTATTGCGCGACCGGTGACTAATTGCAATAAAAAATTGGTATCATGTATGACAATTGCGTGTCAATTGCGCCTTAAAATGCACAAATTCCATGACACAAATTCTCGGTTTGACAGCAGACATCGCGCGATATTGGCTGTCGCATGCTGTCTGTTCGCTATGTGCGAAGTGCATGGTGGGGGTATAGCAAAGCGATCGTAGTGCATGCCGTGGCAGAAATCTGCAACAATTCGGGATAGTCAATTTGTTTATATTTACTTCACTGACAACACGAGAATCATCGGTCTGTGATAAATAAATTATAATGTTAATTAAAGTATTTTGCCTACCGTAAAATACTAAATTAAGTGTAATTCGTTTCAAGTTATGAGAGTACTTATGTTTAAACTTGTTTTATAGGGTGTTAATGTCACCGATGTCTGACGAATTATGTGGACTCATATTAAATAACTATTACCATTATTTCGTAGCTCTTCAACATTTCTGACATGTTGTGCTCAAACTAATTTATTTCCTTTCATCACAGTTCGAGGTTGGAAACTTATATTGTTTTATAATTTCAAGACCGATTTTTATAATGATATCCATTATTCTAAGTACTGTTTTTAACAAATTCCTCTAAAAATACTTTTTGTCATCTTTCTATGTATATTTTAGTTACTTTATTGATTAGAAAACAATAAAACATTTGTATGTCATTATTTGACATAATCTCGAATAGTTGCATATACTAGATGGCGCTACTGTCGCGCACATAGCCAATACTTTGCGCATGCGTTGCGCATGCTAGGTGGCTCTACTGTCGTACACATAGCAAATATTTTACCGGTCGAAACGTCGGAATGAAAAAGGTATATTAGCCTCAAAAGTATTAACACGATATAGATTCGATTTATTTCAAATTGTAAGATGTGTACAAACGTGATAGTTTAAAAACATTAAAACCTCACAACCATTGCATATTAAATAATAATAATACTCCAGACAATTACCTCAAACTAAGCAGGAAGCTTGTGCTATAGGTACCACACAACGAACTCTGGGGGAGTTCCCAGTAACACCCAGACTCCAAGTCAATTTAGAAAAGTTCTTTTCCTAAATTGACCTGACCGGGGATAGAACCCGGGACTCCTAGCTTGTATAGCAGATGCTATGCCACTGCACCAACGGGCCAGTCTATATTATAATATTACTGTTACACTCTTCTGTGATTACCTTTATAAGACCTTTTTATATTATTTGTTATATATTTTTTACATTCCTTTTTTATTATTAAGTAAACTTCAATAAAAGTCAGTTGCGTCAAAGGCTTGGTTTAATATAGTCGATACAGTCCATTTAGTCTCAATTGCTATCATATCAGAAAATGTATTTTTAAGAGAATGCAAAGAATGTGCTGAATTATCTCTCATGACATCATAATATGTTTTCGGCAGGATTACCCGAAGCTGTCACAAACATACTACGTCTTGTTGGAGAGGTTGGCGCAAGATCATATGCCGTTTCTGGCGAACTTACAACCAGAGGCTACACTGTACATATTGTCGTCAATATCGGAGGGACTCACGGCGTTGGGTGAGTGACCCCTTCCCCCCAATTAATATCCCACTAGTGTCGTACTCTTTTTCGCCGGCTGCTTTTATTTTGATAGGAAAAACAATATTTCATATTTATTAATGTAAATAAGTAGGTAAAAAATCTATATAATTAAAAATCAGTTGCCACATGTATGATGAAACATCACTGGTGAAGGGCTCTACTGATTTGGCTGATATTTTTTTTCGTATGTACGTTGGTTGTGCAACCTTATTTCGAGTAAGCGCCATCTATGCACATCGGAGAATGCCCACAAAACTACTCAAGTAGGTACGCCTGCAGCTCGCCTAAAACGCCAATAGATGGCGTTGTATTATACGACATTAATAGCAACGGTCGATATTTAAATATTTTTGATTATTACCCGTCGATACATAACGCAGACGCAAAGAAAAATACGCCTTAATTTTGGTCTCCGCTTTATATTTTAATATATTTATAAATTATAATCATAGTGATACTGTGCTGCTAGGAATATCTTTTAGTGTGGAAGAAACAGTTGCCGACTGGCCAATCCAACATCCAAGTGTCCTGAATAAAGAGGTAAGTGGGTTTTATTTCTGGTGCTGGGTGGTGGATTTCTCGGTGGATCGGTGGCCACCACTGTATGAGGTATAACTGGTTGCACAGCCACTCCCGCAAATTAAATTAGATTCCCGCGAAATTAGGTAGGATAAGGCGCTATTTACACTTGTCAAACATCCATACGTAATTGTCAAGACGTTTGTATGGAAGAACATTTTTGGAAAATTGGTGATTAAGTCTGAAATTCGTATGATATTTTTGTATGAAAATCTCAATAAAAAAGTTTTGTTTTGTTGCAAACATTCAACACCCTACCTGGGCGAAACCGGGGGTGAATCGGGTAGTTAATAATAATAATAATAATGATAGATACTTAAATAAGCAAAATAAGTTGGAAATTAAACTAGTATAACAGTTTATGAAGAATATACATTGAACCTATTGAATCTATATTAATATGTATTAATATACATTGAGCTGTATTTTTCATGCATGTTTCTTTTATTCGTATATGTATTTGTTACCGATTTAATTCATATTAATCAAATATTGTGATTATGCCTGCCCTACCGCGGCTCGCGGTTCCTTTTTTTGGTTATAACACAAGTGACGAAATTAGCCAATAAAGGATGTTGTATTCTTTTTTAATTAACACGATTAACGATAGATGTCGCTGCGGAACAGTTGATCAATTTATTTAACGAAAGTTTATAAAAAATGAAACTATCTGGCAATTGCTACTTTTATTTACAAGAAAGTCTATTAAAGTTAATGCCTCATTATAGAGACCGTTTTAACAATATAATAATCAATAAAATTTAGATGATTTTTAACGTTTTTGCAGCTGGGCGTTAGTCAATTATAATTATAAAAAAAAATATAATTTTTTTTACTTCTGTGGCAAATTATTTGGAAGTAATGAGACTTTTTGGCGGGAACGGGAGAAGTGAGGTTGTCATTTTATTTAGATTTTCTGTTTTTACATTTTTAGGAATTATAAAGTACAACAGTGTTAGTATATTGTGTTTTAAAGTTCTGTGTAAGTGAAAAGAATGGAGGAGAGCTAAATAAACGTGTGTAGCTGAAGTATTCGCGCTCTTCCAAGAAGTCTTTTTTTAACTTCAGTAAAGCCTACTATCACTTTTCTGGAGGAGTGTTAGGGACAGTTAAGATTTCTCTAGAAGTTACGTCATTAGGCTGATGGTCTTGTTACCAATGCCTTAAAAAATATAAATAAAATAAAATAAATAAATTTGGAACTAATGAATATCAAGTTTGTTTCATTTCAAGTGTCAAAATATGACGGTCCCTTCAAGTGAACCGGCAAACGCCGTTTCAGGATCAGCGTAACTCCAAGAAAATATTATTTAAAAAAAACTACCATACCCTTTCGTTCATAAATTATGTTTAATTTATGAACGAAAGGCATAAAGCAATAGAAGGTTTCAAGAACAACATAGAAGGTTTCAATTTTATTGTGTCCATTGAAATTCCAGAAGTCTGGTGTTCCAAAACTTAGGATCATAATTTACACAAATTTTTGTCAAAACTATTATTTATTAATGAATAAAATAAGAGAATACACACCAGTTTTATTCTACTTACATTCGTTTTTATAAAACAAAAAACAAATAAATTAAATTTTCACTAACAGGCGCTTAGCGCGTTGGCTGAAATTGTGAATGTAGTTTGCAGTACGATTCTCATTCATTCACAGTTCAATAAAATTCTGTTGTTCATGAAACGAATGAAAATTTCACTAGGAATCCATTCGTACCATTCTTATAAACAATTTCATACCAATCTCTGACAATTAAAGTTCTAAGTCATGTGCATGACCTCGGCCACTATTGACCGAATTTTACTCAACGGAGAAATTTCCAGGTTGTCGATTATTCTATAAAAGGTTATATAACGAATGTGTATTTTAAAGTTAAAAGGAAAATATTTAAAAAACTTTTAAGTGAAGTGAAAATTGTAAACAGTATAATAAACACTTTACTATGGGACTTTTTGGTGGGAACCGGAGAAATGAGGTTGACATTTTGTTTAGATTTTCTATTTTTTACATTTTTGGGAGTTTTAAAGTACAAAAGTGATGGTATATTGTGTTTTAAAGTTCTGTATAAGTGAAAAGAATGGAATAGGTCTAAATAAACATGTGTGGCTGAAGTTCTCACGCTTCTTCCAAGAAGTCCTTTATAACTTCAGTGAAGCCTACTACCACTTTAGTGGAGGAGTTTTACGATAAGAATAAACGAATATACGTGTGATTCTATTTTTTAATACGTGACATTGGCAAATGCTCTAAACTCTGCGCCATGGCATAAAGAATAAAAAAACAGTTTATTATGTGTGTGTGTCGTATTTCAGACACGAGTGTGTGTACGGGCTGTTGTGCGACACTGGACCACATAGTGACGTATCTGTTCAAACAATTAGTGCAGAAATGTGAGTATCTCTCGTGTATTTTTTGTTTTTTTTTTTAAATTATTAAAACTAAATGTCAAAAGCACTGGCACATCTCGGGAAAATTGCTTGAGGAGAATGATAATATTTGAGTAAGTGAAGAAAGTATGTAAGTACCGTGACGATTGTGTCCTCTGCCAACCCCGTTAGGGACGCACCGTTGGATATGTACGTATTTATTAAAATATATTATGGTTTTTGACATGTCTTACCATAATTTTAATAAAGATTTTGATAAAATTTACCTATTTTATCGAATAAAACATGGAAAGTTGCCTTATTGGCGAATTGAATTTAAACGGATCATACCCAAGTTTATTATAATACATACATACATATCTTCACGCTGTATCGCCAACGGTAGTCAGAGAGGACGCAGTGCCAAGAGTCGCGGTCCTTCCTATAATTATGTTTCTTATAATTATTATGTTATGTGTAATACCTACTTATCGAAAAGAAACAAAGAATAGTTACTTTATTAGCGAATTGAATTTAAACGGATCTTACCCAAGTTTATATAATGTCTTTGTTATGTCGATAGCGAGTAACAAAGTGACGAATCCGCGTCAGCCGCCGCCTGAGACAAGCACCATGTTCATAGAAGTACTGCAGCGGCGGCCCGAGATTATGCAACAGCTATTGGCTACGGTGAGCATGTATACCATCCTATACGATTTATACACCGTCTGTCGAACACGTCGCCGCGTTATACGAACATCGTGAAAATATAGACAACGTCTCCTTGACATGTGAACCTCTCAACGAAGCATCTTCAGGATATACAAGAGATATGATTCGGTCAGCTAACCAGCACCGGATCATGGTTAGTTGACCGAATCCTATCTCTGATATATCCTGAGGATGCTTCGTTGAGAGGCAAAACACGTGTCGATTGGTGGTTTTTGGAGTTTGAGCGGAAAATAGCAAAAGATTTTAAGAATTCATCACATGAAATGGATTTCTGCAAAGTAACGCCCGAGTCTATACGATAACGTCTCCCTGTTTTACGACTCAGATGTACCTATAAATTATACGAATGTTGTCGAAATTGTGAATACGAATTTTGTCTAAATATCGAATAATATCGCTTATAATCGGTCAACGTTTGTAGAAATGTGTGTAAGAAATCTTTCGGTATTGATGAAACAGTCTCCAACCGCCTAGTGTAAGATTTTTGACACCCCGTTAGGTAGGACTGATATTAATCTGTATTATTATAGCAATATTGGAATCGTGTCTGCAAATTAATGTTATTTTTAAAGTTAAAGCTTTTTAGGTTTCTCTGATTTTCACAATAATAAAACAACTAAACAATATGAAACAATTTCCAAGCGCTGTGTATTTCAATTATATTGAGTCAATAATAAAAGGTAATCGATCGACAACATTTGTTTTTAATAAAACAATATCACATCACCGCCTAGGGTAAGAATTTCGATATACCCCCGAACAAAATTTTTAGAATTTTCATTTGTTAGTCTGTTTATGGTCTGAAGTGATTTTAAGACAGATTGCACTTGTTGCCGTACTTCTTATTGTGCTTCTTCATGATGGTAGATGATGTATTTGTACTGTGCGGTGTGTTAACGCCATAGGCACAGTACAAGTAACCATACAGTATTCTATCTTCATACAAACGCTCCCAAACGACGCGCTCGAAATCTCGGCATTTCTCGGCATACAACAGTCGCGAGTGCGCCGCGGTTGTCCTCGGACGGTATGAGACGCTCTCACGCATTTACTGACTAAATATTATGTCAATCAAGTTTATAAGCATAATGTTCAGTGTATGGATGTTTAAATACATCTATATCGAAACCGGAAATATTTCTCTGTTGCTAATTTGTAGGAAATATATTATCATAATGATCTAGTTAATTTATTGCTGATTTTTAATTATACTCCACACAAAATGCATTTTTTTGTCCATTTCCACCATACTAACTCACAGTTTTGAAACTAGAAAGAAAATACTAGTAGAATTATACAAATAAATAAAACTTATTAAATTTGCAATAATTTAAAGTGAAAAGATAATGTGACAATTTAATATAATATCTATTATCAAATACATAACCCAAGAAAAACATTCGGTCCGAGTCGGTAGCCTTATTGCGTGTTTACGTACCGAGCGACCGTAGATATCTCTAGGACACTGTCGAGATAGAATACTGTTTGCTTACTTGTACTGTGCCATAGCTGTCGTTTACATCTCATGTCTTATACTAATTCTTACAGCTATTTATATCGGATATGTACGTGACAAGTTCCATTGCAGCGATGTGGATATTTCATTTGTAGATCGCGCACAAGGTTACGATTTGCTGTGTCAGAGTAATATCTGGCACACACTCATGGGTTTTAACTCTAATGTTATAAGATTAATTTTAGTAAGCAATTTTTTCGTATACACACAGATTACATAAACTGATATTTTGTTAGTTGTTGTTTTAAGCATCATGTGTAGCTAATAATAATGTCGGGACAGTAATGAACAATCTCGAACAAGTCGGTCGTGTCGCCGTTCTCACACCGTCGCGTGTCGCACAGGTGCTGAACGTGATAATGTTCGAGGAGTGCTGCAACCAGTGGTCGATGTCGCGGCCGCTGCTGGGGCTGATCCTGCTGAACGAGGAGCAGTTCTCGCGGCTGCGCGCCGAGCTGCTGGCGCGGCAGCCGCGCGACCGGCACGCGCAGCTCGCGCACTGGTTCGACGGGCTCATGGCCGGCATCGAGCCCAACCTGCTCACCAAGAACAGGGACAGGTGCGCGCCGGCGTACACGACACGCGCACACACACACTAGGGGGACACGCACACACACACACACACACACACACACACACAGGGGACACCCGCGTGGGACATGATCGTTAGAGTCACGTCCACGCAAGGGACACGTGCGCACAGGGAACAAGCTTGCAAGGACACGCACAACATATAAGTGACACGTACGCACAAGAGACACGCTTACAGAGGACACGCACACAAGAAACGGACATACACGTACATACACTCAAGTGAGACACACACACAAGGAACGCGGTACATGCAGTCACGCGCGGGGATAGGCCTTACACGCACGTGTGAGATAAATAAAAATGGAATATCAAAAGACTGGAAAAACTATCAAATTTTCATGTATGTTACTAATTAATAAAAGGATAGAGTAATATGAAAACAAAAAGCAATTGAAATTCTAATATTTTTATATTAATACCCGTATTCACAGAATAGAACATGTTTTAATTAATTCAATTTACCTTTAAGAATTTTACTTCACAATTCAAATATTCCTAATTAGTTTTTAACAGTATCAGTAAGCAGTTACAAATTTACTATTTATTGTAATACAGACAATAATTTAATTAACTGGGCATTTAAGAATAGACTTTACTCAGTTTATATCACCAGAGTTAATTGTATATAATACTGACTACCCCGTTGGGAACACGGCGTGAAGATATAAAAGTTTAATTATTAGGACACTTATCTGATATTCAACTCGTCTGTAGTTCTCTAAGAAAAATGTGTCTCTCTCCAAATTTGTAATTCCTTTTATTACTTTCCGCCATTTTAGAAAACATTTGCCCCACTATATTTAGTCAAATCAATGTCTATGTACATTACATTATAGAATTACAGAAATAATGTGAATAATATATTTAAGTACAACACAATAATTATCTATTAAAATACAAGTATTCTGTATAATTGATTATTTTAGACATTTATACAATTTCATAAATTAATACAAAATACAAATGTGAAGCTATTATGAGATTGAGTCATGTCAGCAACTTTTAATTATATAACAACTACTTGAATATTACTCAAATGTATTAACATGGCACTATTACAGAAATTAAGTTTTTAATTTAAAAAAAAAATTATAATATCTGTTATTATTATCTAACACACGCATAGACGCGCACATACACGCACACAAACGCAGTAACGCGTGGACACGAGGACATACATGCAATCGTGCACACGTACGGATACACGCACGCAACCACGTACATAACGACACACGTACGTAGCCATTATGGACAGTCATCGAATTATAAATTTCACTAGAATAGTGAATAGTATATCAAAACAATAATTGTGCCACTACGCGCTAATCGAGTGGAGCGCGGGTAATGGCGCTTCGCTGTAAGAGCGAGACAGTGATATCGTATCGTCACTTCAAATGGGAAAGTTCAATTCAAAGTGCGACAATAGACTTGTTTACAATATTTTTTTTGCGTATAAAGCGCAGTTGAATGGGACAGCGATTGTTACAAACACTCAATCTAGTCGGTACTACATAGAAATTGTTACATACAGGTGTAAAACACGCACACTGGTACACGGCCGTCGTTTTTATATGCTTTCCATTATAACACTCAAGCCATTTCGTCTTCTGGAAGTAGATTTAGGTTTCGACTTATATTACAATTCATTTTTTATACGAATACGACATGTTGTCATTTGCAGATTCACACAGAACCTGTCGATGTTCCGCCGAGACATTAACGACCTACTGAAGGGCGCGTCCGTGGGCGGAGCGCCCGCCTCCAACGTCAACGACATGATCACGTCGTAACGTGCGCGTGCGCACGCGACACGCCCAGTCGCCGAGTCGCCGAGCGACCTACTGCGGGGTTGAGAGGGAGAGAGACAGATAGCGAGCGAGCTTCGTCTGTAAAACTGTGCATTCGCTTGACCTGTGCGACTACTTGATAAGCCACTAGTTACAGAGTAACCGTGCACAATAACATGAAACTAGAATCCGGTGATGGGATGTCATTATTCAATTAGTAAATATTTTTTAGCGATCTCGTGCGCTAAGTTTCGAAGGGGTTTGAATGATTTGTCATACTCAACAGCCGCCTTTTTTTTTTTTTTTGGAAAATAGTGGCGCATTGTTTAACCTGTATGTATAAATCGATTGAGGACACTTACACCAGCAAAAATTACTGACTTTGTTTTCTTCTAAAGTGTCACGTTGCAGAGCTATTTACAGGAAAAATTGATGTATGAAAACCTCAATAACCATGAAAAACGAAGCCAGAATAATTTAAATTAAATTAGTTATTTTTGATTCTTAAAATTACACTATAATGTACTGCCAGCCCAGATGAATTTAAATTGGCAATACTTATCGGGTTCTTCAATTATTATTAGCTCTTCAGTTTGATACTCAACGACGTGATAACATTAAAAAAAGTGTGTGCCCACTAATACCATTTATAATATAATAAGATTTATAGTAAAAAGTGTAATCTGTCTAAGAATTTCTATTCAAATGCAATATAATTCGTAAAAACAATGAGCTAGTAATATTTTTATGGTTTGAGGTTTTTTTCTTTCAAATAACTTTGTAACGTAACACTCCAGTATATTTAGGCCACTCCAGCAACCTTAGGCCCTTAGTACACGGGTCGACTTACTTACGATTCTAGTATGATACGGATATACGCGTCGCTCGAATGTTTCCGCCGTGTAATTTCGATTACGCGTCGACAGGACGCGGTCTTCGTTCAATATTGGTCGAATACAAGCAGCATATACGAAGAGTGCAGTCGCGCAAACGAGTCGACGCGTGGACGAAGGGCCTTAGTAATTTTTTGTTCATGTAAATGTTCCCAATCGATTTATATAGGTTTCATATCGTGTGCGGTAATTTTTAAGAAAAGAAAATGGCGTCGTCGAGTAAATCTCCGAATAAAAATCTCCAAACTCATTTGTTACAAGTGTTTCGCAATGAAACATCTTCACGTAAATCTAGAGATCACAGTCAGTCAACTACCCAGTACAGAAATCATTAGGTACTAGGTGAATATTAACAAAATGATGACTATAACTTGACATGGATTCCTCAAACTAATGAGCACGGTATTATACATACATATCTTCACGCCGTATCCCTAACGGGGTAGTCAGAGAGGACTTCCTCAAATCTCATCATTCTCCTCACACATTTTCGCCTAGGCATACGAGTGCACGGTATTATATTTAAAGTAATGCATTTCTTAGAGCTTTGATCTCATATGCAGATATGCAAGGATCGTTATGAAATTGCAAATAGAATTATTCGTGATTACATACTATTAACTATACTATAACAAGACAGTGCACATTTACAGGTAATTCACTACCACGCTCCATTTATTAATTATTTATTTATGTATGAAATTTTAAAATCTTGTATTTATATGTCGAAATTCATCCATACACACATCGGCTTATCGACGGTTAAGTGTCTATCTCAGTTTTTTGCATTTTGGCTTGGCCTGTTCAGTCGACTATAACTCACAAAAATGGTAAAATTATTCGCTATAGAAATACCACTTAAGTTAGGAACACATTCTTTTCAGGAAATATTATTTTTCTCTCCTGCAAAAAATTCGAAAATGTTTTAAAACATCTCTGCATCGGTCCTACATTCTTTGTACCACAATCTAAACGTCTTTGCGGTATGGCAGACCTTACGACTTTTCAGCACATAACACAGCAAATGTCCTTACATTTATTGCTCAATTGTGTGACTTGTAAAATTGTGACCTCAGTCTATACAATGTGACGTCATTGTTTTGTGTTTGTACGGTGCACAACCAAATCAAATTTTTGTTACAAAATATTAGTTAAACATGCTTTGTTTTTTTTGTGCACCGTACAAACAAGAAATAATGTCGCATCACCGGGTTCCGGTCTCATGTTATTAGGCACGAGCAATACACTACATTAAAAAACATACAGGTGTTGAATTTCTAAGTGTAATAGAATAATAATAAATATAGGGTATTCTAAGTAGCCGTAGCCATGACTGCCGTCCTTTGACAAGGCAGCTAAGTCATGACCGATTTTGACTTCTATGTGTGGAGTTACTAAATTGGAATTCCCTATCGATCTTTCTAGATCATTGATTCCCAACCTTTACTTCAGAAGAGAACAAAAATTTCAACGCCCCCTAGTCCCTAATCCATAATAGTTAATTTTATATGAATTACAAGCCGATACCCCTCCGTTTTGCTGGGCTTAAATGAAAAATGATGAAGGGTTTAGTCTAAAACCATCTACAAACGATTCCGCGTCGAATGGTCATAGTCGCATACCGATACGTGCAGTAGTTTTTACGTGATTGTGTGATGAAAAAACGATTTTCATTATTTAATACTAAATTAATTAAAATTAAAGATTAAGATATTGTTGCATTCGTAAAATGTGGTAAATAAATAAAAAAAAAATTTTTTTTATAATTATTTATTTTTAATAAAATATAATACTTTGAAATACAAGTTATCATGAATCAATATTTTATCTAGCTATGTGATTGTCTTTTTATTATTTACCATAAAATTAACTATTGAGAACTAGGGACTGGGGAGTGTTGAAATTTTGGTTCTCTTCTAAAGTGGACGATGGTCCAGAAAAGATTGGGAATCTGTGATCTAGAACTGTCATTGTACATTTCCCGTAAGCTCTAGGTACGGTTTACATCTGATTTTATAATTCTATATTATTCTATCACAATAGAATCTTCCTTCAGTATAGTTGAACTCTGTAGTGAAAGTAACAACGTCGCTTTGGATGTCAATAGATCTAAGCCACAGTATTGTTTGAGTAAAGTTAAATGTACTAACCTATTACTTAAAATTCATATTATCCAATAGGTCTAACAGTCATCTGCCCCAACCATACTTATTGTCAAATTTGGCATTAGGCCCACGCAAAAAATTATTATCGTATTATGAAAAAAGTGTAGGTCAACATTTCTAAGCTACATAAATAAGATATTTCATATTCTTACAATTTTCAAGAATTTCCTGTAAAAATCATATCCATTTATAAGTAGTAGTGGCTTGTAAAATGTTCTTTACGCGCAGCAATGTTCATGTAAACTTCATTTACTCAAAATATTAGGTATGTGGAATAGGTCCATTGGCTTCCAAAGTGATGATAATATTACATTAGTAGTTCAAGAAATGTTTCTATAAGCCATATATGTATATATCGCTTTAGAAATTTCTTTTGGGAAACTTCACAGTTTTGAATGGTAACATGCATCTTGTAGTCTTTCAATATGATTTACCAAAAACAAATATAATTAATGTTTCATTTGGTTGAACAAAACAGAACATTTTTAGCATTTTCGACACTAATCGTGAAGATATAAATCAATAATTATGCATTTATAAAAGTAACCTATTTTTAAACTCTCACTTACCATATTAGTTTGCTGCAAACTTGATTTTTGTTTGATTATAAATTGCCGAATCAAATATGACGAAACAAGTTTTTGGACCTTTGATAAAAGTAAAAACTGGTATGTCAAATGCAACAACAGTTTTTGACAATATTGTTATTTTTAGTAGATATAAAGTTTTTAAATAAACTAGGTATAAACTTTATACCTACTAACATAGTAATTAATAACATTATATTAAATAAAAATTATGTTTAGGCACTTTTGTGTATTAACAATTGCCTTCAGATACGACGAACAAGTGTCGTATTTGACTAACTCCAGCACAAAACACTTATGTCATTGTATCTTTGTAGCGTGGTAATAATGAAATCCAATTTAAACTTGCCTCAAATATATACAGTAGTGATGTGCTGGATATCCGTATCCGTGTCCGCGGATATCCGTATCCGTGTCCGCGGATATCCGAGGGAGAAGAAAGATCCGGATCCGTATCCATTACTTTTTTAGCGTATCTTTTACCTTATTAATTTTCAATACATAGATTAAATTCTACATAAGTCGAAACATATCCTGTCACGCAAAGCGTCAAGTGGCGTCAACTATCGTGTCAAGGTCACGCGCACCGACACCGATCAAGTAAGTTAAGATCCGTATCCATATCCGCGGATCTCGACACCAAATATCCGTATTCGGATCCGTATCCGCGGATATACATTGTTAACGATCGGGCACATCACTAATATACAGTTGCATCACAAACTGCGCACGTCTGGATTAAGTATAAATTACTATCTGGGCTATCTCTATACCAACATAACAATCGATTTAGCAGTTTAATAATTAACCATGAAATCGTAAGAGACACATTTTGGCATTTTTATTGTTATTAAAGACCATCTGAAACCTGCTACGTTGCGTATTTAGTGTTTTAATTAGAAATTACTCGAAGCTTTCTTCTTAAACTTTGTAGTAATGTGTCAAAGATATCCCACAATTTGGGCTCAATCAATGAAGTCTTTAATTGACACACAGACTTACATTAATTTATAAACTTTTAAACTTCCGCGTTGCATTATAAAATATCTAAAACGGGAAATTTAACGCGATTACCTGTTACTTGAAGTTTCAACAAGTTTCTCAAACGGGGGTAGATGACAAAACTTCTACTACAGACACGGAGTGAAACTTACTGCGACAGTTTGCTCGAGACCACGGCCGATGCAACTCGGTCGAAACGTCAAGCCAAAATAAAAGGTAATCGTATTAAATTTCCCGTTTTAAATATTTTATAACATTAATTTATATTCTCTACTAGTTGTCGCCCCCGACTCCGTTCACGTGGTCTTATATTTCTTAAATTAGATAATTTACAAATCTTCACGGGCGTACGCAGAGCAACTCATCAAAATTTTATCATAATTAGATGAATGGTTCAAAAGCTAATAGAGGACAAACATGCAAACGAACATTTATTATTATTACATATAAACGTAGAAATAAGCATTGATTTATTTGTAATGTCACTCGTTTTCTTTAAAAAAGGTTCCATAAGATTGCACTGTTTTGGCTAAATACATTGTAATAGACCATTGTTCAATATAAATGGCAGCATATGACTGACCAATCGGCTCGATGGTTTTTTTTTTATTTTTTATTTTTTCTCGTTTTCCTGACATATAGACAAGGCCGGTATTGCTATTGTCTTTATTAACGTTTCTTAATTCTATCCAATACTTTATTCTTTCTTACTCTATTATTTATCTTTCTTAATTTAGTTACATATATCCTAGTATACATCTCATTAACATATTTATTTTAGCACATACTTTCTCTTAACTTCCTACTATCATACCACCTACTAAATCTGCTTGGCTCGATGGTTAGTGTATGTTCTTTTAAGCGAGTGCCGGTTCAGTTCCCAGAGTGGCTAGACAAGTGGCAAACGTCTTGAAAAATCGACACTTGCTAGCATTATTGTTCGTTAGTGCCATTTAGCAACGTTTTATGCGGGGGTTTTCGCGACTTTACTTTTCGTTTGATATAATAGAAAGTTAACGTTTGACAACTCTAAAATTCTTTCCTACTAGCATTTACGACAATTGAACCACTTGTCTAGGCCCCTAGATCAGTTAAGAAACAAAATTTTCTCAATTGTCTTGTAATCTGGGTGTTACTGGGAGCTTCCTCAGGTCATTGTAAAGTCCATAGTACAAGTCTAGCGTAATCGCTTAGAATTTTAGCTTAGCGTTTGGAGTTACCCAATTGGTGTAATTGTAACCCTGGCTACATCACCAGAAGTCCTCGGTAGTTGTCGCTCGGTGATTGCAATTGTATAAACCTCGGATCGAGATTTAAAATGTATAGAACTTATCACCGTGTGTCAAACGAATTTTCCTGTCTCTCTTTCTATCCCATTGAGCATGACCACGAGTAAAACAGTTAGCTATAGTAAGTTTGGTAACCTTGCACTGTCGTTGTAATTCGTGTCAGCTTATGGCCAAGTCGATGTACAAAACATTGCAGTATTAAAACTCTTACTACTCTTTTGTGTTTCAGCTACTATTCATAGTATTCAAAATAAAAATATGTCATGTTCAGCTGTGTATCGTACTGTGACCCTTCCCTAGTCACGCACGTTAGTGAAAATCTAAAAATAGTTTGACCAAAAACACGCTTTTGGGGCAAACGCTGCGTCCCTTTTGTTCTTAATCCGAGGTATAGTTATGTTGACATTTTATTATAACCGATTCATTATGATTTTGGTTTGAACTGAACGACTGGTCGAAGTGTTTAAAAGTGAAAACAGACCATTGACCACACCACATATTATGTAGATATACATTTTCTATGTAAAAGTTCGGCACAAAATAAGCAAACATTCATACTTTTTTATACTACTGGCAAGAGAACAAAGTAAACAATCCAGCTGATTATAAGCGAAAAGCACAAATTGCAATGTTAAGGCTAAAAGCCAACTCTGTCTGTTTTCACCTTAAGTTTTTTAACTAATGACTAACTGATTTGTGTTTGTTTTATTACATATATCGAATGATTTATTGTTATATATAGGAAATATGTTGTGAAAATTATTATTAATGTAACTATATTTAAGTCAATATGAAGTATTAGAATGCATAATTTTTTCGTCTCTTTTCCAAATTATAATTATATGAATTGTAGATATAAGGTTAAAAATATTTTCACCAATATCCAACCTTTTCAGGCAAAACGTTATAAGCAATATTTTCTATATTTTAAATGATTTTGAAGTTATTAAAAGATTCAAGTTTTGTTACATGTATTTAAGATGGTTTGTTGAATGCTACATTGTACTCATGATAACAATTAAAGATGTAATGGAAATAGATAACAATAAAATTTCAATCTAATACAACTAAGAACATTGTCGAAAATAAGAGCTTACGACGAAAACAGTATGCAAATTGGTTCATCCTTCAAGAGCAGCGATGGCTTCAGTCAGACAGTGATATCAAGCTTATAAAACGTCCTCTTGCAGGTGCATAAAAATTGCTGTGGCGTAACATTGTTTGATTTTACAATGTATTTAAAATCACTTGTTGCTTGTGATGTTTTTGCAAAAAGGATCGATACTACATTGATTGTATTGAAATCATTTGATATCTTTGAATATGTTCTGCTGCTATTACTTACGAGGAATCACAAATTTTACTTTAAGCACGTTGTTTAGAAACGTAAATGTACACTGACTTGCAAAAAATATGGTGGGTGTTTTTTTGATAGTGTTAATATGTATTTTATACATTAATATGACTAAAATCGTAACAAAATGGTAGTTTTATGTGTTCCCTGTCGTGTATTTTTAATATCAATTGTTGGAATCATTAAAACTAATATAATCATCAAAACTATTTAATCTTTTCTATGGTTCTATTTATTGTTACGTCACAATAGTAAAATTCGCAATGGAGACGTTGCCATTTAACTAAAGAAGCAGAAAGCTAAAATCACGAACACAGGTATGAAAAATATTAAAAAGTATAAGTTATTGCATTGTATAATGTCTCGCAGTAGTGGATATGGTGTTCTATGTCTACTACTGTGATACATTCTACAAAGATTATATTATAACATTACATACTTTGTAGTGTTTATTACCCGGCACTAGGACTAACAGACAGCTTAACTACATACCGTTTACTTAAGTCTAAACACCAATCACTTTTAATATTTTATGAATAGATTTTCACATTTGTGTTAATATTTATTTAGTCTGTATTTCTGCTATGGGAGGTAGTGTATCGTTTTGGCGAGTTTATACCAGCTGATAATTAATTTATTAGACACCTGATAGTTACGGTGAGTGTCATAGTGTAGGAACGTCGACTTTAAAAAAAATGTTTTTTATGTCATTTTATAGGGCTTAAAACGTTGTATGGTATTGCTCACATCATAATTAGTAAAAAAAAATCGTCGCAAATGGAAGATTACGTTAATCTCCGTTCAGAACATGTTAGATATCTGGTCAGAGGTTGTAAGATATCTTAAATATCTTGTCAGAAGTCGTAAGATAGCTGGTCAGAAGTCGTAAGATATTTTAGGTATCTGGTCAGAAATTGTGAGATATCTGAAGTATGCGGTCAGAAGTTGTAAGATATTTTATGGTAGATATCTGGTCAGAAATTGTGAGAGCTGAAGTATTTGGTCAGAAGTTGTAAAATATCTCAGATATCTGGTCAGAAGTTGTAAGATATTTTACAAGTTTCGTCCGGCAATTGACGTACGATCTACCATTTTCAATTATAAAATTACCACATAACTTTGAAGAGGTATGAAATGATGTGAACAGAATTTTTTTAAGTTGACACCTCAAGGTCACCATAACTGCAGCCGTATGAAATATTGTTATGGAATTAAAGTTTTAAGTTTAATGCTGAAGATCATCAGCTGGAATCACTTCATTATTATGTCGTGTTGACTTATTATATTGCACTGCAGTGTACGTTTACGGAGCACGTTAACGTTGATTACGTAATATGTGAATCATAGTTGTTAAGTCGTCAGATGCTGTAACTAGTCTATGAATGTAAAGAAAGCAATATGATTGTTGGACTGGAGCGGTATGAAAGAACACGTGACATGTTTTGTTTTTTACTGTAGTTGTATTCTATGTAATTTTATAAGTGGAAAACACATATCGAACAATTTATGATTTCGTTTATAAATACCGACGGAACAATGTTAGTTATTTTTTTAAACAATATTTAGTGAATATTACAAAAACAGTTCGATTAGAACATATTTTAATATTGCTTGTCCGATAGTGAACTATTGGGTGTTAATTCCGCATCTCGAAGAATAGTAACGATATTTATAGTGCTTAAAATAATATCGCTATTACTAATACTTTATATATAAATAAATTCTCAGTTTAATTGATATGATTATGTCACGCTACTGTCAATAGGCTAATATTGTTACTATGTAATTTTTTAGAGCTTAAATATCGATAATCGAAACTGTCTATAGTTTCCCAGCACTACCATATTCAAGATGTAATATAGAACATATTTTCCATTTGGAAAGTTTTAGTAAAAATGTAATTTTTATTAGCTAATATGTGATATTTCTTGACTGTTTTAAATCCTGTATGAAACATCCCATATTCATCACAATAGTTTATGATTTACTCATTAAAATCACTAAAATTAAAATACATAAGAATGTATCGCTCCAGTCCGACACTGCCTTTAAATATTTTATAAATATATCAATAAAAAATAGGAAGTGGCCACATTAAAGTGATTTTTTTAGCCAATATGAGGAGGAATGTATTATAATATACTGTTATATATGACTAGGCACGTAACAGCTGTAATTTAAAAGAAATGTATTTGTTTTTTGTAACCTCCGACACTTCAAATACCATTTTTAAAATACTATTTTTATATAATTTTTAAAATAGAATGTATAAGTTAAAAATACTGTAATATCTTTTCTCTTGAAGTCAAAGTCACAAAATATTGTAGCGTCTTTTATTGTCACGGTTTTTGTGCTCGCAAGTGTAATTTAGTGCCGTGATTGTATTTGTCGGGGGTTCAGTAGAGATGCGTAAGTTGATGGAGTAAAATTATATATTTTTTAAATTTATGTAAAAAAAATGTCGTAGTGGTGACATTCCAATGTGACGAATGTGTGGACATGAGAATTATCAAATAATTATAGAAAAATGGCAACCCTGGGCTTTTTAGACCTTATTACTTGGATATTGGATACGTTTGGTAGTGTTGTAAGGAGTCTAAACACATTCAAATATTATGGAAGTGGGTTTGGACAAAAGTTTTTTTACTTTCGCGACCAAAAAGATTAATAGGGCTTATGAGTAATTTAAAGAATAATATCCATTATTTAAAACAAACAAAAATACCTATCGTTAATTTCGAAAAAAAAGTAATATTCAATTTGTGGTAAATATAAAAAATCTGTATACCCTACAATTTTGCAAGCCGAGATGGGTTGAAATCAAAGGAGCTACAGTCTCGTAATATTTGAACACGCCTTCAATTATTTTTTGGTTATAAAATTCAAATTGCAATGTTTAGTATTTAATTGAATCCAGGTTCGATTCCGATCTTTCTAGACGAGTAAAGTTAGTATTACATTAGGTAAAAACCTAAATCGTCGAACAGTACTCATGGCCGTTGAAAAAATGATGGAAAATTAATTTATATATTGTATAATGTCCTTATACAAACGGTACATGGGCGTATACAGGGTATGATTGTACCTACCGTCAAGTGGACGGTTACTGGTATATCTAATGCTGCAGTAATGCTTTTAATATAATCGTTATTAATATTGTTTAGAAAAATAAGAACGTTATAGTTATTAATTGTATGAATATTTATTAATAGAAGTTTTTGTCTGTAAAATATGACGAGGCAAGTTTGACATATAATGATTAATAACTGCTATATCAAATATGACTACGTAGGTTTTTGGCAATATTTCTGCAATCCTATTATTTTAGGTGTCAAGTTTGTGTTTATATTTTTGTGCCTGCTTTTGTGTATGCCTTTGTACCTGTAATATAATAACTCCAACACTGTGTTAGGACAACATTGTATCATTGTCGCGTGGTAATCAGAAAGTTTAATTTTAACTTGCTTCAAGCTTATACAATCGCGCTGCAAACTTGTCGCACGCTTGGTTGAAGTTTAAATTGCTAACTGGCTTTAAAACTTCTGAATACGCTCATGTTACGATACGATTGATGTGTTTAGTCTCGCGTACGTCGATATTGCAAGTGTCTTGTTTCATGTATGGTCAATGAAGATTTTTGGATAAGAATTCAATTATGTAATCTTAAGTTATCTTTTAAATTGTTTCCTATAGTGTTTAAAAATAAATAGGTACATGTTTCTTTTTTCATAATAAGTTCGTAAGTGATTCCGCGTGCTCGCGGTTGTATATAGATGAATAAATTGTGATTTGTACAAATATATTATTGCATTTTTATTTCTTTTTAACTGGTGCTAGCTCGTTACATAATGTACGTAATTGTTATCCTGAGGGCCGAGCGGCCCCCAATGAAAATTAACATTATAGTGAGCTGTTTTGAACAATGTTACTGGACTGAATTCTTGTAAATGATAAATGAACTCGTTAATTGTAATCACCAAGTTTTTATTTAATTCTGAAATTATCGATAGCTGCCTACTTGAGGAATGCTTAGATGGTTCGGGCACTTGGAAAGAATGAGTGATGAAAAACTGACGAAGAAAATCTACAGAGCGAAAGTGAGTGGTAAAAGAAGCCAAGGAAGACCAAGGCTGACTTATGAAGATCAAATAGCCAGTGTTAGCAGACGGAAATGTCAAAAGCACTCGCATACCTAGGCGAAAATGTGTGAAGAGAATGATGAGTTTTGAGGAAGCGAAAGAGGTGTGTAAGGACCGCGACTCCTGGCGCTCCATCCTCTCTGACTACCCGTTGGGGATACAGCGTGAAGATATGTTATGTTGTTTATGCTACTTGAGATTTGACTCGACTAGTGAGCTGCTTGATATTTGTGACCATTTTTGGAACATTATTCTAGTTTTCTAGTATGACTCAGCGCCGGATCTACGATTTTTTCGAACCGCGGCAAAAACTTGATAGTGGCGCCCATTCCCTTCAGTGTTTAAGAAAAACTGTTAAAACTGACAAATACAAAAATTTGCTTTTCAAACATATTATATTAAGATTCGATTACTTGATAAAAACCTATGAGATTGTAGGAAAAGAGGCTTCACTTGTTCGATATTTCAAGGATTTGGCGCCCCCATGAAACTGCCGCCCGGGGCAAGGGGGGCAAGCTCGGGCTTGCCCCCCCTTAGATCCGGGACTGGTATGAATTTTAACAAACACCCTTTTTTATTCTCTAAGTATAAAAAGTGCTACACTTTAGACAAGATAAAAAAGGAAATTTAAAAGTAGTCTGAAATGAAGTGAAATGTAGTGTTTTGGTAAAAATTCTTTTTACATTTCTAACATAAAAAAAACTGCACACATACAAAGAATCTCTTAACACGTTGCAGTTCAGTCTGACCATTTGTATCCGTTTGTTTTTTCTATAGTAATCTAAAATAAGAAAAAAATTGTATTGTTTGTAATAACTACTCAACCGATTTCAAAAATTCTTTCACCTGTAGAAAGCTACATGATCAGCGAGTAACATGGGTTATATTTTATTTTCAAAATAATTTCTGCGCTTGTGAAGCCGGCGCGGGTCGCTAGTGCCTAATAAGATTGACTAGGTCCTGTCAAACTACTGAAGAGCTCCGCACGCTTATTATGTAACTGGCGGTCACCATGCGACAGCCAATATTGCGCGATATCTGCTGTCAAAACAAGAATTTGTGTAATGTAATTTGTATAGTGGCCTTATACCTTGAAAAGTGCATTTTACGGTCGTAGAATAATAGATACGCAATCGTCATACATGATACCAATTTTTTATTACAATTAAACACCGGTCGCGCAGTGACCGCGAGGCTGTCACTGTCTGCAAAATTTTAGGTAATAACCCCGCCGATATACCTAGGCGTGTTCGCTACAAATTGTTAACGAGTACATAAACCTTTTTAAGATTTATAATTCCGTAGTAGGTACGTTATTTTGATGTAGGCATCTCATACGGTTTAGTCGGCGCTAGCAATGTAGAGGTCCAACAATATTTTTTTACAATTGGATTACGAAAGATCGACTTATCCTAAAATATCAAGGACATCTTACCAAATAAAAGGTAATCACGTTAATTTACCATGTTATTATGCAATTGCAAATTCATGTTAGATATTTCATAACGCAACGCGAAAGTTTAAAAGTTATATTTATCGACTTTTCCTCTACAAAGAAAATATGCATGTTTTTTTTTATGGCGGAGGGGCCAAACGCGAGTCGGCGAGGCGAGTCACCTGATGGAAAGTGATCACCGCCGCCCGTGGCGGGAACGTCCAGGGAATCACGGAGTAGGCTCGCGTTTTTTTTACCCTTCTGTGACTCGCTGAATATATGGAGCTCGCTATGGGATACGAGCAACTCTGGATAGTGTCCAGAGTTGCTCGTATGAATTGTCCAGTGGACACGTTATTCATTCCAATGTTTCACTTCATTTTTCAACTTAGTTTCGCTTAGGAATGAAAATAGTTATGAAAATTTAATAAATTATATAGATATGTATATCCTATTTAAAAAGTTATTTTAATTGTACTTCGGTTTTGATTATTAGACCTAAAGGATTATTATTTTGTACTTTTCAGTGTATTTTTTGAAGGCGGTTTAATTTGTTGAATTACTTTTTTATTTCATCATTTGTTTAATTTCAGTTGTAATTGAAACTAATTACTTAACCATTTTTTTTTATTATGTTGCCATCTAACGATTACACAATTACTTTTTGAATTGCTAAAACACAATTTGAAATTTTCATCGAGATTGTTAAGCTAGAGCCTCTCTATCTCAAAAACTACTAAACCGATTTTGCTGAAACTTGCAGTTTTCTCTAAGTTGGACTATTCCAACTAAAAAGAATGTTTGCAATCTAACTTATAGTTTTTGAGATATGCGACGACAAACATACGAGCATACATACATACAAATACATATACATACGCTTATGAATTTGGCACACATGTTTAGAAACTGGTAAAGACTAACCTATACAAAAACTGTGCAATTCTGACAATATTACATACATACGGGTCGAATTGATAATCTCCTTTTTTTTTGAAGTCGGTAAAAACATATTCGTCTACTTTTTTTAAGAGCAGTCTTTTATTGCACTATCAATGTCTAGCATCACACACCTCTTGCTCAATGGTCAAGATAGACAGATTGGTTAGCCTTAAAGTACTCATTGTTAATCTTAAATAATTTTTGGATCAATTTCAATTTCGAAAAACATCTCTCATGGGATTACTTATGGCAATTGTGAAGAATATTCGGAGCATTATTATAATATTGCACAGAGAATCTTCCAGCTCGGATTTCACAATAAATATTAATAATTCAAGTGAGTCCGCATACATTAATTTATGTTCGTTGCCCATGGCAGCAATGAAATGATTTATGATCTCTTTTAGAGAGTATGGCATGCTTTCCTTCATGGGCATGCTCTAAACGCCGTGATGATTTGGAGCCCCTAAAATATTCCTAAAGACTGGCAGCGGCAAATTTTCCCATGGAGAAAGTGCGTGTTTCAATCCCACGTCGTTTAAAGGATTGTATTAAGGCCAATGGAGATCATTTTGAATAAGCTTCATAATGTTAAAATGCTATTATATTAATGTATAAACTAATGCACTCTGCGGTAATAAAACGTTTTATGTAATAGAAAAAAAAACGATGTTTTCCTTGTAACAATATTTATGGCAAGACTAGATATATGTACCTATGTATAGGAAGTAAACTACATGAAATTTTAAACCATTTAATTAAATGTATTTAATTGTATACAGTAACAATTTATTGATTATTTATAGTAGCCAATGTCTGAAGTCGATAGCTCGTCAGGTTACACACTCTTGGCGAGCTCCTGCGACTTCGCGATCACGTCCTCGATGGTTCCCACCATGTAGAACGCCGCCTCCGGGATGTGGTCCAGTTCTCCCCCCAAGATCTGGCAATTGTTTTATTTTTACAATTTCATTCTTTGAAGTGATAGTAATAGAAATGATATTTTCTATAGAAAATCTATAGAGCAAAAGTGAGTGGTAAAAGAAGCCAAGGAAGATCAAGGTTTACTAACGAAGATCAAATAGCTAGAGTGTTAGCCGATGGAAATGTCAAAAGCACTCGTATACCGGCGAAAATGTGTGAGGAGAATGATGAGATTTGAGGAAGCGAAAGAAGTATGTAAGGACCGCGATGCTTGGCGCTCCGTCCTCTTTGACTACCGACCCGTTAGGGATACGGCGTGAAGATATGTATGTATTCTTTGAAGTCAATTAATACCCTGACTTACATTTTAAATATGCCTGGGAAATGATATCTGTGGTATGATATTTGTTGATTGAAATCAATGGCAGAATTTATTTTTCGTTTGAATTGAAAAGACTTGAATTGTTAAAGAAAATGACAACGAAGTCTAAGGCGATCGCAAAGTATTGCAGACTTCCTAACCACCAGAATACAGAAATCGTTTTTGGCTATAAAATATTTCGTAGGTACCTAAATAGATTCATAAAAAAATGTCTGGTCAAATGTAAAACAACACGTAACTAATGTTATAGAAAAATTCATCCACGGGCCCTTTTCGATATCCAAAATTCAGCATCTATAACATTGCATTAGTTATAAGCATAAACTTGGTATAGGTATACTGGCGTGTAGACGAACACGGACTTCGTTGACGTGTGACAATTTTTAATTTGTCAATGTTACCTACGAGTTGAATTCCGTTGATTATTGTGATATATAATATCACAATTACATACCGAACAACTATTTTGTTAAACAAAGTAAAACAGGAATTTGAAATAAAACAGGAATAACAAAATAATTAAATAAGTCAACAGTGTTCTAAGAGTGACGACTTGAGACGACCTATCATTCAAAAAGAGTTACAATAGCATCTCGTTTGCTGTCCCTTTCCTACTCGTGGTACTATCATAAAAGATTACATTCTCACTCGCATTCTTTATGCGTCTATACGCCAGTATATACTAAGTTTATGGTTATAAGTGACTGTAGTGAATACCGTACGACTGGTGACGCTGTAAATTAGGGCTAACAAAGAGGAGTGTTTCTTAGTCGGTTCGATTCAGACTAAGTGTTCATGCGGGTTTTTTCCCTTCTCAGAAACAATACAAATGAAAATAAGGTCGGGCCGCCAAATGAAAAAACTGAACTATTTGGAAAAAAATGTGAATTTTGGGGTGTTTGCCAAAGAAATAATATTTATTTACCAGCGACCAGCCATGCAATTCTGTAAAAACTCGAATCACCCAAAGCGAGACTCGCTCGACAATTCACCCCACTTCGCATTCAAACTCACTTGACCTTTAAATGGAATTCTCTAAACCAAACATTCTAGGAGCGTAGTGAAGTGATCTTAGATGCGAGTTGGTCGGGGATTGCTTTAAGAGTAAACATCTCACTCGATATTTCGTCTTAGAGTATTTTAACTTCTGAGATAATTACGTTAAATAAAACTGTTTTATTTAGATTGGATTGTTATATTTAGCGAAACTTCATAAAATTCATTTACGATAGTACAACTCGCCGCCGCCACTCATCGAGGCGGCGCTAGTATCTCTGTCGACTTTAGAGAATACCAAATCACAGTTGACAATCTTACCGCGGATTCAGAAGTGAATTTGACTAATTTACGTTAGAGAATCGCACTACAGGCGCCAACTTCGCCCGAATGGGATGTTAAATGTTTGCAACAATCCTTTTTTTTTAATTGACATTTTCATATGAAAATACCGTCCATATTTCTGACTTTTATGTAGATTTTCCAAAAAGTTTCTGTCATATGAACTTTGTCCTGACAATTATGAACACAAAAAAAAGAAGTCAGACCAAACTGTCGAGCCTCAAATAATGCTCCGTTACACGTGTGGCAGTCGATTTTTGTTTATGTAGATTTAGACACACCAACGAATGATTCACAATCCATAAATAAAATAATATTAATTAATAAAAGCTAGATCACTCAACGTAGGTGTCGTACCGTTTACTTTCTAATCAGCAAATATTTATTTAGAGCAACATTTATATTGAATTTGATTTGTCAAAATTTACTTATTTTTGTCTTTAGATTTTTGGAAAATTAAAAGACCGTTCGCCGTTCGAACTATGCCTATATTAAAATAAATTCTTGAAACGTGATTGTACTGTATTGTCGGGAAATTTTTTATTTTATCGGCAGCAGAAAAATCAAAAAATATCCCAAAAATTCAGTCAAATCCCGTCTGTCTGGCAAGTCTAACCAAGGTCTGACGATCTCACTTCGCTTATGGGCCTTTGTTCAGTAGCGAGGCCTGCAGAAGTTATTTCCTTACTCCTCATGACTCACCCGCTTGAAGCCTTTGATGGTTTCGTCGAGCTTGACCAGCTTGCCCACGTGTCCGGTGAACACCTCGGCCACCTGGAACGGCTGCGATAGGAACCGCTGGATCTTGCGGGCGCGAGCCACCGTCAGTTTATCGTCTTCCGACAACTCGTCCATGCCCAGGATGGCGATTATATCCTGCAGAGACTTGTAGTCCTGGGCCCACACACACACACATGATTCTTTATTGCCACTTTATTAGCATTATTATTATTATTAGTATTAGCATTCACATAGTTACGTATAAGTATTGTATTTAATAATGTGTAGAATAATGATTAGATCTGAGAAGATGTAAGAAGTATGTTTTGCTCTATTAGGGGCGTCATGCCAAACGACGCTTCATGCATACTGGACAGACTTGATCATGCGTACTTGATGGTGTGTGGCGGGCATTACACCATTTTATTGCTTAATATAAAATGTATTTAATAACAACTAATTTGACCTTCCACAAAACAATAAACATCAAATAGCCAGAGTGTTAACTGACGGAAATGCGAAAATCACTCGCATACCTAGGCGAAAATGTGTGAAGAGGGCGAGAAGATTTGAGGAAGCAAAAGAAGCATGTAAGAACCGCAAATCTTGGTGCTCCGTTCTCTCTGACTACCCCATTAGGGATATAGCGTTAAGATATGTATGTATGTATGGTATACTAATTGGTAATTGATAATCAGTTGACATTTTTTTAGTTTATAAAAATAGTTTTTCTCCTTGATAAACGCACCTTAGAAAATAAAGTTTCTGAACGGAATACGTTTTAAAAACTCCATGTTTTCTTTTTTTAGATTAAAATGTGAATCCTCCAAATAAATCGCTATAATTTAATGAAAATAGCTTATTTAAATATGCGAGCATATGCGTAGGTGTTCGCAAATGATTTCTTAAACATACATATTATACATATATAAACTGTATAAATATATATATAAAAGAAAAAGAAATACGAATTTTTTTTCAAATCGTATTTTTACTAGTATTGTAATAACATTAATTTATTCTTTATTTGTCTTAAACATAGCTCGCTTCGATATATAATTTAATAAATCAATACATATTTCAATAAAATAAATCAACACATTCGACAGTATTTCGAGCGACTGACGAAACGGCATGACGCGGCCACACACATTCAAGTATGCAGGACGGACTTGATGGCTTGATGGATTGACGGAAGATGCGGAAAACGATTTCCGTCAAGTAACTGATCAAGTCAAATCGGGGCCACACACGATCAATATGACTTGATGGAACCTGCATATTGCACGGGATTTATCATGCATACTTGATGGTGTGTGGCGAGCTTTAGCGACCGGATAGAGTAGGTGCCATTTTCAGAAACATTTAATGTATTTTTATTTTTGTATGAGAGAAAAAGTTACAAATTATTAAAAGCCGTAGAACAAAAGTTATTGAGGATAATGTTAGGAACAAAATACTAAGAGATTATTAGTATTTTTAAATTAACCCTGTATATTAGAAGATATTTTACTGCAGCTTCGTATAAACCTCCCCAGTGAGGATATACAGGTGGACTAAACCAGTGGTTCCTAAACTTTTAAAGTTATGGAATACTCGATAAATTCCCTTTATTTTATTTTAAATGGAACCCCACAGCAAACCATAACCACGGAATCTTTTAGGACGTCGCCATGGACGGAAACGCATATATTGAGATAGAATTCAAAACCGTGCTTTCGCTAGCTCGTGCATTTCTTGACTGACTTATTTTCTGACATCTAAAATACTATTATTATTAAGCAACAACACCTTCAAAATTATAGTGTTGTTGTGTGTGTATTCAAAATTATAGTAACAATTATAGTTATAACAGTTAACCACGAATATCGACAATATCTAACAACCAACAAAAGATACCTACTGATATTTAAAATAAGTGCAAAAATCTTCATAACAACTATTTGAAGAAAAAAGATTAATGTGATGAATGAAATTATTTCGCTGCTTCCTATAAAAACTAGTGATAACTCTAAAATCGAGCATGTTTATTGTTTTGGAGCTACTGTAGAATGAAAATGGTTTAATGTAAGTGTGGCGGACGGCGAGAATAAATCGTGTAAATAATAAATAAGAATGGCGTGTAAATATTGTTAAAGAAAGAGCTCTATTTATCTCAATAAAAGTAAAAGAGATGGACTTTAAATAGACAGGGATGTGAAAGCAATGAAGGATTGACAGATGTCATTTAGACGTTCACCCGAAAGGCGAGCCGCCGCTAACGATGGTTGACGCGAGAGCACTTCACTTTTTTGCTCCAGACACCAAACGAAGAACACCTGTCCTCGATTGCTAATTCATGATTGTTTTCTATTCTTAGTGTTATTAGATCTTTCTCTTAGTGATTTCTAGTTACTAGCAAAATGAATCTCTAATTTGAATTAGGAGTTTGGATAATCATCTCGTGTATATTTATTTAATAAATCCTACTTTTACTTGGATTATTTCCCTTATTTTTCGGTTTTATGCCATAGTTTTTTGTTATTTGTATAGATAGTTACGTAAGGGAAATGTTAATTGTTTATTTACCCGCTTCGTTTTATATTTGTATTAAGCCGTAGTTATAAGACTGCTAATTGTAATAATTTAATAAGCAATAAGTAATAGTTTATTAAGTAAATAATACAAATGTATAAGTAAATAAATGAGACAGAGGTCTCAGGTGCAGAGGTCCGCGGCTCGCGTAATGCGTGCTTGTAATTGGGTTATTGAGCGAGCCGTGTATTGTTTCAACCGGCTCTAATTGCGCATTACGCGTCGCAGGTAAAAGCGATCCGCTGCCGATCTCTGGGACCAGTCGGCCGTCGGGTGACGCTCTTTCAAGAGAGAGACTACTTAGAAGAATAGAAGAATTCAAAGAGGAATTACTGAGAAGACTTCGAATAAGGGCCCACTCATTTCACGCCACATGTATATATGTAAACAAATGTATGTATATGTAAACTGGTCACGTGGAATACAAGAATATTATTCTGGGTTCGAGTATTTCATTTACAATACAGTCCACTACTCCTAGTAAAGTTGGGGTACCGGCGAGGAGGAAGAATATCGAAGGCTCGCCCCCCAACAGTAGGCTTTACAGTCACGGATACTAATGAGGGGGCAGTGTCTGTGAGTGGGCGTATATATATGTGTGTGCGTGTATATGTACGCGCATTCATCATTCTATACTGCAGGTGGTTTCTAATCATGACACGAGACGGCCGTGAGGTGGGTTACCCGCGAGGCTGTTGGGTCCCCAGCGGGTTTGTGTGTGTAGTTGTGCGTTAGCGTCCGCGTCCGTGCGTGCGCGCGTGTGTTTGTGTGTGCATCTCAGTATGTGTGTACGCGTTTGTGTGCGTGTGTTTGATTGTGCGTATACATGTGTACGTGCATGCGTGTGTGTGCATGCGTGTGCGTGTATTTATGCGCGCACGCGTTTGTGCGCTTGTTTCTATGTGTGATTGTGCGTTTTCGTGTGCATATGCGAAAGCTATGCGAGCGCGTATGCGTGTGTGGGCGCGTGTGTGTACCTGTAGTATCTTCTGCACGCCGCGCGCCACGCCATAGTGCTCGGGCCCGATGATATTGGGATCCATGACGCGCGAAGTAGAGTCGAGCGGGTCCACGGCCGGGTACACGCCCAGCTCGGCGATGGCGCGCGACAGCACCGTGGTGGCGTCCAAGTGTGCGAATGTGGTCGCCGGCGCGGGGTCCGTCAGATCATCCGCCGGCACGTACACCGCCTGCCCACCCCCGCCACACATCGTGCCGGGTAGCGACATGGTTAAGTTCGATGATGTAAATAAATTAATATGCCAGACTATACATATCGATCATCTGCTATATAATTCTGAAAAACTCGAATCACCCAAGCGAGACTCGCTGGAGAATTCACAAGACTTCCCATGACTTCCCATTCGAACTCACTTAGCCTTCAAATGGAATTCTCTACACTCAACATGCTAGGAGCAGGAGCGAAGTGAAGTCATCTTGGATGCGAGTTCACCCAATCACCCAAGCGAGACTCGCTGGAGAATTCACATGACTTCCCATGACTTCCCATTCGAACTCACTGAGCCTTCAAATGGAATTCTCTACACTCAACATGCTAGGAGCAGGAGCGAAGTGAAGTCATCTTGGATGCGAGTTTGTTAAGGATTGCATCAAGATTAAACATCTCAGTCGATATTTCGTCTTAGCATATTTTAACTTTATGTGTGGTAGAGTCATGCTGCATTGCGGTACGAATTGGGTTGGCTCGCCCGGCAAAATATCACCGTCTCACAGAACGTCGGCGTTAAATTACAGCATCTATTGGTGTAGTGTTTCATTCGGTGAGTGAGAGTGCCGGTCCCCCCTCCCCCTCTGTTTTTTTAAAGGCCGGCAACATACCCGTTATTCCCCGGACGTTGTGGGTGTCCATGAGCGGCAATGATCACTTTCCATCAGGTGACTCACTTGGTCGTTTCCCCTCTCCACCACAAAGAAAAACTTTTGAGATAATTAACGTTAAAACAACTTCTTTTAATTAGATTTGTTTAGATTAGGTTGTTTAGATAGCGAAACCTTAAAAAATTCATTTACGATCCTACGACTGGCCGCTGCACTCATCGAGGTGGCGCTAGTATCTCTGTCGACTTAAGAGATTACCAGTTCACACTTGACAATCTCACTGCGGATTCAGAAGTAAATTCGACCAATTTGCGTTAGTGAATCGTACTGCTGGTCTCAAACTAGGACATTCCCTGCGCTATGAAAACCAGACGACGACTACTACATCCAGACCCCAGACAATCTACAAAAGTTCGTTTCCTAAATTAATACGACCCTGGTTGTACCCGGAATCTTACGCGCTTAATTACAAGACCTAAGCCACTGCGTCGTCGAGGTCGTCATATATGTTAACGACAACAAAATATTACAGGAATGCCCAGCATTTCTCAATTTCTCATCAACGACTGAAGAGTAAAATCCAATGACGAAACCAATCGTATTTAGAGAAACGACCACCGTCCCTACCTTTGACTTTATCTACGTAATTGCACATAGTGGTGTATAAGTGCGAATTAGATCATTGGACACGAGTCCGGATGTAAGTACATCCAACTCCGCGGAAGCAGGTACTCCAGATTCCATGTCCACAGGTCGTATGGGTACTTTATTATAACTCTTGACTTAAGAGTACCTTTACCATCGAAGCGTGCGATCCGTGTCACGCTTTCATTCAAGGGTTCCATTCCGCATCACCGATACGTAACATCTTATGCGAATTACATGTATATTAGGTGTCAGACATATGTATATATTACTAACTGTACCCCGACAACGTATGACTTCATTCGCGTTTTTTACCAAATTAAATAATTCAGAAAACTTCGCAGGCGTATGAAGGACAACTCACCAAAGTTTCGTCACAATTGGAACGCATAAAGGATAAACATACAAACAAACATTCAATTTTATGTGTGTATATCTGTCAGCACCAAGATACGGATTCGTGGACATGATAGATAGATAGATAGATAAGCTGTTTATTGCAAGACTACAACACCTTTACAGAGACAAATATTATTAAAACAAAGTACACAGTAAAAAATAACAATAATAGTAATAATCTTAAAAGTAATAAAAGATACACAGACGATGTTACAACCTACCTACATAATTATCTATACCTACCTACATAATTATCAATTACCCACATAATTATCAATGCATGTCCCAAGGACCATGGATAGGTGATTAAGTATAAGCATAAGCCCAGGTGTGTTGCAGCCCTGCAAAAGCATAGCTCAGAGTGTAACATTACTCTAATAAAAGCAAAACTCTGTTATTCTGCCTAGGCGCATTTGGGAGCTAAAAAGTAAAGCAAAAAGTGAATATAAAATATGTTACGTGTGTGTTCAGTGTGCTTCATGTCGTGTTTGTGTTGTGTGTGGTTACTCTGTAAAGTAATACGATATATTTCCAGAGATCCGTATCGCTCCGGACACGTGTTCATCAGGACCTACCCATTCCTATACATATATACATACATATCCTCATGCTTTATTCCTCAGGGTGAGTAGAGAGTACGGAGCACCAGGCGTCGCTGTTCTATCTTTCGCCTCTTCTAATCTCGGCACTCTATTTTACACTTTCGCAGAAGTATGCAAATGCTTTTCCCATTTCCGTCAGCAAATACTCTACCTATTTGATCTTTGTAAGTCGATTTTGTATTCTGCTAGCTACCACTTTCGCTCGGTAGATTTCTTGTAGTCTATGCATCCCTTTTTTAATTTGTAATAACACTTCCAAACCTGCCATCTGGACTACGTATTAATAGACCATCACCTGCACGCTAGTGATGGAGCCAGTCTTGGTGGTGGTGATCCGCTCCTGCATTGTACCCATGTCGGTGGCCAGGGTGGGCTGGTAACCCACTGCCGATGGGATGCGCCCTAGCAGCGCTGATACCTGTCACACGCATTGTAGCATATCCGTTATCCATACACTTATCATCACGTCTTTCTTTATTCGGGGAGAGAGAGAGAAAGAGTATCGAGGTACAATATAACACCTTGACATCAATGATATTTATATAGTGTCATACATATGCCATCATAACACAGACAAACACATTATACGTAAATCAAGATATATGAAAATATTCAATATAGAACAACGAGCATTTTAACTAATCTCTACTAATGTTGGTAAACTTGATTTGTATGTAATGGGGTAAACTCAAAACCTACAATCGATTTCAAGAATTCTTTCACCTGTAAATGCAAATATATTTTGTGTATACACAAGTATATGTTGCGTAGGGTATTATATATATACATAATACATATATGAATATAAAGTATATAGATAAAATAAAGGAAGAAATTGCTATTCAGCAATAAAGCCGCCTTTTGCATATTTTTATGGTTTTGTTATTTTGTTTCTGTATATTTATGGTGCAATCAATAATACAACGCATAAGTTTTAAAGTTTATAGAACTAAAAGTGTATGTAAGCTCTTGTTATCTTGCCTCTTGACCGTAAACAATGTAGAGCGATTCGGGTTATCGGGATCCGGTACTCTTTGATCTGCTCGACTCTCTGGACCTGAGGAGGGGCGTTACGTCCCTCGACGTATATGGGAAATGTTCTGAGGAACTGTTCGGAGTACCCCCCGCTGCTGAATTCCATTACCGTACGCCACGTAATCAACTGCCCTTCCATCCCTACCACTGATGGATGGCGGTCTACAGCTGTGTGTTTTTTACGACATTTTTTATCGTGTACGGCAATTTTATGGAGCCAGCTTATAGCGGCGGTATTCCCGGACCTAGAGACCTTCAAGAAACGACCTTACTCTTTCTTTAAAGGCCGGCAACGCACCCGTGATTCTCCGTCGTTGCGGGTATCTATGGACGGCGGTGATCACTTTCCATCAGGTGACTCGCTTGCTTGTTTACCCCCTCCGCCGTAAAAAAAAAGAAAAAAAAGAACATTTGACACTAAAGCTGCATACTAGCGTTTCAAAATTATTTACACTACGCTGTACAATGTTCGGATGATTGTATGCATGACGAATGCTTTTTAGAAATTCCTCGAAATTCCGAGAATTCCCGGGAATTCCCTATCGAGAATTCTCGAGAAATTGAAAAATCATAAATATTAATGCGTATGTTGCGTATGTGCATTTAAATCCTGTGTGTTTGAACCTTTGAGCCCGTCTGCGTGAACAGTGACAACAGTAGCATTTTCTGGTGTGTATGTACTATGCACTATGTACGCACGTTGTACATGTGTGTGTGATGTGTGTGTGTGTGCACGCGGCACATATGTTGTCGACGAACAGCAGCACATCTTGGTATTCATGTATGTCATGGAGCACTCAACCTATAGAGACGAAATATCGGACCATCTTATTCACCACTGCTCAGTTTATTTACACTGCCATACACTCTCGCTCACATTAAGCAGTACATAACCAATACTGGACCTGTGTGTACAATGTACATCTCTGTATATTTCTACAGATATTTATATATTTATGTAATGGCTTATTGTACTATTCGGTGATGTGGAAAAAACAGCAAAAAATCGAACTATAAAACAGAACGCAGTAACCGCAACAGTGTTCAGACATAAATTATTTTCATACAAAATGACATGACATTCCCACTAGGTCGAGTGTTCCATGATGTATGTACATTGTACATAGTGTATGTGTGTGTGTGCGTGTGTGCAGGCACCTCAGAGCCAGCCAGCGTCAACCATAATATGTAGTCGATAAACAGTAGTACGACCAGAGCTATACGTATGTATTGTATATATGTGTGTGTTTGTGTGTCTGTGTATGTGTGTGTGCACCATACACATAGTATACTAGCGTAATGCTCGCCACACACGATCAAGCATGCATGATCAAGCGCGTCCAATCTGCTTGAAGCGGAGGTCCCATCAGGCCAATTTGTGTGGTGTGTGGCGCCGATTTGGCTTGATCAATCTTGCTTGATGGAAATTTTTCGCATTTGCTGTCAAGCCATCAAGCCATTCAGCCGTCCTGCATGCTTGAACGTGTGTGGGCGCGGCGCATCCTGCCATTTCGTCAATTCGCTCGAAATTTTTTCCATGACATTTATGTTATTATGTTCCAGCGATGCTTGTCTCATTACGAATTATATTTTTCAAATCGTATGTATTTTATTGAAATATGTTTTGATTTATTGAAATATATATCGAAGTGAGCTACGTTTAAGATAAGTAAAGAATAAATTAATGTTATCGTTATGACTGTTCGTCCACATCATGTTGAATGTGTTTGCAAACCATCATTTGAAGCACTTCCGATTTCATTTGACAACTCATGCCTGTTCCTCTATTCCACTAGGTACACTAACTTCATGGTCTGCACGCACCTCAGAACCCGCCTGCGTGAACCGGAATATGTTGTCGACAAATAGCAGCACGTCTTGGCCCTCCTTGTCCCGGAAGTGTTCGGCGAGCGTGAGCCCCGTGAGAGCGACGCGAGCGCGAGCGCCCGGCGGCTCGTTCATCTGTCCGTACACCAGCGACACCTGTCGCCGTATAGGGGAAACACCACAGTTATTGGCCCCTGTATTTTATAGTCTTTGAACGCTTCAACTTTATCGTTAAGAAACAAGTATTATGTAAAAACAACTGCACGAGAAGAGCGAAAGACCGGCGGGGTTATTACCTAAAAATTTGCAGACAGCGACAGCCACGCGATCACTGCGCGACCAGTGACTTATTATGTAATAAAAAATTAGTAGCATGTACGAGGTACGTATTTGGAAGATCAAAAGATCGAATTAACGGGTCATCCGCCGTACAGACCCGACTTGGCCCCCAACGACTTCTATTTATTCCCAACCGTGAAGAATAAATTACGTGGTCAAAGTTTTTCGAGCCGTGAAGAGGCTGTTGATGCGTTCAAAATGCACGTTTTGGAGATACCTCAATCCGAATGGAAAAAGTGCTACGATTTCCGTAGCAGGTTCCAACGCATGCAAAAGTGCATCGATCATCATGGTGAATATTTTGAAAAGCAATAGAACTATAATAAATGCTATATGTTTGTTTCACTTTTTTATTCCGGATACATAAATAGCAGCCCTCGTATAACGATTGCGTATCTATTATTGTATGACCGTAAAATGCACTTTTCATGATAGATTTAGCGCTACTATACAAATTACATTACACAAATTCTTGTTTTGACAGCAGATATCGCGCGATATTGGCTGTCGCATGCTGTCTGCAAGTTACGTAATAAGCGTGCCGGTGTGGAGATAAGCCCTAGGGGCAAGCCACATCCGGCAGCGGAGAAGTACGGGCTGATGATGAAACTGAACTGTGTTCTTTAATCTAATGTTTATTTGAGACTACATCTTTAGACTTCAAAGAAGTCCCGTTTGCTCATCGCCGACTAAATTTCTCACCTTAGAGGTCTTGTAGTCGTCAGTGATGACACCCCCAACCTTCATTTCGTGGTACAGGTCATTGCCCTCTCGCGTTCGCTCGCCTACGCCGGCGAATACCTGGCACACATAAATCCAATGCATATTTACTATATTTCTTTTCATTTCATCAATGACAGGGTTGCACAACAGTGTTATTGTAAAAATGAAGAAAGGAATGCTTAGATGGTTCGGGCACATGGAAAGAATGAGTGATGAAAGACTGACGAAGAAAATATACAGAGCGAAAATGAGTGATAAAAGAAGCCAAGGAAGACCAAGGCTGACTTATGAAGATCAAATAGCCAGAGTGTTAGCAGACGGAAATGTCAAAACCACTCGCATACCTAGGCGAAAATGTGTGAGGAGAATGATGAGATTTGAGGAAGCGAAAGAGGTGTGTAAGGACCGCGACTCCTGGCGCTCCGTTCTCTCTGACTACCCCGTTGGGGATATAGCGTGAAGATATGTTATGTTATTTCATCAATTTTTAAAAGTGACAAAAATTAAAAACGTAATCACGTTATTAAAGTAAAGAATTTCAGAAAATCATGTACTAATTGTACGAGTAAGACATTAGTTATTATACTATTGATGTACAATGTACAACAATTAGGGATGTGCCGGATATCCGTATCCGTATCCGTGTCCGCAGATACACGTGGGAAAAAAAAAAATTTTCAATTCGTATTGTTTTTAGCTGATCTTGAACGGATCTTAAACTTAAATTTAAATTTAACGAATTTTAGAAATAGATGAAATTAAATATAATCTTGAAATTAACTTCAAATTACTTTTTATTTCTTAAAATTACAGTTTTGGCACTTTTTATTGCAAATACCAAAGAAATAATTATGATAAACATTTTAGTAAATTACTTCACTGTAGATAAAATAGCATTAATTTAATCGTATTCTACGAACAAACGAAGTACGAAAGTTGAGGTCCGTATCCGTATCCGTATTCGCGGATCTAGATACTAATAATCCGTATCCGTGTTGGTATCCGCGGATATACATTTTTAACAATCCGGCACATGTCTAGAAATAATATTGTCTTCAAAAAAAAATATGTTAAATACAGAATAAATATCACTCACTGAGAAACCCCCGTGCGCCTTTGCTACATTGTTGATGAGCTCCATAATAAGCACCGTTTTGCCCACACCGGCGCCGCCGAATAAACCAATTTTACCACCTAAAGCACAGATAGAAGTGATAATTGACACATACCAAAAAAAAAACCAGAGAAGGGAAAATACTTGTGGTCAAAAAACGGACACATGTAACCTAAGTCTTATTTTTACACGACATTCAGCGATCGAAGCGATTCCGCTATCGTGAATGGCCGCTTAGAGCGGTAGAGCCATGCTGAATTGTAAAACGAATTGGGCCAACTAAATACCACCCTCTCACAAAATATCGGTGTGAAATAACAGCATCTATTACTATTGTTTCGTTCTGTAAGTGAGAGTGCCGATGGCCCATCTCCCCCCTCTCCCTCCTTTCCCTCCTTACCCTGAAGGTCGGTAACGCACCCGTCATTACCCGGATGTTGCGGGTGTCTATGGGCGGAGGTGATCACTTTTCACTAGGTGACTCGCTTGCTCGTTCGCCCACCTCTTTAAAAAAAAAACAAAAAATATTTTACCGCCACGATTTTACGATTTTAGAAGCAAAATGCATGCAGTTGAATGAACACGCTCTTAAATTTCCGTCCACGATAACGTCCACGGCATGACGTTATCGTCGACGGCACAAACGTCTTTTTCCACAATACAATAGGGAAGCATTTTACATATGCGAGTATGGATATCGCCTTTTGGCGGCGCTTCCATCTATTTTCGGATTTACAGGCAGCAAAACGAAATCATATACATACGTCTAACCTATACTAGCTCTCTCCTTATACGAGTAACAAGCTTTCTCAGTTTATTGAGTTTTTATGACACGCCTTTTTTTTTTTTAAATCAACTGATATGTATTGTTTTTTTTCCACTCGGACTATGGAAGTGATTACAGCTCAATAAACTTTTTTAACTTGTTTTTTCAAAAGTTTTTGATGCACCGAATCTAAATTACTTCAATCTCGAAATTGTTCCATCAGCTCCGATTCTCAAGCTTTGGTGTTTGTGGGTTTTCGGAATAAGTACCCACTAATACGATAAACTAATAAAACTTCAACTAACTATTACAATACAATAGATTTTTTACTATTACAATATCTTTTATAATCACAATATTTTTTCTTTCTGAGGATGTTTCTCAGTAAGTTGGGAGTCTAGGACGATTTAGCTAAGTTGGAGCACGTAATTCAAAATTTCTAAATGGAAAATAGTATTTTCATATTTTCTTATTTTCTTACTTGGATATTTTCATAGTCTAATGTCGTATAGCCTTCTGCTGTGGGGATCAGCGGCGCATATTAACTGCATTTTTATTTTACAAAAAAGAGCAATACGTGCAATCTACAGTATGAATGCACGAGAATTTAAAGTATGACCTTACCGTCCTTATACATCTAATTATAATGTTTGCAAAGAAAAACATAGATCTGTTTAAAAAGAAAGGCGATATTAATGGTGTGGAAACCATAGGGTAGTGATGTTATTCCGAAACTTAAATTACATAAGTATAAGTGAAATGTTTCATTTTTGGGTTGCATTCGTTTTTATAACAAAGTTCCTCAGGCAGTTACTCAATTAAGAGAGAATAAATTTAGATTGGTTATAAAATGTACTACATTAATTAAACAATCATACTATAAAATAAATGATTTCATTGAAGATAAAACAATAGTCTGGAAATGGTCTTCTCTGCACATGCATTTACTGGCATAATGAATATTGTGATGAAAAAATAATACCTGACTGAGTTTCTCGTCGGTTGTCCTCAGTGTCCAGGTTTTCTATTTGAACTGAACTAAACTAAAGCAGATTTGACGTATGAAAATACCTTGTAATTAGGTTTACTTGTATTATGCATTTCTCTAAAAATGATAGCGCAATTTCGAGGTCAAATTTAATATCCGCGCATGAAATACTTTCGTAAAAGACAGTCTAGTCTCTGATTTACAAAATCAGTTAAATTTTGTCGACCTGTAATAGATCAAGTTATTTTCACGTTCGAAGCGTGAGGCCTCCTATGCTGGTTGGCATCAAGGAACTTCCTCGGCTGTAGCCGAAGGTATAAATTTAAATTTCGAATATGCTTCTATGAAATATTAGGCAGAATAACTTTTGGAATTAATTTTAAAATACGGATTAGAATAAATGAACAGCTAGTGTTGAGTTCAATAAATATATACCTAATTTGTGTTCCTTCATCGTCTACATTTAGTTTTGTTGTATTCACCTTTGACATAAGGCGCCAATAAATCGACGACCTTGATGCCTGTCACCAAGATCTCCTGTTCCACTGACATCTCGACGAAAGGGGGGGCGTCTGCGTGTATCGGTGCGAATTTGTCCGTCTGGATGGGACCACGCTCATCTGAAAAGGGGGCAGATCACAGAGTAGGACTGTTAAAACTATCGATTTAAGGCTGGCCCCTAAATTCGGAATTTCATTTCGAATTCAAAAACGGAATTTATATCTGAACTAGCTGTACTTGCGACTTCGTCCGCGCGGAAAATTTTTTTGTGGCTTTCCCAGATTAGGTTTGATTACATGTACATGTATACAGAGTTAATTTAAAAATACTAATAACCTCTTAGTATTTTGTACTAAACATAATCCTCAATAACTTTTGTTTCACGATGTTCAAAAATTCATAAATTTTTTCTTTCATACGAAAATAAAAATACATTAAATGTTTCTGAAAATGGCACCTACTCTACCCAGTCGTTAAAGCGGCACATGAGCAGCACGGCGTTGAGGGCCGGTGCGCTTTCACTGCACCATTGGAATACGCACTCAGAGTAATTACGTTTCAGACAGTACAATAAAATCTAACAAATATTTTTTGACGAACGTATTAAGTTTAAAAAAAAGTCGTGCAACAAAAGTTGTTAGGTATGTTGAGAGGAATTTTGCACTAAGAGGTTATTAGTCTTTTTAAATTAACCTTATATATGTACAAAGGTTGTTTTTTAAAAAAAAGCCTACATTTAGCCTACGTCTGCCTCCGAGCACATACTATCTCTGCACCAAATTTCATCATAATTGGTTGAGTGCTTTAGCATTTCCTATTCAAAGTTTCTTCCCCCTTTTCACCACCTTAGAGTTAAGTTTTTGATAAAAAAAAAGTAGCCTATATTCGTCCCCGGGTGTCAAACGATCTCTATGCCACAGTGCAAGTAAGCATACAGTATTCTATCTCGGCAGTGTCCTAGAGATAATTACCTACGGTCGTTTGGTACGTAAACGCGCAATAGGGCTTCCGACTTGGACTGAATGTTTTTCTTGGGTTACGTATTTGATAATAGGTACTATATTAAATTGTCATATTATCTTTTCATTTTATATTATTTCAAATTTAATACGTTTTTATTTATATAATTTTACTAGTATTTTATATCTAGTTTCAAAAGTTTGTGAGTTAGTATGGTGGAAATGGACAAAAAAAATGCATTTTGTGTGCAGTATAATAAAAAATCAGCAACAAAGTAACTAGATCATTATGATAATATATTTTCTACAAATTAGCAGCAGAGAAATATTTCCGGTTTCGATATAGACGTATTCAAACATCCATGTACTGAACATTATGCTCGTAAACTTGATTGACGTAATATTTAGTCAGTAAATGCGCGGGAGCGTCTCACACCGTGCGACGACAACCGCGGCGCACTCGCGATTGTTGTATGGCGAGAAATGCCGAGATTTCTAGCGCATCGTTTGGGAGCGTTTGTATGAAGATAGAATACTGTATGCTTACTTGTACTGTGTCTATGCCACATCATAATCAGTTCAGCGATATAGTATTTTCCATACAAAGTTTCAACCCACTTTTCACCCCTACAGAGGTAGATTTTTGATAAAAAAAACGTAGCCTATGTCTTTTTGATAAAAAAGACTATCACCGCAACAAATTTTATCATAACCGAGATTTAGCATTTCTCACACATAGTTTCATCCCCTTTTCACCTTCTTAGGGATCGACGACTTTTGATAAAAAAACACTAGCCTATGTCCATTCTCTGATGTCAAACTATCTCCTTGCCGAATTTCATCATAATCGGTTCAGCGGTTTAGCATTTCCCACACAAAGTCTCAACCACCTTTTAACCCGTTTTTAACCCCCTTTAGGGACAGATTTTCGATAAAAAAAAGTACCGTCAAACTCCCTAACTTTACCTCGCGTTCTATGTTTGCCTAAAATGAGAAAGTAGTAATATATTTTTTAAATGAATAGCCTGGCAATCGAAACTTTTGTTAATTTTTAGAATTATTATGGCAACAGAAAATTGGCGACATTATGTTGGTAACATGCATAGATTTTTGACAGTGGTGTTACAAACTAAACTGCATCGAGACGGTTACGAGAGTTGTGGAAAAACTTTTCTAGTAAGTCATTGAAATATGTAGGAATTCTAACTTATTTTAAACTCATTCTATAAAATATTGATAACTTGATCGTTCATTACTGTTACCAATGGGAATACACGAATATTTACAGAGAAATAATGGTGTAGGCAGTTTGGCATGTTATTTGAAAAAGTGCACCAAACATTGCCGAGGCTAGGGTTGACACACTTGTTATTATTTTTGATCCGGAACGTGACGTGACATATACATACATACATAGATATCTTCACACTGTATCCCTAACAGGGTAGTCAGAGTGGACATATATAAGTATTATATACACACCGGCACAATTAGCGGAACACAAAAAAAGCAGGATTTTAAAATCTTTTACTTGAGGAACTGGCCAGTTATGATATTTTTTTAATTTATTGTCAAATTTGAAAATAGAAAATTAGATGACATACACTTTTTTCATTCATTTGTTTTATTTTCCCGAACAATACGTTTTGTCAACTTGTTCGAGTAATAACTACGTAATTGTAATTTTTTTGAAAAATTGCACTTAATGGTTTTTTATAAATTTGTTATTCTATAGGCAATTTTGTTTATTAAAAGCTCTTTATTATGCCTGACTTAACATCACTGGAAATCATTAGGGCTGATGAAATGAGAAGAAATGGCCATACCTACAGATCGATTGCCTCAAGGCTTCGTCGACCAGTATCAACGATTCATCGCAGCATCCAGCGGTACAGATCGTCTAATTCTCTTGTGAGGAGGAGGGGTCAAGGTAGAAAAAGATGTACATCGAGGCGAGATGACAGTTTTTTACAACTTGGAGTTCGTAGGAATACGCGATTAACGGCTGTACAAGCTCGAAATGAACTGGAAGACGTTCGAGGAGTACGAGTAAGTGAGCGTACAGTTCGCAGGAGATTTGAAGAAGTTGGTTTAGGGTCGTATATACCTGCCAAAGGCCCAAAACTTGAGAGACGTCACCGCGTAAACCGATTAAGCTATGCGCGAGAACATCGTCATTGGGATTTGAACGAATGGCAGCAGGTTCTCTTTACTGATGAGTGCAGAGTTCTTTTAAAACAGATCGATGGGAGACAGCGAATATGGAGACGCAAAGGAGAACGCCACATACAGTCTAATTTTGAACACACAGTGGCTTATGGTGGCGGCTCGATTATGGTTTGGGGAGGGATATGTTTGGGAGCTCGCACGGAGTTAGTGATAGTCACAGGAGGGACCATGACAGCAGATCGATACATCAGAGACATTTTAGAAGAACATGTTGTACCATTTGCCCCATTTATTGGTGACGACTTTATTCTAATGCAAGATAATGCTCGTGCTCATAGTGCACAATCGGTACAGGCATATCTGAGCCACGTAGGTATACCGGTGATGCAGTGGCCAGCAAATTCCCCCGATATGAATCCGATAGAGCATGTCTGGGACTTGCTAAAAAGAAGGGTTAAATCCAGAATGCCACCCCCCAACAATCTGAATGAACTTGGAAACGCATTACTTGAGGAGTGGGAGCGGTTGCCTCAAGAAATCATCGATAACATAATCTGTAGCATGCCCAGACGAATGGAAACCGTAATCAGAGCAAGAGGGGGAAACACTCGTTATTAATTTTGCTTTAATTTTATTGTTAAATCATTTAATGCTTACTTTTTTTTATTTTTTGTGATGGTTTATAATCATCTAAAAATTTCACTTATTTCAAATTTCTTTATTTTTCAATAAAAAATAACGAAGACTTTTCAATGTCGTTGTTAAAAGATGTTAATCAATTTGTTATTTTGTGTCTAATTACATTTTCGTCAAATATATGCGTTATTATCTCATAGTCTCACTTTTTTTTCTGTTCCGCTAATTGTGCCGGTGTGTATATATGTCACGTCGTTTTTGGTATACATACGTATAACTACTTAAATAATTTCTTGCTTTATGTGTTTTTTGTCGATAGAATAAATAATAAAGCACTGCTTACTCTAGTTTTCTTTTTGTTTGAAGGAAGATCAAAATGAACAAGCAGCGAAGACAATACAAAAATTATGATGAGAGCTTATTAAATATCGCTGTAGGTCTTGTCGAAAATAAAATATTTCTTCGTACGATGCCGAAAAACAGTTTGGTATACCTCGTCGCACAATTCTAAATAAAGTAAAAAAAACATATGAAGAAAATTGGTTGTCCTACCAAACTGCCACCAGCTGATGAACAGAGAATTGCTAGTTGTCTAATTCTTTGTGGAGAATTTGGGTATCCTCTTACTAGCTTTGAATTAAGGTCAATTGTACATGATTATTTAGTCAAAAACGGTCTCAGTAGTATTTTTAACAACAAAATGCCAGGCCAGAAGTGGGTAAGAAACTTCATGAAACGTCACAAATCAATTCTGACGGTGCGTTCTACAACTAATATAAAAGAAAGCCGAGCCAGTAAGAGCGTACAGGACTATAGTACAAATTTTGAAAATTTGAAGATTTCACTGCGTAATGTCAAACCAGAGCACATTGTAAACTATGATGAGACCAATTTTTCCGACAACCCAGGATCCCAAAAATGCATATTTAAAGCAGGTACTAAACACCCAAATAAAAGATTAAACAATACCAAGACGGCGATATCTGTAATGTTCTCAGCTACGGCCGGTGGAGAAATCTTTCCCCCTTATGTGGTATATAAAGCTGACAATTTGTGAACAAACTGGTGTGCTAATGGGCCTGAAGGAACCAGATACAACAAAATCAAATCCGGCTGGTTCGATTCAAATACTTTTGGAGATTGGTTTGATACCATAATTATCCCATGAGCAGTGAAAACCACAGGTCCTAAAGTCTTAATAGGAGACAATCTATCATCGCATATGAATATAAACATAATAATTAAGTGTGAAGAACATAATATTAAAGTTATATTCTTGCCACCTAACTCCACGCATCACACTCAACCTCTCGATGTCGCCTTTTTTGGTCCATTGAAGAGAGAATGGAGGAAAATATTATCGGACTACAAAGTTCGACACCCGAGCTCAAACACATTAAACAAACAAATGTCGCCCGAATTATTAAAAATGTTGCTAGATGCAACAAAAATTACATAAAGTAAAAACATAATTAGCGGGTTTCGTGCTGCTGGGATACACCCCATTAATCCAGACGCTGTGCTAAAGAAATTGCCAGACTATCAACTAAACGGAAAATGAGAAATACAAATAAAAAAATAATTACAGAGCCTGGAAAGTCTATAAGTGTTAATGATCTTGGGAATGAAAAAACAAAAAAACGAAAATCACTAAACACAACACTTAATAATACAAATAGACCCAATCCTAAAAGAAATACCATCGCCGAAGAAACCCAATTACAGCACGACGAGACAGAAACGCCTACATCTATTGCAGATTGTATTTTTGATAACGATTTATCAAATATTAGACGATGTTATTCGTCCGATACAAATGAAAACGAAACTTTGACTAATGTCGTAGTTCATGCCGAAGTACATCAAACACATGGAGAAATTGAATCATCTCACCAGAAACATACCAAAAGTATTCAGTGTTCAACCAGGCGTTATTGTAAATGTCGATAAAAATTTATGTTTATCGAAAAATGGGAATTTATTCAAAAAGTCTTCTAATAATTGTGCAAGTACATCAAATGAAGTTACGACGAAAAGCCACATTCTCTCTGATATATGTATAAAATCCCCAGACAAAATCTCTTTTGGTGATACTACTTCAGACAGCCAGCCATATTAAGCACGAAAAAGTGTTTCCAAAAATTAAGAGCAATCAAAGATCGAGTTCAGAAAACTCGGGGATGTATACTGTTAATGATGCATCTTGTGATGAACATTTTCTTCCATCTTTAAGTGATACAGAGAGTTACCTGGACGAAATTAATGGAGAATTGGAACGTGACGTTGATAAAGAAAATTATAATTACTAAGTAAGGATTAATAAATATGTGCTTGTAAAATTTGCAACAACAAAGTTAGCTAAATATTATATTGGTCTAGTAACCAAGTACGACGATTTGGAGCGTGTATATACTATAAAATATTTAAGAAAGAATTCAAAAGGTACATTTTACTGGCCAGTAGTTGATGATGTCTCAGAAATAACCATCTTATATATAGAAAAAACTTTGTCAAGTCCACAAGTTGGCCTTCGGGGTACATTGAAATTTGATTTTGATAATTTAAGTATTGCTTTGTCAAATATTTATTGAAACATGTTTCATAGGACTGATTTAATACGTGATTTAATACTTTGTTACAATTTTTGAAGACTGGTGTTTCTGATTTGTTTACATATGGACGGATCATTATTATTATTATATCGTTATTATAGTTATTGTTGCTGCACAATATGTTACTTGATTGATTGTTTTAGACTTAATTGTAACACTTAAACATTCGCTAAAAGTATGTTAGGATAGAAATAGTAAAAACTTAGTTAATTTATACATTATATTTAAACGAGCGCTTACACCTGATTTTCGCATGTTTCTCGGGTAATATTCATACAAAATTAGAAAAGTAATAAATTTGCACAGTAATTAACATAAAGTTTTATGCAAATTTGTATGCTATTATTCTTAGTTTGTATTTTTTAGTGAATGTGGCAGCGTGCACTTCCAAATTTAAATTAAAGGTAACGCATACGAGCTTACATAAAACTCACTTTTATTAAACGACATAGATAGGTAAGTACTGTTTTGAGATACAGTGGTAATAGAATCTCTTTTCCAATTTTTTTATGAATATTATTCAAGTAACATGAAAAAATCAGGCGTAAACGCTTTCAATTGTTGCTCAATACTCAATAATCAAGACTGATTATAATTTTCAGGAAGACTGCTCGTGATTACTGATTATAAGTATTAAAAAGTAAGTGTTTTAAATATAATTTTAATATTTGTAGTTATTATTTCTTATGAGACAACCCTAAGACAATGCTACACATACTGCACTAAAGTATGGAAATTAGAAAAAATTATGTCCTAACATTGCCTTAATAGTTTTACCTAATACCTAAGCTCCGAAATGTGTTATGCAAAATTGATTTTTATTATTCAGTTGTTAAGCTACCATTTACATTACCCTGAGATTAAAACTCTATATTTATTTTGGAGTAAACGCATCGGGCAACGTTAGGAATATGATACATTACTTTGCCTAATTCATAAAGTTCCTCAAAAATGTCATAAACTAAACGCAAATTGCCTAAAATAAACTAAAATAACATAATTCTTGTTTTTTTTTACTCTTTAATGTTAATATAACCTGTTAAAAACTGCAAATTGAAGTTTTTATTTTACGACGAAGCCGAATAATATCAAAATCGTGAAAAGTTAGGGCATTTGACGGTAGCCTATCTTTTACTCAATCACACACTGTTTTTTAATTTTCATCAAGTTCGTTCAAGCCATTTTTGAGTTATAAAAGGACATACAGACAGACAAAAATTTAAAAATTGGTGGAATCGCAGTCAGCGAGTCATAAAATGACTATTTATGTATTTATCACAAAATTTGACAGTAAAATTGTAATTACAGACCGACGCTATCGTGTTTCCTAAAAACGTCTTATTGGTACATAAATTATTCTAAATTATGATTTTTATGAGTATCGCTAACATTACTGCTTAATTAGTACTACCACTGAGATACACTATAAATACTTCTACATTACAATTATTAACACTCCTATGTTACTGATGCTACTGCTATTTAATCACTATATCACTAATATAACTTCTATATTACTACTACAATACCACACTAGCACATATTACATTTTCATCACACACTACTATAATGTTGGCAATACTAACACTGTTAAATCTACTAATACTAACTCATTGCTACTGTAGCATACTGGCTACATCTCTACTTAATAACTCAATGCTACTGTAGTGTTATGCTACTACTATTAAATGACCACTACTAACACTCGTACGTCACTGTTACTGCCACTAACGAATTGCTACTTCAATGCTGCTACTATATTACCGCTATTAATACATCTACACGACTGTTACTTTCACTAACAGACTATTACTACTACATCGCCAATACTTATATTCCTACAATATCTCTAATTTTATTATCACGCTGGTACTATTACTGACTACGGCATTACCACTACTAAAAACAAATAGTGTTTAGTATTTAAAAGAGAAATGAACTGTAAAAGCTGGATAATAGATATAGGTCGGACTCACGGCTCATGAACTTGATGGTGGCCGATGTCGCGTTCCCGGATTAGTTAGTCTTTAGTTTATATCACACAACATAGCTGCGTTTGCCTTGTTAATCGAATAATATTACACCAATTTCGAATATTTCAAATTTTAGTTGCACTGCTTGCAGTGATGGCGCACACGCGATAGAACGTAGGTAGTTCGATCTTTTTATTTTTCATTTTTTACAGTGTTGCCACTCGTACGAAACGAAGAGATGAGAAGGAATTGGAAGGATCAGGAAAACAGCTCTTAAGTCGTAACAAATAATCTGCTACCATTACATCGCTATTACTATGTTACCGCTACTAAAACTTCTGCATTGCTACTACTTCTACTATCACACTACTAATACTTCTTCATTATTACTACTCATGGATCACTCAACCTATAGAGTGGCAGTGTCACTTATTTTCTATGAAAACAATTTATGCCTAAGCATAAACAACCTAAACACTACAGCTGGGGTTACTGCGTTCTGTTGCATGTTTGATTTTATGCTGTTTATTCCACACCACCATATAGAACAATAAGCCATTACATAATTATTTAAAAATCTGTCAGAATATACAGAGATGAACACACATGTCCAGTATTGGTTATTTACTGCTTAATGCGAGCTATAGTTGATATTTGTTAGTGTAATTAGACTGAGCAGTGGTGAATGAGACGCTCCGATTTTTTCGTCTCTATAGGTTGAGTCAGTAGCGAAATTTAGGAAGGGTGGGGGTCTAAGGGGCTTGAGCCCCCCAAAAGCAGATTTGCAGTTTTAGGGTCCCGGAACGCCCTACCCTCAATGGGTTCAAGCCCCTCCCAAAGCAAAATCCTAGATCCATCACTGGATTGAGTGGTCCATATTATTTGTTTGAGTGACGCCAGACTAACCAATCGGCTCTCCAATCACATTGATGATTCTTCCTAAAGTTGGCTCTCCTACGGGTATGGTGATAGGTGCTCCGGTGTCCACTATGGGCTGCCCGCGCACTAGCCCCTCCGTGCCGTCCATGGCTATGGTGCGGCAAGTGCTCTCGCCGAGGTGCTGGGCTACCTCTAGTATTAATTTCGGTGCTAAAGAAGAAAAGTAGAACATGTATGAAATACTCTAATAGTAACAAATGGAGAGTGGTTTATGTAACTTCGGTGACTTCAGTTACTGTAAAATTTAATTATGCAGATATTAGAATAGTATTTACATAGTTTAGTTAATTATTATTAGTAAAGAATAAATATTTTGTATATTTCAGTGCTATTATTTTGAAGTCAGTTTCATTTTTTTCTTATGAACACAACGAGTGGATGCCTTGTGATCAGTATATTTGTATGTATGCATGTGCATCATTGATTCACTAAAGACAATTTATTAATTAATTTTTCTGATTTATCTACATTTACAAGACAGCGTCTGAAAATCAATGCCTCGCTCCCTAGCTAGAGCTACGGCATTAAGCTGTGAAGCTTCTCGCTTGCCTTTTTCATTAAAACAGATTATAGGTACGTATATACAATGTCAAAAGCACTCGTATACCTAGGCGAAAATGTGTGAGGAGAATGATGAGATTTGAGGAAGCGAAAGAGATATGTAAGGACCGCGACTCCTGACGCTCCGTCCTTTCTGACTATCCCGTTAGGGACACAGTGTGAAGATATGTATGTATGTATATACAATAGCAGATGTATGTATAATTGGGAGAAAAATAAACTTATTCTCTCATTCTATCATTCATGAGAGTCACGAGAGAGAGTTTGTTTTTATAGAGAGGTAGTATTGGTCGTGTCCAATGTAAATACCGATGAATGGAGATGTGGTGTTGGTCGAGTCCAATGTAGATGCTGATATGCAGTTGGTAAACGAGCGTATATGTGGTGGTGTAGGTCGGGTCGAATGTCAATGGGCATATGCAATTGTTAAGCTAGCGTATTATGTATGGAGAAGTGGTATTGGTGAGGTCCAATGTAGATGCCGATACGCAGTAGTTTAGTAAGCGTATATGTATGGAGAGATGGCGTTAGTCGGATCCAATGTCGATGCAGATACGAAGTGCTGGGTAGTTATGTAGTAGTAGTACATTTAGTGTAAAATATTTATAACATAAAAATCGTGTCCTCACTTCTGCCGGGCACCTCTAGTGCGTTCAGTATGGGCGGTAGATGAGTGTCGAACTGGACATCCACCACTGCACCGATCACTGCGGGACAATTTTCGAGTATTTTTTTCGTTTTAAAAAGATAAGTAGGTATCTACAATGTGACCAATTAAAGAGTAAAGATACGAGTCACAGTGAACAAACACGATAACTGGAAAAGCATTCGATTTTAAAATACATGTGTGCGTGACTCTATTTTAGATAAACAAGTTATGCGCGTGTGGCTAAGATATAATGTCGAATTTTTAGTCATTTGAATACAGAGAGTTATCTTTATTCAACATAACTACAAGAAATTAAATTTAACAAACACGAAAACATATCTGTGCGCATTGTTATTTATTATTATGTAGGTACTAAAAAAAGAGATGCTCTTTCTATCTCACAACTAACGCATTAAACCTATTGACCGAGAGTAGCCAATTCCATTACGCATGTAGGCGGGAATCAGCCTTCTTTTCTACATATTCTTTGACACTGACCAGCGATGATCCTTCCTTCAGCACCGGCCGAGGCGGACTTGGCCGGAGCGCCACCGCCACCGCCTTTCTCTTCGCTATCCCTCAACATTGACGACGTTGAGAACTGAAATTACAAGCCAAAATTAAAATCATAATTTTCTGACAATTACATTACTATGAGGTAACTCTAACTGAGCTTGTATTGCTAATATCACAAAACGAGCTGTAAACCTTGCAATATCAGAATTCACGTTATAGATTCACAATATATGCGATAAGTTTCGCTGTATTTAGTTATCAATAGCGACCTGCCCCGGCTTTGCCGGGGTGGGATGTTAAATGTTTGCAGCATCAAATCTTTTTTACAGATTTCATATAAAATTAGCATCCAAATTTCCGACATTTCCGACCGATCTTCATAAACTTTCTGTTATTAAACCTTGTCCTTACAATTATGAACACAACAAAAAAAATTTCAGGCAAATGTAGTTTAAAAGAACTAAACGCACAAACAGACATAAACCGACTTTGTTTCATATATTTATATCCCAAAAAAATATTTAAAATAATTTGGTCGAAAAATTTAAAAAAAATCATGTACATTCGTGGCAATTGATTTTTATTTATTAACATTAATAGAAAGGATATCGTATAGAAGATTTGTAATTATCGTGTCTATATAATTACAATAAGTAAAAATACAAAGTTTCAATGTATTTGATTATAAAATATATATTATTACTACTATAAAATACATACTAGGGACTTTCCCCGGCTTCGTTCGACCGGGATCTGTTACACCTATATAAAAACCTTCCGGAATTCTCTAATGACAGTTAAAATCAGGTGAAAATCCATTGCGTAGTTTAAAAGAACTAAACGCACAAACAGACATAACAGAGATTTTGTTTCATATATCTTATTTCAGCGCACATTTGGTTCGGACATTCGGACATTTTTGGAGCGTTGATTGTGTATCTAGTTTTTTATTCGTGATCGAAGATGCGGATATTCGGTTAGTTCAGTCCTCTTACCGTCCTCCAAGGCACGTTCAGATGCACACACGCGCCCACTTTGGCCATCCACTTGCTAGATTTGCTTTTCATTATTTGTAACTTTTCTATTTGCGCTGCAACTATCTTTGCCTGTCAAATATTTTAAATATATTTTATTCATAAGCTGTAGCAGCAGTAGCTGATGCCCGGTTTGTCTCTGTTTTTATTTTTAAAATAGCCTATGTCCTTCCTCAGGATTCAAGCTGCTCCATACCAATCGCAATCGGATAAATGGTTTAGCAGCCAATAAGATACGAACGAACAAACAAACACTGATTTTTTACATACATTAGATTCATAATAATGTATATGCAAGTAATATGGCAGGTAATGAGAAACCCCTTATTCAGTAGCGAATTTAGGGGCTAAGGGGCTTGAGCCCAACCCAAAAGCATCTGAGCCCCTCCATGAAAAATTTTATGATCCCAGAACGCCCTACCCTCATTGGGTTCAAGCCCCTCCCAAACCAAAATCCTGGATCCACCACTGCCCTTTTTTATACCTATTTTAAGATTATCTAGCTTTATCTGATTGTTAGGTCATGAAATACCCTTATTTGTATTTTAAAATGTCTATCCGTCTGTCAATAATTTTTCTCCGACGTTAAAAGACTGACATTTGAAACAGAAACGATAGTCAGTGGTGGCACCAAAACAATCGTGACATGATGAACGTGACGTCAAAAGATAACTGGCGTGGTTAGTTTTGGGAGGGATAAAAAGTTTTTGAAAATAGACATTTAAATTGAGAAAAATATAAAGAAATCATATACATTGAGAATAAGGTGGTGGAAAAGTACCTGCATTATGTAAATGATAAGAAAATCGATGCTATCGCGTCACCCCCTTGGGGGCTTACCATTATTATTTTAATATTACTTGACTTGACTTACGGGGTAGTGACGGTAGGTTGGACGGCTAAACATCGTGGTTATTACGTATTTATTTCGCCTACTTATGGTTATGTCGAATGATAAAACTAACTAACCTATTGTCAGAATTTCGAGATTTTGAAATAAAGTAACATTAAAATAATAATGCTGTAGGGACATTGTAAGTGTGTCAGAAAAGACGAATCAGTGGTTTTGTGTGGAAGCGTGATGTATGCGAGAATCGACGGCAGTAATGCAATGTATGATTAGTATATATCACGATTTTCTTTCTTTGATATCATAACGCTATCGTATCTACTTGGGATATCTTAATACATAAAATGGGAAAAACATACAGTAAAGAAGAGATAATTATTGCCCAAAATGGTGCAGTGCAAGGGCAAATAAATAAACTCAACATTATTATAACTGCAATGTCTGTTCTTATGGGAATAGTCGTGCTCATCCTAATGTTCATCTATTGCCGATATCGAATACGAAGTTAGGTTATTAAAATGTTTACGAATATCGCTGCTGACCGCCCCGTGAGAAACTTATAGCCGCAGCAACCTACGGCAGCCAGCTACGCGTAACTTAAAGTTACACATTGTTTATGTAATTATAACCGGATATTATTATATTGATTCTTAATATTTATTTAATTGTAACTAATTGTAAGTACTATGTATAAGACTACATGTAATATTTTTTTTGTTGTTTTTTTTTGACTTGTTGTTTTGAAAATTTTATAAAAATTTTGAGGGGTGTTGTGTAGGGACATTGTAAGTGTGTTAGAAAAGACGAATCAGCGGTTTTGTGTGGAAGCGTGATGTATGCGAGAATCGACGGCAGTTACTGCTCACTGCCCGATCGCAACGAACTCGACCTAAATTGGGGTTCAGTTGGGACAATAAAATTGTACGGAACTATATAAATAGATATCTTTATTTCTGCCAGTGACTCCCAGTACAACTCACACATAAATAGGTATATCCTAAATGCTATAAGAGATAGTGGTAAGTAGTAGCGGATTTAGGGAGGGAGGAGGGAAGCATTTGAGTCCCTTCATGAAGTCAAATTTCCATAACAACAAAGTCAAATTTTAGGGTCCCGGAACGCCTTACCCTCATAACCCCTCCCAAACCAAAATCCTGGATCCACCACTGGTGGTAAACCACCTGGATGACAATGCATTTTGAGTGTGTTGGGTATCCATATCTTTCTTCGCTTCAGTAATTTAAGTATCTCAATTATTTGACTAAAAATTGTTTCACACTTGTATTTTATTATGTATTGTATCTGGAGCAGCGTTATTCAAACATTTGCCTTGCACCGAGTGTGCTTGAGTCGGCGCGGCACTGTCTATAATAATGTAGATTATATAATATATCGTGCAAGCTGATCATCGTCATTCGTCAGTGCTGTACTGACTTGAAATCAATTTATACGATAGCAATATCAAGTCAGCACTGACTTCATTTAAATTAATTCACTTGGGAGTCACAAATTGCTCCCTTTGGTGGACAACCACTTGTTGGTCACACCCAAATAAAATAGAAAAAGTGACTGTACAGTGAAATGATGTCATAACTCATAAGTCATAACACATTAGATATATACATAACTTTCTTGCTTTATTTGTCCGATGTCGCTTGTTAGTAAACACTACTAATTGTAAGATATATTATTCCAAGAACCTACAATATAATAGGTGTATAACCTTAATTGACAATACCACACTTTCTCTCATAGTATCCCTTCATCTGGGGGCCAGGACTAACCTTCCTGACCGTTGCCGCTGTGGTGATCTCGTCGATGTACTTGGTCATCACGGTTTATCCTGTTTACGTAGTGCGGGCCGCATGTCACGACATGCTGCCTTGAATGACGTCACTCGGCGGGCTCTTGTCGCCGCTGGCGTTCCTGCAGTCTTAGAGCCTGTAGGTATTGCGCGCAGCGACGACAGGAGACCGGATGGTTTGACGCTCATTCCTTGGAAACTCGCTGGTGAGATGCCACTTGTGTCGATACACTTACTGTTTCCCATGTGCCGGCGACTTCCAAGTCAGCAGGTGCCGCGGCCAGCACTGTCGAGAACTTGAAGCAGCGTAAGTATGCGACTCTCTCTGAGAGTATTTACGCCCTTTGCAGTAGAAAATTTTACAGAAACAATATTTATGTAATTTAAAAAATCTAATAAGGAGGTACCTTTTTATCGATAGTTTTAGTAACTTTCGGAACTTCGATTCTCTTCGGTGTGGGCGGTATGCGAGCTCTCGGCTTGGGCTGTTCGAATGTCGTCTTCACTTCGCCAGAGTCCTGGTGAACGGGAAGCGGGTGGACGAAGTCTCTTGTAGGAATAGTGGAGGAGGGGCGACCTTTGTGGTACACGCAGCGAGATGAACACACTGGTTACAGACACAGACTACATTATAATGCTGCAGGCATAGACTTTATAACTCTAGACAGCTTCTCCCATACTACGAATTGAGGCAAATAAAATCAAATAAAATATATGTGTGTGCTTTCTAATCACTAATGAAATAGCGGCCATCAGCTTATCTAATAATATGATATGTATTGTACTGTATCCCAGATAGGGTATAAGATTGCCACATGCAAGATTTTTCTTTGATTGTGAATTTCTTAGTCATATATATCACGAGACAAGCTTTTAACATTTAATGTGAAAACTGCCACGTCAAATATGGCGGCAAAGTTTTTACAATATTGCCGCATTCTTATTATTTTTAGTAGCTATTTCATTTTTGTTTATATTCGTTACCTACTTTTGAATTTATCTCACAGTTGCATTCTGATACGACAATGGATGTCGTATCTGAATAACTCCAGCATGAAAAACTGTTCGTCTACATTGTATCTTTGTCGCGTGGTAACTAGGAAATCTCGTTGCTTAAAGTGTATAGAGCTGCATGTCAAATTTAGTACATGCTTGGTTCATGTTTAAATTGCAATCTGGGACGTACAGAGCCAGCTTATCTGATTTGCCGCACCGTTGCTAGTTGTACATGGCGCAGTGTCTAGAGTTTTTTATGATATCTATGGCTCAGAATAATAATACCTACCTAATAACGCTGAAGTGGCTGAAGGAATGTTTCCTGTCAATCTACTGCTAATCTAATCTAATTAGCGGGTGGTAGAGCTTGTGGCGGCCCGTATCCGGATCGCTACCGTATCTTAGACGCTGCGCAAATGTAGCAACTTTAGTTGAAGCAACTATTTTCACATATTTCCGTAACGGTTGCTAGTTACAGCAACAAAAAAAGAAAGTTTATGAATGGGGCAGCTTTCAATAAACAGTTCAACATATATTAGTGTGACAATGGATTTTGAAGAAGCAGCACTTGTCATTTCATTACATCGCCACTGACAACATAACGATAAACTAATTTCCGTATCGGCGGTTTTGGATTCATCCTTATTTGCGAAATCTAACTTAATACATTAATATGAATGAGTTCAGAAAATATGATGAAAAATTTCATCAATATTTTAGATGTCTGTTAACTTATTAGATGAACTGCTCAATTATTTTCTCAATTAAATTATAATTATTTAATCCATAACGCATTTGTTCGCTTTCTTCCATTTTACACTCTTTTTTACAACTAGTACTTTTAAAGTTGCTATGTCTGCGCGGTTTCTTGAAATTATATGAAAATCGTCTTAAACTGCTAGTTGCGAGTTGATATGCCGAAACTAGGAGAACGAAATTGCTACGTCTGTGCAGCGTCTTACTCTCTAATTCTGCCGCCAAACAGCAGCGCTTGCATTGTTCTGTTCCGTGTGGAAGCGGAAGTTAAGCGAGTGAAATTATTAACACAATGGGCACAAAATTTTAGTCATCAGGGTTTTCGACGCATTTGCAATCCAAAGTGTATTTTTAGCCTAGATATTGTAATTTTTTCATTTCGATATTGTTTGGTTTTTCTCGAATGAAGAAAAATTCAACGCTGTGATATTTATGTAATTACCGTAACTACTAATTGATTAGCCTGAGTCTGAGCATGGTATGATCTGTCAATGAGGTTTGAGGTACAGAGTTGCAACGAATATTTGATCACAATTCAGTATTCGACCTATTTTTTGCAATTTGGCCTAATACCGAATATCGAATCAATATTAGACTCAATACCGAATACCTAAAAACAAGAGTAAGATATAACAAAATATGCAGTCAAAAAGCGCAATTTTCCGTTTATATATCTAAAAGATCAAAGGTAATAATAATAATATATACATACATACATATCTTCATGCTGTATCCCGAACGGAGTAGTCAGAAAGAACGGAGCGCCAAGCGTCGCGGTCTTTACATACCTCTTTCGCTTCATCAAATCTTATCATTCTCCTCACACATTTTCGGCTAGGTATGCGAGTGCTTTTGACATTTCCGTCTGCTAATACTCTGGCTATTTGATCTTCATAATAACAATAATAATTATAAGTTTGTTTTATAAATACACTTTTTACATTAGAATGTAAAAACTTAAATTACATGATAGGAGTACAGGACAACTGCACTAGTCTTCTATTGACTGTATCGCAACTACATACAGATACATATGAATATGTACGCGTACGTTTTATTACTAACTGGTGAGTGTTAATGTAAGTATGAACTGTATATACGTGCGTGCGTGCATGAAGTAGCATGAAGATATTATGTATGTATGTATTATTATTATTATTATTTCCTTTGATCTTTTAGATAAATAAACGGAAAATTGCACTTTTTGACTGCATTTTTGTTATATCTTACTCTTGTTTTTAGGTATTCGGTATTGGGTCTAATATTGATTCGATATTCGGTATTAGGCCAAATGTGTGTGTGTGTGTGAGATAGAGTAATATTTACATACTTATAAATGTGTACGTATGTTATGTTTATTTTTGCGTAGGACTGCGTGTTTTAGTTTATATCTGAATATATTTGTGTGCGTATTTACAGGTGTGTATGTAATTATGTAATTATATTTATTATAGATGCGCTGTTAGCATATATTGTAGTAAGTATGATTAAAATGACTATATGTAATTACTTGTTATGATAACATTAGAAGTAGGTCTTCGATTTCGTTGTTGTTCAAACCCTTTAGCCACAACATGATTTTATTTTTAAAATCATAGTTACTGCATTCTTTGATTTTTATTGTTTGATTAAATTTTAATTATAAATAATGCTGTTCTAGTATCTATAATCTGCAAATTAATCAAAATACTATCAAGAACTAATGTGATTGGTATGCACAAGTAGGGTGCGTGATCCTTGCAATAATCTGGTTCGTGCGCCAATTTTCCCAAACAGTTTGGCAGAATATTCGGCTATTCGGCCACGTTCGAATATTCGATATTCAGTCTGAAGCCGAACAAACTATTCGTTGCAACATTAGTAGAGTTTCAAACTTAGGATACCATTACTATACTTACTGTTACTTTTATCCACAAATATGTTGACAGGAATTCGTGATAGTTTCTTCATTTTGTTTAATTTAGGGATTTAACAATTTTCTACAGCATGACAATACCATCATATTTTGTCATTATCTTCTATAATATAATATTCTATTATATTCTCAGTATATATAATTTCTCTATGATTATCTTGTTGTCGACAGGTCGACAGAGGGAGAAACAAATTCAAAATTCGAATACATTTTTTTTAAGAAACATTATTGTTATATTATTATGTGACATTCTTTTCTTAAAATGATATTGCTTAGCAACGGTGGATTATGATCGAGTGTCATGAACAATTGTAAATAAAAATATATCTTAATAATTTAAAGTAGTAATTAATTGTATATAATAATTATATTAGGCCAGTCGTGTATAACAAGCACAGTAGTGAACGACAATATGGATTGCTAATAGAGCCATCTGTGAAAACTTAATTAAAAGTTGACATTTATTTTGGTGCCTGTCTATTAATGACTACTATAATTATTATTTTTCAACAGATGTCACTTTAATACATTTTACAATATTGGTATACTTCAATAAATGACGCTAGATAACATAACATAACATAACTTCACGCTGTATCCCCAACGGGGTAGTCAGAGAGGACGGAGCGCCAGGAGTCGCGGTGACGCTAGATGTCACTGCAAAATCCTTTGCTTTTGTTTCCATTAATTTTTTTACTACTACGGTGTTCTTTTTGAAGTAGTTTTGATTTTACAACTGAATTATGAATATTTAAATCATCATTTGTAGAAAATGATCATTTTGAACTTTTTGGCGGGAATGCAAAATGTGAAGTTGGCGTTTTAATTAAATTTTCTTTTTTTTTTTGAGTTCTTATATAGAAAATTATACTTCCTAGTTACCACGCCACAGGATGTAATTTTGACATAACAAATAGAATGTTTCGTTCTGGAATTATTCAGTGCGTCTAGACAAGTGTCAAAAGTTCCCTTTGGCTATGTTCTATACGGTGGTTTTCACACGATTTTACTTTTCGTTTGATTGAATAAGGAAAGTAAATAACGTTTGGCAACCAATTTAAAATTCGTTACTCTAAATCACGCGGTGTTTGTCATTCTATTCTACTAACGTTTACGACATTAGAGCCCCTTATCTAGGCCCCCAAGTAAGACACTCCATTGTCGTACCAGAAGGCAATCGAGTCAAAACGCGGCGGACCTAGAGAATGTTTTTAAAAAGTAAAAATGCGACTTTATTCTAAGCGCTTCTCTATTTTATTCCATATGAAAATGAACTCTATGGGTACATTTATCTGTTACTAATACCACAGATTAATTAGTTTACTACCTAATACTAAGGAGTTGTGAAATGCTTATGAGGCATTTATGGGTGGGCGTAAGTCATAATGATCGTGTGGTCATTGACTGGTCATGTACATAAGTAGGTACCAAAATATAAACAAAAGCTTGATACCGACTAAGAAGTTATTAGATTGCAGCAATGTTGTCAATATCTTTGTTGTCATATTTGACAACAGTTTTAGTCATTAAATATCAAAAACTTGCCTTGTCACATTTGACTTGGCAATTTATTATGAAAGAAAAATCAAGCATGCAGCAACTTTACATGCTATCTGGGAATATATCGCAGCCCAATAGAGATAAAAATGATAAAACTTCCAAAAATTCATCATTGATTGTTGTGTAATGTGTATGTACCGAATACATACATACATATCCACGCTGTATCCTTAACGGGATAGTCAGAGAGGACGGAGCGCCAATCGTCGCAGTTCTTATATACTTCTTTCGCTTCCTCAAATCTCATCATTCTCCTCACACATTTTCGCCTAGGTATGCGAGAGCTTTTGGTAATACTTTATACTTTACTTTTTATATTTTTAGGGATTCAAAATAAATACACCACGGTCTAAATCACGGGAACATTAATATAAAGGTGTCCACAAAAAAGCAACTCGATCAGATTTTTTTTTTAAATAAATATCTAATTTTCTGGCCTAATGCTGTAAGATATGTTTTATAGTGCAATACAGTAGGTACATGGTACGTCGCTGTCGATACCATGACAGCGTGGTTTATATAAAGAGGGGAGTAAAGGGTTAATTGTCAACACAATGCGCGCGCTCCCACGGTAGTGTGTGTGGCGTATAACACGGCCACTGAAGTTCAACACATGAGATATCGACAAGTTCCTAACGTACTGTTTTATACTGAGTTAGATTTTTGATTAGGTTTGTCTGGAAAATACGTCCTCAGTTCTTGTGATACTCATAGTAAGCTACTTTTTAAAAACCTATCGATTAATCATAAACGATTGATTAACCTACATTAGCTAAAATGTGTTTTGTCTCCTTTATTTCAAAACGAAAATTAATATGGAAATGAAGACAAATCTATCGATATATATGTATGTAGTACTAGATTGAATGTTAGAATTCTTACACCTCACAAATATTCTTTAATATGGGGTGGCTTTAAGGAAGCAACTATTAGGGTGGCTTGCACCTATTATTTAAACTCGATTTAAGTGTTTGACATCTCGTTTGCACCAACTATTAAGTCGTTGGTGCAAGCGAGATGTCAGTTCCTTAATCGACGTTAAATAGTTGGTGCAAGCCACTCATAGAAAATTAATACTCGATTTAATATTAAATTGCATAATTACGCAAAATTAAAAGGTCGTGGATAAGTCCATTGTTGCACATTGAATTAAACTTGCTCTTTCAGAGTGACGAAACAATAGCACTTCTCGCTTTTACTTGCGGTGCGGTGTTATTCGTTAGAGGAGATGGAGCGACTTCCCGCATCATACTCTGTTAGGGCGTGAGACTAAGATCATTCTTTTGATTTACTATTCTAATGTAACGCATAATTCAATATGTATATTATTAAAGATAGACGTGAATGTGAAAAGCGTAACGTACACAGCCAATTTCAGTATCAGTGGTTAGTTTCAGGGACTTATTAAATATAAAGTTAGAAATACATATTATATAATAGCTATTTTCCGCGTCTTCGTCCACGTAGAATTAAAAAGAATAAACCTGAATCCTTCTCCGCGGCTTTCTATTTAATAATAATAATACTCCAGACAATTACACAGATTATGTGACCCCAAACTAAGCAGTAAGCTTGTTTACTATGGGTACCACACAACGAACTCTGGGGGAGCTCTCGGTGACACCCAGACTTCAAGCCAATTTAGAAAAGTTCGTTTCCTAAATTGACCTGACTGGGAATCGAACCCGGGACCCTAGCTTGGAAAGCAGATGCATATGCCACTGCGCCAACGGGCCAGTCAATTTCCATTCTAAATTTCATTAAAATGACGACAACTTTTTTCACTGTCATCCGATTTCAACGAAACAAAACTTAAATATTGCTCCAAGCTAAGTTTAATCTACCTGTGAAAATTACAAGGAAATCCGTTGAGAAGTTTCTGATATTAGCGTGTACAATTGTACAAACAGACAAATAGACAGACAAAAATTTTAAAAATGCTTTTTTGTATTTCTTTACTCTTTTTCATCGCCCACACTCATTTTTTGATAGATTTATTCTATATACAGACACACGGTTTCTACTTCGTTATTATAATGTGTATATTGTTTTTATCATCATGTGGGGTATTTTGCATTTAGGTGATTATTTTACAATTATTACTAAATCCATACATATGAATAAATATACATATATAAGTAAATTGTATATTATTCCTCTATTATTATTCGTCCTCTTTGACTACCTCGTTAGGGATACGGCGTGAAGATATGTATCTATGTGTGTATAAATAAATAAAATTGAAACGTTAGTCTGTGATTTGAAAATAAAGGCTCATTCTTTAGCTTATACGATTATTTGCACGTAACCCAAACACTTTTATTTTGTATTTTGACTGTCTGTCTGTCCGTTTTCTTGTTCGGGTTAATCTCCGAAAACGGCTGAACCGATTTCGACGGCAGATAGAGGATTTTAACACAGCAACCTGGGCTACTTTTGTACCAGAAAAATACCAACTTTGACGCGGATCAAATTGCGAGAAACAGCTACTTGCAAATATATGCATAACGGTCAGCCATATTGCGGAAACAAAAAGAACTTTTTCTTACACATAGACATTGCCGGCCTTAGCCACTCGGAAGAATAGTCTATTATATCAAGATTGTAACTTTGTAAATCGCCCTGGCCCTGACACCTCGGAAAACTGCCTGGGTTGCCCTCACTCTCACTAAAGCTTTATTTCACAGCTAAAGTGCTGGACCTATATTAAACCCTTGGGGAAAAACATAGACTAACTTCTTTTTTTTATTCGACGCGGACGAAGTCGAGAGCAACGGCTTTATAGCTTCATTAAATAATTAGTACCTGGGCGACCGAGCTTTATTCGGTGTCTTATAAGAAAAAAACAAAGAAGTCTGACCACATTGCAGGATTCGAATCCGCGCATTTTAGCGTGGTAGACATATACTCTAGCCACTGTGCTGTCGAGAAGGTAAACTGTAGCGAAATTAAAAAAGTTTTGAAATTTAGAGTTCAGAAGTTTTAAGTGTGTGAAAGACGAAGATAATAATAATTTAATATAATAGTGGATATAACATAATAGTTAAAGTAAAAGAGTAAGTTTTATGAATTTTCATGGAAAAAGAATTCGAAATAAGTGGTCTAGTTATACGAGTAGATTACGCTCGGTCAATAGATTAGGTGGCAATTTGAAGTAGAAAGGCTTGGAGGTCAAAAATTCATGGAGATGTTATTAGTTTCACAATATTGCAAAAGCATATGGGACAATTATACAAATTGTGACCCCAAATTAAGCACTAGACTTGTACTATGTGACTTGTACTATACAACGAACTGGGGGAGCTCTCAGTAACACTCGGACTTCAAGCAAGTCTAGAAAAGATCTTTATTAAATTGATCTGACCGGGAATTGAACCCGGAAACCCAAAAAAAACTAATTTAACAATAATTTTACATAACTTATTGTGAAGGTTATTACATCGTACTGCAATTTTGAGTGACTGAGCATTAAGGTGAGACAAAAGTAGACCTCGACGCTACTCCTATCAATAATTTAGACTTACAGATTGTAAAACAGAATCAGACTACGACAAGTTTTTAGCTCATTGCCTACTTAAAAGTCTTTTATAATGATCCTTCTTTGGCAAATTTTTACCATCTGGGAAGTAGATAGGCAACTGACGTACCTATTGTATATTTTTCTCTAGACCAGCATGAAAAAATATTTTAGTACATTTTCGTAAGATTAAAAATTTGAACTAAGTGTTGTAATCGACTACTCTATGTATGACTCTGTTTTGTTATTCGGTCGCTTGTAACACGTTCCTTTCGGCGTTACTGTACGCGCCAATTATAACGCCACCAGACGCCATGTTTGTGGTATTAGGTCTTTTATGATACAATTTCGTATGTAAGAAAAATAAAAAAATATAAACAAAGTCTGCGGTCAGGGGACCCCCGTCAGTAACGAAACTCCTTAGCTGCAGTTTCAATAATGAGACAATAAAACTCACATAAGATTTAAAACAAATACAAAAACCTAGCACCGCGTGACGAGCCCAACATAACGGTTTTTCCTTACGTGACGATTTCTACCAACCTGAACTCCCGCAAGCCGTCGTTAGAAAAAAATTGGAGTTATGTAGTAACCAGTATTGGTAGTGGCGCATAGCAGTGAGCCATAATTGTGTAGCAATGAGCTACACTACATGTAGCAAAGAGGCACTCGTAGCAACTGGTTTGTGACTTGTAAGTAGTTGTAAGCTCATAACAACGAGATGCCTGGCATCCAAAAGAAACAAGAATTATATTATGTAACTATTTTTTATGAACTTAGAAAAGAAAATAAACATTGTCTGTACTTATACAAAAAAAGTTGAAATTGATAAATTTTAGCTTTTAGCTCATCATAATAAATCAGCGTTATAAACAAATAACTATAAAACAAACAAAAATATTAGTACGGAAAACAAATCTAAAGTCAAGAGTAAACATAATAAAGAACCCTTCGATGTAGCACGTAAACGCTAATGACACTTCATTAACTATTGAAGACGAATCGTTACAGGCTATGTCATAAGGCAGTAACATTCCACGGAAAACTTATAGGCGTGGCTTCACCCAACAGACCAATCGGCAGCGTGGAAATTACCTAATAATTACTGGCTTAACCAATGAAAAGCTGTGAAAAATTACATAAGTGACGAGGCAGTTTCCTTTGTGCCGTAATGCTTAGTTTGTCGATGACGACAGTGTGTACTGAGCTTTCTTGATTTTTACGCGCGCTTTCAGAAAAGTTTTTAATTATGTTGTTCGATTGCTTCGAATTTTTTTTTTAATTCAGCCAGCATTTTAGTGAAATACAGTATTATAATTTGAGTAAATATTTTAATAGAGTATTCCTTTGACTAAAAAATAAAATGCATGTAACCATTTTATAATGGAATATTTAATCTCCATGCTATTTCAATTGCTCTCTATTTTTACACACTAGTGAATAGTACTAACATTATTCATTGTTAACAGAAATAGAAGTAATAACTATATTAATAAAGTATCTACTTATCTATTCTTACATAGGTAGTTTTGAATTATTTTATGATACTCGAATACCTTACTTTTCACTAAAAATAGTACTTAAGTGAAATTTTAATATAGGCAGTGTAGTTGCACCTATATGATGTAAACTTAAAAAAAATGGCTGTAGAAAAACAAATACTTAATATACAAAGTCTATCTTCGCGATGTTTTCGTATTTTATTTTTTTAATGTGTTGTAACAATGACTACAAACTAAATAACTTCAACTGTCACTTAAAAATAATGATAGTGTAACTACCCACAAAATACGTATATACGTTCAGCGATTGACTTTTAAAATTAGTAAGTTAAAGAACAGCGTTTGCAATCTTGGAATCTCCTCCATCGTCAATTCAAAAAACTAATATGGAGCAGAACTCACTGGGAGCACCAGGACTGTATGACTTGGAGACCATACCGTGTACAGCTCAGCACGGCAGCGCGCTGGCGGCGTTGAGACTTCTCAGGAGCTACAATCATTTTCTAATGCCGCCTGGTGAGTAGTTTGTAATGATACCAAACGATAAGCAATTGAATTTTTAGATCACTTATCGTTATCGATGATATTATAACGTAAAACATTTGGGTGATGACGGTTGGGTATTCACATATTTTATCCATGAGACATTTGGCGACGGCGACACTTCTTTGAAGTTGACATGACAAAATGATAATTGAAAAAATATAATTGATATTTGTTACAATACTTCTTCTTGAGTTACTTCATGATTGTAAATAATACTGTGGACTATGTGGTAGATGATATATTGGAACCGTGCAGCGTGGTAACGCCATAGAGCTGTCGTTTACATCTCATGTTTACTAATTACTACATACTAATTCTTACAGCTATTTATATCGGATATGTACGTGACAATTTCCTTTGCAGGGATGCGGATATTTCATTTGTAGATTGACAAGGTTACGATTTGCTGTCAGAGTAATATCTGGCACAATATTAAATTAGCAGTTAATTATCTTATATCTATCTTTTATTATTGTCTATCAGTAATTTATGTGTGGTAGAGCCATGCTGCACTGCAGCACGAATTGGGTCGGCCCGCCCAGTCAAATACCGCACCCTCTCACAGAATATCGGCATGAAATAACAGCCTCTATTGCTATTATGTTTCGTGCGGTGAGTGATATCCTTCATCGGTGAGTGATATCCGCCATCCTTTCCTTAAAAGCCGGCAACGCACCCGTGATTCCCCGGACACTGCGGATGTCAGTGGGCGGCGGTGATCACTTTCCATCAGGTGACTCGCATGCACGTTTGGCTCCTCTTTCATAAAAACAAAATTATCTGTGGAATCCAAAAAATTGCCAAATCTGCTGCAGATCATATGAGAGTCTTCGAGGCACCAGCAATGAGATTAATAGGTAATTCACCGTAAATTAAGTAAGTGCCCGTGGAGTCAAAAAGTTTGTTGTGAGTAGAGAAGTTTGAGAAGCTGAATATTCGATATTGCATGTTAACTTCGAATTAACGGGTCATCTCGCTTTTTACATTATTCCTTCCTGGTTTGTAGCAAATTTCTCGATGCCATGAGTAAATTACGACTAATTTATGGCTAATTATTCTATACGTTATATTTTTATCCGTTAATTTTTCTTATGTCAGCTTCAATGAAGTGCAGCTGTGGCCAGACTTTTTTTGAATATATGTGTAAACTAATAAGTAAACACGCATCGGTTTTCGGTGCTAATAGGTACCGAGTCTGGTCGCTGGATTTTCCTGAGGATGCTTCGGTGTGAAACAATAAGCACGCGTCGAACAAGTTCTTAGCTTTATTACTACGTTACGTGATCAGGAAAGTTTTGCGATACCTGATACAAATATTTAAGTTACAAACAAATATTTTATTAAAACTTTTCAAAATACTCTCCATTAGGTACTTATTCTCATAAGAGCGATTCATAATGTCTTAACAAGATTTGAAGCACTGCTGGATAGTCTACTAGGGGTATCTCCAACTGCTTATAAAAACATTCTGAATGTTCAACATTCTGCAATGTCGCCTGTCTAATATAAAGCCAAAGAAGTCCAAGTTTCATTTTTGGAAAAAAAATTACACGTAGCTAAGGCAGGTGTCTTAATTTTTTAATCTTTGTATTCTATAAAAACGATTAGGAAAGTTTCACTTTCTGTGATTAATGATGCATCCTTATGACGCAAGAAAAGACCTCAAATCTGTTCTCTGTTGTTTTTGATTCAACAGCATATATGTTAAATATGATTGGTAAATAAATAGATTTCAATGTATCATTGACGACAGCATTTGGTTTGTCTAAAGAAATTGTTGCTAAATGGCCTTCGTAAAAAAAATTTGCCATCATTGTTTGCCAACCATTGCGCTCTGATTCCTGTTCTTCTATCTTCTATTATATTTCGTCGCTTTGGAGGCCAATGGACCTATTCCACACAACTAATATTTTGAGTAATTGAAGTTTACATAAATATTGCCCCGTGTAAATAACTTTTACTTTCGTATTCAAGCCACTATTCTGACATTTAAATCCAATACACTGTATTTCACAAAACATGAATTTGAGATAAAAAATGTTAAAGTTTTTATCAGTCTTGCTGTTTTGGGTACTAATTTATCAATGAAATAACTATGTGTTAAACTTATATGACAGATAATTTTATTTTTTATTCACCCATATACAATTTATTGAAAATACATACATACTTTATTATGAAGATATTACAATAAACTTGTGTTGTCAGGACACGCCCTAAGAATTTGTTTGAACGTTGTTATCACAAGAAACTGTAATTTAAATTGCAGAGTATTGGATTGACTTAACAATTAGGAGTTTAAGCTACTATAAGAATTTATTATACTTAAATTCCGCGTACGAATTGAAGTATTACTTTTAAATATCATATATTGATATCTTTTGGATATGCCATTTTAGTGTCATTGCTGAATTTAATCATATCGAGTCCCATACTTTTGCATATTTTCTTAATGTTTTGCACAATATCATTGAAATCGTATACCTCTCTTGAAGATTTTAGTTCTTTAATAATTGCAACATGAACGACTACCAGGAATGTATACAAGATGCGACCACCAGGAATTCATATGAAAGGGTAATATCCGGTAAGCTTGACGACAGGTTGAAAGTGACGAGCGAAGATATTGAAGAATGTTGGCAGAACCTTAGAGATAGTATGATCGAGGCTGCAAAAGCAGTGTGTGGAACGGATATGATTGGGAATGGTAAAAAGCGTGATGTATAATGGGATGATGAGTTGAAAGAGCCTGTGTATAAGAAGAAGAAGAAGGCATGGTGAGGTGAAAGATGTAGTGTTAGATGAAGACAAGATGTCGGACAACTTCGAGGAAAATTCCAAATTATTTTGGAAGGAAATATGTAAGTAATGAAGTGGTCCGACACCTCGCAGAATGAATAAAGTGCGTTCGAGAGAGCATCATCCTATAACAGATAAAAAAGATGGTTCTGCAGCGATGGAGTGATCATTATAGAGAACTGTATGAGAGTTTCGACTGTATGACTCTGTCTCTGAGACTTAGAGCGATCCTAACGAATCGTCACACTCGGGTCAGGAACTAGAGGAAGTCATTAGTATAAAAGAAATTAAAAAAGTGATAAAAAGTCAGAAATGTGGAAAGGCATGTAATGATGACAAAAAAAAATGATGACATTACTGCTGAGATGATCAAGTATGGTGGTCCAAGGGTCTGGGATACATTCTATAAATTATGCAGATTATGCTGGCAGAAGAGAGAGGTTCCGAAGGACCGGAACATCGCAGTCATAGTGTCTCTTTATAAAGGGAAATGTTTCCATTTGGGCTGAGGTATATACTTATAGCACTATCAGAAGCGGAGTTGCTGGCACTAGTTACGTACACGAAAGAAGAATGTGAAGTGAAAAGATTGAATATGAATGTGAACAAAACTAAGGTTCCGGTGATTAAAAGGGTAGACGTACAGACAAAGTGCGAAATATGGGTAAATGGAAAATGTCTAGAACAAGTGAACGAAATTGTATATCTGGGGAGTGCGTTTTCGAGGAAAGGAAGATGAGAGTTGGATGTGCACAGACGGGTAGTAGCTGTCAATAAAGTGAACGGTGGTCTGTCTGCATTAGTAGGCAGTGTGAATATATCTCACGCAGCCAAAATGGCCTTACACAAAGAGATGTTGGTCTTAACTTTATTGTACGGCAGTGAGGGTTGGATATGCCCGAAATTGAGTAAAAGTAAGATAAATGCAGTAGAAATGCGATCTCTCAGAAATATGGCCGGTGTCACCCTTGCGGACAATAAAGCAATGAAGATAGTAGCAGTATGACAGAGTTGCACGATAGTGTTATTGTAAAAATGAACAAAGTAATGCTTAAATGGTTTGGGCATTCTTAGCAAGAATGAGCGATGAAAGACTGACGAAGAAAATTTGCAGAGCGAAAGTGAGTGATAAAAGAAGCCAAGGAAGACCAAGGCTGACTTATGAAGATCAAATAACCAGAGTATTAGCAGACGGAAATGTCAAAAGCACTCGCATACCTAGACGAAAATGTGTGAGGAGAATGATGAGATTTGAGGAAGCGAAAGAAGTATGCAAGCACCTCGACGCTTGGTGCTTCCTCCTCTGATTATTAGATTAATATTGCGAATGTGGTTGAACGGGATCATATTTTAGATAAAGCTTTCCGTTTCAATCTTATATTGCTCAGAAAAAGCAATTGAAGAAGTGCGACAAGTCAAAGATAGAGATCTTAAAGAATCTCATGCAGCACACGCTCCTTCTCGTTAAAAGTTTGTTTTTTACAAGCACATGATGACAAAATAGGGTGCTTATTCTTTTTTCTTGGTTATTCTTATCTACTTCTTTTGCCTTTTTGACTCTTTAGCTTTAGATTGCTGTTCCACTGGTGAGGTAGCCGATGTGGCTGCTTTGGCTGATGTGTAGCAATGTGTGATTTGGAATATCGTCAGTACCAGCAGAGATGCAGACAACTTTTCTTCTTATTTTTATAGTAGGAAGTGAAGATTTGTTTTGCGAAGTGGTTTTTGTGTCGCATGTATGACTCGGAAGATTGTCGCTATCATTACAGTCGCATAATGCTTTTCTGTATTTTTGAAAGAGATGGAAGCTCAGTTTGCGAGGTAGCTGATATATCGTGTGAATGACTCGGGAAATCGACATTCCATTGGTGGTTTGCACGCCTTTCTTCCTTTTAACTATTATTACAGGAGATAGAAACTCAATTTGCGAGGTGATTAACGTGACTGTCCGGGCTAATGCGTTGCGTAACGATGTCAGAGATCGTCACTAACAGCGGAGTCAAGGAGAGACTGCATAACTTTGATTTTTTTCAGGAGGTTGAGACTCAATTTGTTAGGTCGCTGACGTGTTTTTCGGGGCTGTGATGTAGCGTGAATTACTTGAGAAATCGTCAACCGACACTTAAATTGATAGGCAAACTGATATATGTCGTCAGAAGTTGCTGCTCCCTCTCTGTTGTACTTGGATGTTTCGTTAATTTCGGATCTTATATTTGGTGATGAACATTCACAAATTACTTCTAAAAGTTCGGTGTGAATATACATTCAGTCAAGAAAGTATCGGGAATGGATGATTTGTTTATGGTTCCAAATTCAATTTTTTGTTTTTTTTTCTTGTTAGATTGACACAACTGTTTTCCATTTTGGCGCTGAGTTTGAGTTGCATCTGTTATTTAGATTAAATACAGTGCTGTTTTTAGTTATATCATTCTAGTGTATATTGCAAATTTCATAATGGACGAAAATATTGAACAAGGAGTTTGTCTTAAATTGTGCATCGCCAATAAAATTTCGTGTTCGGAGTCACTGAAAATGTTACAAAAGGCTTACGGTGAATCGACTCTATCAAAAACACGTGCTTATGAGTGGTACAAAGCGTTGAAAAGCGGTCGAGATGTGATGGAAGATTTGCCTCGGTCTGGTAGGCCATCAACGTCTGCAACTGAAGTTAACATCGCAAAAGTGAAGGAAATAGTGACTGAAAATGCTCATTCTAATTTGACAGAGATAGCCGCCGATCTTTCTGTGTCTCACGAGTCAATCCATACCATTTTAAATAATCACTCGGGTATGAAACATGTTGCCGCTCGGCTAGTCCCAAAAAACCTGAATTTTCTTCAAAAACTCAATCGCATAAGAGTCGCTGAGGACATGCTAGAACGAGTCAATTCCGACCCAACATTCATGAAACGCATTGTTACTGGTGACGAGACGTGGGTTTACGAGTTTGACATGCAAACTAGTCAACAAGCTTCGGAGTGGCGCCTTCCAACTGAACTGAAACCGAAAAAAACACGCCAAAGTCGATCAAAAGTCAAAGTATGTTGACTGTTTTCTTTAACTATCGCGGTGTTGTGCACTCGGAACTCTTGCCGGAAGGTCAAACGGTAAATAAAGAATATTATTTGGACGTTATGCGGCAAATTCGACGAAAAAGGCCAGATTTGTGGAAAGAAAATTCTTGGATTTTGCACCACGATAATGCGCCTTCGCACAAGGCCATCATTGTGAACGAATTTTTGACCAAAAACTCAAAAAATACCATCGAACAACCACCTTATTCACCAGATATGGCTCCAGCCGACTTTTTTCTTTTTCCTAAACTCAAATTACCACTTCGTGGCACCCATTTTCATTCGGTAGAAGACATAAAGGAGAATTAGCGGCGAGCACTGAACTCAATTCCGGAAAAAGCATTTAAAAAATGTTTTGATGATTGGATTATTCGTTGACGTAAGTGTACCGTTTCTGAAGTACCATACTTTGAAGGTAATAAAATAAATTTGAATGAATAACTAACATATCGTGTATTATTGATCTTTTCCTGGTACTTTCTTGACAGAGTAGTATGATGAATTCTTACAATGTTTAGCAATCTTCCGGCCAAAATTTCAATCTTGTTCATTTCACTTGTCTACTAAGCATTGTCGAGAAATTTCAAGAGATCAGACTGTGTCAGATAACTAGCACAGATTAGATTTTGAAGGAAATATTGCTAAAAATTATGAGAATTTATCACACGAAATGGATTTCCGTAAAGTAACATGCTAAGTTGCTGTGGAATCTTTTTGGAAACGCGTTCATTTGACTCACGTATGACCTAAACACTGTATCTAGTAACTGCCATTGACGCTGTTATAACAAGACACTGCAACTAAAGTAGCCGTGTTTTGTCGTGTCAGTTCCCATAAGGTTTTTCGATACAGTTTTTTGTATTTGTAATAACTTCGTCTACAACGAAAAAATATGAATAAAAAAAATATAGGGGTATGAAACACAGTAAGAGAAACGTAGTAAGCACTGTTAAATCAAAACACTGTTTCTTAACTTAACTTACAGTGTATTGGATTTACACGTCAGTATTGCTTATAAATGGATATGACTTACAGGAAATTCTTGATAATTTTAAGAATATGAAATATAACTTATCAAAAGCTAAACTAAAATAATTTTGGAATTATGTAGCGTAGAAATATCGACCTACACTTTTTTCGTAATATAATAATAATTTTTTGCGTGGGACTAATGCCAAAGTTGAATAAGTATGTCTGGGGTCAGATGATTGTTGGACCTATTGTCTAATAGAAACTTTAAATTTTTTCACTTAACTTTATTTCAACAAAACAGTGGCTTAGATCTATTGACATCCAAAGCGACGATATACTATCACCCACAGTACCATCACCCAAACCGTTGCCTGCTACTTAGTTCATAATAACAGAGTAAAAGTAAATTGTAGTTTTAAAGTGCTGGCTACTTTGAATTAAAATTAAATCTGTATGGTGACAGATTTCAGAATGAAAAAAAAAAAAAATTCATGACATTCGATTGTTCGACTTTCAATTGTTTTTAGTCCAGGCTCAGTCCAGAGTCCCCAGAGTTCTATTGCAAAGGTTTAAATGATCTTCTAATTAGATGGCAAAAATGTATAGACAATGACCAACGAGAAAATATATCCTACAAAAAAATCGTTTAATTTTTCAGTACGAAACGGCAATTTCACACTGTAACATAACGATCATATTTAGACATAGACAGACATTTATTTGGCATCACTCACGCATTATAACAATTTATACTAAAACAAAAATACATCGACACAGAATAACATGACTTATACATAAAGTGACCATTTATTTTTTTTGTCAGAGCGGGCCCTTTGCGAAATTTAGAAAAAAAATGTTTACTTTTTTTATTAATATTTAAATATTAATATTTCAATAAAAAAATGTGAATAATGTATTAATAATTATGTAATTTGAAATAATTAATATTAGATTCAGTTGCAGACGCTTTTGTTTTATATTTGTCGGCGGAGCAAATCTGTTTCAAAATGTCGAGTCTAGTTTTCAAGTAGGAATAGAGCTTTTCACATGATTTGAATATAGGTAGGTAGGAGTACCCGTACGGTACGTATTATTTATCGTTTAATCTGTTTGCAAAAGCGGGACAACTTTGCTTTAGCTGGGGACAACGGGACAGGCAGCCTGAAAACGGGACGGTCCCGCTGAAAGCGGGACGTATGGTCACGTTACTTATACACTACATACCTAAGACTACATACGATTTATTCAGCCCATGAGTGATGTTGAAAGGTAAACCTAACTCCCGTCTCCAGTAATAATATTAAGCAAGTATTCCATTTTCGAATTTTACAACCAGCACCTTGATTTCGTTCATCAGTCAATGCATGAAGAACCCAACGCGAAAAATGTCCTGACTTGTAGGCGATGGTATAAATTTTCAAGAATGTTCGGCGAATAAATAACAAGGATGACAACTGAGTCAATCATTTGCGAACTAGACCATCTCTAGTTATAAATAGGAGTCATAAATCGGTTCACTCAGGTTCACTGTCATATGTGAATGACACAATTCATTCTAAATGTAAGACAAAATAATAACAGAAGAATATTATTGTTTGCGATGTGCAAACAATAATAATCTCCTATTCTTTATTTTTAGGGTTTTTTTAAATACAAATTTTTACACTTAAAATGACGTTTTAATTCTTGGTGGCTTTTATCGAAGCACAAACATATAAACGAACAAAAATTATAAAAATGTATTGTTTTACTAATAACTAATAAGTATGACAACTGAGTCAATCATTTGCGAACCAGACCATCTCTAGTTATGTTATAAATGTCATAGTCGCCACATTTGTTTACATTAAAGACAAAAATGAAAAAAAATTGAATATGCATAGTCCCCGATGTGTGACGATAATGTTCCACGAAGTCATCTTGCCGCACCGCCGTGCCGGCCGCATACCCGGCGGGGGTTGGTACGAATAATTCCCACTTAATTATTACGACATTCAGCCCTTTTGTCTAGGTGAGGGCCCTTTCACCACCTCGTAGAGTTCCAGATAAATAAACTTCTTCCGCGATTCTACATATAGATATTCTTTAATAGTGCAGTAGAATTAGAATACCAATTTAAATTAAGAAAATCTTTTAATATTAAATAATTCCCATACTAAAATTGTGGTAGGTATTAGTTGCGAGTAAACTCTGTCTTCAGAGAACGAGTATGTACCTAATCAAGCAATTGTGAGCGGTTGCGACATACGGAACATACCTAAATTTATAAATATGATGTTTCTTCTTTGTCTCCTAGGCATAATTTGTGGTACTAGTTGCGAACTTATTGAACACTTGTATGGTCGCGATCTACAGAACCCTAAGGAAAGACTCTCCAAAATTCTACTTCTAGCAAAATTTGCGTAGTCTGTATACTTATAGGTATCATATTAAATTAGTAGGTCGAATTCAGCCTACTTAGTGATCGTAAGTTCATAAAACTGTATACATATATTACTTATTACATAGGTACCTACATAGTATTCTAACATTAAAAAACTGGAAAAATTCCCGCTCCTTTCGAAATCTGTTTTTCTTTTCGTCCTGTTTTCTTTTTGCTATAATAAAATAAAAAAATTCTTTATTTTCATAGTCTCTATTTATTTTGATTGCTGTAAAGTAAAAAAGTGCTTTATTTTCATAAAATTCGACAAAATTCATTCTCACACACACTGTACCTATCCGTTAGTTAGCTAGGGTTTTCTTTATTTATAATTTAGTTTTTTTTTTCTTTGTACTAATGCAGTATTTCTTATTTTCTACATGGCTTATTTTACCTATCCTAATATCACAGTTTCTTTTTATCTTATTTTACATTATAATCATTATTTATTCCTTTTTATTGTTTTAACAACTATTCCTATTTCCTTTATATTTTCTTTATTAATTTTATATTGTATTTCGCTCTCTAATTTAATCCAATCATAACCATGGATGGTACATTCCCTAATTACATGGATCACATCCTCGTCCACCCTTACGTACATCTTACAAGGACATAATAATAATAATAATTTATTTACCATAACAAATATACTTAATTACTAAAACAGGCAAACATGGCGGGCTCTCTTTGCATTTAAAACGAAATAAATACTCTGAGAACCCGCCAGGCTCCGTCTATCGTTATCATTAGTAGTACATACTAATTGTCAGTCCGTCAGTAACGCTGTTTTATTAGAAAATTTCAAAGAGAGCGATTAGGATATTTTCAGGTTTGTTTCAAATTAAAAGGAAAAATATAAATAAAACAGAATTCGATATTTTGTATCGTTATCGATATTTGGTATGTACCGGGGTGGAATGAATTTTAGATTTAGTAAAAATACGGAAAACGTTCAATATATTTTAATTCATTTAATACAAATGGACAAACAGTAAGCAAAATAATCAATTAAAAAGCAAAAAAAGTAATTTATTCTAGATATCTCGGGGTACTGAATACAAAAATGACGTTCACTTTCAAATCCAAGGTGGCAAATATTACATTTTTTTTTCAAAATTGACGCCATTTTCTTAATCAGCACCCCGAAATATCTAGAATTTGACACCTATATCGATTTATCAAAAAAAAGTAATATTCGCCATCTTGGATTTGAAAATGTACGTCATTTTTCTAATTAGCACCCCGAAGTACCTAAAATTTGACACTCATATCGATTTATTCAAAAAAAGTATTATTCGCCATCTTGGATTTGAAAAGGAACGTCATTTTAATAATCAGCACCCCGAGATATCTAGAATTTGACACTCATATCGATTTATTAAAAAAAGTATTATTCGCCATCTTGGATTTGAAAAGGAACGTCATTTTAATAATCAGCACCCCGAGATACCTAGAATTTGACAGTCATATCGATTTATTAAAAAAAGTATTATTCGCCACCTTGAGTTTGAAAATGAACGTCATTTTCATAATCAGCACCTCGAGAAACCTAGATTATGATAAAACCAATAAAACCGAAGAAAATTTAATAAAGTGCAGTGGGTATTACACGGAAATTAAAGACCTCAAGAACTCGTATGGTATTATGGAAATGCAATGTCATAAACACCAGCAACGTGAAAGGGCTCTTAATCTCGAAATTACTGAGATCCTGAAGGAGCGTCAGGAAATCTTACTGATATAGTGCTTAACATAGCAAACTGCGCAGGAACTGATATCACCTCTGATGACATCGACCCTGGACCTGGATGACCCTGGACGCCCTCGAATTGTAGTGGTTAAACTTAATCAAAGCGTTTACAAAGATAACATTATAGCAGTCATACGAAAAAAACGTGGATTAACAACACAAAATCTCAAACTGCCAGGAGAGCGGAAACCTGCATACGTCAATCACTTAACAACCGCTAACAAAGCCCTACTTAAGAAATGTAAAGAATTCGCATCTAAAAAATTTATTGAATTTGTGTGGGTAAAAAACTGTAAAATTTTCATGCGCAAGAACGAAAGGTTCCGGCGGTGCTCATCAATACGGAAAAAGAATTAACGAAATTTTTGATAGCCGATGAACTCACCAGGTAGCCTGGTGACTGGAATATTTGCGACACTATTTGTAACGAAAATCATTTCGTTTTCGACAATCGGCTTATTGTATATAAAGGTGCGTGGTATTTACAGATTAGCTGGCTTATTTCGGTGCTTCATTTTTTATTTACTTAACGCAAAGTGTATTTTTTTGTGTTTATAAGGGCAGTTCAATAAGATCGGAGAATGTACAAACTCTGGAAATAAAAAAACTAAACACTGGCTTGCAAATCTGGATTAATTGTTAGATAATGGTTGTTGCCTTGTTGATGCCAAGAGTTGATGGGTTGATGGCTAGATATACTGACATGTTTTTATATATGTCAGTGTATAAAATATTTGAGGTAAACGCTCCGCCGTATTCCATAGTTGCACGTTGGTGCGCTGAATTTAAACTGGAAGAACGTCCACTCACTCGGGACAACAGATCTCGCTCGGGTCGGCAACTCAACTTTCCGTATCCGACAGAAAACTTTTCGATGATTTTGTCTATACGCGATTCACAAATCTGAAATCGTATTATATTTATATTATATATATATATCATATTATATATAGTCGTATTCACAAACCAAGCAATCAGATTGAATTTATGCTTTCCGACGATCGGCCTTTCCGTCACGGAATGTTTCCGACGTTTGTGAATAACCCCCCAGGTAACAACAGTTATCGAAGAAATCGTTATAAAACTCGAAAAAATTGTTTTACAATATCGTTGTGTGATATTAGTAGGTAGTGTGACATGTATTTTAAAAGAGGGATGAAAAAAGTATCCGCGTATTGGCTACCTAGATCCTAGAATGCTTACCGAAATGCAAAAACAAATCAGCCTGAACATTTCCCGACGCCCTTTGGAACTGTTCCGCTCGTTTCGCTCGTTCTATTTTGATGTTTTCAGAGAAGTGTGTGCTATTCTGAATTTTAAAATCAAAATAATTATAAAAACACATGCCACAACACACAAACAAGACTGAATATCGAATGCGAGTTGAACACAAGTTCAGATGAGTCTTGTTCAGATAAGTTCTTGACAATATTGCAGCTATCTTATAATAGGCATAATGACGGTATTAAGGAATCAGAGAATAGATGCTTTTAGAGAAAAATTTGTGTTGAAATGATTCAAAAAAACAACTCAGTTTTAATTTATGCATTGAGATTAATAATATTTTTAATAAAATAAAAGTATGAAATGCGGTAATCAGCCATGTTAACTGAAACATAAATCAGAACGAATGACGTCATGCCTAAGTAAATATGATTTTTGTATTCTATCTAATTTGTTAATGTAACCCTAATAACGTAATATAGAACAATATTTACCTAGGCGTGACGTCACAAGCGGACGCCATGACACCTATTAACGTTTTCGCGCTTAATTCAAATTACATAGAAAAGATTGGAATAATTGTCGTTAAAACTTAGTTTATTGCTGAAATAATATTTTCTTCGTAAATAGTAGATGTGTACCTACATTAAAGACCGAGATTTCAAAATCTGTCATCATGCCTATTTTTAGTAGGGATCAAATTTTTGCTTATATTTTGTTTATATTTTGGTACCTACTTTTGTCTACTTTTGTCTATTCTTCTGATACGACAATCGAGTGTCGTGCTTAAATAAGTCAAGAAAAAAACCCTCTGTTTGTTATGTTAACATAGTATCGGTCGCGTGGAAACCAGGAAATCTTAATTCAAACTTCCTTCAAGTATATATGGTTGCTTGAAAACTTGACAGACGCCTGGTTTAAGTTTAAATTGCTATCTGGGAAGATATATGTTGCCAAACTTTCTCTGTGACTCCATGATTATAAATAACACTGCGAAATACAGTAGATAATTGGTACTGGTTCGCGGGGTTATTACCTAAAAATTTGCAGACAGCGACAGCCAGATCACTGAGCGACCAATTGTAACTGACTAAATGTAATAAAAAATTGGTATCATGTATGACGATTGCGTGTCTATTGCACCTCGACCATAAAATGCACTTTTCGCAGTAGATTTAGCGCCACTATACAAATTACAATACACAAATTCTCGTTTTGACAGCAGATATCGCGAGATATTCGCTGTCGCTGCTGACTGCTGGATAGGTAAAACGCGTGTACAAACTATTTTACTATTGATAGGTACTATATACCTATCTACGTGATATTATTGCAATCCTATTGCAACGACCGACGCGGAACACGGACATTGATTTTGCCAATATTTACATAATTTCGAATTCGTGTAATGAGATTACGGATATGTTGTCCACATAAATTGCCTAATATTTACATAGTTTCGAATTCGTGTAATGAGATTACGGATATGTTGTCCGTATAAACTGCTACTTTATCCAAGATATGTTAGCTGTTAGATATAGACACAGACAAGGATAGTTGTCTATGGGTATAGACCATATAACATCCATATAATAATACAAATTTAGAATAGCCAATACAAATGCCTGACCCCACATTCTTTCAAAGTTTGTGAAATATAAAGAGAGCGAGTGATTGTTGAACATTAATTTTTTATGCAACGATTAAATGACGTGCTATGCGATTGCGATAATTTCGTGATAGTGGCGAGAGGTCGATCCGACCCCTCACCACTCCGAGGGTTAGAGGGCGTGCACAATCGCACCGCGATTAACCAGGTGTCGCACTTCGCACGCCCGCAGGTGTATTCATACGTAATTGTGTGTAATTATTAAAAATAACATTGCTAAGTAACGAAAAATAAGCGCCTACGATAATACGGCTTTTTTAAGTTTTAGAATTGAAGATATTAAGTGTTCGTGTTTTGAGAACGCGTCATTCCAACACGAAGATTTATCTTCTTGCAATGTTATTCTTCTGCATATTTAAAATAGGTATATTTTATTTTAATTTAATGAATAATACTTAATTTGAAATTATGGCGAAAAAATAATATGTTACTGGGTTTATTCCCGACATTTTTCAGTTTTTATTGAGCAGAAAATAATTTGACGCTCAAAAATGTTTAGGCTTGTTTGAACTTAAAATTTAAATACAAAAGATGCCTACTTCATTTAAATTAGAATCGTTATGTGCAGTATAATGGTTTGATTTAAAAAACCTGTATTTTTAATTTGACACAATCTTTTATTTATTTATTTAGAGAAATCAACAGCCATATATACTAAACCATTTTCCAATATTGTGTAGCATAAATGTACAGGCCAATTAAAGATTTCTACAATAAAAATAAAAAAGGAACAAACGATAAGTAGTCTATGCATGAAAAAAGTAAAACTAATAATAAATACAGACATCATTAATATATAGTCATAAAAAGTACAAAAGATAAAAATTGATTCATAAACAGAAGGCTTTTTGGATAAGAAAATCTATCGATCACGTGCGAGCGCATCCACGAGCGAAAAGAAAAATCTTCGACAAACTAAAAAATACTGATGAAAAATTAACGATAAAAAAAAACAGTTTACATTTTTTAAATTATCAAATTTTTCTAATTTTAGAACTGGCCGTTCCTGCTAACGGCGTTAAATTTCTAGAAGAAATAAAAATAAAACACGGGGATGTTATTGTTAAGCAAATATTTATCGTACATTCAACCTTTTTAGTCTTCAATTAGTCGGTTTGGTGGACCGTTTATTCGGAGGGCGCAGGGTACGCACGTGTCGCTCATCGCGGTACGCGCGTCGTCGAATGCTATGTAACAATTTAATACTTTATAATTAAAAACAATCGATACTTAACAAAAAACTTGAAAATAATTGAGTACCTACAAAGAACAAATTTTATAAACTATCGAACTTTCGCGTTACGTTATAAAACACCTAGAACAAGGGGAATTAACTTAACTTAAAGTTAACTTGACCAACTCGATTAAAAAGCTTAAATTTGACTTAAAATTAACGAGGGTAAATTTAAATTTTAAATGTACATATTCATTTATTAGATAAGAAAATTGAGACAATTTTGTGCTCATAAAAAGTTGGCATTCTGTATAGAGAAATCTTCTGCTTGTCTTTGTAACAGCTCAGTTAATCCCAGACTCCCAGGAAACATTGAAGTTAAGTACAGGTAGCTTACCTACACTCGAAAAACTTGAATTGCTACATAACTTATGGTCTTAAATGGTTTTATCGACCTACTAACTTATAATCCCTCCATACCAGTCCCTCGATACAGATTGCATGAAACTACTCAAACAGAAGATCGCTGTAACTAGAGTTGCCAACATTCCCGCGGCTGATAATAGTATTTTTCTATAAACGAATACATAAAAACACAAAAATATAGTATTTTAAGAAAATGTATTCTTTTTTGTTTACAATAAAAACGTCACATTTTTATCACATTCAGTTTTTAAATTAACGTAGATCAAAACCTCTTTTCAAGACAAAAGCGCGTTCGATTTTACGCACATCACATCACATCACGCAACTCGAAATGTTGCAAAATAACAATTGATCCATCCAACTGAAATATAGTATTTTTGCGTACTATATATTTTTTCAACACTATACTATAGTACGGAGACCCGAAATACAGTACAATAGTATATATATACAGTTGGTAACCCTACTTGCAACGTTGATTACTCATTTTTGAAGAGTCCACACATATCTAACCAAATTAAGTGTAATATGATTATGAATGTGGTTCATGTAGGGTTCACGCTTTTCATTACAATACGATGTAATACATCGAATTTGTTACACTGGTTAAAAATCGTGTTTTAACACCTAAACGACTTGATGAAAGAAATGAGGTAGGTATACCTACTGACAGGAGAACTTGAAATCGTTTGACAAATTGAAAGACCTCTAATATATAAAATATTGTTTATTAGCCAGACTTGAATAAACGATAAAGTATCTGCGGAATCCAAAAAGTCCCCTGTTCAATTCTATTCAATTATACAGCGTTTAGAGCGTTTGTTATACTGCTAACTTCCATAGACCATATAAACTCGAGACGACCTGTCCTGCGTACTATGAAGTTAGGCAAATAAAATCAAATAAATGTTTGTTTTCTAATGAAATAGCGACCGACTGGCTTATCTGAACATGACGTCTGTAGTTATTTATAAAGTCTATGTTACAGAAAAAACCCCTCCAATTTTGTATCCTAATTAACGTCTCATGTAATAGCTATTGTAACGGAAAGAAAGAATAATGGAATAAAGACAAGAGAACCAGATACGACCGATTTATTCCTTAGCTACTAAAAGAATCAATACAAAAAGGCGTAAAAAAATGAATTTTTAAATTATGTTTTAAGTAAAAAATGATATAAAAAAGAGGTGCATCTTGCACAGTTATGTTAGCAAGACACCCAATTTCTCCCACTTTTTGGCTCGCGGCCTCAGTCTTCTCAGCAAATTCGATTCCTTACGGTGGCTGCTCACTCGCAGCTGGACCGCTACCCCTCCTAGGAATAATCCCTGCCTACATCTATAGAATATAAATAATATTAGTACCTTATAAAACATAAATTATCATGACTTTTGTGTATCCGTAACGCAGACGTCCACAACGTTATGGGTCCGCTGCTGGCCGCCCTGCCGCCGCAACCGCCATCTTGCCTGCCGTCGTACTGCCAACACTTGCCAGTGAGGAGCGCTACTTGTAGGTACCATTTTTTTGCAATACTTATTCTTATTTTATTCAAGGTTCTGAAGTTGCGCGGAAGTTACAACTATTTCCACACTATATTGTACTATCTATATCTATGCTAATATTACAAAGAGTAAACTTTTTTTATTTGTATGTAATGGATATCTTGTAACGTAAATAAAATATACACTTACATTAAATAATAAAAATATAGAAATAAATGAATAACTTAAACTACGTAAATAAATAATTTAAATAACTTAATAAAATAAATAAGTAGAACAAAAGTAATATCTACGGAACCTACATAATAAATGTAATCTCTGAAAGGTTCTCGAAACTGCGTCTGCTTAACTCTAAAGCGCGTCGCAAGTGTTTGCATTGTTGAGGGTAATTTTTAATTGGCGGTCGAAAAGTGATATGTATCAATCACGGATCACACCTCCGAAGTTGACACTCGACTGCTCGTTGAGTTCAGTCTGGTTACTCCTTTCTTCTCTCTCTCTCTTTTTTTCTCTGCGTAGATCCTACATTGGAACCCCGCTGGGGATTCCAACTACAAGATTCCAACCACAAGATTACAGTTCCAGTATTCCAGTGGCATTCCTGAGTCTGGATTCAGGAATTGTAACTGATTTCTGGAGAATCCATCTGGTCGTGAATGGAAACCTCCAGAGTACCTGCTCGAGACTGAAAACTACAAAAACTAAACCAGAGCTTCTGAGCGGAATTGCCGAAGGATTCAGGCCAGTGACTCCCTAATACCTACGGAAGACCGGGTTCTGCGGCGTATGACGGATTATTGGCCTAATAAACCAGGATACTACGTAATATAAACTGGTTTATTTGACCCATACTTTAGTCCATCTACCTACCTGTTCACGGGTCACCCTACTTCAGATACCCACTAAAAACCCCGTGACAATCTAAACTCAAAAACTAATCAACCGGTTTCAAAAATTCATTCACCTATACAAAGCTACATTATCAGCGGATAACAGTGTATTTTATTTTCAAAAAATGTCTAATCCTTTGAAGTCGGGGCGAGTCACTAATATTTTACATACAAATAGATTTTAGGTTTTTACTTCCATATTATTATAATAACATAACATAATTTCAATCAATCATTCACATGCATCGATGCGCAAGTCAACAACACTGACTACATTTTAGCAACACCGCCCGCACACAACTAATTTATCGCAACTGCATCTGCGCGGAATTAAAATAAAGTAACCTATGTCCTTCCCCGGGGCTTAATCCATCTCCATTCTAAATTTCATCAAAATCGGTTAAGCCGTTTAGGAGGTGAAAAATTACGAACATACGCACACCCTAATTTTGTAGTACTAGCGATCGCCCCGGCATCGCACGGGTATATCTTTTTTAAAATAAAATAAAGCCCATGTTACTCGCTGATAATGTAGCTTTCTATAGGTGACAGTATTTTTGAAATCGGTTGGGTAGTTTTGGAGTTTATCTATTACATACGAACAAACAAAGTTTACCTCTGTAATAGTATAGACTAGCGACCTGACAGACGCTGTTCTTGCCCGACCGTTGGCTTGTCTACTGTTAGCGGGATAAATAAAATAATAAAATCCTAGGACCTTTTTGCAGCGCCACCTACCGGGTCCAATTGTGAGCCCAAAGTCCAAACCATATAGGGACCGACTCAAAAATACATAAAAATGTCATCAAAATCGGTTCAGCCGTTTAGGAAGAGTTCAGTGACATACACACGTACAGAAAAATTATATATACAAGGTGTTAGAAAAATACCCTATACTATCGAAAAGGGTTGACGTACCCATGAAACTGAACAACTTTCCCTAAGTAACATGGGTTAAAATATGAAAAAAAATTTTGATCCTCTCATACAAAATGAACGCTCAGCTGATGAAATTAGTATGAGAGATCCAAAATTTTTTTTCATATTTCGACCCATGTTCCTTGGAGACAGTTGTTCAGTTTCATAGGTACGTCAACCCCCTTTCGGTAGTATAGGGTATTTTTGTAACACCTTGTATAAAAGAAGATATATAAAAATTAAGTGTAACTTTTATTTTCCCTAAATATCTTTGAACGTCCGTACACTATACTTCCATTCTTATCAAACAATAATTAATTTGCGCTAATACTAATAAATAGGTATTATGAATATAAGTGTTTATTTATGCCTGTTATGTTTTACGGGTCAACCTGAATCGCTTTCGATGAACTTTTCATAGAGATAGCTCTAATCCTAGGAAAGGGCTTAGGCTACTTTTTTAATTTCACGCGGACGAAGTTTCGAGCAAGTTAATATATATTGTGGTATATATGTTGTATCTTGTACGTTTTAGTTAGAAAGGACGCGCATTAGACATAGATGTAACTTGATAGTGATAGTATATCGTTGCCCAGAGATCATGTAAGGTTGCTGCAGGATTGATTTTTCTTTGATTATGTATTGCTAAATCAAATATGACGAGACAAGTTTTTGCCAGTTAATGTTTAACAACTGCTTTGTCTCTAATATGACAACAAAACTTTTAACAGTATTGCTGCAAACTTATGTTTTTAGTAGGTATCAAATTATTTTTGTTTGTACCCATTATGGTACATACTGTTTATTACTACATAATTGCCTTCTGGTACGACAATGGAGTGTCGATACCTGATAACTCCAGCACAAAAACACTGTTCGTTAGGTCAACACTGTATGTTTGTCGCGTGGTAACTAGGAAGCCTGTTTAAAATTGCTCCAAATGGATAGTGTTGCACTGCAAACTTAGCATACGCCAGGTTCAAGTTTAAATTGCTATCTGGGTATATTTAGGTATTGATAGTATATATTTTGTAAGAGCTTATGGATAGCTCTTTTAACAAGTTGGAAGTGTTGATATGGTATTCGATGCTTAGTACTTGCCAGAGGCAGACTGATAGTGTTGGCCGCCCTAGGCCTTGTAGTACCAGCTGCCTCTTTCTCACCTCCATCATTTACTGAGACATATGATATGAATTTACATTGCCGAGATTTTTGCCACGATTAGCCGCCTCTAATTACTGGCTGCTCTAGGCCCGGGCCTAGTCAGCCTTATGAGAAATCCGCCTCTGGTACTTGCTATGTTCACTATCGTGGTTACTATAGGTCCGCTTACTGTACAACTTATAACGACTTGCAATGATCCAATTGTCTACAGTGATAACTCCGCCTCCGTGCGAGAACGAAGTGCGTCGTCGCGGAGAGAAGCGGCCGATACCGCCGGAACTGAAAGATGAGAAGTACTTCGAACGACGGCGGAGGAACAACCAGGCGGCGAAGAAGTCGAGGGACGCTAGGAGGATTAGAGAGGACCAGGTATACACTGAGAAAGGCTGGGCTGAGAGCCTGGGTTTAGATAACAATAATTTACATAAAAATTTACGGGCAGTAGTACTGTTCATTCGGGGGGGTTATTACCTAAAAATCGTGCCACCCCACAGCTGCAGTGCTAAGCGCTGTTGTGTTCCAATGAAGAGGGTAAAACAGGTGGTGTATGTAATTTCTGACACAAGAAGCACAACGCCTTAATCCTCATTGCCAACACATTTTCACAAGCAGAATATTTAATCTATAGTATAAATAAATCTTGTTGTTGTATACTCTTTATTGCACATTTTATCATATACAGCACAAATGACTTATAATTAAACAGTAAATTGTAACGTGCAAAGGCGGGCTTATCCCATGAGGGATCTCTTCCAGTCAACCACCTTTGAATAAATAAAATCTATTGAAATAAAAATGAAATGTCTTTTGCTGCTAAGCGCAAAACTGGCTGGATCGATTTGGCAATTTTTTTAAATGCTCGTTATAACTAGTCCGAGTAGTTTTTTATGGAAAGAAAAATTGGAAAAGTAATCCGGAAAAATAGAAAATTGGGGAATAACTGAAGGTACTTTTTTCTATGGAATTTTCGTATGAACTCAATATCATACATACATACATATCCTCACGCCGTATCCCTAACGGGGTAGTCAGAGAGGACGGAGCGCCAAGCGTCGCGGTTCTTACATACGTCTTTCGCTTCCTCAAATCTCATATCACACTCAATATCATAACACACGATAATAATATAATGCCTACTAAGACACATCAACATGCGGCCGGGCACAGCTAAATATATATGATAAATATAAATGATATGATAATATAAATGAATGAAGTCACTATCGTTTAGCAAGACAGTGATATAATAATAGACGACAGTTTACAATAACTGTTATTTTAAAATAAGACTATACTGTTATTCGTTATAGCTGTGATTGCCATATAATGATGAGTGATGACTGATGACAATCATAGCTATACTCGTATACCAAACTGAACAATCTATTGGGTCCTTACATATGAAATTGGCGTTTTGTACGGGAGGAATATAAAGTCAATTTTTTTTTTTGTAAAATATATTTAATTAATCAAAGTATGCACCGTTGTTATCTATGCACTTTTGCCATCTCATAGGTAGTTCATTGATCCCTTTACTAAAAAAACCACGGGGGCGAGAATCAATAAACTCTTTGAAGGCGGTTTGGACTGCCGCGTCGGAGTGGAATTTTTTTCCTTGTAAGAAGTTGTCCAATTCCGGAAAAAATGGTAATCTGTTGGAGCAAGGTCCGGGGAGTACGGTGGATGTCGCAGACATTCCAATTGTAGCTCATCTAACTTAGTGGTTGTTTGTTGTGCAGTGTGTGGTCTTGCGTTGTCGTGAAGCAGCAGTGGCCTAGAGCGATTGACCAATCTCGGTTGTTTAGCAGCTAGTTCTTCCTTCATGGTTTGCAGTTGCTGACAATAGATATCTGCCGTAATCGTTTGGCCAGATTTTAGAGAGCTGTAGGGAACGACACCGGCGCTAGTCCACCAAACACTCACAAGTAACTTTTTCTGAGTCAATTTTCGTTTAGGGCAGAATTTGGCTGGGTCTCCAGGGTTCAGCCATTGCGACGAGCGCTTCCGATTATCGTACAGTATCCACTTTTCATCACAAGTAATTATTCGATTTAAAATCCTTTCATTATTGTGTCGGTTGAGCAAAGTAACACAGCAGTCGACGCGTGTTTGCAAGTTCGATTCACTCACTTCATGAGGTACCCATCGTTCAAGTTTTTTTACTTTCCCGATTTACTTCAAGTGGATAAATACAGTTTTGTCACTTACCCCGAAGCCTGCAGCTATCTCTGAAGTGCTTTGTGATGGATCCGCTTCCACAATAGCCTTTAATTCTTCATTTTCCACTTTGGTCTCTGGACGTCCACGGGGTTGGTTCTGAAGGTCGAAATTTCCAGAAGTAAAACGTTGAAACCAAAAACGTACCGTGCGTTCTTTTGCGACACCAGCGCCGTACACATCATTAATCCTTCGAGTTGTTTCTGCAGCATTGGTGCCACGGTAGAACTCGTACTCGTAAATATACCGATATTTCATGTTTTCCATTGTGCGGTAATAAGCGACGCCAAAGAAAAAACTAATGAGGAAAAAAACAAATGAATGACTGTTTTCAAAACTCAAATGTACCAGCTAAATGAATTTATAAATTTGAATTTGGAATTCTTAACCAAAGAGGAGATATTTCAGATCAAAGTGGTCAATACGACAAAACGCTAATTTCATATGTAATGTATATTGGGTCCTTACATATATATATATATATATATAATGAATATATGTACATGAATGAATATATGTTTTCTTTGTGCGTCAATCACGTTAAAACTACTGAACGGATCGACATGGGACCACGACCATTCGATGCGGAATCGTTTATAGATGGTTTAAGTCTAACCATTTTTTGAACTCTTTTTTTTTTTTGCCCAGCGAAACGGGCGGGAAACGGCTTGTATAATATATGTAACCTTCGTCATAGCTTACATCTGCCAGTACACACCACATGAAAGATGCAGCGGGCAAAAAATACTTAAAAAAACACAAAACATATAAATATGCTCACAATAAAAAAGTCGACATAACATATCAACATTTATTTATTTATATTTTTTAAGGCATCGGTAACCAAGACCATCAACCTAATGACGTAACTTCTGGAGAAACACTGACTGTCCCTAACACTCCTCCTGTAAAGTGATAGCAGGCTTTATTGGAGTTAAAAAGGACTTCTTGGAAGAGCGCGAAAACTTCAGCTACACATGTTTATTTAGACCTTCTCCATTCTTTTCACTTACATAGAACTTTGAAACACAATATGTTATCACTGTTGTATTTTAAAACTCCTAAAAATGTAAAAAACAGAAAATCTAATAAAATAATTAAACTCACTTCTCCCATTCCCGCCAAAAAAGTCTAAAATATCAACAAAATAAAAAAGGTCATAGCACACGTCAGGCATATTTTCATTTTTCTTTTTTTTTTCTTTTGTTGTTATATTGTATCTTATTTGCTTGTTTTTATATTTCCTATAATTGTGCTGTGCTCGGAATAAACAATTTATCTATCTATCTATATCAAATAAATTGTACCTGTACGAACTACGCACGTTTGAGTCATAACATGTCATTCGAGAGGTATAGCTATCATCGACATGTCGGTAGGTATAGTCGCAAATGTCCGCAGATAGCGTGGCGCGCGTGTCTGCTAGAACAGGAGAACGCGTCACTGCGCGCGCATGTGGCTGCTTTACGACGCGAGGCACTGGCGCTGCGCGGGCTACTGGCCGCCGGCGCTGGCGCACCTGTGTCCGACGAGCCGCCACCGTCCGCGCCTTCTTCCACGACCGCCGATTAGCGCGAGCTAGGCACCGTCACCGACAAAGACTATCAGACCCGATATCAATATCGTTGGCTAGTACTTGAGCCCGGTACTATTGCCATTGACTAGCATACTGCTGATTAGGATTGCAATTAGACCATCGCTGACTAACAAGCGGGCCAGATATCATCGCCTACTGGGACTTTCAGGCCCTTCAGGCCCGATATCAATTTCATCGGCTAGTACACGAGCCTGAAACTATTACCATTATTTAGGATACTACTGATTAGGACTTTCAATTAAATCATCGTTGACCAGCAAGCGGGTCAGATACTTTCACGCCCGATATCAATATCGTTGGCTAGTACCTAGTACATAAGATCGTTACCACTACCACCGACCCGATACCAATGTCGTACGCAAGCTGTGTACCCCTACCATCGACTAAAATTTATTGATTAGAACTCGCAATTAGACCATCGCTGACTTGCGTGGGGGTCAGATATCATTGCCGACTAGTGCATGGGCTAGATATCATCGCCGACTACTGTAAGACCTAATACCAATAACCTCACCTGGTACACAAGCCCGATACCACTAGAATACTACCGACTAGGGCTCTTAACTACACGATCGTTGACTTGCGCGGGGGTCAAATGCCATCGCCGACTAAGACTAGCAGGCCCGATACCACTACCGACTACGATACTATAATTAGGACTCACAATCAGACTATTGTCGACTAGAATGTAAGGCAGAGACCACATACCAGCACTGCCGATGTTATCACGATATAGGAGGATATGACGCCAAACACGGTACCATTATCATCGAATAACTAGTGAACTGATTAGTATCGGTACTATCAAATGGAAGCAACCACCTCCATGAACTACATACCAGCTCGATACCACCAGTAGCGACTCTACGTAGGCCCAAGACCATAATTAGCAAACGTGTCTGATAGCACCCCTACTGCTAAAACGCGTCTTACGACGCCTAGTATCAGTCGTGATAGTAAAATGATGACTGTAGGATGTAGACCTTATGCCAATATCGTCGACTAGTGCGCGACTTCAATACTCTACCTGCGAAAAGTGTGAAATCAATAATCTGAACATTATGGGTGGCTTGCACCGACTATTTAAACTCGATTTAAGGATTTGACATCTCGCTTGCACCATGAGATGTCAAATCCTTAAATCGAGTTTAAATATTAGTTGGTGCAAGTCACCCTATGTGTGGCTATGATTTCATTATTAACTTCTCATTTCAGTTTCTACTAAAAATTTAAAATTTAACTCTTCTTTACCTAGAAATATGACAAATCAGGCGTGGGTGTCAAAAAATTCTAAGTTAGACATTTTCATAAAAGTTTCATTGACGCCGGGTTTAGAAAAATATATCTTGTTCCGTCCATATTGTGACTAATAACTAGATATAAGATATATGAGGTTTGTGAATGTTAGGAAACAATTAGTTTTAGGTAAGTATAGATAGATAAGTTTTATTATCTATAACAAAGGGCAATTCAGGCATCTAGTCATATAGTTACAACCTTATAGGGAGTCACAGACTCCAAAATTACTTAATATAAGAAAATGCCTTAGTATCTCTCTTTGTGATAGGTATAGTAATTATAGAAATATAAGCGTTTCTTTGTCGCGAGCAGTAGCATAAACAGTGCAGGGTAATCGAGCTTCTGAGTGGTTAAGCAAAAAATATGCCCTTGAATATAGACAACACAGTGAGAGAAAATGACAGTAAAAGGAAAATCTATTTACAAAGTCAACCGATGCAAGAATAGTCAAGATTATGCAGTTTGCGAAAATCGTAATTGCGGTTTAAAAATGTCCTTGGGAAAGTTAAAGTTCCCAATGCGTTCGTTTTCAAATGCATTTATGGAACTTTATACTTCTAAAATAATATTTCTGTTGAACTTTTATTTCTACGTGAACATTTCTTGTTTCATACCCGTGTTCATCTCGAAGCTGTCAGTGTGCTGTTCATAGCACAATGTTCCATTTGGTATTGACAAAGTTATTGCTGTCAGTAATCTACCACTGTTCATTATAACGATGCCCGAGTATGCGGGAAATGTATAATGTGGTGCAGCGTGACGATTATAGATATAAGTAATATTATGTATTTGGATTAAAGCAAATAATGTGGTATTAATTTTTTTATTGCATGTTTCGTATTACTTTTCCGCGTACGTAATTACGTAAGAAATTATATTCATCACCTCATTTTATTCGGGCGCTTCCTACGGGTCCACTACTAACTCTGGACGGGCGATTAGACGGGCACTCCTTCTACCCCGACCCGATTTGTACATATATCCAACAATATAAAGTGTTTGCGTGCATTAGACTTTTTATTTCCGACTGCCGCTACAATGTAGCTCTAAAAAGGATTTTTGAGAAATCACCTTTATAGGCATTTTATGGATGGGAAAGTTCATGTAGAAGTTGGTCATTTTTGATGTTAGTATAGAAAAATTTTGACGGCAGGGATCTCAATTTTTCCAAAACAAAACGTATGAAAGTGATATTTGGTAACCTGATTCTTCATTTCATTAACTTCATTTTGACAGTTGTGAATTCGCGATATACAGTAGGTTAACTTTTGTAACAGAAAAAAAATAAAAGCAACCTCTTTTAAAACAGCGATTAACATTTTTCGGACTAACGGAACTGATTTATGCTTCTCTTTTTGTGTAGATACCCTAAACACACTATTCAAAACGCAAGTTGGAATTTTATAATTGAATTGTTCATTGTAGTTTTTAATATCAACGAAAATAGCTGTTTTTTCATATTTTTCGTACGCTAGCGCGCGCACCTTTATATGGTGCAGAAGGTCTATTTGAGATTAAATTATTGTTTATCATCACCTTAACCTTTTTGCCCACTGGAACGTGTCATACAATGACCGTAAAAGTCGTAAACTTAGTATAGGTTATGGTAATAGAAACGTGTCAAGCACATAATGCCCCCCACACACGATCAAATACCTATACTTGATCAAACCGGCCAATTGGCATGAAGCGTTGTTCTTCATGACGCACCTTCAATGTCACACACAATCAAATTTACTTGATGCAACCTCCGTTCCATGGAAATTGGACGGGCTTAATCATGCATACTTGATCGTGTGTGGCGAGCATAAATTAGCGTTCAGAACACTAATACTATTTGTACTGCAACGGATCAACAGGATTATGTTCCCGTATGTGTCATGCACGGAGCGTATCGCTACCTGCAGAATATTCTTGGCATGGAATCGCTGCTGGTCCGCGGTATTATTACCTAAAAATTTGCAGAAAGCGACAGCCACGCGATCACTACGCGACCGGTGATTAATTATAATAAAAAACTGATATTATGTATGACGATTGCGTATCTATTATCCTATGACCGTAAAATGCACTTTTCACAGTAGATTTAGTGCCACTGTACAAATTACATTACACAAATTCTCGTTTTGACAGCACATATCGCGCGATATTGACTGTCGCATGCTGTCTGCAAGTTATATAATAAGCGTGCCGGTCTTCGCACGCTACAGTGTTGGCCGGTGACGGAACTGTCCTTTTATACTAATAATGTTTTTTTGCTTGTGTCGGTACGGTTACGGTCATGGTACGGTACAGTGTAGTGGGCACAGTCCTTTAGGCTTAGGTTTCTATGTTTCTTGTCAGGACCAAAGGGTAAAAATTAAAAAATGAGTGGAGCAGGATACCCGAAAACTATGTTACCTATGGAAAATTCCATGCTATGAATTATATGTAATGAATTATAATGCCATGATGTACCTAATATGATATGCTAGTAAATCAGTAAATTGTTTAAATCATTCTGTGAGAGAAAATTGTCGTAATCACAAAAATTGTAAAAAAAATTTTACGCACTGTAAATATGTAATCGTTTTTATTTATTAAATAATATTATACATACTGTTTCATTTTGTTTTATTAATTGTAAGTATAACTGCAAAGAAAAATATAATTTAGGCAATAGAAATTCAAATAAAAGTCAAAAACGAACATACACGAATGAACAAAAACGAACCATTGGAAGAAAAATATATTTAATTCCCCACTTTGTAATATAGCGTCAAAAAAAAAAACAAAAAAGTCTGACCACATTGCAGGATTCGAACCCGCGCATGTCGAAATAGTAGACATACGCTTTAGCCACTCTTCTATTGAGAAAGTAAATTCTGTTGTGAAATTAGAAGAGTTCAGAGTTTAGAAGTTTTAAGTGTGTGGAAACATAAAGAAAACGAATTTTCCCAGAATTGAGACCTAGCTGGATCGATTTCTCGCCCCCATAAATCTCAACATTGTAAATTTCATCAAAATCGTTAGAGCCGTTTTCGAGAATGCAATTACAAATATACAAATATTGCTCATATAATATTATTCTTCTCAATAACTTAAATTAAAGAAAGCTCATGAAATTTAACATTAAATTTGTTGTTTAGGAAAATAAGTAATAGACTTTTCTGCGTGACTTTTAGCCATAGACTTTATAAATAACTCCAGAGCCAGACGCCGTGTCCGAGCAGCAGCGGCGAGCTAAATGAGATAACCTGACTCACCTGTACATACGACACACATTTATTATCAGATAAGTTGATCGGTCCCCATTTCGTTAGAAAACAGCACCCACACATCTACATTTTATTTTATTTTTAACCGACTTCAAAAAAAGAAGGTTCTCAATTCGTCTGTTTTTTTTTTTTGTGTGTGTTACCTCATAACTCCATCATTTATGAACCGATTTCGAAAATTCTTTTTTCATTTGGTAGGTAATACTTCAGAGGTCATTTAAATTTCACCGATATTGGAGCTTGGACTTCGAAGATACACTAGATAACACGACCTGGTTATAGCCTTTATTTATATTGACGTTTGTCTTGTATATCGTTGCGCTCCGGAATTAGAATGAAGTTAATTGCAGACCTGCCCTAGATATTTATTTATGTCAAGACCACTCAAAAGGGAGAACTAAAAAAATTTTATTAAAGAAAATTAAACCGCCTTCAAAAAAAACACTAAAAGTATAAAATAACTATCCTTTACTAATCAAAACTCAAGTACAATTAAAATAACTTTATAAATACGATACACATGCCTATATAATTAAATTTGTCAGTTATTGAAGTCGGTGCCAAATCAATGTGCAACAACATAAAGTCTATTAGTTTGGTGGGCTTGGCACCGACTTCAGTAACTGTCAAATTTAATTATATAGGTGTGAGTTTTGATTAGTAAAGGATAGTTATTTTATACTTTTAGTGTTTTTTTTGAAGGCGTTTTAATTTTTTTTAATAAAGATTTTTATTTGTCTCACTTCGTAGTACGAGACGGGCTGTGTGAAGTTATGAAAGTGTATGTTTTTATTATTATTTTTCATTTTATTTCCCTATTATAAGTACATTATTAAAGTGATATGTGTTTTTAATAGGTACTTGTAGCGAACCGAATTTAGACATATTATTTCAAAATATTGCAGGATTCGAAAGCGCACTTCGGCGTGGTAGACCTACACTCAGCCACTGTTCTGTTGAAAAGGTAAACTGTTGCGAAATTAAAAAAGTTTAGTGCAAGTTTAGCGTTTAGAAGTTTTAAGTGAAGACGAAAACGATTTTTCTGAAAAAATTCTGAAAAACGAATTCTGGGAAACGATTTTTCCTAGAATTGAGACCAAGTTACATCGATTTCGCGTCCCCCTCAACCTCTATATTTTAAACCTCTATATTTTGGTTCCGCGGTATATGCAATTAGACGCATTTGGCAAATGTCGGATGTGAATACGGCAAGGCTTGTTTACTTTGCATATTTTCATAGTCTAATTTTACGGTAGTAAACTAATTAATCTGTGGTCTAATGTTCTATGGGATCAGTGGCACATATTAACTTTAATTTTATTTTACAAAAAAGAGCAATACGTGCCATCTACAGATGAATGCACGAAAATCACTTAAAGATCGTTTTAAAGACATTGATGTACTCACCTTGCCGTCCTTATACATCTTTGAAATTATTATGTTTACGAGGAAAAATATAGATCTGTTTAAAAATAAAGGCAAGAATTAGAACATAGAGCATAAAAGAAATGTAATAATAGGAATAAGGAAATAGATATAAGAACAAATTGGCAAACAAAGATAAGTGGCCAACACTGGCTCTGACGTCTAATATTAGGGGAACGAGAATAAATAAAGAAAAAAAAACTGCAGCTTTCTTCAGCAGCAGTTAAAGAGAAAAATTAGCCTATTATTCAGCTCTTTTACAGCTTCTTTGTGTTACTTGGGTTGATAGTCGATAGGTATCGTTTATTTTTCCTAATAACAATTAAAAATATTATATACTTACATACATATATCTATACGCTGTATCCGTAACAGGGATGTTATATTTACATATTATGTAAATATCGGAAAATATTTTTTTTAAATAATAAAAAGGTCAAAAGTTGGAGATTATTAGTACAAAAATAACTATTTTTTTCTCAACGTGGCTAAATGAAATACTAATAATAATGAAGATGATTTCTATGTTTCGATTGGTTTTGATACCCAATATTTCTTTGAAAACTCCTTCGATCAAATATTGTACCGAAGGAAAACTACGAAATACATATTATATCTTTAGGTAATTTAAACGCCATCTATTGGTTAAACCAATATGAAACTTTTAATGCTATTGGATACATGGGATGCAAGATGGTAGTAGGATTTATACATTCAATTTCACGAAAATTATTGTTAATTTTTTTAATTGATTAGTATCGATTAAAATTAGAACACTCGTTTTCATTTATTTCGTTTCATTTATAGACAATCAATTAATATTTTTGTCTTGTAATATTCAACTACATAGTTATACATTGAACATATGTTTAATTTGCACCAGTAACCTAACCAGTAGCTGAACAGTTGGCTGAACAGCGATTGCTGATTGGTCAAAATTACAAAGCGACGTCAAGTTTTGAAGCGGAATAATTGTTAAAAAACGAGAACATTCTACCTATTCTACAACCACAGAGCATACAACTACGTCATTTTATAGTGTGGCAAGAAAATTCATAAAGTGAATAAAAAATAAAAATCTCTTTTCTTTCAAGAAGTTGCGTCACCCACATGTTCTGTCTTTTGTGAAATAGTCTGAGAAAATAAATAAATTAATTGATAATACTATTTAAAAAATGTTGTGTGCTACGCGGGTGATTAGCCGAAAGGCTTTGGAGTGCTCTGGAATAGGCACAGACTTCTACACACAGAAAAATTTCTCAACAATTATCAAAAGCGTAAGTAACCATTTCATTTTGTAAAACGAATGAAAATCGTGTCAGGGTGCATGAACACGTCAAATATGTTATTTATTCTATATTTCTTGAAAAAATCATACAAATTTCATGACCGGCAAGGACCTAACCCACTGGCCGTATCCACATGTGGTATTGAGTGATATTGAAATTTTGCTGTAGAAATCATTTATTTCTTTGTATTCCAGACTGCAGGCTCCACAATTCCGATATATCAAAGAAATGCAGTACAATACAGACATAAGTAAGTACACAATAATATAATTTTCATAAGAATTTCATAATAACCTAACTCATTGCAATATGTACCTATTTGTCTGTTTGAATATTAAATAAATTACCTTTGATCCTGCATGCTTCTCCTAACCTTCTAACCTGTTTCATAGATATCTGAGAGTTCTGTTGTATATGTGTGTTAAAAAAATGTAAGGCTTTATATTATTTACACTTTTTCAAAAAATACATTTTATGTGACAATTACATTTTAGATTTAGTGTTATTCGGTAATGCGATGATATATTGACATTTATTGAGGTGTCAATGATTAAGTCTTTCAAATAGTTAAAAGAAATTTTTCAAATAACAACAAATTTGGTAACTACCAAAGAAAAACCTAACCTTGAACTCTTAGACTTCTAAACTAACCGCCAGAAGTCGTGTATGGCTGCTTTAAGAACCCTATAGTAGTTTTACTAAGAATTACTTACTTACCCTTGAAAATTAAAAAAATCACTAACTGCTTAACATGCACCGATTGAGCGGTCTCTGTGCTAATGTACTGTAGACCTTTGCGGAAGTGCCATATCAACGGTTGGAATATACTTTAGTCTCAATTTCAATAGTTGAGTGATATAAAACCAGCCTACATGTATAGCATGATTAAATTATCGGTATAGATAGAAATTTTTCTTACAAATCTGAAGGTCCTAGCGTCAATACCTGAATTGGTCAATTTAAGATAAGAATTTCTGTATTGACAAAATTTTGCTTACTATTCTCAAGGTCTTAGTGTCAATACCTGAATTGGTTAGGATAGGAATTTCTGTATTGACTTAAAACCTGAATTTTCTCTTCTTTCTTTAGTTTGTTATAGGACAATAATTATAGTAGATAAGCTTAGAGAAGCATTTTAGTTTAACTACTGCTTAAATATTTTTATACTTTTGAGGTGTCAGCGATAGAATTTGTTTTATGATGATATGTATCTTTGAATACTTTAAAAAAGCCTAACACTGAAATCTAAAGCGATCTTAACCTTAACCATAGACTTGTAACCTGCCAGAAGTTGCTTTTGGATAGAAAACATTACCGGCCCCAGATCTAAGAGGGGGCAACCGGGGATACTTGCCCCGGCCGGCAGTTTCATGGGGGCGCCAAATCCTTGAAATATCGAACAAGTGAAGCCTCTTTTCCTACAATCTCATAGGTTTTTATCAAGTAATCGAATCTTAATATAATATGTTTAAAAAGCAAACTTTTGTATTTGTCAGTTTTAACAGTTTTTCTTAAACACTGAAGGGAGGGGGCGCCACTATCAAGTTTTTGCCCCGGTTCGAAAAAATGGTAGATCCGGGGCTGAACATTTCATATAGTGAAACTTTGTTTTTGGAATTTAATTAATACTTACTTGTGTTGTTGCACTGGTTCCCAAACTTATTTTGTCTACTGAGTCGAGAGCTCATGCAGTCGTTGTCTAAGATGCCTCCTAGCTAAATGAAATTACAAATCACCCCCAGGCCTCTACACAACGCCCCCATTTTTTTTCTGGGTCTCTTACCGCCCCCCTTTAGACCTGCAGCGCCCACAAGGGGGCGTTATCGCCCACTTTGGGAATGGCTGCTATACGGGCATAGTTTTGGCTCCCAAGAACTGTTTAACAATTTCTACAATCAAGTGTAAGAATATAAAACAGTAGTTAATCTAGCACTTAGCCAAGCTTATTGCTTAGTGACTACTCCCGATATGCCTTGCTGTACGATCTGTTGCTTACAGAGCAAACTGCACCCTAAGAACATCTTTATTAATACAATTTGCTATACAATAAGCCTCAACTTGTCTATTTATGATGCAATCCGCTGATAGCCAACAAAATTAGTTCTATTGTTTTATTTCTTTTTTTATTTATTCATTAAACACAAAATACAGAACGCAGTCATTATACATCAAAATAAAATTCAGCCATACAATACTGAACAAACTGAGTTCCACTATAATTGTGCAAACAAGTTCAAAAAAAATATATATATGTGAATGCGGTAATAAAATATGTATTTACAAATAAGAAAATATGATACAATACATATAACAAAAAAAAAAAGAAAAAGAACACAAAACAAAAAAATATACTTAACAAACAAAATGTGAAAATGATTAGGAGCTAATATTTCTAATAAATTTAATACAATATTTGTCATAAGATGTACACAAGTATCCACTTCTCTGGTACAGCTAGAATACTATGGATTGGATGTCAGTCTAATGTTTATAGTGTAAATAGGATGTTACAACCCTTGTATCATGCACAGGTCAGATGGTGTTCGCGGAGCAGTTATCGGTATCGACTTGGGAACAACAAACTCGTGTGTGGCCGTCATGGAAGGGAAAACACCCAAGGTACAATTTAAAATAGTGGTTTTATTAAGTTATTACATAATCATTACATACATACATATCTTCACGCTGTATCCCTAATGGGGTGTTAGAGATAGATGGACACAAGCCACTCCTTCCGCGTCTGTTACCCCCCGCACCTCATTCGCCGCCGATTTGCCACACGAAAAGCGAGGAGAACCTTGTCCCAGAAAGGCCAGCGTTATCGTTATACTCCGGTTTAGATGATCTTGATGCTGGAGATTGTAGGAGCCACGAAGATGAGGAGTTAAGGACGCAATATGCACCAAGGGCGATAGCACCCGATAGCTTAACACAGTTGTCGGGCGCGTCGGCGCTGTCGACGTGTGTCGGGTGTGTCTAATCATTACATAGCCTGTTAAACAGATTTGATGGCGGTTTTAGAAATCTAATAGATTATATTTATGGTTATGGATTTTGAAAATTTTAGAGATTAAAATAGTTGACTTAGGAGCAACATTAAGGTCATATGTACAGACATGTAGCATGTCCAGCACAGACTACGGTAGACATGGCACAGACATAAGTTTTAACATTTACCAAACAGTATTTTACATACACATACAGTATCGACAAAGGTGCAGACAGTCGATATTTTTGTTTCTATTCCATATCAATAGCAGCATTGCCTGTTCATATCAACACTTTCATACCTACAGCGTAGACACATACACGCCGCAGTGCCGCAGTGCTATCCCACGTCTCACCGTGTCTGCACAGATAGGATGCTTTTGTATAATTTACCAAAAGGGTAACCAAAACGCTTCCCTATTGTGTCAGGGAAAAGACGCTTTTTCGTCAAGGATAACATCCATGGCATGATGTTATCGTTGGCGGAAATTTGAAAGGGTCTTCATACAACTGCATACATTTCGCTATGGTAAAATCGTGGCGAACGAAAATCGTTCAACGGTAAATTATGAAGCGGCCATACTCTATGCTTATGTCTGTCAGTTGTAGACTTGGGCTTGCTTGTTCACTAATAATATTCGCTCGTTCTCAGTCAATTGATGTAATGAACTTGTTGGGGGGGGGCGAGCCTTCAATGTTCTTCCTCCTCGCCGGTACCCCAACTTTGCTAAGGGTGGACTGTATACCAAATGAAATACTCGAACCCAGAATAATACTCTTGTATTCCATGTGACTAGTTTACATATACATATGTTTACACTTTACATATATACATGTGGCGCGAGATGGGTGAGCCCTTATTCGAAGTCTTCTTATATATTCTATTCTTCTAAGTAGTCTTCTCTGTAGTCTTCTTAGTAGTTTTCTCAGTAGTCTTCTCTCTTGGAAGGGCTTCACCCAACTGGTCCCAGAGGTCGGCGGCGGATCGCTTTTATCTGCGACGCGTAATGCGCAATTAGAGCGTGTAGAAACAATACAGGACTCGCTCAATTATCCAATTACAAGCGTTGGGCCGGCGAGAGCCGCGGACCTCAGCACCTGAGACAACAATATATTTCTCTCTCATTTTCACTTATACTTTTGTATTATTTTACTTAATAAATTATTACTTATTGCTTATTAAATTATAACAATTAGTAGTTTTATAACTACGGCTCAATACAAATATGAACGAAGCGTTGTAAATAAACAATTAATATTTCCCTTACCTAACTATCTATACTAATAACAAAACTATGACATAAAACAGTAAAAAATAAGGGAAATAATCCAAGTATACAAAATATATATATTCACACTCTATTCCTATTTATTATTTACAGGATTTAGTCTCGCCATCCGCCACAGAACTAGTACATTCACTTAGTCAACTAGACTTGGGCTTGTTCGTTCATTAATAATATTCGCTCATTCTCATTCAGTTTATGTAATGAAGTAGGTCATTCACTTAGTCAACTCATTCGCTAACAAGTATAGAATATAGGTATCACTGCAAAAACTTTAATCACAAAAAATGACATTTAAAAGCTGCATTGAAACTGACACAGATTCTGGTTAAAATGCAACCAATGAGCAAAAGTATGTAATATTAACTATTATGTACCTACTTAAGTATAATTATGATAATTAATGACATTTTGATGATTATTAATTAGTTAAGTGTTTCATGGCTATGCTTATTTTCCTATCGTCGCCGTGGACAAGAAGCCTGCTTGTGCATAATATGTACCTATATATACACGCATCGCCGATCAGTGTATACATTTGTATGCATACACTTTTGCAGCAGTGCAAGAGAGACGCACAATACCAGCTAGCCATAGGCTTCAGTGCCTTAGGCTTTCCTAGAAATCGTGCTACATAAAATTGACACTTGCCAGGAACAGCATTGTAATTCATTTTCAATAGCTTTTTTTATTCTATATTTAATTTTAGCGTGCATATGATTACATGTATTACATGTATCACGGTAGTCAGCGAGGACGGAGCGCTAAGCGTTGCAGTTCTTACGTACTTCTTTTGCCTCTTCAAATCTCATCATTCTCCTTACACATTTCGTCGGTTATAGAAGTGTTTTTAACATTTCCGTCGGCTAACACTGGCTATTTTGGTCTATAAGTCCGCCTTGGCCTCCCTCGACTGCTGCTACCACACACATCCAATTCGCATCTTCCATCCCTAGAAAACTCACTACCCAGATATACAATTACATTCACTTATTCTATATTTTCCATTTACCCATATTCCACATTTCGTCTGTACATCTTTCTCAAACACCAAGCCAGCAGACATCACGCAGCCTTGCCTGACACCAGAACAGACGTCCAACCAAGGCGACATGTCACAATATATCCTTACACAAACTCTGTGGCCACGATATAATGATCACACAGCCCGCAGTAAGGGGGCCCCCTCACCATATTCAGGCAGAAGACTCAACAATTTCTTTCACACTACTCTATCAAATGCTTTTTCTAAATCTACAGAAGCACAGAAAACTTTCTTAGCTATGGCCAGAAACCTTCCCATGATAATGGGAAGTGAGAAAGTCTGATCCATACAACTCCTACCATTCCTAATGCTTCTTTTACATTAGACCAATAGGTAAGCCAATCCAACAACCAATTTCTGTAATAGCTGTTGTCTTACTATTGGCGCCGAAAAAATAGTTATAATTCTATTAACTGGAACAGCTTGGAAATGAACCTAAAGACAATTCATTGTCTTGGAATGTATGTTTACACGAATCCTATACTTGATTTTCTTGTTGGATTGACTTGCTAATTAGCATCGTGTAAAAGGCCCATAAAATCACCTCGTAGCAAGGTATTGCCTGAATAGAGGTAAGGCTTTTCTGACATATTTGTGGTATATAATTAATAATTCAAAATCTCAATTTTATATGCAGTATACTCACATGTATACTTTCACCAGCGTTTAGGTAATTTAACAAGAAAGATATTACAACAACAACAACATATTCACAAGTAGTCTATATAATTAGAGAAATAATGTCTTTTCGTAATACTTAATTACTGAACTGGTGCGGGTCGCAAGTTGACTATAACAATAAAATTATATCAGGTGGTAGAAAACAGCGAGGGCTCCCGCACGACACCGTCCCATGTAGCATTCACGAAGGAAGGCGAGCGACTCGTCGGAATGCCGGCTAAGCGGCAAGCGGTTACCAACAGCGGTAATACGTTCTATGCAACCAAGCGGTTGATCGGGCGACGTTTCGATGATCCGGAAGTACAAAAGGACTTGAAGAACCTGTCTTATAAAGTAGTTAAGGCCTCCAACGGCGATGCTTGGGTACAGGGTGAGTGAATACCTTATTTATTAACCCCCCACTAAATAGAAAAGTTTTATGTGTTTAATACATTGTCTATCTGCGTGCTTGTTGTCTATGAGTTATAGTTCGCAGATATTTTTTTTTTTCAGAAATATTCTTAATTATGTTTGGCTAAAATCAATTCAACAAACCTCGGCATCTTCTGAACGCTATTATATACGAATTTAATGACAGTATCGTCGCCGTTAACGGGATTTAACCCATATTGAATGTTAGAAAAACGAAAAAAAGTCGAGAGTTACGCATCGCCGATCAGTGTGTGTGTCTGTACGCATATACTTTTGCAGCGGTGCGAGAGAGACGCACGATACCAGCAAGCCGCAGGCTCCGATGCCTTAGGCTTTCCTAGAAATTGTGCAACAAATGTTTCAGAATGAGACTGAAAAAAACATGATACAGATTAGAAAAGAAATACAGACATTTCATTACACAATTTTTATTTATACTATAACTCAATTGAATTTGTTATTCATTGATTGAAGATCTAAGTTCTCTGAAGTCGCAATCCTATTCTTATTTCAAGCCCATAGTAAGTATGTATAGATCACATAATATACATTTTTACAGGTAGCGACGGTAAAGTGTACTCACCGAGCCAAATAGGAGCTTTCGTCCTGATAAAGATGAAGGAGACGGCCGAGGCGTATCTTAACACCACCGTGAAGAACGCGGTCATTACCGTGCCAGCGTACTTCAATGATTCACAGAGGCAGGCCACCAAGGATGCTGGTCAGTTTACCCATCACTTAAACCACAATTAATGAAATCTAATGTGTAATATTGAGGATATCCATAAATTATTTCTAGGACACTATTTGAATTCAAAAAAAAACAAAAAATATTGTTTTAGAATTCGATCTGAACTTTTTCATTAGAAGTAACATGACCTCCTATGGCTATTTTCATTTTTAGTTTCTTAACTAAAATGATGTAAAGGGAATCCTCATTATATTATGAAACAATGGTTTTAAACTTTCATAACTTGTACACATCTTACAATATTTATTCACGGGTCTGTGTCGCGTTTATACTTTAAGGCTAATTACCTATTTTATCCCGACGTTTCGACCGGAATGCACCGATCGTGGTCACCAGTCTGTCGACAAAATAGGTAATTAGCCTTAAAGTAAAAACGCGACAGAAACCCGTGAATAAATATTGTAATATTGGAACAATGGGTTCAGATTTTGTGTGTGATTAATTTAATCAAACTGTTAATGACGACCTCGACGTCGCAGTGGTTTAGGCGATAAACGCGGGAGATTCCGTTTTCAGTTCCCGGCTGGGTTAATTTAGAAAACAAAATTTTCTAGTGTTTTGGGTCAGAGTGTACTGGGAGACATCCCCAATAGTCATATGCCAGATAATGCCCTAGTTTGAGCTCAGATGTTTAGTGTGTATTGTCTAGCATATTTATTTATTATTTATTTTAATATATAAAAATCAATGTTTATTCGTATTATCATACCGTTCATTGGATTGCGATGAAATTTGGTATGGAGATAGAATAAACCCTGAGGAAGGACAAAGGCTATTTAAAAATAAAAAACGCAGACGAAGTCGTGGGGATCAGCACTTTAAATATAAATACACGTGTATGTATCGAAATAAGTTTTGACGAGTTTCTCGATGTTTTGATACTACAATCACTGTGTTCACGGGTTAACTGGTGAAACTGAGAGTGGTTATTTGAGAGCATAGTATTGTAATAATATAATTTTATGTTAAATTGTTTACAGGTCAAATTTCGGGCTTGAATGTGTTGCGAGTTATAAACGAGCCGACAGCCGCTGCGCTAGCCTACGGTATGGACAAGACAGACGACAAAATGTAAGTAATATGACTTTCCTTCCATTGTTCACTTGTCATTGTTCAAGGAAGACCAAGGCTGACTTATGAAGATCAAATAGCTAGTTAGCCGACAGAAATGTCAAAAGCACTCGCATACCTAGGCGAAAATGTGTGAGGAGAATGATGAGATTTGAGGAAGCGAAAGAAGTATGTAACGACCGCGACGCTTGGAGCTCCGTCCTCTCTGACTACCCCGTTAGGGATATGGCGTGAAGATATGTATGCATGTATTATTATTATTACCTTTGATTTTTTAGATATATATCCTGTATGTTTGTCTATCACAGTCAATTTTCTCGATCAAAAAATCGACTGTCATCAGAACAACGAATATTTTCTGTGACTTTTTCATACGAAGTTTGATGTACAAATTTGAAATGTGACAGTGATAATTGGTTTCAACTTACATATTTTTCATTAGTTAATATTCACTGGATAACCAGAGAATTAGAAAACTGGATATTCGAACTTAACTGGCCCTCCCCCATTACCGAATTTATTTCATTATACAAGATATTTACTGGTGTTACTGTTACTGTATTTACTGGTGGGTGTTACTGGGAACTCGCCCAGAATTCGTTGTATGGTACCCATAGTACATATAAATCAGTGATAGTACAAGTTTACTGCTTAGTTTGGGGTCACACAATGTGTAATTGTCTGGAGTATTATTATTATTATTATAACCTACGAGTACCATCATCAGGAAATTCATCAGGAAAATTTCCAATATATAAGATTACTAGAGGTCGCCGGGTGGTCAAAATTCGACCGTAAATATAAATATGAACTTATAATGTAAACTGGCGACAATCTCTACTCTGTGCGATTGTTTGTTGTATATATAAATCAGTGGTTGTATATGATTACCTTCGATCAGAAATATGAACTATTAAGAGTTTGACATTGTCAGTGTTTTTGATATGGCAGTATAAACGTCAAACTATGCCAAATCTCACATTCCTCCGTACGCGCAATATTCTTAAAAATGGATCCGTAGTTTTCGCTTTTATTGATAACACTAAAGGTCGTCCAATAGCTACTAAACAAAAAAAAAGAAAATCGGTTGACAAATCGAAAAAAGTACTCTACTGTATTGTCTTTGCCTATTTTTATATACATTTCTAGTAATTGACATACATATATTTTTCCAATTTTGAGAATTTTCCAGGAAGTGACACATTCCTATTCACTAATATTTGTACTTAAAAATAATTTTGTACCTAAATATTTGTATGTATGAATTAAATAATGACATTAACCTTCGTTTGTTTGTTTGTTTTCACAGCATCGCAGTATATGATCTAGGAGGCGGCACATTCGATATCTCCGTACTGGAGATCCAGAAGGGCGTATTCGAGGTGAAATCCACCAATGGAGACACTTTGCTGGGCGGCGAGGATTTCGATAACGTCATTGTCAACTTCTTGGTGGACGAATTCAAAAGAGACGTGAGTAGTGTAGTCTCACAGTTATTTTTACCTTACTGTGTAATTCGGATAATGTTTTTGCAATGTTATGTCAATTCATTCGTGCAAACCCAAATATAAGGTATTTTTGAACATCGGTTCAGAAAGAAAACCTGGGGGTCAAGACAAGTAGCTCAACTCAATCATCTTAAACGCTAGTAGAATAGAGGTAGAATAGCATGACAAACATCACGCGATCTAGCGTAACGAATTTTGAATTAGTAGTCAAACGTTATTAGTTTTCTATTCGATCAAACGAAAAGTACAATCGTGTGAACACCACCGTATAAAATATAGCCAAATGCCACTCTTCACAAGCAATAACGCCAACAAGCATTTCAATTGTACAAAGCGTTTGCCACTTGTCTAGCCACTATGCTCTTAGTAAATCTGAACAGTAAATCAAGTACAATTCAACAATTTCAACATCGTTCTATAATGTATTAAAATATTGAGAAAGCTAGTAAAACTATGCAGATTTAATAATTTATAGAGCTGAATTATAATGTTGGTTTTGACGAAATTGTCATACTACTTTTAATAGCAAAATCTCTTCCACAAATAAAGTGACTTCAGGATTTTATTATTTATTTATTTATATTTACGGGAGATCGACGGCTTTGCAATAATAACAATATTGTAATAACGAACACAGTTATCCAAAAATTATTCACTTTACTATTGTAATTTAAATTTCAAATGTGTATATAACTACTTAAGTTTTCATACCATTTATATCCTCTTTCTTTCTAGTATTATGTACATATATGTGGCTTTTTGTTTTTTTTGTAGTCTTGAATGAACCAATTTTGGGCATCAGTAGATTAATTTAAATGAATTTCTTACTAATTTTATATTATTTTATGGGTCTTGATAAATTCTAAATTACATTTACTGTTAGAGGTACAGTTTTGATCAATCTCATTTGTATTAATTAGAAACATTGGCTCGGCTTAATTATAAAATTATTTATGATTGATTCAAGGCGACACATTGGAAATTTTGACGGCAGGGATCTCAATTTTTCTAAGTGTCTACAAAACGTATGAAAGTGATATTTGGTAACCTGATTTTTCATTTCATTGACTATTTTGCCAGTTGCGATACACGATTGGTTAACATTGTAACACAAAAAAATATCATGGAAACCTTTTTTAAAACAGATATTTACATTTTTCAGAATAACGGAATCAAATTATGTTTTCAAATTTTCTGGTATAGTGTAATCTGTACATATTCTTTAAAATGACAGTTGGATTTTTAAAAATTAATTATAGTTTTTAAAATAAACGACAATAACTGTTTTTTCGTATTTTTCGTAAACTAGCGCGCGCACGTTTGCATGGAACAGGAGGTCTATTTTGGATTAAATTATTGATTATCAATGCGTCGCCTTAAGCATTGTTTGATTTTTAATTTTCAATTTTATAATCATTAAGATTTTTACTACGGTTGCATCATTAGAAATCATATTATTACAATTACAGATACAAAGAATTGCATCGCTTCGTAACCGTTTTATCCCTAGTAAAAATATAAATTATGTTACTATACACACCGGCACAATTAGCGGAACAGAAAAAAAAGTGAGACTATGAGATAATAACGCATATATTTGACGAAAATGTAATTAGACACAAAATAACAAATTGATTAACATCTTTTAACAACGACTTTGAAAAGTCTTCGTTATTTTTTATTGAAAAATAAAGAAATTTGAAATAAGTGAAATTTTTAGATGATTATGAACCATCACAAAAAATAAAAAAAAGTAAGCATTAAATGATTTAACAATAAAATTAAAGCAAAATTAATAACGAGTGTTTCCCCCTCTTGCTCTGATTACGGTTTCCATTCGTCTGGGCATGCTACAGATTATGTTATCGATGATTTCTTGAGGCAACCGCTCCCACTCCTCAAGTAATGCGTTTCCAAGTTCATTCAGATTGTTGGGGGGTGGCATTCTGGATTTAACCCTTCTTTTTAGCAAGTCCCAGACATGCTCTATCGGATTCATATCGGAGGAATTTGCTGGCCACTGCATCACCGGTATACCTACGTGGATCAGATATGCCTGTACCGATTGTGCACTATGAGCACGAGCATTATCTTGCATTAGAATAAAGTCGTCACCAATAAATGGGGCAAATGGTACAACATGTTCTTCTAAAATGTCTCTGATGTATCGATCTGCTGTCATGGTCCCTCCTGTGACTATCACTAACTCCGTGCGAGCTCCCAAACATATCCCTCCCCAAACCATAATCGAGCCGCCACCATAAGCCACTGTGTGTTCAAAATTAGACTGTATGTGGCGTTCTCCTTTGCGTCTCCATATTCGCTGTCTCCCATCGATCTGTTTTAAAAGAACTCTGCACTCATCAGTAAAGAGAACCTGCTGCCATTCGTTGAAATCCCAATGACGATGTTCTCACGCATAGCTTAATCGGTTTACGCGGTGACGTCTCTTAAGTTTTGGGCCTTTGGCAGGTATATACGACCCTAAACCAACTTCTTCAAATCTCCTGCGAACTGTACGCTCACTTACTCGTACTCCTCGAACGTCTTCCAGTTCATTTCGAGCTTGTACAGCCGTTAATCGCGTATTCCTACAAACTCCAAGTTGTAAAAAACTGTCATCTCGCCTCGATGTACATCTTTTTCTACCTTGACCCCTCCTCCTCACAAGAGAATTAGACGATCTGTACCGCTGGATGCTGCGATGAATCGTTGATACTGGTCGACGAAGCCTTGAAGCAATCGATCTGTAGGTATGGCCATTTCTTCTCATTTCATCAGCCCTAATGATTTCCAGTGATGTTAAGTCAGGCATAATAAAGAGCTTTTAATAAATAAAATTGCCTATAGAATAACAAATTTATAAAAAACCATTAAGTGCAATTTTTCAAAAAAATTACAATTACGTAGTTATTACTCGAACAAGTTGACAAAACGTATTGTTCGGGAAAATAAAACAAATGAATGAAAAAAGTGTATGTCATCTAATTTTCTATTTTCAAATTTGACAATAAATTAAAAAAATATCATAACTGGCCAGTTCCTCAAGTAAAAGATTTTAAAATCCTGCTTTTTTTGTGTTCCGCTAATTGTGCCGGTGTGTATATAATGAATTTATATACATACACAGCAAGGCATCGACCTCCGTAAAGACGCTATGGCGATGCAGCGTCTGAAGGAGGCAGCTGAAAAGGCGAAGATCGAGTTGTCAGGCTCACTCCAAACAGACATTAACTTGCCATACCTCACCATGGATTCTTCTGGGCCGAAACACATGAACCTCAAGGTTTGTTCTCCGTTATGACCTTGGTAATACGTTAAAAAAAAATTACATAAAACTAAGATCATGTCATACAATTCAATACTAATCTCATAAATAAGGATTATGTATTAACATAACTTGACAATTAAACAGTAAATAGCCTAGTAAAATTAGACATACCTATAATTAAAGGTTTAAAAATCTTTGGCACAATAAATAAAATATATCTGAAAAAACTTATTGCAATCCGTTCACAATTAGGATTCAAAATAAAAGTGGCTGGACCAATTTCTACCAAGCAGCTAAGAACATTCTCTTTAAAGGCATCTTAAAACAAGAAACCGCCTAATAAATGCTGTATCAATAAATGAATTAAAATAAGTAACTTTGCAACCGACCTTTGCTCGGATTAAAAAAAACAAAGAAGTGACCATGTTGCAAGATTAGAACCAGCGCAATTTGGCGTGGTAGATCTACACTAAAGCCACTGTGCTGTTCAGAAGTCAAACTTATCTATGAACTTACCAATCATATTTCGCGAACAAGTTTTAATGTGTTAACACAGAGAAAACGAATTTTCCCAGAATCGAGGCTCTAACGATTTCAATGATATCGATTTATCAAAATCGTTAGAGCCGTTTTCGAGAATGCGTTTACAAACAAACAAATTTTGTTCATGTTGTAGAATAGAATAAGATATTATCTTTATTCATTTAATAAACAATTTTATCTTCTGTAATGACCTTTAAAAATGTCTGAAAAGGTACTTTTCAAGACATTCTTAGGACATCAAATTAAAAGTCAAATTCTAATTTTACTCGGCTATAAAACATATTTAATAATTCAGAAATCAATGGCATTATTGAAGTTTAAATCTGTTAATAAGCACTGCTTTGAAACGTGCAAATATTTGTTTGTATCGTGGTTACAAGTGCTAGAGAAATTACAAATGATTACCACCTGCTTTTATTGAAATAAAATGTCAGGTCAAAATGTATTGTAACATGTTTATAATCTGTGTTGTATAAATGTCATCAAATTACCGAACTATAAACGCTAACATACGGTCACGATTTAATCCTTGCATTTATTAATACTGTTTACATGTAGGGGGTCATTCAAGTATTACATAATACCCGCGGGGTTATTACCTAAAAACAGGAATTTTATGACCGTAAAATGCACTTTTCGCGGTAGATTTAGCGCCACTGTACAAATTACATTACACAAATTCTAGTTTTGACAGCAGATATCGCGCGATATTTGGCTGTCGCATGCTGACTGCTAGTTACGTAATAAGCATGCCGATTTACATTGGTCAAGTGTTTAGCAAAGTCGATAAGTATAATATGTAAGTTCAGTGGTGTAAATCGATCGGACAGTAACGAGTCAACTTGGCTTGCAAGCTGCCTTGCAAGTGGATCCAAATAGAATCGCTTTCTATTTTTTGAATGACGCTCCTCGCACGCGCACTTTTCCTCCGCATGGTTCTTGACTCGCCAATTGGCATATTGTAAATGGTCAAACTTAGTACAATGTATAAGTGACCAGCAACAGGACGGTCTGATTGTGCTGTTTTATGCGATATTGTCAAGAAAATGACATTTAAAGTAAGAGCTTTGCTTACTTTTGCTGACAAGTGACAGTAGAGTTAGAAATGACTAAAAATCTATTTACATAATGCTTGAACGGTCCCTAACCACAAAATGTAGCAAGTGATAGAAGTATATAAGTTATGGTGGCGCCATCTGTTTTTTTGGGTTTTACTCAGATCAAAAAACATTGTCGGAGCCATATGAGTTGCCGCTATTATCAGTGTGTGTCAAACGCATTTTTGTGTTTCTGTCTTTAACAATTTTTAAACCATAAATGTTAGAATATTGTTAATCGCCCACATTTAAAAAAATTCATCAAAATCGTAGTTCGTCGTAGTTGAACTGGTTCCGAGATAACGCACTTTTTTTAGCTAACAACTTTTTCTACTAGTTATTCGAATCTAAAGATATCATTCTTCTAACTTAACTACAAGAAAATTATATATAACAAGCATGAAAAATGTATCCATATGCATTGTTTTTCATTTTTGTGTACTATATCTAAATGTAATACTCTCCGTATCTCACACCCAATGGCCGCATTTATAATTTTCTGTTAAACGTTTTTAACGCCACGTCTTTACCGTCCACGGCACTGCGGAAGCAAAATGTATGCAGTTATATGGAGACGTTTTTATATTTCCGTGCACGATAACGTCATGCAGTGGACGTTGAAAAAGCGTCTTTATCGACGACATTATAGGGCAGCATTTTGCTTACCTATTGTATTTCGGACGGTAAAAATGTGGAGATAAAAACGTTCAACGGAAAATTATAAAAGCGCCCAATGCAACGACCCATCGTATCCGGCTGAGAGTAATCAATTTCGTAACGCGCTAGCTGGACTTGCCCTTCTTTTCTACATATTCTTTGCTCAGAGAAGACAAATATCAACTTTCTTTTTAACATATTCTCCGACTGAGTTGACGTCGATAATAAATGAAGTCTATACTGATATGTTTGCGGTTGGTGCCGATAGATGTCGCGGTCGAAGCTGGAGTCACTCGTGGGCGAGCTGATCCGTCGCACGGTAGCGCCTTGCCAACGGGCGCTACAGGACGCAGAGGTGCAGAGAAGCGACATCGGCGAAGTGCTACTCGTGGGTGGTATGACGCGCATGCCCAAGGTGACTATTTTTTAATTTTTTTTGTACGTATGTTCTTAGAGGGAAGGCAAAGGAATCGATGTTCATACAGCCAATGTCTTCAGTAATTAATGATGTATGTACATTCTCCACATTTACTATTAAATGGTCGATGTGATATATTTCAATGTTTCTTGGGAGTTTTCAGCGATAAATATATTGAAGCAGTCTTTCTAGTGGAATCGGCTGAGGCAGATTAAGTCACTTAAAATCTCGGTATTACATTACTCTTTAAGCATTTATTTCAACAATTCCACATGATGCACAACAGAATAGACACTTTGGGACGAAATATTATGCCAATTTTAGATCACAAAATCCACTAGAAACAATTTGCGAATAATTAACATAAACGCCCAACCGCTCCCCATAAAATCCCGCCAGAAAACTCCTGCTCAAGTTCTTTTTTTTTGTACGTTTCTTCCTAGAGGACAGGCAAAGGATCGATGCTCATACAGCCAGTCTTCTGAAATTAACGACGTACATTCCATATTTTTCATTAAAATGTCAACGTACATTTTTTTCATGTTTCTTGGAGTTTCTAGTGATAAATATATTGAGGCAATCTTTCTAGTGGGATCTGCTAAGGCAGATTAAATCGCTAAAAAAATCTCAACATTACAGTGTTAAGTAAACACATATTGCATAACGGCGTAGATACTTGGGACGCAAAACCACGCTATTCTTACCTACATCACAACATCCACTAGAAAACAATTTGCAAAATCTAATTCAACGCTTTGTTTCTCCAATTCTTGTGAGGGAAAGGCCCACACAGTCTTGTCTTTCGTGTTGTAAAAATTCTTCATCTTTCACCATAAAGGACATGTCTAATGTTTTGTTCCTTTCTCTTATCAATAAGTCCCTAACATTCTTCCAGTGATAAAGTGATAGTAGGCTCCACTGGAATTAAAAAGAACTTATAATAATGTGAAAACTATAATTGCACATGTTTATTTAAACACTATTAAAAACATGATTAAAGAAGTATGTATCTGCCACATTCAAAATAAATTTAATCTATATTTTGACCAGAGGTACATTGTTCTCTGTGCACATTTTAGATTGATTTCATTCCCATAGACAACGGGGATAATAGAGTAGGTAAGCACCTATTGCACTAGCCAATGTCAGTCTTCATGTCTGTCTAGGCTGTCCACATGGACCGGTGCTATAGAAAATTGGAGACCTATTCCCCGATGACGCTTGTGCGACGTCGGGTTATTATCTCACAAACATTAATTACAAACGTACATAACGCCAATTGATCTAGTTAAAGCATCAGGACGTAAACAATGCTTTGACATCTTTTGTAGCAATAGATATTTTGCCTAATATATGGCAAATATTGTCCAGTCAATTGAACTGTACCTGTTATCAGCATTAAATCTCCTTTTTGGATTGTTCTTTTTATAAGATAGCGGTAGCGTCGAAAATTATGAATATTTCTAGTGGAGATTTTATTATCTACTAGCTAGGTAATCTATGTCCTTTCTCAGGATTCAAGCAGATATGGCATGCAGATCCATACCAAATTTTATCGCAATTGAATGAACGGTATGGCAGCGCATAAAATACGAACAAATAAACAAACATTGATTTTTATTTATTAAATTTTACCCAAAGTAGTAAAGAAAGGAAAAATGTGAAATATTTGTTTGTTCAAATTATTTCTTCTTCTTTTAATATTATTGGCTTCTGGTTTATACGAATTCTACCAAGTTATTCATGAGAGATTCGCGCAAAAGTAATCTTAAAGTTAATCGCTAACATGCCAAAACTATTATACTATGCCTTTCAGAAGTCTGAAAAAAGGAGACAAAACAAACATTTACTATCACCTTATAAAATAAATGTTAAAATTATGGACTGCTACATAGTAATTAGTAATATATAATTATAGCTTAATGTTGTTAATAAAGATAAAATAAGCCAGGATCTTTACAAAGGGAGTAAATACATATGATAGCAAAGATTTGAAATTAATAGGTTGAGGTATATTTGAGGGAAGCACATCATAGAGAGAATAACTTAACTTTGGATATTGATATGAAATGACGACGCTACAAGATGTCAGTACCAAATTAAATGTTAGATTAGTCAATTATTGAATCGATGTTGACTTGGTTATATTACTTGACAACACTGTTTTAGTTGGTCTTTAGTTGGGTATTATTTACAATTTTGACACATTGAGACATCAGATCTAAACATGGGTAACACTAGTCTACGCCGCCAAATGCGCCAACTTCATTCACTGTGTCGGATGTGTTGGCTCAGGCTCATTTACGTTGTCTGCGCTAAAAGCCAGCGAACGCGGCATGTGAGATGTGGGTGGCGCGTGATTTGCGACTCATTGGTGCTTATTTTGCGCATTCCAATTTGCTGCCATGGCGCTTTTTTGAGTTAACTCAAAGCGCCAGCGCAACAAGATGCGCCTGAGTTACTGAGTTGGCTCAAGGAATTTTGCTGAATTACCCATACCTGGTGAAATCACTCTACCGAATTAAAAGTTTGACAGAATCTAATTTGCAGTGTCTAAAGTCCAAACGATTGTACAGGTACAACAAACGGTGCAGGAGATATTCGGCCGCGCCCCCTCGCGTTCAGTGAACCCTGATGAAGCGGTGGCGGTGGGAGCGGCAGTGCAGGGCGGAGTATTAGCCGGTGACGTCACAGACATATTACTGTTGGACGTGACCCCGCTATCGCTGGGTATAGAGACACTAGGCGGCGTTTTCACCAAGCTCATCACCAGAAACACCACCATACCGACCAAGAAGAGCCAGGTGTTCTCAACCGGTAAGCGAGATATAATTCAGTACAATTAAATTAAGGGCCATGTTAATAAGTGGTGTATACTTAGCCTTTTGTCCCTGTCCAGCTTATGAACAAAAGAAAATGATGGAGCGGTACAAAAATTTGTACATAAGTTTAACTTGGTTGTAATTTTTATTGGTAACAGGCAATGTAATTTGTATTGTAATTGTAAAATATAATTGTGAACACATTTTGTTAGGCAATTACTTTTACCCAGCACTGTCTAACAGGGTAAACGTTTTTTTTGTCTAAGCTTTAAGGCGATTTAGTCCGGAGTTTTAAGAAAAATGTGGTGTTCACCCATTAAATTATACTACAATTGATTAGTATATCTAAACAATAATCGTGATGTTACGCTCTGGCAGAGTGGGGAGCGAGAACTGCCACTTCGCCGTAAGTAAGAGCGAGACAGTGCTATTGTGTCGTTCCAAACGGACAAGACTCACTCACGACGGTTTTAATTTTACGTATAATAAAATAAGTTTAATTCATTAAAAATCCATTTTAAACGTATATTTTGCAATCTAAAGTGTGCATCAATATTTTAATAATCTATATTTAATATTATAAAGATAGAGCAGATTTGTAAGTTTATTTATATGTGGAGGGTAATCTTTGGAACTGCCCCTATTGAATAATCCTTTCACCATTCGAAGGGTACTTTTTTCCAGATGAACATAGGCCATATATTTTGTATTTAACCTGGGCGAAGTCAGGACAGGCCGTTAGTTTATATATAAAAGTATCACAGTAAGCGCTTTAAATATGAAATTAAGTAAAATGCACTACATTGTTCACGGCACAAGCGTCTTATTGTAAGTCAGGCGTGGTCCCCGAGCTTGAGTGCAACAAAGCAATTGTTTCGAACATTCAATCTAATCGGTACTACATAGATATCTAGGATTTACCATGTTGTAACACTTATTTTTTGTTTCAATTCATTTGGGTTACCCCTTCGGTTCTTTATTTGTGATCAAAGGATTACTCAGTTAAAAGATATGCGATTTTAAAGATTCTTAAGTCGGTAACCTGAAAGTGGGTAGTTGCAACTGGGTGAGTAGTCTAATAAATATATTACTCTGTTAATTTATATTAAACTACACGCATCGCCGATCAGTGTACGCGTTTGTATGCATACACTTTTGCAGTGGTGCAAGAGAGACGCATGATACCAGCTAGCCATAGGCTGCAAGTGCCTTAGGCTTTCCTAGAAATCATGCTACATTATTTCTTTCATAATAAAAATTTAATTTCTGATACGATTAGGTGACGAATTGGGTCTTTGGCGCGGTTGTACTGCATTTACTTTTGAGGTTGAGGTTCGGTTTCGATTTATAGTCTTGAGGTGAACTTTTGTAAATTGACTTAGGGTGGCTCGCACCAACGATGCAAGCACCAACTATTTAATAGTTATGGCAATCGAGATGTCTAATCCTTAAATCCAGATTAACTAGTTGGTACAAGCCCCCCTAGAGTATGGATGCTAGAAGGACCTCGCTAATTCGTTCTGTGTTACAAATACAAGTTGACACCACACAATGAGTGTAATTGTTTGGAATATTTATTTATTACTGACGGTTGTCAGCGATTTCGTCTGTGCTGAATTTTTAAAAAGTAGCCTGTGTGATTTTCCAGGGTTCAGGTTATTTTCATCAAAATCGTGGTTAGGTGTAAAACTAATAGACATAATTTCGCGTATAATACTGGATTTTATCCGCGACTTAGCGTAGAATTCGGACGACGCTAAATGGAATTGAAAAATTCTATGTTTGGAATATATTAAATAATTTTCTCCATACAAACTTTGTTACCCCTTTTCACCCGTTTAGTGGTTGATTGTCGGAAAATTCCTTCTTGTTGAGTCTATGCGTTATAAAAGGAAGATACTATCCGAATAACATGTTCCTAGCCTCGGTAATTAGAATTGGACGATGACGAATCAGTCAGTGAATTCATCCGCTATTGTATCTCAAAAGGTGTGAAATTTTGATAAATGCTGAAATAAATGTAATTATTTTTATTTTTAAGAGTAATGAATAAAGATTTTTTCCCCACACACACTTTGCTCTATCTCGATTCATCTTTTTAGGAGTTGACTTTCAGAAAATCTCTTCTTATCTTGCTATTATCTCACAAAAGGAAGCTGCCAAAATGTCACGTTTCTAGCTACAATAGTTTAAGTTGAATGATGATGAATCAGTCAGTCAGGTTCGATCATACATGTTCTGATGTTGATGTATATAAGATTAGAATGTATTAACCATAAACTTAGTTTTTATTGGCATATAGACGAACATACAGCTCGTTGACGCGTGACGATTTTTAATTTGTCAATGTCACCTATGAAATGACTGATTCCCTTGAATATTGCGATATGAAAAATCACAATCACATATAGAACGTGTAACCATTATTGAAAAATACAGTGCTTTGAAATAAAACAAGAACAACACAGAATAATAAAATAAGTCAACAGCGTTCTCCACAGCGTGACGACTTGTGACGACCTGTCATTCAAAACTGGTTACAATAACGTCTCGTTCGCTGTCCCTTTCCTACTCGTGGGACTATCATAAAAGAATGCATTCTCACTCGCACTCTTTGTACGCCAGTATATACTTTATAGGATATAATAATAATATTCCCAGACATTTCACACAGCGCCATCTAGTCCCAAAGTAAGCAGCAGAGTGCTTGTGTTATGGGTACTAGACAACTGATATACTACTACGTGTATACTTTTCTTTGTATATAAATACATATTATACATAGACACCCAGACTCGGGGCGGGAATCGAACCCGCAACCCCCGTTTACATCCGACGCGCTGAACCGTTGCGCCACGGAGGTGGTCAAAGTTATATAGATATATAATACTAAAGGAGTATTTGTCGTTCAGCGGCGGACGGGCAGACGCAGGTGGAGATCAAAGTGCACCAGGGCGAGCGCGAAATGGCGACCGACAACAAGCTGCTGGGGCAGTTCTCGCTCGTGGGTATTCCGCCGGCGCCGCGCGGAGTGCCGCAGGTCGAGGTCACCTTCGACATCGACGCCAACGGCATCGTGCACGTGTCCGCGCGCGACAAGGGCACCGGCAAGGAGCAGCAGAGTGAGTAGCGTGCCCTCTCGCTCGCACACGCATCATAATATTTTTTTTTTCTTAGTAACTTTTTTTCTTAGTGATAGTAGACTTTACTGAAGTTTTATAGGACTTCTTGGAAGAACGCGAGAATTACAGCTACACATTTTTATTTAGACCTACTCCATTCTTTTCACTTATACGGAACTTTAAAACACAATATACTATCACTCTCGTTCCCGCCAAAAAGTCCCGCATCATACTTGCATCGGCGCCACGCGCATGCACTCCATCGCCGACACACACACACACACATACATACAAACACGCACACACACACACAAATGCATCACGCTCACACAATAGGCTAGTTGAGTGCTCTTAAACTGGTATAATTAATGCATTGTATTATAATAATTTAAAATTTTGAATACAATTATTATTGTAAAAAAAACTACTTGAAATTCATTGAGAAAATATCATTGAGTGTTATTGGGTTTTATATTTCAGTAATGGGGATTAGCTAGAGGGAGATGCCATTACAGAGCTGTGACGTCACAGTCCCAATGTCATTGCCCAGCGCTAAGAGTGACAGAGACGGAATTTATCCCCACTCTGTTCCTACTACTAGAGTTTGAAAGCGTATAACTTATATTTTTCATTTCATTTCAAAAAATTTTAGCAATTTTGTTCATGATTTACTAAGCCTATCTTTTAATTAGGTTGCTGAGAAATGGTCAAGTAGCCTATTGCACACTTACACGCGCATAAATACACGCATGCGCGTGCGCACACACTACACGCGCATTTAATGAACAAAAACACTGCTATCATACAAGCTTTGATTATTTACTTATTTGCCTCATGTACCACAGATGGTGCGATGAATTTGGTTTAATTGTAATAACTTGACTACAGCGTTGCCTATCGGATCCTAACGTGCATAGCTACGAACCACCGTTTCGACAAAAATACATTGTGGATTCCACGGACCAAAAATAAAAATGGACGAAGCTTTCGCTCTGAGTGTATCCGTTTTACGTTAACCTAGTTTCTAGAGCTATTAATGTGCGTGACTAAGGAAGGATCACAGTACAACAATATATGTATAGCCGGAGATGTTTTTATTTTTGTGGATACTAGTAGGCAAAACACTTACGACTTACATGTATTTGCAAATATTGATTCGAGTACAATGTTTTGTACGTCGATCAGTCATGAATGAACAATTACAATTCACAGAATTACACCGACCATGCGAGGTTGCCATAGTTATTATAGCTAACTCTTTTACTCTAGTGGTTACACTGAATAAGCTAGAAAGAAACACGGAAAATAAAAGTGGCAACTCATTATGGCTCTGTCTATTTTAACTGTTGGTCTGAGGTGGATTTTGATCTCGATTGTCAAGTCATAATCGTTCAGAACTTACATAATTAGTATGTAGAAAATACACCAACAATTATATTGCATACATGCATACATAATAAGAATTATTTCTACAGTATTTATTGTATATGTGGTATTTACGACTATTACACCGAAACCTTGGTTTGTGGACTCTCCTTTGCATCAATTTGACCCATAACCAAAACCAACAGTTGTGATCCAGTCTTCGGGTGGTCTCTCCAAGGACGAGATAGAGAACATGGTGAAGTCGGCCGAGCAGTTCGCAGCAGCTGACAAGCTTAGACGCGAGAGGGTAGAGGTGGCTAACCAGGCCGAAGGTGTCTTACACGACACAGAGACGAAGATGGATGAATACAAGAGCCAGCTGCCACAGGATGAGGTGAGTCAACTCTGGGCATTTACTAGGGGATGGATTTTACTTGATTTGAACTTCTCATTGTTTTATTTCCATATAGTGATAACCGGTGATTTAACAGACTTACATAAATTAACGGTTTAGTTAAATTAATCATCATAATTGATCAATGAACTCACTGATTCAATATCACCCTATTCCATTTGGCACCCCGTTCTCAACCGGTCGTGGTTCTCCGCTGTCGGTAAAGCTGGGTGCGATAGCATTAGTGTCGAGTTATCATTCGCTGCGGACTTATACGCAGTGAAGCGATTGACGGTAACTTACATTTTAATATCAAAAACACTGCACATGATTGTGAAGGTTTTCTTTGTTTAAAATAACATTCAAGCATTCTTTTACAATAATTGGTAGTGTGATCGATTGGAAGGAAGAAAAATTAGCAAGTGTTGCCACTATAACAAAAAACAGATGATTAAAATATTTTAATGTTGCCAACAATGATCCCAACAACATACAAAGTTTGTATTTATAATCTGTTTCAATCCAATTTGCCAATAGATAAATAAATTTAGGCTTCATTTTTTAAGCAAGATAAGTTGTGTGCGCCAATGGCGGCTGAGCAATACAGCCGGTAACACCGACGCGCTTGGCGGGGTGAGGTGCTGGTTATAGTTATGACAAGAAAAGCGTACCTTCAAAAGTGCTGCACCAGACAACTACGACACATGTTCGGAGGTGTGGATGACGCGTCCTGTCGTGATCCTGGGCCTGGCAGCGCTTCTTCTCGGCCTTTCTTGTGAAGTGGACTGTATTTTGCGTAATTAAATAATGAAGTGGAACGGCGCGGAACCCAAACAATGTGGGTGTGGTCAAAGGTGACCGAAGCGGTGCGGACGGTACTACGACCAACGCGCAGCGACGTCAGAGGTCGATCGTAGACTACTAATAACAATTAGCAGGAAAGATGCAGCGGACAGAATGACATAACAAATTATTGCGGGTAGAACAAAATAAGATATATATTATTTGGCGTTAACATAAGTTAATAATAAAATTAAAATCAATGTTAAGATGTATCAGGTAGATTTTGATATAAGTTATCATAAAAAATTTTCAATAAACTTTAATTCATATTTTATACAATTTTATATAAGAATACTCAAAATTTTGTTCACTTTTTCGGAAAATGAGATTGAAATGATCCTAAATTCGATGCAAAGAAGACAGTTATATGTTATTAATTATTATAATTCAACCAAAATAACTATATGTACATATATTATTTGTAAGATATTGTATAGACTCAGGTGTTAATTAGCAGAAATCCATTTCATGTGATAAATTCCTGAAATCTAGCTATTTTCAGCCCTAACTTCAAAAACTACCAATCGACACGTGTTTCGTGTTTCGACACCGAATCTGTCGTTGCTGACTGAGTCTGATCTCTGAAATATCCTGAGGTTGCTTCGTTGAGAGGCGAAACACTTGTCGATTGGTTTAATTTATCTTATACATTACTTGTATTTGATTTGTAATCTATGAGTATATTACCATTATTAGTGTTACAGCAGTAATATATTCTGAACACAACATTTAAGAGTATGGGTGAATTTGAATTAAATTGAAAAAATCATGTGGTTAGTTTATATCAATATGCTGCTTATTAATGCAGTAGTTTAAGTAATTTGATCAATCTTCTTGCAATACAATTGTTTGTAACTTTGAATGGATTGAGTAGAGCTCCATATTTCAATTTGTCTAATGTTTTTTATTTCACCCGGTATAAGAGTTAGTTGTAAATTCAAATAGTGGAGATGGGGTTAATGTCTGTCCCTGTCGCTCATTGTGTTGGGCAACGTCACTGAGTTTATGACGTCGTAGTTCAAATATGTAATTTTCTTCTAGTTCGTGAATTTTTCAAAGAATTCAAGTTATTATTTAAAACATAAGTTTCAAGAACAATTAATTGCCATTTATGGGGAGATTGTGTCTTGACACGTAATTCTTCACGAGTCACAACTCATAATTGTTCCGTAGATTGGTCAATAAAGATTATCATTAAGAATAATACCAAACCTTTTGCATTCTCTAAGCTTCTATTCATTTTAGTTAATTTAAATATGTTTCTGTGTTCATGGAAGCAATTATTTGAAAAATGAATAGATTTGTTGCTCTGTAAAATACTTTCTACTGTGCGTGATACGACATAACTTTTCACCATGCCAATAGCCAACGAAAACCGCTAAAATTCACACAACGGTCATAATTTCGTTAGGTTTCCTGCCAATATCGAAAAGTCCGTTAAACACTGTTAACTTGTAAATGTATGTATCTAGTGCGACAAGCTGCGCGGCGACATTGCGAAGCTGCGAGAGCTGCTCGCGAAGAAGGACAGCGCCGATCCTGAGGAGATTCGCTCCGCCACCAGCACGCTGCAGCAAGCCTCCCTCAAGTTATTCGAGCAGGCCTACAAGAAGGTCGGTCTTCATTACATATCACACACTCAACTGATATAATGACAACAGTATACATGGACAATACACGGGTCACACGTCCGGGCCTTCAGTTTATGGGCCCTCGAAAGCATGGCTTTTTTTGTTTGACGTTTTCCTGCAATTTTATATTATATATATGTTGTACATACATATAACTACCCCGTTAGGGATATAGCGTGAATATATGTATCTATATAAATGGAAATAACTATGGGTACTTGAGTAAGTGAGAGGGATCATATTTTGTGTAAAGACTGATAGAATAAGAGGATTTCAATGCTGTCTTTAAATTGCATTTAATATGACTAAGATGTCTATAAAATTTCATTATTTTCGTTTAAGATAAAGCTTTAAAAAAAATTCTATACTCTGTGAAGGGCCAAAGATAAACAACAATTAAAAATAAACGAGGTGAGAACATCGAACTTCTTAATAAACTAAATAGTCTTCTCGAAAGAAGAGACTGTTTATTGGCAGTGTCAATATATTCTTGTGAATATATTGACACTGCCTGCTTAATGGCAGTTTCCATCGGCAATATCTTAGGAACAATGGGACCTTTCTCAAATAGAGTTTTTGGGTAATCTACTCTATTCTTTTTCACCTTTTGCGGTGCGAAACAGAAACCTAAACGCTGAACCTTCAAAAATAATGAATTTTCTTCCAAATATTCATCCCTTAATCTATATCCCTTAGGGGATGAATTTTCATAAATCGTTTTTTAGTGTTCACCTACGTTATTTAAGGAACTCCTGTATAAAACTTCATGCTTCTAGACTTGCTAGTTTAAGCTGTACATTGTCAGTCTATTGGTTATTAGTGTCAGTCTCGTCATTTAAATTTAGGGTGTATTGATAATTTTATTGCACATATTTGAGCCACGTCACGTGCTACGCCACCGACGTGGTCAAGCGAATGTGCTATAGAGACGGAGACAAGTTATCATCTGACGGTGCCTGCTTAGTTGCCCATTAGACGATTTGTGTTTCCTACATATCCATTCAGTGGTGTTCTTTCAAACTAACACTACTCTTACTGTGTACTGTGATTTGTTAATTCAAATACATCGTACATATAAAAAATAAAGTGAAAGTATGATAAATGTAGTAGAGATGCGATCTCTCAGAAATATGTGGGGTGTCACTCTTGCGGACAGGATAAACAATGAAGAGATACGCAGTATGACAGGGTTGCATGACAGTTATTGTAAAAATGAAGAAAGGAGTGCTAAGATGGTTCGGGCACATAGAATGAGTGATGAAAGACTGACGAAGAAAATCTACATAGCGAAAGTGAGAGGTAAAAGAAGCCAAGGAAGACTTATAAAGATCAAATAGCCAGAGCGTTAGCAGACGGAAATGGCAAAAGCACTCGCATACCTAGGCGAAAATGTGTGAGAAAAATAACGAGATTTGAGGAAGCTAAAGAAGTATGTTAGGACCGCGACGCTTGGCGCTCCGCCCTCTCTGACTACCCCGTTAGGGATACACCGTGAAGATATGTATGTGTGTATATAAAAATACAAATACATTGAAATCATATATAGATCTTCAACACTGAAACTATGAACCTATTTCGCACCTACTACCAGAATTTGGATTGCAGTATATACATAGAATAAGGAATTTAAGTTGATGATTTAAATCTATTACTTACAAAACGTCTCACTATATCTCGTGTCGTCCATGGTTGTGTTTTGGTGTACAATCACGAACGTTTAGTAATGTTAACACATGTCACCTACAGGATGGGTAATCTAATGGAATTAATATTTGGTTCTGTCTGTCTGTGTTCTGTCAAGGAATATCTGTCTTTTTAGGGTTCCGTACCTCAAAGGAAAAAGGAACCCTTGTAGGATCACTGTTGTCCGTCTGTCTGTCAAAACCCTTTTTCTTAGGAATGTGTGGAATTTCAAGTTGAAATTAATATCAAATACTCAGGTCTGCAATCCCTTGGAGCTTTAACTTTTCAGTCAACAGAATCAAAAGATACGGCCCTTTATGCTACTATTTTGACACTTGTAAGGGAATCAAAACCAATAGGGTACTTCCTGTTGTCCTAGAGCATGAAATTTGGCAAGAAGCAAGGTCTCACGTCACAAGTAAAGGAAAAAATCCGAAGCTCGTTAATTTGTAGCTATTTGCCATTACCAAAGTTACATTTGCAATTGGAGAGTATAGGAGAACGTCTCTTTCAACTGCAAAGTGAAGTTTGTTTTTTAATCGGACTTGTATTTTGTCCGTAAATACCTAACACAAATACATTGTACGGAACCCTAGATGCGCGAGTACGACTCGCACTTGGCCGGTTTTTTTTTTTTTAGAAACATTTTCTTTTCATTGACAATGAGCAATTAGGCTGTCAGTTTAAATTGTTATTGTAAAATGTTTAATATTTTTTTCATAGATGGCAGCGGAACGTGAAGGAGGCCAACAACAACAAACAACGGAACAGCCACAAGAAGAGAAGAAAGAGGAGAAAAACTAAATATGATGTTTGCACATATCCCTTAATAGGGGTAAAAGAATCTATGAAGTAGACTCGTTGTGATTTTGTCTGCAATATTTTTCGTGGTAAAAAAAGTTCTTTTCTGTCACGAATAAGCTGACAGAAATGTGACATTAGTGTTTATCAATATTTTGATTTACAGTTCTTCAATATCTAAAAAAAAATAGAGCAATACATTATGTAGAAAGGTCGTTATGATTTAGACTCTTCGTTACTACAGCTATTGCAGGTATAGTTGTAACGAGTTATAGTTCACTTTGTACTTTATATTGAACCAAATAAGTCTTAATTACATTATAGGATCAACACACGTATGTAATTTTTTATGTGTGTGTTGGTTTTAATAATAGGTAGGTGTACTCTCTTTAGAAAAATTAACGAGGATTTATTTCACTGTTGTCCTAAATGAATATAAACTTATAGTCACAATAGTCGTTTTATTAAATTATTGTTTTCGAATTTTAAATCTTGAGATTTTGATTTTAGAATTTGAAAATCGAAATTTCTCTAAAGAGAGGCAATTGTCGCGTAATTATTGCAATAGTTTTCGAAACTTTACGAAATGCACAATTCGCGGGTCAATTGTTTTCGGCCTGCATTATTTTGCGTTGTATTTTTAATTTCCGCCAACAATGTTATTATACTTATCACAAATAGGGACAGTGTTGTCGGTGTGGAAAAATTGTTATTATAATGTAGTGGACAAGGACTGGTTAGGCTGTTAATTATTACAACTGTAATATATTTACTATAATGTAATAACTATCTATATGTACTTTGCTTTATTATAGGACAGTGTTTTGGATATATTTTTTAAGGTATTGTTTTAGAATTTCTCGATATACGCATTTATTACGGGAATGCAATTTAAAAAATGTAGTGTAAATTATAGATAATGTCCCACAAAGAATTGTTAACCTCTTCATTAAAAATATAATGGTTCTATGAAATAACAAATTAATGTTTAAAAAAAATTGAAACAATATAATGGTTTACCATATGAAAACATTTTTAAATAATTTCAGAATGGAACAAGTGTTCTGACAATATTTGACCACTTACCACTTAAAATTCTGTTGCCCATTTCACTACATATTTTTTGTAGGTCCATAATCAATTAGAATTAGGTAAGAACATGAAACAACCAAAAAAAATGTATCGTAACCAGAGTTTCTTACAGACATTCCATAACTACAATAGAGAACGGACAATTGGTGCAATGAAAGTATTAATGCGAGCTTCATTATGCATTTATGTAGGTTTTAAAAAGTATATCTATGACACTGTTCTGTGAAAAGCCATTTTGTTTTTGTTATAAATATTACATTTACCACACATCACACGGATGTTAGAGTGGTAAAGTTATTCTATGCGTTCATCTCGTGAAATGATAATTTTATGATTATAACGCGCCCACATAATAGAAATCACCCGAATGAGAAATGCAATATTTTGAGTTATGAAATTAGCTTCATTGTTTATTGCGTCTACCCTCAAGCAGACGCAATTTAAGATACTGTTTTTCCTAAATCGAAGTTCCGTCTCAAGTATTCTCCAGGTCGTCGTGTAATAACCATAAAACAGACTAGTTTGGCGTAATTGGCGCTGACGCCCGCGACTTCGTCCGTGTTTTTTATTTGTAAAATAGCCTATGTTCTTCCCCAGGATTTAAGCTATCTCCATACCAAATTTCATCGCAATCGGATGAAAGGTATGGCAGCTCAATACGAACAAACAAACAAACATTAATTTTTATGTATTAGATTGTGTAATGAATCGAAAGATACTAATGAAAATATTTAGTTGAAGTATGAATATCTACCTCAGTCTATATTCGGTATTCAGTGCGAATAATCACGAATATACCTAAAAATTTAATTGATTCACAATTCGTAAAATAAAATTTTAAATTAAATCAATATATATATTTTTAGGTTGCAAGTCTTGTAGTCATATTATAACGAAATACAAAATCATGAATACAGCCAAAAAATCGTAATGTGGAATTAATTGTAGAAATTTTTTGATTTCCGAGATGAATGCATAGACTGCATATAGATAATAATGCATAGATTTGGAACGCGTCGCGTCCAACGCCTGTGTGTCAGCGCGTGTGTTTGTATGTGTGTGTAAGCGGTGGACGCGGCGCGTGCGCAGAGGTAAATTGGGAGTATGTATGGCAATTGTGTTAGAATAGTGAAATATAATTATTTAGAAAATTAATTTGTCTTTTATTGGATAAACCTTAGGTAGAAATGTAACCTAAACTTTTTTACCTTAGATTTGAAAATGAGCTTCATTTTCGTAATCATCAACCTAGAAAAACCTAGAATATGACACCCATGTAGATTTATCCAAAAAATTTGTATTCGCCATCTTGAATTTGAAAATGAACATTATTTTCCTAAACAGCACTTCGAGAAACCTATACGACAGGAAACGTTACGCCTCACTTTTTTACTTCTTGATTTTACACTTCATAAAATTTCCGTGCCGCGTTCTATATATGTATGTATGAAAATAGTGTGTTCCAAAATATTTTTAAAATATGAAAACGTACTAAACATAAATAAATATATTACTATTATATATAATTCTATATATTAAAATGCGTTTAATAGAATGTCTTTAAAAATAGGTAGATTTATGGTCTACGTAGGTAGATATGGCAACGCTGCTGTAATATATGCTATACTGTCTACAACTATGTATACTATATTGTCGGCTCAAGTTAGAACGGTTTCCCGACCTACCGAAAAATGTCGGAATAATAGTAATAAAGTTGGGGATCTTCGCTAACAGACATTACAATTTAATGGCGTCTTCGGCTAGTTTAGGGATGGGGATTCTTTCCAGAATAGATCGAATTTAAACCGATTCGAATTGCAGTTTAGAATCGATATCCAAAAGATTGACTACTCAAAAATCGTTCTAGTATTTTTTTAAATTATGCGTGGGAAAAATAAAAGGACTCAAAAAAGCGTTAAATCTAGCTCCGAAAGCGATAAGGTGACGGCAGTGTTCGATATATATTATGTAGGTATAATTTATTAAAAAAATTACACTAGCTTATTATTTTATATTTGTGTTCTTACCAATACAAAAATAAAACGGAAACTCGATTTTTGGGTGTCCACCATCAATCCCCTAAATTGATTCACTACTCGAGATTGATCGATCAATTTTTCCATTATTCGATCTCAGATCGTCATCCCTAGGAAAGCTGTTCCAACAAATTGGAAGGTGCAAATGCGCTTCGTATCCTCCGTAAACAGTTGAAATGCATTGTTTATAATGAAATATTAAAATTTGATTTCTGAAAAAAAAATATGCTAATTACGAGGATTTAGACGAGGGAAGTACGGGCATCAAAAAAAATCACAGTTGTATAGTTTTGTGATTTAGAAGTTATTTCATTTGAAATGCATAGACATTTTATGCGTTAAAAAATATACGTAAGTAACTGTCACTGCATCTGCAAGTGCAGTATGAGGTTGGATTTATTAGTATAATAATACTCATTTTACAATTCTAAAATATTACTTAACTTTACGGTTTCAACTTCGAGGCGCGTCATTTTCATTTATTACAGTAGGGATGCCGGAAGCTCTGAAAATAATTGATACATATCGTATCGATATTTTTTTTTAAATATCGATCTTGATATATCGAAAAAATAATATCCTAAATCGGTAAGACTTCATAACGTGTCATTATAGACCGGCAGCTAGGTGCAGATTTTTTCGATCAATCGAATCACGTATTTCAGGATTTTCGTCATTTAGTAGGTGTAGATTAACGACGCGGGTGTGCGAGATCGTGATCGCGGGACATGCCTCGTACAATTGAGTTTCAAATTGATAAAAAAAAATCAATTTTTAATCAATTGAATCACGTATGCCATGCACGTTTAATGATGATTCGTAAAAAAAAAATCCAGCGAAAAACCATCGGCATACGTGTAGGGCGGGTCTTTTGGGCTAAGATCGTCGCTTACATTTGAAACAAAAAAAAATCTTTTTATTAATCGAATCACGTATGCCATGTGTACCAAATAATCATTTTGATGACAAAATTCAGCGGAAAACCCTCCGCATACGTGTAGCGCGGGTCTCGAGGATTAGTGTCTACTACTACATTTGTAAAATTTTTTTTCTTTTTTAATCAATCGAATCATGTATGCCTTAGAAACACTCAGTTATTCTTTGTAAAATGATTTATATATTTCAACGGCATACTTATTAACGAGGTCTAAAGTGGCGGCATACGTTAAAAAACACGTCAAAAATAGGGGTCATGTCTTACCCATCGAATCACGTATGCCCTTCGACATTTCACCTTATAATCATGCAATTGTTCCAAGTTTCAAGGAGCATACAAATCGTGATGGGCAATAATCGTATAAAATTCGAATAAATGCTTACGACTAAATACGATGTATTAAAAAATTCGATATTATTTTTTATCAATGTAATCACGTATGCCCTTTGAAATTTAAACGTATAATCATACAATTATTTTAAAATTCAAGAGGCATACGAATTTAGAGGAACAATTGTATAAAAAAAAGTAGTATACCACATGTGATTTACAGAAAATGAAAATTTTGTAGTTTATTTAAATTTTGGAAGATTCGAAATAAACACGCCACTGGGCGAACTAGCGTCATGGTTTATTGACCTAAGACCTATTCTACATATCTACATTGCAAAGGTTCTCTTTTTGTTTTATGGCCGAGCGCTGCGGGGGGTAGGGCTCCAAAGAGAAACTTTGTATTACGACAAGTTTCCACCTCCTACCTTCCTACGCTGTTCAAAAATTTATCATATGAATTTTTGTAAACTTAATAAGATTTTTGTTTTAAATTGTTAATATGTTTTTTTTTTATAATGACATCTGTTGTAGAAAATACAAACTATTAGCATGTTATTTGCAGGAAAAAAGCGATGAAGTACTTCGTATATTATAAAATTAGATATACAGGGTGTATATGAAAACGGGACAGTTACTTTAATGGATGAAAGGGCATAACTTTAGTATGTAGTTACAAAAAGAATTATCGAAAAAAACGTATCCATTTAAGAGTTATGACCGTTTTAATTTTCAAGTGTTATCCCCACCATTTCTCGTAAAATTGGGTTGATCGTGTACAGTTACAGATTTTAAATCTTACGTTTTTTTTATTTTGTAATAATTTCATCCGTTACTGAAATACAGCCTGAAAACCCCCATTAGGGTATACGCATTATTTTCGAAAATGGTTTTCAGGCTGTATTTCAGTAACGGATGAAATTATTACAAAATAAAAAAAAACGTAAGATTTAAAATCTGTAACTGTACACGATCAACCCAATTTTACGAGAAATGGTGGGGGTAACACTTGAAAATTAAAACGGTCATAACTCTTAAACGGATACGTTTTTTCGATAATTCTTTTTGTAACTACATACTAAAGTTATGCCCTTTCATCCATTAAAGTAACTGTCCCGTTTTCATATACATCCTGTATAAGTATATATTATAAGCTCAAGGTAATAAACATGAGCAACCCGTTTTGATTTAGTTTAAGCGTTTAGTTAAGTTTTGCGCTAATTTAGTAATAATTTGTAGTTTAAGTTAATGTAACAATCACAATTCTGTATATATACTGTTTTATCTGTAGATGTAAGTGGAATTCAGGAAAATAAACAAATGTAAACTGATTGAAAGAATTTAATTACACCCATTTCATTTATATTGTTAAAATATTATAATTAAATGTAAGAAGAAAATGATGAAGAAGATGATGAAATAAGACAAATAACGGACGATACGAGTGATTCTGATACTTCCTTATATGATCGGGATAAAAATGTTCAATATGAATAAATATTTGAGTACACTTTTATTAAATTTTCAATTTCGTAAACATTTATATGTTAGTATATCAATAAAAACATCAAATTTAAAAACTAAGAATTTCGTCACTAACTTTTATATGCACTATATAAGTACAATGATTGCCCAGCATCATTCGTAGTCCTTTGAAATTTAAAATAATTGTATGATTACACGTTAAAAATTCTAAGAGATACGTAATTAGATTGATGTAAAATAATATCGAATTTTATAATATATCTCTTTTATTTGCACGTGTACAATTTTATACTATGATTTCCCAGCATGCATGATTCGTATGCCTCTTGAATTTTAAAATAATTGTATGATTATACGTTTAAATTTCAAAGGGCATACGTGATTACATTGATAAAGAATAATATCGAATTTTTAAATATATCGTTTTTAGTCGTAAGCATTTATTCGAATTTTATACAATGATTGCCCAGCACGATTTATATGCCCCTTGAATCTTGGAACAATTGCATGATTATAAGGTGAAATCTCGAAGGGCATACGTGATTCGATGGGTAAAAAAAAATTCAAAATTTTGCAACTTTTCTGAATTTTTTTTGCAGTTTTGACCCATGGTAATTGTTTGCCATTTTGTATACCTTTATTTAAAGGTATAAACTGAATTTTGCAATAGGTTTCGTGAATGATTCGATTGATTAAAAAAGAAAAAAAAAATTACAAATGTAGTAGTAGGCACTAATCCTCGAGACCCGCGCTACACGTATGCCGAGGGTTTTCTGCTGAATTTTGTCATCAAAATGATTATTTGGTACACATGGCATACGTGATTCGATTAATAAAAAGCATTTTTTTTTTTCAAATGTAATGGACGATCTTAGCCCAAAAGATCCGCCCTACACATATGCCGATGGTTTTCCGCTGGATTTTTTTTTACAAATCATCATTAAACGTGCATGGCATACGTGATTCAATTGATTAAAAATTGATTTTTTTTATCAATTTGAAACTCAATTGTACGAGGCATGTCCTGCGATTACGATCTCGCACACCCGCGTCGTTAATCTACACCTACTAAATGACGAAAATCCTGAAGGGCATACGTGATTCGATTGATCGAAAAAATCTGCACCTAGCTGCCAGTTTATTAAATGTTAAACTAATGCGTAATTAGTATCAATTGCATATTTAATAAGTGTAGTGTTTACATGCTGTATTTCAAGATTTTCATATTTAATTTATCTCATATTTTGATTGCATTTAGTAATTAAAGTCCTACTCGTAGATTAAAAAAATATCGTGTTTGATACGTTTTCGATACTTGATATTTTACAGTGATATATCCACAGACAAACTACCCTAGAGACCTGAAATGTTTACGAATTTCTAAGCGAACTATTCTATCAAGGTTAGAGGAATGAGACGTAAGCGGGCGGCAAGGTAACGTCACGTACTAAACGAAATAGTGATGTACTCGTAGATATTGTATATTATATCGATAAATACAAGAATTATTTTCATAAGCTTATTTTAAGAATAGAAATAATAAAATATGTATATATAATCAAAACAAGATTCTTTATTTCGAAACAAAAAGATCAAAAATTTGGAATAGAAATGCAAATCAAATTCGTTTGGGTAGTACGTGTTTCTCCTAATGTAAAACTTTTTAACAAAAAATTAAATTGACAAAAAACGAAACTGAAAAGCTTTGGTGGTAGAACCCCACCCAACCTTTTCGTCTGTATGTATTTTTTTAACCAACTTTAAAAAGAGAGAGATTCTATGTGCGTCTGTATGTTTTTTATTGTATGTTTTTTATACTTCCGAGGTCGTCCCATTTCAATTGCACTGGTATTGAGCTTGGCCTTTGAAGATACACGAAATAATAATTACTAATTATAAACTTTATTTATATTGATGATACATTTTTATGTCATTTCGTTCTATAATTAGAAAAGTAGTTAGTTGTAGACGCATCCTATATATTTATTTAGACCAAGGTCACTCAAATGGGAGAAATAAAAAAAATTAGGAAAAAATGTAAACCTACTAGAAATAAACACTGAAAAGTATAAAATAACTATCCTTTACTCATTACAACTCAAATATAAAAAAAAATACTTTATACATACGATATAAATACATATATAATTAAATTTGCTAGTGTTAGCCGACGGAAATGTCAAAAGCGCTCCCATGCCTAGGCAAAAATGTGTGAGAAGAATGATGAGATTTGAAGAAGCGAAAGAAGTATGTAAGGACCGCGACGCTTGGCGCTCCGTCCCTCTGACTACCCCGTTAGGGATATGGTGTGAAGATTGTATGTATGTATGTACATAATTAAATTTGACGGTTATTAAAGTGGGTTCCAAATTAATGTGCCACAACAGAAAGTCTATTAGTTTGGGAGGCTTGCATCGATTTCAGTAACTGTCGAATTTAGGTATTTGTATCGTATGTATAAAGTATTTTTTTTTTGTATTTGAGTTTTGATTAGTAAAGAATAGTTATTTTGTACTTTTCAGTGTTTTTTTTAAGTCGGTTAAATTGTATTCTTAAATTTTTTCCGAATTAAATTGAACCTAAAACTCGAGATATATTCTATCCAATAAAAGAGAATCATCAAAATCAGACTACTCTGTAAAAAGCTACGCATGGTCGTATACAAAAAAAAATATGCACCGACTTGAGAACCTCCATCATTTTTTCGTCGGTTGAAAAAAGAACGGTGACATCTTTTTAATTTAATGATAACTGTGTTTTTTTAATAGAAAAGGTGTATCTCTGTACCAAATTACATCTTAATCCGTTCAGCGGTTAAAAATTTCCCATACAAAGTTTCATCCCCTTTTCACTCCTTTAGGAGTAGATTTTTGGAAAAAAGGAGTATGTTTTTTAATAGAAAAGGTTTTACCTATGTACTATACGAAATTTCGTCTTAATCGGTTCAAGGGTTAAAAATTTCCCATACAATGTTTCATCCCCTTATTCACTCCTTTAGGGGTAGATTTTTGAAAAATAAAACAGCATATGTTCACCCTCTGGTGTCAAACTATGTCCATGCTAAATTTTGTTAAAATCGGTACGGCGGTTTAGCCGTGAAAAGCAAGCAGACAGACGGACAGACAGACAGAGAGACGCATTTATAATATTAGTATGGATATGGATTATACAATTATATAATATTATATAATTTGAGGAAGCGAAAGAGGTGTGTAAGGACCGCGACTCCTGGCGCTCCGTCCTCTCTGACTACCCCGTTGGGGATACAGCGTGAAGTTATGTTATGTTATGTAATGTTATATAATTATATACATGTATTATATTACATATATTATTAATTATATAATGTAATATATATTATATATATATATATATATAATATATATTACATTATATAATTATCCACTGGACTGCATTGTTTCTGTGCTACTGTTACTGCAACTGCTCGCGACGCTCGCGAAGCCCGCTCGCAAATTCCAGACGCTCGCCCCCGCGACAAAGAAACGCTTATATTTCTATAATTACTATACCTATCACAAAAAGAGAACTACTGATGTAAAGCTAAATGTATAAGGATTTCACTAAAGTAAATTTAAATACTTCGAACTGAGAAACTAATTTTTACCAGCAGGTTGAACTTAAAACACGGAATTTTTTTTTTGTTTTTTTTTTAGTTTTACGCTGATTTCTTTAGAAAGAACAATAGAAGTATATAAATGTAATCACTTCATTATAAAGTAGACTCTCTTAGCTTTTTAGTGATACCAAAAGTATATGTGAAACCTGTGTAACATGAAGAGTAGAACGCAAAACGTAATACACTGTAGCGGACAAATTTCCTGCAAGCGACAAGTGTCGCTTGAAGCAAGTTTGAACGTTCGCGCGCTTCGCGCGTCAGAAAATGTGCACAAGATGGCCGACCAAATAAGGCCTTTTTACGCTATCGGTTTTGTTAACGAGGTTTGTACGATACTAATACTTTATTGTAATAAATTTAAAATAAAACCATTTACATGATAATACGCATTTAGTATTATTAGATACACTAATATTCATTATTGTTTTAGACATATCTTAAAATAAATTTAAAATAAAACTATTTTCATGATAATACGCATTTATTATTTATCTTTAGATACACTAATATTTATTATTTTTTTTGACATATCTTAAAACCATACATATATTTATCTTACGGGATAGTCAAAAATACTTAAACATAACCAACAAAAATGTACGAAGTGATCACGAAGTAGGTAATTTTCTTCAGCTAACACTGGCTTAAAAATACCTGAATACAGTCAACAAAAGTGTCGGTAGCAATAATATATTAGGTAATTTCCTTCAGCTAACACTGGCTTAAAAATAGCTGAATACATTCAACAAAAATAAAAGTAGTGTACACAAGTGATAAAAATTACTGAATACAATCAACAAAAATGCAAAAAGTAGTGCACACAAGTGATAAAAATTACTGAATACAATCAACAAAAATGTACGTAGTGATCACGAAGTAGGTAATTTCCTTCAGCTAACACACTGGCTTAAAAATATCTGAATACAGTCACCAAAAATGTAGGTAGCGATAATATATTAGGTAATTTCTTTCAGCTAACACTGGCTAAAAAATATCTGAATATAGTCGCCAAAAATGTAGGTAGCGATAATATATTAGGTAATTTCTTTTAGCTAACACTGGCTTAAAAATAGCTGAATACAATCAACAAAAAATGTAGTAGTGTACACGAAGTGGTAAAAATTAATGAATACAATCAACAAAAATGTTCATAGTGATCACGAAGTAGGTAAATTCCTTCAGCTAACATTCTGACTCAAAAATAGCTGAATACGGTCAAGAAATATGTAGGTAGTGCCTACAATGGTAAAAATAACTGAATACAATCAACAAAAATGGAGGTAGTGATCACGGTGGTAAAAATTATTGAATAGGAATAATCAACTAAAATGTAATAATAATATGATCATCTCAATGTGGTGATGCGCGGCGCGACGGGCGGCGAGGCAAGGAATATGTTGTGGCTCAAACCAACCTGAGACTGGTCGACCTCGGGGTTCCGGCTCTGCATGTGAAACTATAGCATCTGTTACATGAAAAAAACACTTTTTGTTAAATTTGCTTACACACTAACACTAAGGGTGACTTACGCCAACTATTTAAGCTCGATTTAAGGATTTGACATCTCGCTTGCATCAACTATTATATCGTTGGTGGAAGCGAGATTTCAAATCGAGATCTTAAATCGAGTTTAAATAGTCGGTGCAAGCCACCCTAAAATGATTGATTTAATGAAATTACTTCTATCAACGACCTCACAGGAGAATGTTCTCTGAAAACGAAGTAGCACAAACCAATATAGAACAGATCACTAAGTACTAGGCATGTTACTCTTAGAAAGATATATGACAAATAATTTCAAAGCACGTCACCTGCGCTTACGCTCACTGGCACCAGGCAAGACAGGTCTCACAAGCATCAAAGTAGAGGACCTAAAAAATCAAAATAAACACTTTTTTACTACTTACTATACACCCCTATAAGGGATACAGCGTACATACATCATATTATGCGAAGTGTGTAAGGTGAATGATACGATTCGAAAAAGGGGAAATATATATACATTCTGAAGCTTGAACAATTACATATAAAAACGAAGTAATTACGGCTGCTGGAATAATGAGCCACTTGAGCTCCGTCCGCGTCCGCGCCCTCGTCCTCGTCCACAAGCATACCACGTCCACGGCCCCGGCCACCAATATTTTCCAAGTTATCGCTAAAAATAATTTAAAAAATACTGTATTTTGTTTGTTCTAATATTAGGAATTTTTCCCGTACCATAAAATCGGTCATGTATCGGGAGCCTAAATTCCTAAACACAAAATGGCCGACTTTTATTAGAATTTCGAAAACGATGTGATTATCAATTCCAAGCAAATAAATGTTACAAAAATACATTGTAATAGATGTAGAAATGAATAAACTAGTTAGTTATAACAATATTTCGAAATAATTGAGTACAAATATTACGTATTGAACGACATTTGCAATGGCGGTTCTTGATTCTTTGTTGTAAACAATATGCTACGTTCTAAAAATTACCTGAAGTGCTGCAATTTATATACAAGCGGAAAGCACGATTCATAACGATAATTTTGATGCATATATCCAGAACAAAACATGTATTCAAAGTATAGAACAAACGAGATAAAGAATAAGTTCATACACTTTTTTTTACTTACGACGCGTAAAATACATTGAACTTTAAAATTTTTTCGTCATTGCTCAGTGCAATATAATAATAGCGGATAATATTTAACACAACAGGCATTTCATATTAGTATTACAAATGAAAAAAAGAGTTCGTTGCAATTAGATTTGGAACTCAAAAATAATTTTATTTATCACTCGCCATTTGTAATAACGCGTTCATTGAAAATATTTTCATTGCAGATTTTACGATTTCTTTTCGAATTAAAACTTAACCTTTTGTTAAAATATTTATAGTAATAGAAAGCACAATTCAACACGATCATTTGGTTATATGCAAATTGTAACAAAATATATACTTACGACATTATTTCTTAATTTCAATGCGCACAATGGACAACACACGTGTAGAACTTTGTCACAATAAAAACGATGAAGTTTGACATTTTACTTTTTTTATTCCAGAGACTAAAGTATGTTAAAATCGATAGTACGTGGAATCGGAATTCAATCGGAACAATAATATATATCATTTGTATGACATTCAACAGCTCCAAAAATACAAAAATTAAAACTAAAATGCCTAATGCGCCCGGCCTCATATGAGGCCACGAGCACGTTCTCGCGCAGGCAATAAATTACGAATTAGGCCGCGTGCGGTTCAGTGGGTGTTATACATATTATATTATTATTTAGTATGGATGGAACTAGGTATATATTTTCAGAGTGGTAGTCATTATAAATTCTCAAAATTAATGAAAAATATATTGATATATCGATACGTTTTTTCGCGTCCCTACTTACACGTGCCATCTTGCAAGAGTGAGGACGCAACATGTAATTATAGCTTGCTAGACAAGGATAAACGCTGACTCAAAGCTACCAGCGACCAGTATAGTGAGAGCTCTGCATTTTTTGATATAAATTTTTATTATTAATTTTGTACTTACTGATGAAACGTGATATTATCCTTTTTGAAACTATTTTTACGACTGTCACTACCACACCACTTTACAGCGCAATTTGGCATTGTTTACGTAATTTATACTATATTTTTTAAAACAATTAGACACAGGTCACGGATCTACTTTCTGGTTAATACTAAAGGAGCGCGCGTTTGTGTTTGAAGTTATATGAGCGTTTGTGCGCATCGATGGCAGAAAACGGTGGCCTTTCATTTCCTGTCTTTAGGCTAATTTGTATGTGGATATATCGAATAACAATATTTTGTCTGATAATATCGATCTATCAAAAAAGAAATATCGATATATCGATATTTTTTCATCATCGCTACATTGCAGTCCCGTGGGGATTACGCAAGGATTAGAGAACGTTAGAGGTATCTTCTCCTTAGTCTGTGGTTAGAGGTAAGATGTCTGTCGGTTTGTGCGGCGTATTCATAGGATAATCGCGTATAAAACACATTCGCCTTCATTTCAAGAACTTAAATATCTTGTACATAAAACGAGAATAAATACAAAATGAAGGATTTTGCTTCATAAATATTTTATATAACTTGTAAGATAAGTAGCGGTAAATTTGACATTATAGCCATAAAGTATTGGCAAAGGAAATATTATTTTATTTATAAACTGGATTGTATGCGTGAAAAATAGCTTATAATCGAATATTTTTATCGAAGTAGCCGATCTGTGTCATCTTTCTCAAATGTGTTTTAAACCTATTCGTCTATTTATTTCGTTTAACAGGGTGTTTACCCAAGGGCGTCGCCAAGGGGGGCAGGGGGGCAGTTGCCCCCCTAGAGATCAAATGTAGCTAGCCGCAAAGCGACCAAAGTGCGAGCAATTGACTTCCCTACCTATTAATAAATTCCGCATCGCATGACAAAACGTAAATAAATTCACAAGGTTTAATGTATATTGTTTAAGTATTGAAATATTCAGAATAACATTAACATTTTGACATCCGTTTTTAAAATCGCCGCCATTTTCATCACGACTATATCAGATTTGCCAAAACGCAAGGCCATTAAACAGTTTAAAAACATGTAGGTAGGTATGGTGTGTGTGTGCATTGCATTTCTTTCTACGACAGCCGTTCACCAGCATTCACATTAGTTTTGTATAATTTGTATGCAGCATACCTAAATAAAGTAGAAGTTATTGTTACGAACATACAATTTTAATTGGTTTTGTGGACAATGCCATCTGTAAGTGTTCATAAGAAACACTTACAGTTGAATAAATCGACTACAATCCTTGTAAAACCTAGTATTGCTACTCGACGCTAGATGGCGCTTGTTCAATGAACTCAGTTACTGGACCAGGTAGAATGTTACCGTACATTCTAGTATGATGTTCGTTTGGGTATATAAAGACGTGAGCCGCTGCGAGCAAGTCATTTTTTAATTGGAAGCGATCAAGAAACAAGCTAAACAAGCGAATTGGAAAGCGAATATAAGACTAACGGCTTGCCTGTGTTAGTCAATATTGATTTATATTTATTAAATAATAAGATCTCAGTGTTGAGTTGTGAAGTTTCTGAGTGTGTCTCCATTCATCATCTTATCAAAATGGACATCAGAAAGTTTTTTGGTAAGTTATGTACTGCTTTAATCTTGGACTTGGAGCTAGTATGTTTATTTTATTTCTCTTAGCTAATAGCTTTGGAAACGGATATACTAGCTAGAGACGTATAATAATCGTTATGAATATCATTTTTAATTTTATCTGGCATATTTTTGATGTGGAAAGAAAGGATCGATTATGTGGAAGGGAAATGTTAAGAAAAACTATTATTTTATTAAAAACGAGTTTATTTATTCAATCCCTATGAATTTAACGTTAACTAAACAGTGGTTTCGTTTTCAGTAATTAATTATGAAAACAAAACATAAATTATATTTGTGGTTTAATTAAATACAAATTAAAACAGATCCTTGATATAAATAAAGCTAAAAAATACAACTGAGTATTTATTTTAATATTTATAAGTAATTGAACAAAACTGCTCTCCCGTATAAAATTTAATTAATTACATAAAGTTTTATCAAAGCGTTTTGTTTTGCAGGAAGTTTGAAACGAAAAAAAACTGATGGATCAAGTAGCGACAGCGATGAACAGGACAAAGTAACGACAATATCGTCACCACAACCACAACAGGTTATATTCAGCCGCAGGAACTACCTAGACCAAGTTCCTCTAGATATCTGGCGCCGAATCCTGATTCATTGATGGATGACTGCAATGAAAATGGTATCGGACGATATGTTGGACGGGCACACATGTTATCAACCGAAAATAAGAAGGAATTGATTGAAAACTGTTGGTCCCCTTCCGCGACCTATATCTTTGCGGAAGATGCAAAACATTTAAAGAGAAAATTTAATTATTCTTGGTTGGAAACATACTCTCCATGGTTGATATATTCCAGGCGCCAAAAAGGAGCATTTTGTAAATATTGTACGTTGTTCCCACCAAATCCAAAATCATTTAGAGGCATATTGGGATCATTTACTATAAGGCCCTTTTGTAAGTTCAAAGATATTCACGAGCAGTGCAAAAAGCACATTGAAACCCACTTCCATAAGGAGGCATTGAAAGCTGCTAAATCTTTTCTCGAAGATGTGCCTGTCGATTTGCAACTGAACAAATATTCCAAGGGAATTATTGAAGAAAATCGCAAAATTATAAAATCTATTATTTCCTGCATTACGTTTTGCGGGTCACACGACTTAGCACTGAGAGGTAAACATTATGGTGAAGGTATTCTCGAGGATTTATACAGGCTGCGAATTGACGCGGGAGATTTAATTTTACAGAAACACATTGAGCAAGGGAAAAAGAATACAAGCTACCGTTCAGTGGATATTCAAAATGAAATTATTGGTATTTGTGGAAGCGTTATTAAGGCTGATATTATGAAAAAAGTGAAAGAAGCAGCAGCATATAGTGTTCTAGCAGAACGAAACAGCTGATATTTCTGGCACTGAACAACTATCGATTGGGATGTGATATTTTGATGAAGAAACACAGGAAGTCCAAGAAATGTTTGTCGGATTCAATGAGCTAAAAGATTTGGATGCGAAATCGATTGCACATAGCATAGATGAGTTTTTGACAAAAGAAGATCTGAATATAAATAAATGCGTTGGTTTTGGATTTGATGGTTGTTCAACGATGTCAGGAATAGACGGAGGGGTACAAGCGATCTTACGCAAAAAGTACACCAAAGCCCTCTACTTTCATTGCACGTCCCACAAACTGAATCTAGTTATCAATGATCTAAATTCACTTCCTGAAATTAGAAATGCCATGGGAACCACCAAAGATACTATAAACTTTTTTCGGGAATCAGTTTTGAGGAGGAAGTTGATACCTAATATTTCCAGACTTTGCGACAAGTTGGAGTAAGAAACACAAAACCATCAGAGTTTTTAAAGAAAATCATCCAGTAATTCTGGAAGCCTTACAAACATTATCTCAGGAAGGAAATAGTGCAATTCGGAAAAGTACCTTCCAACTGCATGCGGCTACTTCCAGAATTTCTTTCATTCTCGGGATTATGTTGGTAGCAAAATACTCGGCTTTGATGGAACCCGTTGTCAACGTACTCCAATCTGTAGCTTTGTACGTGGTCAAAGCCTCGGAACACGTTAAAAGGATTTTACTTTTAATTAAAAACCACCGTGAAAATCCGGAAAAAGTGACAGACGAAATTATAAAGGAAGCTACTGCTGTAGCGGAGAAAGTCGGACTGGAGGAGCACATTACATCAATGCCGCGTATTACGGGGAAACAACGTCATAGAAGCAATCATCTAGCAGAAAGCCCTTCAGAATACTGGAAGAGGTCTTTAGTAATACCATACTTGGATTCAATTATCACCTCCCTTGAAGTACGTTTTGCTGAAGAAAACACGCCATCATTCGCATTATCTAAGTTACACCCGGAGCAGATGCAAAAGATGACAACTGAAAATCTATTGTGAAACTTGTGAATCTATTGCCCAGTTTTATGATTTACCGAACATAAAGAATGAAATCGAACTTTGGCAGCAATTGCGGCACGATAGGCTTAATCTAACAAATCTAACAGTTGTTGATGTCCTAAAAGAAACAAATTCCTTCTTTCCCGAAACGGAAAAGGCATTGAAAATTTTGATCACTTTACCATGCACGACCTGTACAGTAGAGCGATCCTTTAGCAGCCTCAGAAGACTAAAAACATGGCTAAGAAGCACCATGGCAGAAGATCGCCTTAATGGTCTGGCCATGATGAGTGTACACAGAGCTATAATAAATAAAAACCTAAATAATTTTAATGATAAAGTGGTTGAAAGTTTTGCAAAAAATCCCCGCAGGTTATGTTTTAATTAAATATTTTTTTGTTAAAATAAATAATTATTACTGTGTTTAAAAGTTTGATTTAGTTATTGTGCTGTCGAGGGCTCGTGAAGTTTTATACATTGATATTAGAACCGTTCTTATTACAATCGTCATCGAGGCAAAGACTTCCAAAGTGTAACGCTTCATGCTCTCGGCGTTCATATTTTTTATCCTTCATAATATTGTCCCATTGCCCCCCCCCCCCTTAGTCATAAGCTGGCGACGCCCATGTGTGTACCTACATAATTTTTCGAGGTTTTCAATTCAATCGATTCACATATAAAGCATGAATTATATTTGTTGGTAATATTTGAACAGATTTTACTGCCAGAATATTATGTTATCATATGTATAATGTTTGTATCGTAACATTTATTTATATTATATACCTATATTACATTTGTACTATTTTATTTTACGAAGTTTATCATGATATCTCATTGAAAGGAAATAATGAGTCTTTTGCTAAGAAATCATGTATGTACATACTAATATGTATACAAATACATATTGTCGTTACCATACTTACATACATTTCCATATTATGTTATCATTCAAAAGATAACTGTTATATAATATAATATACTGTAATTATTATGTATTGTATTTTATATGATTATAGCTGACACGCTTAGGTATTTCAACTCGAGTAGCGCAGTCTTGACAGTAGGTACAATATTACGCATCACGTCGAAACCAGTTACAGTGTACAGTAATATTCAGAGACATACACAATAATTATTAATTAAAAGCTATTTAATTTATCTCTTTTAAACAATAAACTAAACAATTTGCCGTGTTAGTACCTACATAAAATAAAAACATAATAATTTTATTTATTAATACATTAAATATATTACTATACAGGAAGAAATCATTATAATAATAAACCATGAAAAATGAACCATGAAATGACAAAGAGTATCATTTAAAAATATATTTTTAAAGAATATTCTTTCAGTACGTATGAGAGAAGATTTTTAACTTATGCAGTTTAGACTTTACGTGCTACAGGGCCATCAGCTTGGTCAGCTTAGCACGTAAAGTCAAGGTATTTACTGAAGGTATGGAAGGTGTTTCTGAAAGATATTTGTGGAAGGCGCAAGGTGGTTTTAGGAACGGTAGGGGTTGTATGGATCAGATTTTCTCGGTTCGCGTTATCGTGGGGAAGCTTCTGGCCGGGACAGAAAGTTTTCTGCGCTTTCGTGGATCGTGGATCTTGAAAAAGCATTCGTTAGAGTAGTGCAAAAGAAAGTGTGGAGTTTTTTCTACCTGAATATGGCGTAGAAGGCGCCTTACTGCAGGCTGTGAGGTCAAAATATCGAGCCCACAGAACCTGTATAAGTATAGACAGTGACATGTGACGACCTCCGTGGCGCAACGGCTTAGCGCGTTGGAAAGTAAAACGGGGGTTGCGGGTTCGATTCCCGTCTCGAGTCTGGGTGTTTATGTATAATATGTATATATTTACAAAAGAAAAGTATATAAGTAGTATATCAGTTGTCTAGTACTCATAACACAAGCGCTATGCAGCTTACTTTGGGACTAGATGGCGGTGTGTGAAATGTCTGAGAGCATTATTTATTATTTATTATTATTATTATTTATTATTATGTGGCTTGGTTCGAAGTCTGTTCAGGCATCAGACAGGGCTGGCTGATGTCTGCATGGGTGTTCGTGCTGTATTTGGACAGTTGCCTCCAGACATTGAAAGGTAGTATGAGTGGCATGATATGCGATGATACAGTGGTAAATTGCCTATTGTTCGCAGACGATACTGTGCTTATAGCACCATCTGAAGCAGAGTTGTAAACGCTAGTCACGTCCATGAAAGAATACTGTGAAGTGAAAGCATTGAATATGATAACAAAACTAAGGCTATGGTGTTTGAATATGTACAGTGTGAAATATGGATAAACGGAAAATGTCTAGAACAAGCGAACGAAATTCTGTATCTGGGGAGTGCGTTTTCTAGGAATGGAAGGCGTGAGTTGGATGTGGAGAGACGGGTAGCAGCTGGCAATTAAGGGAATGGTGCCCTGTCCACATTAGTAGGCAGTGTGAATATATCTGACACAGCCAAAATGGCCATTTACAATGCGGTGTTGGTTCCAACTTTACTGTACTGTATGGTAGTGAGGTCTGGATATGCCCGAAATCGAGTGAAAGTAAGATAAATGCAGTAGAAATGCGATTTCTTAGAAATATATGCGGTGTCACCCTTGTGGACAGGATAAGCAATGAAGAGATACGCAGTATGACAGGGTTGCACGACAGTATTATTGTAAAAATGAAGAAAGGGATGCTTAGACGTTTCGGGTACATAGAAAGAATTAGTAAAAAAAGACTGACGAAGAAAATCTACAAAGCGAAAGCGAGTGGTAAAAAAAGCCAAGCAAGACCAAGGCTGACTTATGGGTGTTAGCCGACGAAAAAGCACTCGCATGCCTAGGCGAAAATGTGTTAGGAGAATGATGAGATTTGTGGAAGTGAAAGGAGTATCTAAGGACCACGACGCTTGGCCCTCCGTTCCCTCTGATTAACCCACTAGGGATACAGCGTGAAAATATGTAAGGAAATTTGTTTTGATTGGAGAATTTTCTATGTGGGGATTCGGGGGAATACAGTGTCAGTCAATTTTAAAAAAATGAGCTATGCGCTAATCGCGCGTTACATTAGATAAACTATTTGAAGCAAAATAATTAATCTAATCTACTCGGCTGATTTCGTCAGTTCAAATTCAAATTTATTAATTTGCCATTGTGTCGTTAGTTTTGATATGAAACATCTTATATGCGGCGGGTCAGACTGACTGTTGGCGTGGCGACTTGGCAACATGTATAAGTATACGAGCTCAGTACAAGTGTGACGCAATGCCATGCGCTTGTACTGAGCTCATATACCTATAGCCTATGCAGTGTTGTTATTTACTTCGAAAAATCTAAATATTTTGTTTTTTTGTTTCAGATAAATTGACTTGGGATTTCAATTTATTGAAGAATCGAACGTTACCTAATCGCTAATCGTTTATTTATTTAACAGAATATTGATTGTTTCTCTGTGTTTTCGACTTCTTCGGGTTCCGGTATATCCATGCCTCGCCTGTGTCGAGGTTCAATTCATTCGGGAAGAATTCAATTCGTGTAGAAATCAACAAGTTTAGTTTCCATGTTATCCATCCAAAATTTATCGTCCCTTTTTATATTAGAAACTTTTAACTGTTTCGATTCTCCGCCCCGGATACCCAAAATGCACTTTTCCTTTCGCTTACATGGAGTTGTCCCTGTATTTGATAATACCAGTTGCTATTAGTATTAATATATTCGGTGTCTGTTTTCTTGTCATATTTGTACTTTGTTATTTTTAACAGCAGCTTCAATGCCGTTTTGTAAGCTGCTACAGGACATTTCACTTCGACTATTGTATCCTTACCAACAATGCCGTCCGGTCCGGTTCCATGAAACGGATGCTTGGTTTGTATGAATAGACAAGGTTCAATTAGTAAATTCTCTTGTTGTGCTAATTATTGTATCGCAATTTGTTCGTTCTTGATGCCATGTACCACTACTATCGAGTTGCTAATATTTTCTTTATATAAAATCTTTTTGACCAGGTTATCGAAGTTTTTCTTTCTTTTTACTTGGCCAAAATTCGTACTTAAAATTAAAATTCGTGCTTAAGTATTTTTATCCATTCTATTCATTTTCTATTCATTCTCTCGATAGGTGTTCTATTTCTTACAAGTCTTTCTTTCGATAGCTGTTCTATTTCTTACAAGTACTTCTAGGTTTGCCAAAAAAGTTTCCTTCGCCATGCTAAATTCTAGAAAAGTCATATCCGGTGTTCTACTACTTGATTCGTAGTAGTCATGTTGCTTTTTGAAATGAGATGGAGGCAATTTGTTTTTTTTTCTGGGAACAGTATTAGATATTTCTCTTTTCCTCTTTCTTCGCTTTCCATTTTTTTAAAGAATCCTGTGGATTTTGGCCTAAAATGCTTTTGTGAAGATTATAGATTGGTTTACTTGTATTGAATGCCACTACAGCGGCCTTACAGCATGCTTGATATGATCGGCGCTGTGCAAAATTATTTCTCTTACCGCCCACGTATTTCGCAACTAAACTGTTAAAGCGTTCCACTGTGTTGATGCCTCCGTCTTCTATTAGGCTGCGTGCTTTTCCAGCAACACTAGATACTATGACACACAATCAAAACCAAATAGGTGAACTTTCCAATTTAGCGGCGATCGGGCTATCTTCTTTGCTCCTTCTGTCACAGTAATAATAGTTATATTTTTGGTGGTCATCGAAAACATGTGGTAAGCAGTTTTAAATATCATCATACAAAAGCATAATTGCATCTGTTTTATTCTTTTCTGTTTTATGATGTTGTATGCAAGCAAATATAGATTTTCTCATAGTAATTATTATTTTATTTGTAATAAATTTTCGGTGACGGAGAGGATATTTCAGTTGGTAATAGCTCTTAATTTTTTACAAAAGTTACGTAATGCGTGATTCCTACATTCAATTTTTTCTATAGTGTGATTCGGATATGGATTTAGGCTTAATAATTTGAAGTATGTTGAGGCGTCTCCGTCGGCTATCACTCGATCGTACATAATACCATACATGTCAATACTTTGCTTAAATCCTTCACAAATGATCTGAGATTCCATTCCACTGGAAGGACCTTGATAATTTTTGTAACATCAATGCTCATTAGGTGTAACGCCTTTATTTTGAGCTCTTGCACAAATTAAACAATATTTGTTTTTAATCCCTATAAATAGGACTTTTTTTATTATTATTCTCTACCAATAATAACTGCTGCACCTGACAGAGCTTTGTAATTATCTCCGTATGATCGAGAACACCAGCACCCGTCGACATAAACATCTACTAACGGGATACCGTTTTTAATGCATCCTTCTGCTATTGCAGCTTGTTTCTCACGATCAGCGGCTGCTTCCATAGATTGGATAGGAGGTTTTTCCCACTCATCAAACGCTTTATTTTGAACCTTTGTATAATAGTCCTTTCCACAAACTGGTAAATTCATAGCAGTCGATAGCTCCTCAAACTGTGAATAACCAATGCCAGTAGCAATGATACCGGAGACAGCTGCAGTATTTATGTCAACTATATTAGTAAGGTTTTTGTTTTCTGAATCTATTTTAAAGGTCGCTTTACAGAGATTGCATCTAAATTTATAAGTAGAAAAAAGGCCTATGCGGTTTTCTCCAACCAAAATTAGATTTTCCATTTTACAATTAAATGAAGAACTATGTGAAGCTATTTTTGACAACTCTGTTAAAAAATATTTCATGTCTACAATTCTTCGACCTAAAACCGAAGAAAACGATTCTTCACTTTCAGTTCTGCAAAAAATTATAAAGAATTATTCATTTTATTAACTGACTTCAAAAAAGGAGGAAGTTTTCAATTTGGTTGTAGTTTTTTTTTATGTTTGTTACCTCAGATCTCCATCATTTATTTATAAACTAATTTGAAAAATTAAATTTTTGTTTGAAGGTAATAATTGGGAGGTAGTCCTATTTCAATTTAATTGATATCGGAACTTGGACTTCGAAGATACGCTAAATAACGTTAACTGCTTATAAGGTTATTTACACTGATGATTCTCTTGTTTATTATTGTGCTCTAGAATTAGAAAAGAAGTAATTGCACACCTAACCTAGATATTTATTTAGCTCAAGGTCGCTCAAAAGGTAGAAATAAAAATTTTTTAAGAAAAAATAAACCGACTTCAAAAAACACTACAAAGTAAAAAATAACCACATATACTAATCAAAACTCAAGTACAAACATAATAAAACTATAAATACGATACAGATACCTATATAATTAAAATCGACAGTTATCGAGATCAGTGTCAAATCAATGTGCTACAACAGAAAGTGTATTAGTTGGGTAGGCTTGGCTTAGTGTTTTTTTGACGTCGGTTTATTTTTTTTTGTCGAATATTCTATGTTACAGAAAAGAGTGTTCTTTACTGCTGGTTCTTACTAACCTACCACACTACCACAATTATTATTTTCAGCGTTAATTATTTTTTTAGATTTTTCATTTGACTACCTCCGTGGCGCAACGGCTTAGCGCGTCGGAAAGTAAACGGGGGTTGCGGGTTCGATTCCTCGAGTCTGGGGGTGTTTATGTATAATATGTATTTATTTACAAAAGAAAAGTATATAAGTATTATATCAGTTGTCTAGTACCCATAACACAAGCGCTGTGTTGCTTACTTTGGGACAAGATGGCGCTGTGTGAAGTATCTTGAGTTTATTATTATTATTTCTGAATTTTGCTATTGGAGACAAGGTAGTGCTACCAGTTAAATTTTTTTTATTTCCAGAAGTAACACAAAGTAACGTGTTATACATTTTAGAATTAGTGATCCAGAAACATTTTTTCTCTTTTTATTTAAGTCTAACTACCCCCAAACATCAATTTTGGAGCGATAGCCTAAAAAGTTTATATCCTGAGTTTAGAAAAAATATTAAAAATATAAAAAATGTCAGGGGATAATATTGCAGTATGCAATTCTTGTATACCAATATAAAAATAATAATAACGGCAACACACCGAAGTTTTTTCCGAGAATGATGGTTTCGGCTTTGTGAATCTGGATTGGTTTAATAACTGATGCCAATGAAGATATAGAAAGAAAATAACATTTAACTATAATTAATACCCAAAGAAAAATTAACAGGAGCTTTTAAATATTATATGAATAAGAAAATTAAGTAACAATCAGGAAATCTATTATTTGTAAAAAAAACTTGTACACACCCCACGAAAACAGGTACAGTTTGTAATTCAGTCTGAACTATTTCGTTATCATTTTGCTCATGGTCGGTTTCCCTGAATAAGAAAACAATCAAAGCAAATTATATAAGTGAAAACCCCAGAAAATCTGTAATATCTATTATAAAAGAAAAGAATCAAAATGGACAAGTTTTATGTCGACGACAACTTGTACTTACTGAAAGAAGCTTGGTAAAATCGTTTGCAGTTCAGTGAGGGATGTACAGTTACTAATTTTGTTTTCAATTCGTCTACAAACAAAAAAATAACGTTTCATTCATTATATTGTACCTACTTATGTATAAAAAATGAATTCTAAAATTGAAAAATTGAATTATAAGATAACTGGTGAATTTGGTGGGCGAGTTGGTCGGTTGAGGAGTACATTTCACTAAAATAAAAAAAGTTATTAAGAATGCTAAATTAAAAGTAATTTTTCATTATTGATCAATTCACTGGTACTTAATCGAAATTAATAAGGTGTCATTTTTTCAAATACTTAACCCATTATTGAAATTAACAAAAATCAAAATTAAATTATGGTATTTGACAATCATACTGTTTTTTACCTAGACTGTAATACGTTTTTCTTCAGAAAAATAACAAATTTTAACATTAAAATTTATTGCATTACATATTTTATATTATAATTATTTTATAATTTTTATTTTTCAAACTTGATTACATAATACGAAAATATAATGCGAGAAACTAATGTTCAATCTAAGAATAAAATAAAATAAAAGCTATAGCAATCTGTGTTACTTAAAGGAGCTTAAAGGTATAGCCAGGCCTTTTTTTATCACTTCTTTTTTGGAGGCACGCTAATTGTCGAAAGTTGTAAGTCCATAATTTTTTGTACCCCCTCCCCACCCTTTGCCACTGTGTTTTGAGGAAAAAATTAAAGTAAATTATTTTTTTATTGTTTAAAAACATAATATCTTTGGAAATAAAACGTGATTATTAAACGTATTAAAAAAATTCCTTTCCTTTGGGGGCATTGCGTGCCCTCACGTGCCCCCACAAAAAAAGCCCTGGGTATAGCTAATGTCATATTCTGTATCGGAACTGCAATTATAAGTAATAGTTATGAGGGTTCGTTATGTTTTTAGTTATAGGAATAAAAACTGTAATGAGAAAGAATGAAATGCTTACAAATTATTCGTCCGTTGTTTCCGATATTGACGCACAGACATTTTCTTTACTTTATTTTTTTTGTTGGCCATTTCGGTATAATATATTTGTAAACTGTTTTTCCCAATTTATATAAAAGCTATACTACCAATGTCAAAATTTATTATTATATTACGCCAATGCTTTTGTTACACTAATTGAAATAATTGTATGTTTTTTGCTTATATTAGCATTGTTATTTTCATTCGATAAAATTTTTATTTCACGGTGTTTCATTACTAATCACATAATAAATTCAAATCGAATAATATATAGGTACTATTATAAATCAATGTTTGATTTCGCTAAATATGAGTACTATCAACACGCTGCCAAAGTGCCAAATGGTTGTCAATGGCGGTTTCCCATGCCGCCAACCCGCTATGCGTTGTGACCACAGAGTACTTTAGTATATTGGTTTTTGGTTGTGACAAGGGATACGCAGGACTTTTTGGCGGGAACGGGAGAAGTGAGGTTGTCATTTTATTTAGATTTTCTATTTTTTACATTTTTAGGAGTTTAAAGTACAACAGTAACAGTATATTGTGTTTTAAAGTTTTGTGTAAGTGAAAAGAATAGAGAAGATCTAAATAAACATGTGTAGCTGAAGTTTTCGCGCTCTTCCAAGAAATTCTTTTTTAACTACAGTAAAGCCTACTATCACTTTATTGGAGGTGTTAGCGACAGTTAATGTTTCTCCAAAAGTTTCGTCATTAGGCTGATGGTCTTGTTACCAATGCCTTAGGAAATATAAATAATAATAATAAGTGACACGCATGTCCCCAAATGTCCCAGTACGAAGGGGAATACCTCACCCCCGTCTTCACCTCTTCAAAAGCACGGATTGGACGCTGGTACCGCGTTTTAATCGTTATCAATTATCAAAATTACATACTTCTTTGACATGCAAATCTTTTAAAAACTTCTTGGTCCTGTAGTGCGATTCTCTAACGCAAATTAGTCAAATTCACTTCTGAATCCGCGGTGAGATTGTCAACTGTGTTTTGGTATTCTCTAAAGTCAACCAGTCAACCATTGAGTAATAATAAATAACTAGAGAGCTGTAATTTAAAACGCGTGTAACGTCTTGTTATGTGTGCGTGCAAGAAAATGTACTCGTGTGCATTGATAGTGATGTTTTTAAATCAATGAATCGATGAGTCAATCTCTTTGACTTACTCGTGATGTTGTTCTTGTGATTTAAATCCTTACAAAATAATGATGAATCTAGTGTTCTAATAAAACTGTTTAACTTATGACATCTATGTAGAATAGAACAGATAATAAGTTTATGAAGAATGTCCAATGATTAACAAATCTTTCTATTGCATTTTATAAATTATGATAACGGTGTAATCAGTCAATTAAAATATTTTGAATATTGTATTATAGGTAGCTAAACTATGAAAATTGGTCGCATATTTCATACACGATGAACCTATTTACACTTTACAAAATACTTATTCATATTATTACTATTATTATTATAGTAAAAATTACGAAATGTTTTCCAAGCCATAAAATGTTTTGTCAATCAAACATTAATTTCTCTTTTGTTAAAAAAAGATTCCTAAAGGCCTAGAATAACATTTCTAGGCCTTTAGGATGTTAGGTTAATAATAAAATAAAATAAAAAACAATATTTTAAGACTTTAATAACTTTATTGACATAAATCAGTACATACTTAACGTTAATATTTACAAACTTAAAACTAAACATTTTGTTAAATAAAAGACTCTCAAGGTTGTAGCTTGGAAAGCTGTCGTTCATTGCTTCGGGTGGCTAGCAAACTGCCAAAGGCGTAAATGTCGCCGCCCGGTCGCTAAGCGGACGCCGCAAAATAGAGCAAAATACACTATATTACATATTTACCTATCTAAGCTCATGTCAAGCGCAAGAGTTTGAAAACTCAAAGTCAAATCAACTTATTCAGGTAAGCCCAATTACAAGGTGTTTTTGAACGTCAAATCTACTTTAGTTTGGTTCAAAGAACAAACCTGGACACTGAGACGAAACAACAAGAAACTTAGTCAGGTATAATTTTGAGTATATCAATGTCTTTAAAACGATCTCTTAGTCATTCATACTGTAAATGATACGTATTGCTCTTTTATAAAATAAAAATTTGAATTACATGTAATTTTTGTTTGTGTGAAATAAAATAAAATAAAAAAAAGAAAATATGCAAAGTACATCAGCTTAGCCGTATCCACATCTGTAATTTATAATAATTTAATTCTAAGCCAATATCTTTAAACCTTTGAATGAGGGTTTTAAGGCTATCTAAAACAGTAATTGCTTTACCTCCTGTTGTTCCATCGGCAAGGTACCAAATATTAAATTTGTAATTTAGATTACAAATGGCAGGATGAATAGCCAAGCTGGACCGAGAGGATCACCTTGTCGACAGCCAAGTTCGGAATGTATTAAATGATCTTCATATATTATTTTTGAAGGACTGCTGTAAGATTACCAAAAGTAACAAGGAGTATCTTTTGACAGAATGAAATCTATGTATATATATATAAGGCAATGTATGTATGTATGTTCCTTATGGACTCCGAAACGGCTGGAGCGATTTCGATGAAATATTCAGGAAATCTTCAGATTGGCCTAGCGGGTGTTCCTGTAAAGTTTGGTAGCGATCGGATCAGTAGAATTTTTTTTTTGTTTTTTTTTTGCAGTATCAAAATAATTATAAAAACGGTTTAGTTTATTTTAACTTCAACTAACGCCCAGTGAAACGGGCCGGGTTGGCTAGTGTATATATAAAAATTTATTGTCCTCTAAAAAGTACCATTTTGTTATACCAATTTCTTATAGAATCATGCAATATTTGCTTTTTATAAATGTATTTTAATCTAATATTTAAGTATTCTTGGCATATACTTTTTATTAACAGTGTTTTATGGTTTTCAAGAAAAAATTGTTCTGATACATGATCGTTAAGACACATAAATACATTTTTATCGTAAAAATGCTTGTATATAGCATTTATTAACTTCATAATAATGTTTGGTTTTGAAATACTATTTTTTTCAAGAGTTAAAAAAGATTTTAATATTTTTTCAGAATATCGACATATATCTATAACATCTTTACTTGGATATATCAATCCTCCTTTGTCCTTTTGACTTATTAACGTATTATTGTATTTTTCTGTTTTAATAGCGAGAAGACATCGTTCACAAAGCAATATATTATTAATTTTTTTTACAACGAATCCAGCTATGTAAATAATTACTTGTACAGCATATTCACTTAGACTATTAACGTCAGACAAATAGTCATGATCTAAATTATTTGGGCTTACTGCAATATCCAATTCATTTTCATCTACTAATCTACTTTTACTCGTTGATCGATTTAGATCTTTTGTGTAATTTAAAATTTTAATATCTTCCAATGGTATACAATTGCCTGTTTCTACGCCTTTGAATTGCGAATTTACCAATAATTTCCTGTATGCAGAATTAAATTGTCTACAAGTGGGATTGTTATTGTACCCCACTTGAGACCGGATACAGCCAAAAAATAATTCTAAATGGTCTTGACTGAATTTGTAGCTACATATAAAATTTAAGGAACTGTTAGGGACAAAAATCAATGTTTTTGAAATTTCTTTCATTGACAATAAATCAATTATTAAGCCCATAAAACCAACTTTTCTATTGGAATAAATAACGTAATTCCCAATCTTCAAGTTTTAATTGCTTTAAATAAATGATTGATTTTTCAATGAAGTTTAGCACAAAGGATTCATTTTCTTTAAATACGGGTTTCCTATATCCAGAACTTTTTAAATTTCTGCTGCTAAGAAAATCAAAAATATTATTAATATTTCTAATAAATGTACAAGTAGCTAGTGAATTATCAAATTTTTTTAATTTTAATTGATCACGGCAAAAATCAATGGCGTCTGCAACTGAGTTACTGAATAGCTGCGTAGCCAATTTTACTTTAATTTTTTGTTTGAAATATTGTACGTGGTTGTTTTTTAGTTTATTTGCCAAATGAAAATTTTCTTGGTTTTGTAAATGATTTAATTTTTGTATAAAATTCCAACATAAAAAATTATTGTCATGATCAATCAAATTCTTTTTATCTCCAAAAGTATTTCTTATTAATTTAATATAATGACAAGAATCTAAAAACACAAATACGTTTTCATCTTTTAATTTAGAATTATAACTAGTAAAATGGAAATTACACCCCAATAAAGTTGCCATTGATATATTGTTAGGAGCTCCATCAAAAGTTATCGACAACACATTAACATTTGTTTCTTTCAACAAATTTAAACACATTGACACTAATTCAGCCTTTTGTGTGCTGGTTAAACCATAAATTAGAAAATAACCCAGAGGTATTTTCCAATGGGCATTGATGCAGTTTAGCATAAAGACTTATACTTCCTTAGCAATAGGTACGTTATCACCGGATAAATTATTGCCGACGTTAATGTATCCGTAAGTTCTGGAGCCATCCCATTCCACATGTTGTCTTATGGCCATTTCATCAATAATCAGTGCAACATACAAAGTTTTATGAGATGACTCGACTTTAGCTTTTACAGTGGCAAATGCTTCTGTAGTAAACCCAGGTTCACAATTAATTACTTGGTACCATTTTGCAATAGTTTTAGGATGAGGCAAACAAGTATCGAAATGTGTTCTGACAAAACTATATGCTTTAGGTGATAAATAATGTAATGTTAATGCAAACTTTTTTAAATTAGGCGAATATTTTTTTGGGACTGTTTGATTTGCTCCTTTTCTAGCCATCCGTAAGATTAGATCCTGATTTTTGGAGTCTATGCTTTCAAGTAAGTTAGTTTCCTCAAAGTTCAAAATATGTTTTTGTTTTAATGTATAAATAATGTTTTTAAGTTTACCAATTTTTTTCAAATTTCTGCGTTTGGCCTCCATCAGTGATTTAATTTTTTTCAACCTCCTCCGTGACACATTTCTGACTTTTTATAGCTTTAATGAAAGATCTTTGATTGTCATCACAGACTGATCATCTGGAGGCGAGGTTTGTGCAGTACAAGAACTGACTTCAATGTTATTTGACATTCTCTGCTTTTCTACAGCTTGAACCTAAACAATACAAAAAATATATTACTATAAAGTATTTTTGCATGCAATAGACTAAATTAAAAGGTAGGCAATTACAACAATTTAAGATATAGAATTAGCTTACAGGATGATAGTATGTCGGGTAGTAACCTGGAAATATTGTAGGGACTGATCCAATTTTTAATCGTTTTATTTTTAAACCGTTTACAAAACACGATGTTTCAAAGTGCAGTGAGCACAGTCTTGAATGTTATGTAGGCTGCCAATTATCTCTACGGACTCTTCTTATCCATTCTGACCTTAAGTCAGATGATATTGGAAAACTAAAAAAAAAATATAATTAAATAAAAGTCGAAGACCATAACAGCCATGATGACCATGACCATGACCATCATGACTAAATAAATGACCAAACAAACTTTACACGTAACAATCGATAACGTGAGCCATTTCATTTGTAGATATAATGTAATAGGTGAATAGAAATTATACCGGTATATAATTCAAAAACCGACGAAACATGAATCTCATTATTACATTTGTATTCTAATATTTCAAGTTAAAAAGAAAACTAATAAACGACAGTATCAATTAAAATTGAATGAACTCCTAATAAGATCAGATACAAGGTTAACTCATTGTGTTAGCACATCACTAAAAGGCATAACCTAAAAGTAAGAAATTTTAAATGTTCCAAAAGTGCAATTATAAGTATTTAATGTATATTTACTAAGCTTTTAAGATATTCTACTTATTTAATGAGATGTATTTTTCACGAATTCATTCATAAAGTTACCATTGATTACGTACAATTTACTTACGCATGAAATGATAAATCCGTATTTTTTTCGCCCAAGACCACAGAGCGACTTTTGCAAAACACTGCAACACATGACATTATTAAAAAACAGCTCTTAAAATAAGGTTAGTTGAGATAATATCTATCTTTAAAAATACCATAAAAATATAAATAAAAAACCAAACGAATTGTTGACACACTAATGTATCATAACAGGGCACGATTCTTCATAGATGTACAGTAATGCCAACCGTATGTTATGTCTCACTTAGAAATACGCTGTGTGATAAAGATAGATCTAAATGTTTTCAAATAATCTTTAAGTTGGTGTTCCTGTCACTACCTCTAGTTATTTATTATTACTCAATGCAGTCAACAGAGTTACTAGCGCCGCCTCGATGAGTACCGGCGGCGAGATGTACTATCGTAAATGAATTTTATGAAGTTTCGCTAAATGTGACAATCCAATCTAAATAAACGAGTTTTTTTTAACGTAATTATCGCGGAAGAAGTTAAAATACTCTAAGACGAAATATCGACTGAGATGTTTACTCTTAAAACAATCCCCGACCAACTCGCATCTAACATCACTTCACTTCGCTCCTAGAATGTTTGGTTTAGAGAATTCCATTTGAAGGTCAAGTGAGTTCGAATGCGGAGTGGGGTGAATTGTCGAGCGAGTCTCGCTTTGGGTGATTCGAGTTTTTACAGAATTGCATGGCTGGAATTGATTGGCACGGTGTAAGAAGGTCATCTTTTTTAATGGCACTTACACTTATTGGCTTTGTTTTACGAGAAAGTTCTTGTACACAGTCATTGTTCGCAACCAACTCATTTTTATATTTATCAACCGACCTATTTTTACTTTGTAGAATCAAATGATTTTTAAAAGTGTATATAAAAATAGAAATAAAAACAGTTGCAAAATTGACGTGAAATGATTCTCTACAGTCATCATCTTTTATAACAAGCATATTCGTCAATTCGTTGAAATCCTCTTCATAGTTTTGGATTTTGGCGGCACTTACGACACCTCAAAGGCGTGGTTACGCGTATCTCAAACAACTTGAAATAGCGGAGTTAGGCTGATCGCACATAGGCTACTATCGCCTAGCGGTTGCATCTCAACAGTTGCCGCGTGTACAATCGATCATGTATTGCTTCAGCAACTGGTTTTTCGAAAGAAATAAAAAAGTGTTGTGCAATCCAGAGAGGCAGACATTGGTAAAAGAAGTGCGTGAGTTGTGTAAGCGAGCAATTAAATAAATTAGCTATTTATGCTACCGCTTGGTCGCTCAAATGACAGAATTAACGTCCGAGCGGCAAAATAGCAGCGTATACAACCGCTTCCGTGACAGTAGCTAATGTACGGTCAGCCTTAGCTCATATTTGTAAGACGTGTCTGAATGCGCTCAAGTACTACATTTCAAATTAAATCAGTTTAGCATGCTTCGCGTAACAATTTTTGAAGTTGCATGAGTTGGATACTGATAATATCTATAAAAGTATCTTCAAATTATAAAAACAAGTTTTGCTCTAGGGTAGATACCATTAATTAAACACAAATAACATTAGTTAGGCGAAATTCATGTAATTTAAATGACATGACTTTAGCGTGAAACGACAGTGCGTGGTCGTACGCGCGACCGCCGCGCGATCGCTAAGCGGAGGCCCCAAAATAGAAGAAAATACACTATATATTAAAATATCTAAGCTCATGTCATGCGCAAGTAACTTCACTCTGTCTGGAGTGGCCAGAGAAAAATGTAATGCGAGGGTGGGACAGTTTTAGAACGCGCGGTGACCGCTAACTACCGCGCGGCCCCCGCGCGATCGAACACAATGTTAGGTAACTTCCACAAATTTGAACGCTATCGCCTAGTGAATAGAGTTTATATTCGGCATTAATAAATACATGAAATGGCAACCGTGTAGCCGCCGTGCGGCGGCCGCAAGACAATTTTGTTTAACCGCGCTGTACCGGTTGCATTAAATCCGTAAAGGAATTTTCAGTGACTATTATTTTTAAAAAAAACAAATTAATTTTGTTTCCATTCCATCCCTAATCAGCCGTGCGATTCTCTAAAGCGCATTAGTCGAATTCACTTCTGAATGCGCGGTGAGATTGTCAACTGTGGACTGGTATTCTCCAAAGTCGACAGACAATCTAATTAAAAAAAAATAAGTTTTATTTAACGTAATTATCTCAGAGTAGTTAAAATACACTAAGATGCAATATCGACTGAGATGTTTATTCTTATAGCAATCCGCGATAAACTCGCATTTAAGATCACTTCGCTCCTAGAATGTTTGGTTTAGAGAATTCCATTTGAAGGTCAAGTGAGTTTGAATGCGAAATGGGATGAATTGTCGAGCGAGTGTCGCTTGGGTGATTCGAGTTTTTACAGAATTGCATGGCATATCACGATTACTGTTGTTCCCTCGGACCAAGAATTAAAACGGACAGAGCTTTTTCTCTTAGAGCGTATCCTTCGGTCATGAGCTGACACAAACTACACCAACAGTTCGAGGTTGGCATACTTATTGTAGGTAACAGTTTTACTCGTGGTACGCTAAGATAGAAAGAGAGATGCGCAAATTCCTTCGACACATGATGATAAGAACGGCAACTCATTATGGCTATCCATTTTGGTTCTTGGTCAGAGGTTGTCTATATTTTCGATTTTTTTTAAATTTATAAATTTCAATTAATATCAAAACAATTTTTTTTAATGTGAAACGGAATTATTGGAATGAAAAAACAATTTGACGATAATCTATTCTACTGCTTTGTTTTTATTAACTTACACAAGTAAAAGTTACAACGAAAACTAATCTTAACTTAAATACAAAAATTAAATGTGTTTATGAACAAATTAATTCTTTCAATAATATCTAAATACAAGTTTAAAATGACAGTGTCTATGAAAGAGTAATTAACAAATCAATAGTTAATAAATTCTTGACTTTTATAGCCATTCAATTATTTATTCCTAATTATACATGGATATAAACTCATATGAGATGTTCCGTGAATATAAAGGATGTGCCAGTATTATCAATACTGGCATCCTGTCACCACTGGCACTGGGCACACGATGACATTTCGACAACGCCTCCTTTTGTGCACTTCAGGGCGGCTTGCACCACCTTTTTTTAACTCGATTTAAGGCTTTGACATGTCGCTTGCACCATCTATTAAATCGTTGGTGCAAGCAAGATGTCTAATCCTTAAATCGAACTTATATAGTTGGTGAAAACCACCTTTAATCTTGTGCATATGTGCATATGTGTGTGTGGGAGAAATTTGTAAAATTAGGTAGAGCAAATGTATACGATAAGCTAACGCTATCTAGCTTAAGTTATATGTTATTAAAAGGAGAAAGAAAAATGTACATGTCATCGATAATAAATAGCAAAAATGATATAATATGAAAACTAGTTCTTCTAGGATGTTGACTTGGATGGAAACGTAATATCTTATAGTCTACATTTACCTACTATTTACTATTTGTTAGCTATTATCAATATTCTCGATTAATCGTTCTAATTATAATCGTTAACAAATGGCAGCACTGTTTTTTTGAAGCTGTTGCTACTTTCACAATAACATGGTATTTTTGAATGTCAGTGAATTTCTCGACTCTTATTTTTTGACATTCAAAAATACCATGATATTATGAAAGTAGCAACAGCTTCAAAAAAACAGTGCTGCCATTTGTTAACGATTATGATTAGAACGATTAATCGAGAATATTGATAATAGCTAACAAATAGTAGGTAAATGTAGACTATAAGATATTACGTAGGTAAATGAAATGAACCAAACGACTAATATTAATATTTGCGATAAATGTTATCATCAAAATAATTGTTAATAAATGGTAACACTCATTTTGAGAATGTAGCTAGTGCTGACATTACAAAGTTATATTAATGCACTTAGTTTAAATTTATTGGCTAAATGCCATCTAAATAATTACTTACCTACCTAAAAAATTATTCTTTCAATATTTTATTTCACGACTTTGTAAGTGATTAATGTGTATAACCATGCCAAATTTCAGCTTTTTAGTACCAAGTCTCTAAATTAAATCACGGACAGAGAGCTTAGCCAAACTATAAGGGTTACTTTAATTTTTTACTACGGAGCCCTAAAAACAATGTTAGGGGTAGCTAAACTATACTCATACATAATAAGTGGCTTAGTCAACAGAGAAGCGCTATTGTTGATACTCAAAGAAGTACAACTTTATTTACCTTATAGTTATAATATACCTACTTCTATTCCTATTTCTAGTTCTCCTTAGAAAACTGATTAATCCCTAAAAAGCCCTCTGAAGTGAGAGAGAAATTACTCGCATAGCAAATTATTAATAGTACATTTCGATACAAGTGTGGAAAGTGTCATTTCTTCACGAGTCCCGGTTTGTTGACCCAAGCCGAAGGCGCGAGTCAACAATAGGGACGAGTGGAAATGACAATTCCGCACGTGCATCGAACGACGTTTTTTAATACATTTGCGAAAAATATAAAACAACGAAAGGAAAAAATGCAGAAATGTAATTTCGCAAAGATTTTTTTTTAGAGGACATGGCAGGGCAGCGGTTTCTATGCATTCAGCCAATTCAATGACAATAATTTATCTAAATTCAAAATAATTTTAATTGCGTTATTTATATTATTTGAATTATACGTATATATCAAAAAATAAATTTGATTCACGCATTAATAGTATTTAAGCTGTAAAATAGTCATTTCATACAAAAATTTTGTACAGAAAACTTTTTGATTAAAACCTTCATGCATTTGGATGTTATTTAAAGGAGAAAAACAAAAAGCACGCGTGCGGAAAAGAATAACTTTCCGCACGCTAAACACACATGGAAAAGTGTACTTTTTGAGCAAATGTATTTAAAAAAAAAATTTTTAATAAATGAAAAGAATAATTTAAAAAAATCATCAGTTTTACTGACATCGAAAACTTGCAGTGAGTACGCCTATAGACGCAAGTGGTCAAAAATTGAAATAGAGTTATTTATGCTGGTTTCGTTATTGGTTCCGTATTATCTAATCAGCTGCCTGCGGTATCACCAAAGCCTTGCCATGCGGATCTTCGAATCTATTATTCGTATTTATATTCATTAAACAAAAAATGCCGTATCCAAGGATTCCAATACACACTCCCGTCACAAACAGCGCCGCTAGGATCCCCTGAGTGAAATAAGGCGCACAATTCACGGGCTTGCCGAAGCCGGCCTGGCTGGCGTCGTCCGATGGAGGCGGGCCGGGGGCTGCGCCTGGTGCAGCTCCTGGGTCGGGGGCTGCTGGGTCTAGAGGAGGATCTTGGGGTGACATTAACTTGACGTGCGGTCCCATGAGAGGCTCGATCTATATACAATATACAATTATACATGCAATATACTATAGACTGCCGATGGAGCGGTGATTAGCCTTCCAAGCCGAGGTAGCCATATTTATTTCTACTTGGACGAATCTCACTATTATTATCGGATACTTCCACCGTTCGTTATGAGATACTCCTAGTACAAGTATAGAGCTTAGATTGAAATTACATAATATGTGCCTAAAAAAGCAATAGACAAAACCTGCTGACCAGCGGGTCAAATACGTTCTTACATTTCACGCATATACTTATAATTTTAGATAGGTATAAATATATAATTTATCTATAGTGATTTTTCAATAATTCAATAATAAGACTCACAGTACCGAAATACGATTCAAACAGAACACCTTAGAAATGTGGTCCAATAGAAACATACTGACCTAGTTTTATAATCCAAATAAAAATACCTATCTAGTCCCGTGATCCAATTGAAAAAGACCAACCAAAACCAAAGTACGAGTAAGTAAATGTGGTCTGTGATGTGCTAAAGTAAAAAAAGGTAGTACCGCGTTACCGCGATTGAATTAAAACAGTCCGACCAGGGTTCTGTCGCAATAAAAAAACACAATCTAGTACCTAGTCCAACTGAAGAAGACCGATCTAATGTCATGATCCAATTGAAAAAACTCGGCCTAGTACTGTAGTCCAATTGAAATAGACCGACTGAATACCATGGCCCAATTAAAATAAGTAGGTATATCAAGCATACCTGGTACTGTGAAATGGTGATGGAGCTGCCGTCCCGGTTGTTGACCAGTAGCATGGGCTCAGCGCACACGTACGAGCGGCGCCAGGGCGCGCCCACGCCCATGTCGGTGCGGCCCACTTCCTCGCCGCCCTCCAATAGCGACACGCTGTCTGAAACCCGCCAGCAGTTTTAATTTTATCGATTCTCTAAATAATAAAAAACAGTGATTCGGCGTTTGTACGAAGATTATGTATAAAAGAATGCTTACTCTCGCATGAATAACCGCGGATACGGTGTGACCCCGATTGGCGCTACCATAATCTCCCTAAATATTGGCGTTGTATGCATGCTACGGCACGTGCGTATAAGCGCGCATACATACAAACCGCGTACGCTATTTTTCTGAGAAGATATCATAATTTGTGTGTACTGTGGTTTGTATGTGTATTAACATATCTTCACGTTATAATCTTTAATGGAGTATTCAGAGAGGATGGAGCCTCAAGCGTTGTCCTCCTCAAATCTTATCATTCTCACAGAACTTCGTCTAGGTCTGCGAGTGTTTTTGACATTTCAGTCTTGGACATCGGACTTTCTTGACTTTTGTTATGCCTGGTTTAATGATTACTTACTCTCAAAAGAGAAAAGTAACTAACTTTTTGACAAATAAATAAGAAGAGAAAGTTACAAGTTTTGTAGGCTTGGTTTCGATTTCAGAAACTGTCAATTGTGTAAGTATCATAATTGGTAGAAATAACGATAAAAATGCTATTCATCTTCAAAATAACCGCTACAATAAAGTGTTACCACTTCAATAAATATAATACTAAAGTAACAAAATATAATAACGCTATAAAATATAGCTTTTAAATGCATCCTTTATTTTAATAATATGAACTACCGAGTAACCAGCTGTCTGTTTTGTAACTAAAATTGAACTGCAACTCGAAGTCGGTGTACGCCATCTTGGTTGACATCTTTTTGCGGCTCCACGTCTGTTCGGCCAGCATCGGTGTCTGGTCGAACATGGCTCGCCGGAAACCGCTAACCGCGTATACACCTTATTTAAAAAAAATAGGCATTTAGAACGTAAAAAATTGTGGGGGACTCAATATTCAGCCGTTTTGGTGTAAAAGAGAGGAGTGGGGAGGGGCAAAATGGAACAATAAAATGAAATACTATCTAAAATAAACATTTTGGTATTACTGTCACTGTCTCGACACTTATGAGAAAAATAGTTCCTTGTAAGAGTTCTTTATTCACAAAAATGACCTCCTCCGGTTGGCAAATCATTTTCCGGGGTGGCGAAAGGCGTTTTCGTACTTCCGCGGCTCTGGCGGCTAATGAGTTAGAGTTATTGAAACTACGTACTTTTTGAACTTACATATGCAAATTGAATGGAGGAATCAGTATTGGAATAAGGACAACCTAACTCCGTCGGTTCACTTCGTTACCCATCTCGCAATATTTGAAGATGAAATTTGAAATTTGAAGATGTCGCAATAGTTGAAGAACCCATAATCGGGGTAGACAAGTTCTAGAGCGGAGACCACGTTTAGGCAAATGTAGTACAGAATGTCCCCAGCAAGATAGAGGGAAAGAATTGAAGTTTGGTATCGGGATGTGGCGTTGGCTTGGCTTATGTCCAGTAGTGGCACTACTGGACATAAGCTCTTCTCATGCCGAAGCATGCAATGAGCATGACATCTTGAGGCTGTATTAGTCCACTACCTACTATACTACCTAGTGGACTAATATAACCTGCAGATGCCATGCTTATAGAGGTTTACATTGATAGAGTATTGTCAGCATCGTTGTGGTATATCTATAACATAATTTTATGTGTATCTTTTTCTAAACCCTGATTAAATAATATGGACTTAATCAATAGTAACAAGTTTTTGCATTGCTTATGTATGTAGTGTTATTTGTATGCGGTTTATTTTAAACTAAATTCAAACTAACCGTAAAATTTAAATAAAGCGCCATCTGTCATTAACATCACGCCTGTATCCTTGGGGGCTTGGGAAGGAGTGAAAGAGACAAAGTTTAATTTCTCAATTACTATTGGGTTCGTTTTTCCCGTGTAGAATGCCACCACAGGTCCCATAGCCAATTGTCGTACTACGTAATATATTTCACGCATAATAAGATCGTGTCTTCTCAATGCATCGGATCTAGTTTCATTTAGACCATCTTGAAAAAATATGTAAAAATATCCATTATGAGCGTCGAACAACTTAAGCTTTGTGCTTGTGCTACTCAAATAAAATATATTATATTGTTGCGGTTGAAATATTTTGTTCAATATTTTAAACGGCTCCTGCACAGACGGTAGAAATTTTACTTTCTTCTCAATGAGGCCTTGCCGTAAATGATAAAACGGCGAACCCGCTTTGTCCTTAATCGAGACATCTTCCATAGCGAAACTGTCTTCAGCGAATATGATGACTACCTCACTTCGCTTTATTGCATCGTGAATGATGTTAGCGAAGTTTGTGGAGCTTATGGTCATGAATGGATTGGGCTCTATGTTGATATCGGTCATCTTGTTCTCGTAGTCCATAAGAAATACTGGTAATGTATTTTTGTCACCGGAACAAACAGCAAGAAAGCATGTACAAATTATGAGTAGATAATTCATTTCGTCCTCAAAATCCTAAGAAAAATGTTGAAACATTATCTATAAGTTTTAAACCAAAGACGCTGACACTTGACAATAATGTTCTATTAAGGTTCTATTTCTATTTTTTTGAGTTGATGTTTCTTGACAATTATTCATAGAAAAACGTAAAAGTATGAAGAGATCTTCTTTATTTTATACCATGTAACTTGGCTGAAAAAATAGCATATTGCGTAGTTTTCTGCGAGGTTATGCGCAGTTGGGCGTTTATTTCATATATTCGCAAATTGTTTTCTACACCGAGTAAGTAATCACTACGTTTTTCTAGTAAAATTGGAGTAGTTTTGCCTTCCAAGTATATACGCTGTTGTACAATACATGGAATTATTAAAATAAGTCTTTATTTACAAAGAGAATGTAATACTATGTAATATTTATTTAGTAGCGCGATGTTGAGAATGTTTCCAGTGGATTAGTCCACTGAGTAAGTAATCACTGCGTTTTAAATTAGTCTGTCTCCGGGGATCGTACTAGAAAGATTACATCATTATATTTGTCGCCAGAATTACCAAGAAAAATTCAAATGTGTTTTTAAAATCGATTGTAGCGTATTTTTTTATGCTCTTTCTCATTGCATTAACAGATAAATCGAATTCAAAGTGTAACACTTGGAGTTGCTGAACTAATAGCCCATTATGTGCATATTTTTAATTTTATTTGAATAAATATAATAATATTTATATTTTAGAAAATTGTTTTTTTTTATTTATATTTAATGGAAAAAACTATATATTATATATTATTTATATTATATATATATATAATCACAAGCTGCTATTTATATACATATAGAGCTTAACTGGTTGAGTAACCCATATCATTTCCGTGTTATACAGAATTTACATAAAATAATCTAGAATAAAACCTGTTCTGCACAAAAATTCAAAAATTTTAAAGAATTTTAAAATAATTTTGACTACGAATAAATTATAAAATGTCTCGACTCTTTCGAACAAATTTTTTACTAGTAACATTACTTATTTTGCAAGAAAGCTACATAGGTTTCCTGCAAAATACAATCAAATACAATGAAGTAAGTATGTAGGTACAAAAACAAATTTTGAGATTTTTGGAGTTTACTCCTTAAGAATCGATTTTCATATAAGGCCCCCGGTATGAAAAAAATATGAGGAGTAAAATCTATTCATCGAATAACAGCGTTACGTTTTTTGTGCGCAAGCTACTGTGCGCACCTTTCACTTTTCAGTCGTGAGTATTAAGACGTACATAGGGTATGCTGCGGGGCAGCTTACGCATGTAAGTATTATAACATAACATATCTTCACGCTGTATCCCCAACGGGGTAGTCAGAGAGGACGGAGCGCCAGGAGTCGCGGTCCTTACACACCTCTTTCGCTTCCTCAAATTTCATCATTCTCTTCACACATTTTCGCCTAGGTATGCGAGTGCTTTTGATATTTCCGTCTGCTAACACTCTGGCTATTTGATCTTCATAAGTCAGCCTTGGTCTTCCTTGGCTTCTTTTACCACTCACTTTCGCTCTGTATACTTTCTTCGTCAGTCTTTCATCACTCATTCTTTCCATGTGCCCGAATCATCTAAGCATTCCTTTCTTCATTTTTACATTTTTACAATAACACTGTTGTGCCACCCTATCATACTGCGTATCTCATCATTGCTTATCCTGTCCGCAAGCGTGACACCGCACATATTTCTGAGAGACCGTATCTCCACAGCATTTATCATACTTTCACTCGATTTCGGGCATATCCAGGCCTCACTACCGTACAACAAAGTTGGCACCAACACCGCATTGTGGATGGCCATTTTAGCAGTGTTTGATATTTTCACACTACCCACTAATGCGGACAGAGAACACTTCACTTTATTGCCAGCTGCTACCCGTCTCTCCACATCCAACTCACATCTTCCATCCCTCGAAATCGCACTCCCCAGATACACAATTTCATTCACCTGTTCTAGACATTTTCCATTTACACAAATTACACATTTCGTTTGTACCGCTTCTCTTTCAAACACCAGAACCTTAGTTTTGTTCACGTTCATTTTCAATCCTTTTACTTCACAATCTTCTTTCATGCACGTGACTAGTGTCTGCAACTCTGCTTCTGATGGTGCTATTAGCACAGCATCGTAAGGGTACAATAGGCAGTTTACCACTGTGTCACCACATCCCATACCACTCATATTACCTTTCAATCTCTGGAGGCAACTGTCCAAATACAGTACGAAAAGCCAGGCAGACATCACGCAGCCCTGTCTGACACCAGAACAGACTTCAAACCAGGGCGACATGTCACCGTCTATCCTTACACAGGCTCTGTGATCTCGATATAATGACCTCACAGCCTGCAGTAAGGAGCCCTCCACGCCATATTCAGGCAGAAGACTCCACAATTTCTTCCGCACTACTTTATCGAATGCTTTCTCTAGATCCACGAAAGCGCAGAAAACTTTCCGACCTATAGCCAGAAACCTTCCCACGATAAAGCGAAGTGAGAAAATCTGATCCATACAACCCCTACCGTTCCTGAATCCACCTTGCGCCTCCCACAAATATCTTTCTGAAACGCCTTTCATACGTTCAGTCAGTGCCTTAGTATAGACTTTACTCGCTAAGCTGACCAAGCTGATGGCCCTATAGCACGCACAGTCTAGATAGGAACCTTTCCCTTTATATAGATATAGAGGTACTATGACTGCCGTGCACCAGTCCTTTGGAACCTCCCCCTTCTGCCAACAAAGTATTATGTGTATATGATATACCTATATGTTATTTCTATATAAAATATATAGGCATATAATAATTATATACTCTAAAGCGTTTTCTCGGGGTGCTGATTACGAAAATGATGTTTATTTTCAAATCCAAGATGGCGAATATTGCTTTTTTGTGGATAAATCGATATGGGTATCAAATTTTAGGTTTTTCAGGGTGCTGATTACGAAAATCATTTTCAAATCCAAGATGGCAAATATTTTTTTTTTGGAAAAATCGATATGGGTGTCAAATTCTAAGTATCTCGGGGTGCCGATTACGAAAATGACGTTCATTTTGTAATCCAAGGTAGCCAATATTCTTGTTTTTTAAAAATCTATATGGGTGTCATGTTCTAGGTTTCTCGGGGTACTGATTACAAAAATGACGTTCATTTTCAAATCCAAGATGGCAAATATTACTTTTTTTGGATAAATCGATATGAGTGTCATATCCTAGGTTTCTTGGGGTGCTAATTACGAAAATAACGTTCATTTTCAAATCCAAGATGGCGAAAATGACTTTTTTGGATAAATCGATATGGGTGTCACATTATAGGTTTCTCGGGGTGCTGATTATGAAAATTATGTTTATTTTCGAATCCAAAATGGCAATTATTATTTTTTTGGATAAATCGACATAAGTATCATATTCTAGGTTTCTCGGGGTGCTAATTAAGAAAATGATGTTTATTTTCAAATCCAAGATGGCAATATTACTTTTTTTTTGGATAAATCGATATGGGTATCAAATTCTAGGTTTTTCGGGGTGCTGATTACGAAAATGACTCATTATCAAATTCAAGATGGCGAATATTACTTTTTTGGATAAATCGATATGGCTGTCAAAATCTAAGTACCTCGGGGTGCTGATTACGAAAATGACGTTCATTTTATAATCCAAGATGGCGAAAGCAAAAAATCTAGTGGAAAGATCTATCGGTCACTCAGTTTGTAGATGCCAGATTTGTAGGTCAGTCATTATCACAAATATTAAACGGAAGCTATACTCATTTATGTTTTTGATGACAGGTGTCAGTGATAGGTCGGTGCGATGAATGGTAAATGAAAAGAAACGGGTCGATGAAACAAGGACAAAAGTTTCTACTCCTGGGAAAAAAGAAAAAGAACTGACGACTTTGATCTAGGTGTCATAAGAAGATAAATTCACGAATTCTACTCAGAAAAGAAATTCCCACTATACCGAAGATACTCAATGCTCTTCGAGAAGAAATTGATTTTAAAGGGAGCCGAGAGACCCTACGCAAAATATTACATAAAATAGGATTTCGATACAAGAAGACCCAATCTAATAGAAAAGTTCTTATTGAACGTAATGATATATCAACATGGAGGGCGACTTATTTGCAAAAAATTAAGGAAAATGAATTCAGTGACAAAAAGAAACCTGTAGTTCATTTGGACGAAACATATATTCACACTTCGCACACAGCTGGACAATGTTGGCAAAGTAATGAGGATCATGGTGTTCTGAACCCAGTTTGTAAAGGAAATAGATATATAATCGTCAATGTAGGAGGGGAAGCAGGTTTTGTCAATAATACTTTACTCGTTTTCAAATCACACACAAAAAGCGGTAATTATCATGACAAGATGAATAACACCAATTTTAAAAAATGGGTGACTGACATGTAAAATTGGATCAAGCCTCCTTATTCACAACGCTTCGAAAACTTTCCGTGGCGGAAAGGGCCCATCGTCGGAAAGCATAAATTCAATCCGACGGATTGGAAAATGCTATTCACAAACTCTAACGGAATCTCATCGGAAAGGACGAAAACGAATCCGAAAGAAAATGCATTTATGAACCATGTTACAAAATGGTAGAAATTCTATTCGTTTTGGTAGAAAATATTAGTGTGGTTTAAGCGTCTGACATTTTGACAATCACAATGTATTTGGTAAAATATCATTTTAAACAGACAGAAACAACTTAGACAAAGAAATGACTGTCTTTCTTAAGATTAAACATTTTTGTAAATTATTTTACTTACATTCGAAGAACTAAACGGGCTTTATAAATACGAACTATACTGTCTGTGCTTATCGTCTGTGCGTTCAACAAGTTCAAATAAATTATACTAGTCGCTTAGTAAAAATTAATAATAACTACAATAGAAAGTACAATAGCGTTTTTATTTTTGATTGTTGTTGTTTCTTAAAATACCTCAAATACCTCAAACAATGTTTAGCAATGATGTTATAATTAAAAAAGAGGTAGATACGTTACGTTAGTACTAATGCTTGTAAAATATTGTCCCGGTTACGCACACACATAAGCCACACACTTTGTTTATACACACTAATAAAATAATGAAGTGTAAATAAGATAACATGACAATTACCATAAGCAAAGTGAGACAAATATACATTGCACTGCGTCGCTATACAATGTAAGATTTCAATTGCATTTCAAACTAACAAATCACACGGCTCTCTAAAACCATTGTGATTGGTCAATTTCACTTTCTTACTGCATTTTAAGCGAATCCGTGACTACTTCATAGAATATTAGTAATTAATGCCACAGAACAGACATTTTCGAAAAATGTGATTGATGCCTAATGGGTTTAGACAGTAAAAAGGATTTATGTTTGATTTTTAAAATTAATTTTTCTTGAGTCATGTACATTTGGAAACAGAATTATTTAAGTATATATATTTATGAAACACGTTTGTTATAAATTTGAAAATGATAAAAATAAAACACTAGGTATTTTCATGTAAAATATTTTTTATTGTGTGGGATTATTGGGATATTAGACACTGCTAAAACTTCTGATTCGTTTTAAAAAATACGTATATTATCTATATCTTATATACCAAATAAATAAACGTAATCAAATGCTTAATAGGCACTGCATGACATTGACGGTTCTGTAACATAACTTTTTATATTCTTTGACCAAATATAATATATTGCTCTCTGTCGCACTTGGTAACTGGGGTATCACCTATCGCATTTCAGTTTTTTATGATTTAATATTTTACTGATATATTAGATTTTGGAAAAAATGGTGACACAAATGAAATAAGTAAGTACACTTACGCATGATACGTGATTCGCGAACCTTTGGAAGTCTTGCTAGTATAGTTTCTGCAGTATCTAATAACACAGGACGGCATTTTAATATTAATATTAGGAACGCACATACGTGTTGACACTGTCACGTTGTTACACGAATGAGCTCCAGGTTGGCTAATTAGCAAAGTTTTAGGGTGACAGTTTTCGAGCGCAATAACTCATCTACCTCTTTTCTAAATATAACATCATTGATGTTTAGCTATTGATTGCGTAACTAATAAAGTATGTTATAAATATATAAGGCAAATTAATCCTTAGGCATATATTTAAAAAGGGCACGAAATTTGTCTTAGAAGTCTAGATGACATACGCGCACGCCATTTATCTAGATTTTTGACGACAGACGTCATCGATTATACACATATTACATTAATTTACTCCTCTCGGAAGCGTTTTCGACACTAAAAACTCGTCGGAAGTATCCGAAGGTTTCATTCCGAAATGAACTCTCAAATCATGTCGTTTCGGAAAGGTTTCGGATTTGTGAATTGCGTTTAAACAAAATCATCGAAAAGTTTCCTGTCGGATACGGAAAGTCGAGTTTCCGACGTTTGTGAATAACCCCGCAGGAGTCATTTATCATAATGGATTATGCTCCATATCACAGTATTCGCACAAACAAGTGTCCAAATTCAAATGCTAGAAAAGTGGAAATGCAATAATGACATACTGAAAAGAACGTGGCATTCCACGATAGTTTTACAAAACCACAACTTTACGAACATATCAAAAGGTACAAACCGGCGCCAGAATACGAAATTGATAAATTGATGAAAGATAGTGGACACACGGTGATAAGATTGCCACCTTATCACTGTGATCTTAACCCAATTGAAATGATTTGGAGCTCAATGAAACGGACTGTGGCAGAGAAGAACATAGAAAAATCAAATCCTGAAATCACAGAACATATATACTCCAAGGAGAAGAACAACTCCATACAAAAATAGTGTAGACTATGCGCCATCAGGTAATGCTTCTATAAACTAAAATGGCGGGGATTAAATTGTACTCTGAGCGTATTTTCTTAGATGACTAAACTAAATAAAAATTTGCGAAAACTTTACTTGATAAAGTTAATGTTTCAACTATAAAGTTTTCGCTTATTTTTAATTAGTTCAGCGGATAGCAAGGTAATGGAACTTGGAAAATTGATAAAACAGAATTAGTGATATTTTTTTAAATTTTAAATCACGAGTTCTGATTACAATTAAATGTGGATATAATAACAACAATCCTTTCAAAAGTCATTGTCTTGATCCGCAATTCTCAACCAATTCTCAACCGATGCGAGTTTCCTCAAGTGATCAGGGGGATAATAGCTTGTGCGAAACACAGAAAAGCTAAAAACAAATAGAAAAAATAATTGACGGTTACGAAGAACATTTTTCGATTTGTAAAGTCTTTGACATTTCATCAAACAGTGATGCTATATTATTGAATTCAATTAGAAGTTTATTCGATTATTAATATCGATAACAAAATGTGTTATTTTTTTCAAATTATTTATAAATATCTGTTTAATGAAATAAAATATTTGATTATTGTCATTTTATGTGTAGTACTCAAATAATTATAATAAATTAACGAAAGAAATGAAATTTCAGTATCAATAATCGATATCAGTACATTGATAAATAATATCAATAAATTATATTTTGTAATGATATCCCTGACATTTTCAGTCTTCTTTCTTTCGACATCTCTTGTCACTTTCATTTTGTTTCCATATAAAGTCTGCAATAGCTCCATACGAAGTTGACACCCCCTGACTGAAATGCCCCAGATGATTACAGAAGCTTTCGACAGAATATCGGTCACAGAATGGAAAAAACATTGCGATCGTGTAAAAAAAAATTGAGAACTATACAGAGTAAAAGATGCGTATTTAGATGAACCGTTCATTATTAGTTTCGCTAGCGACAGTGAAAGCGAAAGCAGTGACTCTGACAATGAAGATTTTGACAGTTCTGGCAATCCAATAATTGATGGAGTTCGGCCTCTAGAGCATGAGATAGATCACAATTATTGTATTAAAATATAAAAATTTCAACTGAATTTTACCCCCTATAATGGTTAATTTTCATTTACTGGCAATACTAATATCGATAACAGCGACGCTCTTACCGGCCAAGAAAAGTTTGTGGCACTGTTTGAACCAAGGAACTTCTATTCTAACTGGAATGCTTACGACATGACATTACAAATTTAAAAATGTACTGTAATACTATAAAGAATAAGATTAAAATTACTTCCTTTCATTTAATTAGAATAAATACTCCGAGCAGGACAACAACAAGATTGAATTCTATCCTTTTCTTGCAATTGCCAGTATTATTAAAAAGAAACAAATGGTAGTTTTTATATTGTTCTGGTAACAGCTTTCAGTGGAACATCTTCATACATGTTGATAAATAAATTACCACAAAACTAATTGTAGAAAATCTCTTGATTCAAAAATATGCTTACATCATTATTTATACGGATTATTTGTGTAATAAAATAATTTTGTTTTTTTACTAATAGCCGTTGGTAGTAAGTTGTAAACTATGCATAGCAGCACTTTTAATGCTTTCAATAAAAAATATGGCCGATGGTCTGTTATGATGAAGTCTAATTTCCACTTTAAAGTTCTTTCAATCAATTTAAGTGCATTACAATATGGTGAAAATTTGCTGTGTAAAGTGGTGTAATAGTGAGGCGTATGCTTGTTGTGGAATTTCATTTTTTTGGTAAGTTTTTTACTTTATTTACAAATTGGCTCTGTAGGGAGACCATAATAATATCACGTTTTAGATTCTCAGGAATTTGAAAAATTTTAATATAGTTATAACAAAATGCGTAAAGAAGGTTGGTAATAATAATCGATTGTATACATAATTCATGGGATTTTGCGGTCTAAGTGGATTAAAAAAATATGCATGGCGTCGCCTTAATGATATCCCATTATTATTATTGTTTTGTTGCAGTTTTCCAAGAAATGAGAACCTTCGTCATCGTTGGCTTGAAGATGTCCCATTTAAAAAAAAGTATTCAGACTACAGTTTCATTTGCAGCCGTCACTTCAAGTCAGAGGATAAAATAATTAATAAGGTTAAATTGACACTGAAACCTGATGCTATTCCGTCTATTTTCCCTGTTGTAAGTTTAATTATGTATTTATATTTATTGTATTTAATTTCACTAAAATACAAAATACTTGTAATTTCTGTAAAAAGATAATTTTTAAATAAGATGTCTAAAAATTTATAAAATTTAAGGAAACTGCTAATATAGTTACTTAACTATATACTTTTATCGTAGTAGGATTGTCTCTCTCTTATCACTCATTGATTGTGTTACTCCGTTCACCGATTTTAAAATCAATAATATCAATTAAACCAATTTTTACACTCATAGTAATTATCTATTATAAAGTATTTAAGAACTTCTGTTATATATTAGGTCTTTACTTATGAAATTGGCATTTAGTATGCAAAAAGTCGAAGTATTTTTGTAATATATTTTTTTATTTCTATTAATCAAAGTATGCACCAATAATATCGTTGTTTCTCTGCCCGCGCAGTGGTAATTTTTCAACGTACTTCTTTAAGAAGTCAGGTGTATGAGAGGTAACAAAATGTTCAAAGACATTTTGTACTGCCTCTCAGGTATAGAACTTTTTTTCTACCAAGAAATTGTCCAAATTTTGGTAAAAGTAGAAGTCTGTCGGTGCAAGGTCTGGTGAGTACGGTAGATGACGCAAAACTTCCAACCTCCAAGCTCTTGTAGCTGAGAGACCGACTGTTGTGCCGTGTCAGTCACTTTACACAGGTTGATCGTTGTCGTGCAAGCGCAGCGAGAACGAGCGATTAAGCAAGGCTGGCCGGAGTTTTGCGAACTTCTCCATTATTGTGTTCAGTTCCTCACAGTACACATCCGCAGTAATGCTCGTCCCATATGGTAAATAGCTGTGATGAATTACACCGGCACTAGACCACCAAACAGTAACCATCATTTTTCAGCATTGCCTAGGTGCTGAACCAGGGTCTAACCAACATGATGACCGCTTACGATTGTCAAAAAGTATCCATTTTTCATCGCAAGTGACAATGTGGTTCAAAATATTTTCATTTCTGTGTAAGCAACGCAAGGCATACCTTAACGCGTACGTCACGCTGGCGATCGTTCATTTCATGCGGCACCCACTTATCAAGCTTTTTTACCTTGCCAATTTGACGCAAATGGACCAATATTATTTTGATGCTAACGTCGAAAGCTGCTGCTAACTCGGCAGTAGATTGAGTATCATCAGCTTTCACTATTGCCTTTAATTCGTCGTTGTTGACTTTAGTTTTCGGACGACCACGTGGTTCGTTTTTCAGATCAAAATTTCCATGTGGGAAGCGTGCAAACCAATAACGGGTCATACATTTGTTTGTAGTGCTCACGCCGTACACGTCGTTAATGTTACGAGCCGTTTGTGCCGCATTACTTCCGCGACGAAATTCGTAATCCGTAATTACTCCTATTTTTATTGTGTCCATACTGATGAAAAAGATACAAATATAGTGAAACAAAACACTAATCAATAATTTGAATTTGAAAACGAAATTCCATATTTTTAAAATAAAAGTCATTTAATTTCGTCAATCGTCGTCAATTTAGTCAAATACACAAATTACATTTCAAATGGCCAGTATTTTAGAACGGCAACTTATATATATATATATATAAGATAACGGTTAAATATATAACGGTATCTTCGTACACCCAACCAAATTATCACTTCAGTAATAAATATTGATATTTCTTAAATTAAAATAATACCACATGAAAATATAATCCATTTTAACTATATTCGGATCAAAAAAGTAATAAATGTTACAGCAGTAAGATCAGAAAAATTATTACTTAAAAAAATTGCTTCACGAAAGTCTTCGTACAGTTTATAAAGTTTTCTAATACCAATATTTATTTTTAGTATATGCCGCCAGATAAGCGCATTAACATTTTAAGCAACATCATTTTGAAGCCAGCTCAAGATAATTTTCAACTAAATGTTAATAAGGTAAAAAGTAAACTACCTGAAGCATAATTTTTTCAAAACATTAATTTTTCAGCTAGTATTTTTTTCCGAGCTTATTTAAAATTCACTATTGGATGTGGCCAAACCTCTATAACTTTATACGCATTTTTATAGTTTTTACTTTTTGTTACAGATGCAGTTACCGGAAAAACATTTAAAATCTGTAGCTGATGTTTCTGAAAAAGAAAATTCAGATCCAACTCCAGGCACTTTCATGGAACCTCCATTGAAGAAACCTCGTCATGATGAAGTCCTTAGAAATCTGGTTTCAGAAAAAAACAAATTACAATATAAAGTTAAATTATTATCTCAGCGTTTAAAGAGGCGGGATATAAAAATTAAAAATATCAAATCTGCTTTGAATATTATAAAGAAAAATTGTTCAAATTTTGAAGAAGTAGAAAGTGTATTAGTTAATAACTTCAGTAATATTCATAAACACATTAACACAAAAAAATCTGACAAGTCCGTACGGTATAGCAATGAACTTAAATCTTTTGCATTAACTTTATATTTTTACTCGCCAAAGGCTTTTCGTTTTTTACGAAATTACATGAGTTTACCTCATCCGTCAACATTAAGACGTCTTTTATCGACACATGATTGCAATACAGGTTTCATGACAGAAGTTCTCGAATTTTTAAAGATATCTGTCGATAAAGACGTCTTTTCAAAAGATGTAAGTCTTATATTTGACGCAATGTCCATTAGGTCAGAATTAACATATGACAAGAACATGGATAAATACTGGGGCTATGTGGATTATGGTGGAATAGTGCACAACGCACAACGACTCAGAATCATTAGCTACTGAAGTACTCGTAATAATGATAGTATCACATACAAAAAAATTTAAATGTCCTATTGGATATTTTTTTATTAATAAAATATCCGCCAACATTCAGGCTCAATTAATTTTAACTGCTATTAGGCTTTTGGCTGATGTGAACATTAGAGTTACATCGTTAACTTGTGATGGTATTACTGCAAACTTTAAAACCTACGAACTTCTGGGCTGCAATTTTAGTAATGCTGACAATTTAAAAATGTGTTTTAGACATCCTACAAAAGGTAACAATGTGTACTGCTTGCTAGATCCACCACATATGATCAAATTAGCACGCAATGTTTTCGCGGAATGTTACCTTAGTTCTGACAAAGGAGAAATTGATTTCAAATACGTCAGGAACTTACATAATTTACAGGAACTAGAAGGATTAAAATTAAAAAACAAGATTTCTACTACGCATATAAACTTATGGAAAAAAATGAATGTGAAATTAGCTGCGCAGGTACTTAGTAATTCTGTGGCTGATGCTATAGAATTTCTCGATAAAAGTGGTCATGAAAGTTTTATTGATAGCGAAGCAACGGTAGAATTTATAAGAATTTTAGATAGAATTTTTGACATATTTAATGCGAAAAATCCTTTTGGTGTGGGATATAAGGCACCATTACGATTAAGTAATAGAAATTTTTGGTTCAATACTATCTCCGAAACAAAAAATTACCTAATGACCTTAAAAATTAATCAAGAAAATATACTTTCTCATAGGCGTAAAACTCCTCTCTCACTCGGTTTAATTATAGACTGCATCAGTATTGTGAACTTAGTTTCAGAACTGTTAACAGACGACAAAAATGACATAAGTTACTTTTTGCCCTATAAGTATTCACGAGATCATATAGAGATTTTTTTTTCATGCGTTAGAGCTAGTGGCGCATTCAATGACAACCCAAGCGCTCTACAATTTCGGTATATTATGCGAAAACTACTATTTCGAAATAGCGTACAACCCAGTGATAGTGCTAACATAATCGCTGATAATACTTTACAAATATCACCCATATTACAGTTTAAATATTCGAAAAGAGTTGTGTCAAATATTTCACATGCAAGCCCTGATGAGGTCGATGATAACATTGAACAGTTAATAGAAAAGGTTAGCAGTACTGCAATATCCCCTTTCAAAGATAATATTTTATATTATATTGCTGGTTATATTGCAAATAATTTATCAAAAAAAATTCGTTGCGAGTATTGCATTGCAGCTTTATTTAAATTAAAGGAGCAATGTGATCATAACTATGCCGTAGATGTTTGTAAATTTTCATCTTTCACAACTTTCATAGACAGAGGAAAGTTGAAATATGTCACGAAATTTGCCTTTCTGATTGTGAAATATTGTGAAAAGTTATTTAAATCAATGTGCCATGCAAATAGTTTAAGGAAATTAAACAGGAATAAATTGATGTTGTTAGTTATACAAGATCTTTATGTTCTGGAAATATTATTTTTGATCCACCTCACCCTATTCAGTCGTTTGATTGCGAAGATTCTCTCGAGATTGTGATTTGTAAGAGCATTGCATCCGCCTATTTTAATTTGAGATTACTGAGTCATACTAAATCACAAAATTTAAAATTAATTGGGGAGCGCTCTACGTTACGCCAACGTTTACACAAAATGATATTATTTAATAACGTGTAATTTTATGAATAAATTGATAACAAGTATATTATTCAGTGGTTTTATTTTATACAAGCGTCAAACTCAAGTTAATTTATTAAAGTAAACCCAATTGCAAGGTATATTTGAACGGAAAATCTACTTTAATTCGGTTTGAAAACAAAACCTGGACACTGAAAAGAACCGACTAGAAACTTAGGTATCATTTTTTGAACATCATTCTACAAATTTTATTTAAAATATAATATTCATAAAGCCGATAAATGCATGCGCGGAGAGGATTATTTCCAATCTAATGCTTTGTCTTCAACGAAATCGTTATTTTGTAGTATGCTTTGTCACCTCCTACTCCTTAGGGGAGCTTGAGGGAGCGAAATAAGTATATTAAGAAAAATTAAGATAAAAAAATTCAATTGAAAAAAAAAATAAGTCAAGACAAAAATTAGTTACATTTATTTTAAGAAATAATTAAGTCCTAATTTGAAAATACAAATAAGTGGGTCGTGGATCAGGCTAGCGATGAGTTTAGATCTACTGCAGTCACCGTCCTTTCGCGACACCGAACTCCCCTTGTCCTCCTTTTCTGGGTATGGCCGGATGTTGCAAGGCGTACAGCCGCGCTGTAGGTAGATTGTTGTTGCTTGTTGGTCGGTGATCCATGTTGGTGTTTGCGATGTAAATAGAAAGGACAGAGACCAATACCAACGGAGTTCCTGGAACGTGCGTGGATCGAGTTACAATAAGTACTTTCCTCGTTCTGGACTGCCATAGTCGATTATCATATAATATACAAGGGGGTAGGTTTACAATTAGCAACGAAGCAAACTGGGTGATGCGGCAGTCCAGGTAATGAAAATTAGCACTAATTTACAGCAGTAGATACAAAGCGTTATATAAGAATAAACAGTGAATGATACTATACAAGTTTAAAATGTGAAAACAAAATGACGGTTTGCAACCAGTATGATTTAAATAATTAAAAAATATGAGATATTCGGAATGAACTAGTTCTATATATAATCTAGATACATTTACTTAGCATTTAAGTTTCAAATCAAACAGCAATAAACATGAAGATACTAAAAAAACAAACCTACAATGTATGAAGCCAAACAATGATTATTAATATAGTGAAAAGTAGGTATGCACATTGCAACAACTTACCCGGTACGGGATCACACACGATTCACAATTATATTGTACTATTTAGAATTTTACGCTTTTTATAAATTTAGAAAGATTGTCTCCAAAACGATAGTACGTTGGAGAAAATTACAAATATTAGGTATACTCGTATTATAATAGCTGAATAGTTTTTTCTTTTAATACTTGTACTTAGAACAACTAAGACGAGTGAGCGCTGGTGAGTGAAAAAAAACAATTTTAGCAGAATGAATGTTATTCGTTCTCTTCGAGAATGAATGTTATGAACGCATCGCGGTGTAGCTACCGTGCGTCTATTGTTCGAATTCACTATATAAAACTTTTATTAATAAATTCAGAATCTGTCTGTCTATTGATTTTTTATATTATATGTTTGTAAATAATATAATTTTGTTTTAATATTGTTATTAATTAGTTATAGACAACATTTTAAGGATAACAAATTAATTATTTTTGAAAAACATATTTTATTTAGCGTAAAAAATTTAATTCGTATTCACTAATTCAAAACACCGTTCCTACAAAATAGTGTTACGTTACAGCTTTTCCAATCAGTGTGTGTTTAATAACAAGTTTAAAACTCCTTTCCGTGAATTGAGTAATTTCTTGAGAAATTTTATTATAAAAACGAATACAGTGGCCCAAAAATGACTCGACTTTTGTAATTTAAATTTAGCAATAACTAGCTGATCACAACCACGACTTTTCGAAGAAGAATAACGGGAGTAAGGCGAGTACATAAATATCTTTAAAGCGATCTCTTAGTCATTCTCGTGCGTTCATACTGTAGATGGCATTACGACCCAGTGCATTGGCAGTAACGATGGCTTGATCTACAAGAATCTTGAAAGTATGGCCATACCTAGAAGAAGGTCCAGTTAGGCGCCCTCTGTAGCCAAGTTAGCTTGCATCAACCTTGGATTGGAAATTTTTATTTGAAATCGTGATTGAATTCCTGAGTTAGCCCTCCAATATATGTAAATGTATTTATCCCTTCCAGTCTCTGGGCAAATCAATACTATTAGTGAAATGCTTATATAATATCGCGCAATTTTCCTGAAGCAACTCCCAATTTTTATTTTTATTATAGTATAAGTTTTATATTTTTGTTAAGTATATTGGAAACACCAGATTTTATAAATTCGTTCACTTTCGAATTTGTCCTACGTTACGAAGCCGCTCTATGGACACACTAGCCGAAAGAGATGTCATTCACCATTGTAGATTTACTCTACGGAACGCATTTGAGGTGCACGTAAGCATTCCAGTTAGTATAGAAGTTCCTTGCTTATAACAGGCACAGAGTAAGGTAACAGGCTCTTGAGGTGTGATAACCATTTTGTAATTATATAAACCTATAATAAGTAAAAATCGATCTGTTTCTTTTTTGCTAAAATCCTAGTCACCACCTGTCTCCATAAATTATTATTTATTTACAGAAAAACTAGACAGAAATATAGAAATAATATAAAAACATGTTAACATGTCGATACCACTAATCGCACAAATAAGAACACGTCCTTTTATGCGATTAGTTGAGTCGAATTTAATCGTTCAAGCAAGTTTTATTTATCCATAAACTTTCGTCATCGAATAACTCAAAAATCACAATATTTTATATTACGCAAGACGTAGGCTGTAAGAGCATAGATTTCTTTGCCTTCCCGCTCAAGGGAAAAACCCAAAATAATAATGCTGCCATTATTTCAAGGAAATAATTTTCCATTGTATAGGGAATAATTATTACAGTAATCAATGAGGAATGCTAAGATGAAAGCAAACATCACAGTTTTCAATTTTTTAATTATTTTTTATTACGAATTTGTCATGGTATGACGTATTTATAATTCAAAGGTAAATCTGAAATAGAGACTGATTTTACTGTTCTATAAGTAATGTCAAGACCAATTTTTGTCAATTTTTTTTTAATGTTACATTTCTGTGATTGCAAATAAGCAGATAACCTCTAGAAAAATTGTCATAGTGATTAAACGATATACATAAATACGTTTACTGTATATGTACCTACAAGTCACATAATGTAATACTAACATAATACCAACCATTATATTTTTTCTTTACTTTTAAATGTATTAGTTATTTTTTATTATAAATACGGAGTAGTCGGGGAGAATGGAGTTCCAAGTATCGCGATCCTTACATACTTCTTTGGCTTCCTTAAATCTCTTTATTCTCCTCGCGCATTTCTGCTGAGAAACGCAAGTGCTTATAAGATTTCCGTCAGCTAACCGTGGATATTTAATATTCATAGATTGACCTAGATCATTTGGCTTTTTTTACCGCTGACTCACTTTCGCACTGTAGATTTCCTTCGTTAAACGTTTATCGCTTATTCTTTCTGTTTGCCCGAACCATCTAAGTGTCCTGTTCTGCATTTTTATAAAAACGCTGTTATTCATTCTTGGTATACTCTATATCTATTAATTGCTTATTTTATCCGCGAAGGTGACACTGACACTGCGCATAAGCTTCTTCTTCTCTTTTATATACTGGCTACTCGTTTCGTATTTATTAGAAACATTTTTGCCTTTCTCAAGTAAACAGATGGCGTATTTCTTAAGTAAAATGTCTGTCTTCTTCTTACTAAGTCCTTAACACTCCAGTAAAGTGATAATAGGATTTACTGGAGTTAAAAAGGATTTCTTGGAAGATCACGAAAACTTCAGTTGCACATATTTATTTAAGCTTTTCAATTCTTAACACTTGCAGAGAACTTTAGCACACAATATACTGTTACTTCTATATCTTAAAACTCCTAAAAACGTAAAAATAAAAAATCTAAACGAGATGTCAACTTCACTTCTTCCGTTCCCGCCAAAAGGTCTCCTGCGCGTAAACACAAGTCTATTTCATTTACGTTATGGGTAAAAAGACATATTATGTAAATAGCAACATTTATAAAAACCATAGACAAGAGTCAAACTAATCATATGATCACTTTTCACATGACCAATGGTCGATCGTCATCGCCCAGTTTTTGACTTTTTATGACAATTTTGGGTTAAAATTCTATCTATAGTCCGAAAACGTCCATTTAGTTTATAAGCTGTTTAAAAATGGCTTTTTGCCGTTTTGTGTTCCTCTTGATAGTTATAAGTGCAGTGAGTAGTTACGCGTCAACTCGGGTCCCAGTGTTTTTATGGGGCAATTTAGCGAACCCAACTACTAAATCCAACCCCTTGACGACTTTATCAGCCTCAGAATTCGATGGTATACTCAAAGAAGAGCTACAGAACGATCCTTTCACCGTAATCTTTATTGAAGAAACTTTATCCGTCGAAGATTTTTCGCATAAAGATTCCAATGGGGAGTCCTCATTTCCTTATCTACATGCCAATATCGGCAATTCTAGATATTTGCCCTCAGTGGAGCATGCTCTACACACATTAAACAAATTAGCGGAACCTGACAAGGTAAATCACGTGAAACTTACTGATAATGGATTGTCCGCCAAAATTGAGCCACAGAGCGGTAAGTTCTTGTTCATCAACCTCAAAGACGCTCGGGAAGGTGAATCCAGGTCTGACCTGCTCCGTCGCCACAACGACTTCATGAGAGACACCTGCGAGAAGCTCCTACAACAGCATGATAGTGTCGTCTCTATTTACACTGCACATTACCCATCCTGGATCATCCCTGAGAAACATTCCAGAGTCCGCCGTCAGGCTACAGCTGACCTTCCATTGGTCAGCAACGAGTATGCTTTCAGCAATCTCCTGTTGTACACAGACAACATTGTCCTGCAGACTGGAGACAACAAGGAGAATCTGACTGGTCTGACTGGCAGTCAAATATACTTAAATAACACAGAGCTACTGGCAACCCTGAGTTTTGGTAATAGAAGTCTTACATTTAACTTCGTTAGTAATGCGGGATGGTGGTTGATCAGTGAGTATACACACTGTTAACATAACTGTAATAGTCCAATAATTTTGTTAGATAATGAGCGAGTGATATGAACCAGATTTTTCCAAGAGGATGAAAACCTTAATGTCTACGTTTGTCACAGCATCAATGTATAAATTTATATAAATTATGCTTCCACTTGGTCTTCTAAAGGGGCTCTACTGTAAGGGTTAATTCTGTTAAAATTAATTCCTTATGTTAATTTAAGGGTTTCAAACTCCTATAGAATTTGGTTCATTTGACTTACATAATGTCTGCTTGAGCTAGTTTCACACTTGTAATATCACCAAGATTACAGTAATCAAGTGCTATTTATGTAGGAAATTCGATCACTGTCCTTATTTCTAATCCTGGGATTTCAGGATTATACTTAGTTTATCCCCGGGATTCTGGGATAATTTTGGTATTGAGGGTTACAAATAAATGATAAAAAAAATTACAGGAATCAGTTCTTTAAACAACAAATCAAAATTTAGATCAAAATCAATGTATGTAACAGTATACGCCTAGCTAACTTTGCCCCACTGACTTGCCTGTCATTTCATTAGAAATAAAAATAATTTTATATCGAGCAAGAGCAAGCATTATCTGTGCTTGCTCGTCTATGATTCTAATTTTTTTTTCCACTGAATGTGTTAAATTGTTGCTGACTTAGTGATGTTTTTTTTAGCATCTAGTAATTTGTTTATAAAAAGAGCAGGAACAGAATAAAGAATAAATAAATTGTGAAATATATTTATTCACAGATATATTTATACAGAACAATATGATTTTATTATCTGTGTAAGACTATATTAATTATTCTTAGATTCAGCCAAATCATTTGTCACTCGGAAGTTATTCAGTGTTTGTAGCCCAACATTGAGTCTTTTCCAAACAGGTTGTAAATAATTGTCTATGTTGCCATTTAAAAGCTGTTTATTCAGCTTATTTACAAATCGTGCCATTTTAAACACTATTCTTTACAATTCAACAGATTCTGTGACCATACAAACACCGTCCATAGAAGATAATCTGTACCCAAGTGTAGAGGTTAGCGCAGTGTACGGTTTCTCATATCGTTGTGCACAGGATGTAAGCTTCACCAGTGTTAATAGATCGAGAACAAATACCATCACCTTTCAAGATCTCAAAGTAAGTGGATTTTTAGTGCTTAATTTAATATGTTTTTTAGTTATTTTTTATCCAAAACTTCCGTGACTACCTCTGTGGCGCAACGGCTAAATGCGCCGGAAAGTAAACGTCGACGTCGGTTTATTTTTTTTTGTCGAATATTCTATGTTACAGAAAAGAGTGTTCTTTACTGCTGGTTCTTACTAACCTACCACACTACCACAATTATTATTTTCAGCGTTAATTATTTTTTTAGATTTTTCATTTGACTACCTCCGTGGCGCAACGGCTTAGCGCGTCGGAAAGTAAACGGGGGTTGCGGGTTCGATTCCTGCCCCGAGTCTGGGTGCTTATGTGTAATATGTATTTATTTACAAAAAGAAAAGTATATGAGTAGTATATTAGTTGTCTAGTACCCATAACACAAGCGCTGTGCTGCTTGCTTTGGGACTAGATGGCGTTGTGTGAAATGTCTGAGTATATTATTATTATTATTATTATAGATATATTATATAATCTTAGCCCCTTAAATATTACGATATTAGAAAGGAGTTCATAGTGCAAATATGTTGACTACCCTGAGGTCTAAGATATGCCTCTTGTGCCAGAAACACTGGCTGTTTTACCCTTCACACGAGAGCAGTGCAAGCATGGTGGATGGACAAAGTCCTACCACCTGCAAATAGCTACCCAACACTTATGTATAAATTAATTTCACTAATTAACACCTGAGTCTATAAAATGAAAGTGTATTTTGGAAAAAGATGTAACTTTCTTAGTTTGCATAGTTTAAGTAGTACTACTTAAACGATGCAGTCTAAGAAAGTCTGCATCGTTTAAGTAGTACTGTCGCTGTCTCTTAATATATAAAGACGGGGCTGTATCTGCAAATTAGCTTCTAGTACTACGTCTCAGCTATTCTAAAAAACCTGATACCTTCTTGTTATTTATTTTGCTGTTCGAAATAAATATTGCTAGTATTATGTAAGAATACAATATTGAAAAAGGAAATTATGTGACAGAGATCACATAGACCCAATTTTTAATCAGGTTTATGTGAAGGATCAGCTAGACACTATGCCGAGTTGCTCAACACACCCACCTATAGATAACTATAGGGCCTTGCTACTCACGATAGGCACTCCACTCACAGTACGGGGCTTTAATTTCAGTCCATCTTACCTTCGGCTGGTTATAATCTTTTGAGACCGATCTTTTATACTCATATCCATCAACACTCAGAAGGGGCCCTCAGGCTTTGTCTACCTCTCGAGTGGAGCGCCTTCTACTGTCTCCCTCCAATGTGTCTGGTTCTCTGCGGACGGCCTATGCCGTTAAGTAGCAAGAGGAGATCTTAAGTTGGGTCGTACCCGACATTACCCGGCAGTCGTCACATTATCTCCTGAGGCTTTAGAAGAGATTGAATGTTCCAACGGATTTTTTTCCCTTTCCAGACAAAAAAGAAGAAAGCAAAACATCGGACTTACCTACACACCTATTATATCAAATATTAACAACCACCAACCATTAACAATGACAGATAAAGTCTTTCCAAGGCTTCTTGTATTCTGTCCATTCCTTGATTCCTTATACAGCATTGCATAAAAAATATAATTTACTTTACAGGTGCAACCATTTTTCGAGACTGTCAACATATCAACCATCGAATTCGGCGACTCGTTCAACTGTGTAGGCTTTTTCTCTGTCCCAATCTGGTCGTGCCTATTCGTCGTGTTTATACTCCTCGCCATCACCTTCTACGGCATCATGATGATGATGGACATTAGGACTATGGACAGATTCGACGACCCCAAAGGCAAGACGATAACCATCAACGCGGCCGAATAAGCGCGCTGGGTGCCAATAAGAACTAATTGGTGATGCATTATAGTACTATAATTCGCTCTTATATAACCAGATACGGTTGGCATTCCACTATCATCAATTGAATGTTTAATGTTAATTTATTTATTTAATGTGGTATTAATAATGCATTTTTCAATGCTTTTTCTTTACAAAAACGTACGTAACAAAACACATTACAGATTACCTGTATATAAAAAAGAAAAAAATGTGTGAACTGAATGAAATAAAACATTTTTTTTGGAAAAACTACATAGCACAAAAATATAGTGTGGTTGCGAGTCCGATTCACGCTTGGCCGGTTTTTAACATAATATCAACAGTTAGTGTTATGTTCGCTTTCAATGTTACCATCATATCTGTTTATTATAGAGCGAATACAATAAATATTCACTTATCATCCCGAGACCTTAGCAGTGCGAATGAGGCAATGTGAACTAACTCGTTCTTAAGGTTCTAATAAGCGCCTGTGATATGGAAAAAGGCTTAAGAAAATAATATTGTATTACAATGTTTCCATATTTAAAAATATATTAAATTTTCTTAGTTTGCAAATGCGGTCTTGGGAGGATTGCGTCAAATCTTATAATGCTTGTTGAATTTCCCATGTATTATAAAATTATGTAATTTATTATAGGATTATTACGCATGCGTCACCATAGACCATAGAGTTAAGAGTAAAAATTTTAAGAGCTCAATTGTTTTCCATTCTTGTAATAACTTAAAAAGTTAAATATAAAGGCTCGTATAGACAAGCCTGTCAACACTATTAACGTATGAACGTCTGGATGAGAACTAAGCAATGTTGCCCACTGTTCCTAATATTAAATTGGTGCCTCACTTTTTTAAACAACAGTAATTAATTATTCTACTGTTATAATTATGGCTTTCAAATTAATAATATGTACAGGGTGTTCTTAAAATCACTGGTATTTTAACTTCACAATATGAGTATATAGTTTATATTAAGATCGAAATTACATAAATCGGTTTATGTAAAAATTTTAGGAACCTTCGCGTGGACGTGAGAAAACAATTCCACATTCCTTCTCAAATTATACCGTCCGTCTAATGGCTGCCGCGCTATATGATATCCGCCTTCTCCATCAATTCTAAACTGTTATGCAAGTTCATTGACGCAATATCATCACTCAAGAATTTATCGCGTGCATTCCATTTGTACTTAATACTGGAATCGATTGCAGTGTATTTACAGTCGGTTCAATTGAAGCTAGTGGTTTCAGATTCACCCTGTATATTAATAAAATTACTTCGAGGTAGTTTGTGTTGTGCTGGTTCTAGATATATATAATATGTAATATATTTGAATGTATCTAACTAGAATAATTTATGAATAACCATTTTAAATTAAAAAGAAGGTTGAGTATACAATACACGACAATTCTCACAAATTTTTTGCTTCAATATTTTTTCTGTTAAACACAATATGGCCTATTTTTTTAAATTCGGTTCATATTTTTCAATTGCACTATTTAAATGTAATAAATTAATGTATTAATGCAATTTAAATACCGATAATGTGCCTACGATCTTCAAAATGAGTATATAATATAGACGTAATAGTGGACACAGTATATTATATTAGTATATAAGAATTAGAAAGTATAACTTTACCATTACTACTTTTAAAATAAAAAAAAAATCAATGAAAAGGTATACGTTCTAAAGCTGGGTTCACACTTGCGCATGCGTAAGAACCATGTAGTCTGCGTTCGGAATAAAAACAGTGTGGACGCGCTCACGATTAATTCACGTATATATGCCGTATTTACGAGCATTAAAATACAATGTCGGTAATATTGGTTGCGAGCGATTTTCTTGCGAAATAAAATAAGCACGTGAATAGCCTAGGAACTGGTTGTAGCTCCGTTTCCTGTGCTAGACATGCTAGAAATAATACGTCCACAATAGTTCGCTGTGTTCCATAGGAACGACACGTGTGCGTACTTTGACCAAACGCAGGTGAGGACACAGCTTAAACCTATTATAAAATTGAAATTAGAACGCTTAAACTAGATACAATGGCCTTAAATTTATTTATATTTTACGTCACACTAAGTCTGAAAAAATATTGAATTTATTGTTCCAGCTAAATACAACGATTTCAATAAAGTTCCGAGCTTCAAGAATTATTAAACGTAGATTGTAATTAAAATTGTTATTTAAAAAATAAGAAATGAAAGCCCTCCATGCTAGTGCCAACTCATTCCAAAGTCGAATAAAAAAGTCTATGGTTAACCTAAACGTAGTCTTCTAAGAAATTCTCGTTTAAGTGACCTTCACTACAATTGAGGTGTAAAGTCCTCGAGTGAAATAAAACTGTACGTTTTGAAGTTATCGTATGACAGTGCTTTAGATTAAGTGAAATGCAATCCTTGCAATCAATTACACCTTATAAAGATATATTTTCCTGTAAATATTTGTCGCTATTCAACATTTTTTTCTGTATTTTTGTTGTTATTTCAGAGAAGTATTAAATTGTAGAACCAATTTTGTTTTTTTTTATTTTGTTTTTAAGTGGACAGTATTTTTTACTCGTTAGGTACTTATATATAATCTAACACAGGCTCTATGGACATTACTACAATAAGATTTAGACATTTTACACAATAATGATTATTATTAAATGTTTGTGATGTCAAACTGTTAAAAATTAATATTGTAGTTGAATAAAATCCACATATATGACTAATTTTGTTTTCGTCTACTTTTAATTATACAATAATCGTAAGGAGATATCACATCGGGACTTATAAAGGAGTTAGTAGGTGTTAGAACCATAAATTAGAACATGCATAATATACGAAATAACTAAATAGCATATAAGAATAATAATATAGATAGCTTTTTAACCTACGCAAATAAATTAATAGTATTCTCTATAAAAGTAGTTCTATTTTAAATCATAATATGCAACTTAAAATTAATTTTCACGACAAATTCGCAAGTACTTTTAAGTTTTAATCATTACTTTTTTAACTACATAATACTTTAACTTTTTTTGTACTGTCATAATATAGATGACAGCAAAAAATGTATCCAATAAACACATGTAACGTAAATAAAATAATAAATAGAACAAAAGTAATATCTACGGAACCTACATATTGAATGAGATTCTGGGCGGAGCTGCCGAAAGATTCAGGCCAGTGACTCACTAATACCTATGGAAGACCGGGTTGTGCGGCGTATGGCGGATTGTTGGCTTAATAAACCAGAATACTACAGGACACATAAACTGGTTTATTTGACCCACGCCTTTAATCCATCTACCTACCTGTTCATGGGTCACCCTACTTCAGACATCCACTAATAACCCCGTGACACACAATGTGGTGCATTTTGTGAATTTAAATGACTCAGTTGGCTCGCCGGCAGAGCATCAGCTTTTCAACCCGGTGCGAGCCGTGTTTGCCAACCTGTGGGTCGCAACTCCTAGTGGACTCGCAAAATCTTGCCCGGGGGGTGGCAGTCGCAAGGTAAATAACAGTAAAGAACAAAGGTTGAAGATCATACACTACAAAAACAATGCAACAGTTTTAGTTAGAAGGTTATGTCTTGTTTCTATTTTATTTGTCGCTTCCCGCGCCATAGAATATCAATATATCACTTTTACGTTAGTGATATCACAGCCTGCAAAGCGTCCGCGAGTAATTTGCAGTGCACTCGATTTCTTTATCAGTATAGTCTCAATCGAATAAAAATTATTAGTCTTTGAATTCACCAGTTTTATTATGGACTGGGGGTCGCCAGAACTTTTATATTTGTAAAGAGGTCGCGTATTCAAGAAGGTTGAAAAACACGACAACAAGAACTTTTTTAAACCATGTAGTCTGGGTGGTCTGGGTCTTACTGCGAGCTTCCCCAATTCATTGCGTGGTACTCATATTATAAATCTAGTGCTTAATTGGACACATTATTTTCTGAAAAAATAATGATTGTGTATGTAATAATTTTTATGTATGTGCTATGTACGAGAATGCAATACAGACTATTGTTTTAGATTATTTATTTCGTAATTTATTTTATATTCTAAAACATCAGTTATTTATGAAATTTGAAGTGGATTGATTTTATTGTATTCCTAGGGTCATATCGTTACGTTATTTCTAGGCATAAAATAATATTTAAGAATTATGAAATACGATATAAACTTTTAGTAATTACTAACAATTTTATCTTAATTCCCTAAAATTTAACAAGAGTCGTTTCATATGATGAAAACTTACTCATTTCAAAAATTTTTTTCTAGATTTTTCTGAGCGATGACTACTTCCGTCGTTCCTTATTAGACATTACTCTCTTGCAATGATACCACAACGCGATTTAAGGATATACAGTGACATCTATTGAATAATATGTGTAAACATGCTTCACAGATTAATTAGTTATTATCGTAAAGTTCAACAGTCCGTAGCTTAGTAAAAATACAATTTGAAAAAAAAAGTATAAAATTAAGATACTATAATTTATACAATATAAAACATTTCCATGTATTTTCTTATATAGATTTAGTAAATACTTAGTTACAACTAATTTGATATTTCAGTTCAAACAATGAAGTAGTTATTATAGAATTTTTGCATATTATGTAATATAATGTATCCAATTTAAACACAAATGTGGTACATAAATCTATGAATTTAAATGACTCGGGAGCTAAAAAAAGCCTCGTGTAAAAAACGTCGGCGGCGTTTGACAACCACTTCGGTCTAGAATCTACATAATACATACGATCGTTGAAAAAAAACCGGACAAGTGCGAGTGTGATTTATGCACCGAGGGTGGCATATAATATTCATTTACTTATAAGTACTTACGAATAACAGTACGCAGTTAAATAATTGTACAGCTACTTTCCCAAAAATAGTTAACAGTACTCAAGTTCATAATAACGTATGAGGAGCACCAAACATTGCTGAAGAAAAGATAACTTGGATTGAAACACAAGCTTAACTTTGTAATTGAAAAAATGTTCGCTCATACATCGATTCTCCAAATGCAAGTCTAAATTTGTAATCGCAAAAAAATTTTTTTCGGGTGATGTAATCGGATTTGTTTCCTTACTTGTAAATTTGTAATGTGAAACCTTGCTTCTTGGCAAAATTCATGAAGCGTTGACTTAGAAACTTGATTTTTTTTACAATTCCGAGGGATCTAGACCTAAGTATTTGATATTAATTCAGTATCTTGGGCAAAATGTAATTGTAAACTGTAATCATGACCACATTTTGTTAGGCAAATAATTACTTTTGTACAACATTGCATAACAGGCAGGCAGCGTCGGCTGTTCTGCAATGTTTTTAGCAATTACGGCGCTCTGGTCGAGATTTCTAGGACGTCCCCTCTCTACTCTCTAAATCACACAAAAAAATTAAAAAAAAACCTGATTAAAATAAAAAAAAAGCGTTTATTTCAATGGAATTTTTTTATGTAACGTAGGCGGCTTTGGCGTCCCTTTATGTCTGGTGCCCTTGGGCGATCGCCCAACCTGCCCCAACCTCGCTACTACTGGCAGGCAAACGGACAACGAAGTGATTATATTTGTATAAGGTTTAATTTTTTCTTTTTGAGGTACGGATCCCTATATCCCTATACATCACTATTCTTCAATATTTTGTAAGATACTATTTGATATCGTCTCTTCAACTATTATTTATTAAAGTCAGAAAGCCTATACAAAACATTAAAACTATTTCATGCCAAGTGTCAAAAAAGCTCCCATGCAAATGAACACTGCTTATTTTCAAACTCGAAACCTCATGAAATTGTAATTTCTATAATTGCGTGTGTTGCATTTTTTTTTTATATAAAAGGGGGTAAACGATCGAGCGGGTCAGAGTAACCAACCGCCGCCCATGGACATGGAAATAGAGAAAGGAGGGAAAGGAGGGGGATGGGTGATGGGCCACATGGACATATATGCATGTGTGCGAGTTTTCTTTGTAAGTGTGATATAACGGAGTAAAATTTTGAAAAGCTTATCATCTACCTAGCAGATTTTTGTTCTCGACTTTGAGCTTCCTGTTATTATCAAGTGCATATTTGTAAGGTGCCCAGTGCTTTCACATTCGAATCAAATAATTCGGAAGTTCCGAATTGTTAAATAGAAGCTACGTACCACTTAGAAACGCTGTCACCGTTATACATCACGCGATCTCACAAAAAAATGTAGGTTAAAATTAGAAAAAAAAATGTATTATTGGCATGGTTCAAGTTCAGTAATTTACAACAAATAATAATAAATCCATTTATTTTCTCCCAAAGCTTACAAAGGTTTTAAATAAAAAATGATACAGTTCTTTAAGGCTAGCCATAAGCTAGTTAGGGAGACTGGTGCCTAAACTAGGATTATTTCCTGTATGATAGGACACCAGGCTCCACCCCTGTAATTAAGTTCAAAACAGTTGCCTTAGTCTTTAATCTTAATTTATTGGATTCAATTTAAACAGCACTATCTTTAAACCAAACAAGACGATGAAAATTCAGTAGTGATGTTCAACAACGATACTCGAAGTTTAAATCTAAACCAAACTAATGCAAGAAAATTATAACTACAGATAAACATTGATCTACTTGAAATAGGTATACTAATTTATTTTGTAACTATCCACAGTTGATATGTAATTCGCTTTTGTAATTATTTTGTAATCTTTGTATTCAGTAATATTACTACCCCTTTAGGGATACAGAATCATTGGCGTAGGTATTTAGGGATAACTGACTAGCGATATAATTCGTAAACTATAAGGTATAATCATTTGGTATAAGGTACCAGCGAGTAATAAGGCCTGTCGTCTAATAAGGCCCATGTGAGTAAAATCTTATTTACAATGAGCGCTCCCGTTCAAGGTAATAAACACACACAGACGCCTAATACATGAAGATATCTTTATCAGTTTACAAACGCGGAATACCCCTGTCCCCATCTCCAGGGTTGTATCATACATTGCGAGAGATAACCGCGCGGTACGAATGATAAAAATCGGCTCGAATCAGTCGCAAATATTGATTGCCATGTTACACTCTTAGCTGTGTAATCTTAATCAATTTAAGATTTTTTATAATAAATTCTTGAATAACGTACTGTGATTCAAATATTTTCAATTTTGTTTTTCTTACATACATGGTCGATAACTATTAAGGCCTACTACCAAATTTAAACATAGGTTTTTTTTTCTCCTATATCATGATCATGAATCAAATTTTATTTGTTCCATAATATATTTTATATAACTTTCGAGGTTTTACAAATGTAAACAAGTAATGTGTAATTTAATGATATTGAACAATCGTTAATTTTAATGTCTACCATGTGTCTTCGACTACGATGCCTATCGAACGAGCATTTATTTAAATAGTTGGTTGTTATGCGGAGAAAATTATAGATTTTTAATAATTTTTAATGTAATTGCTGCGTTTATGCAATTATTGATCTCAAATATCAAATGTTTAACGCGTAGTTTCATTATTTAAGTATATTAGAGCAAGCTGTAGGCTTTGTTAACCTACCATAGTGAAGTAAGGCCTACTGAGGAGGTTTTAAATAATGTTTAATTTTGTTTTTGTTTATGGTAAAAAATGCCATTTTTCCCTTTGCATTTTATAGTAATGTTTTTAAACTTTCACGACTTGTACACAACTTTTAATATTTAATTGCGGGTCTATGTCGCGTTTATATTTTAAGACTAATTACCTACTTTATCCCGACGTTTCGACCGGATTGCACCGATTGTGGTCACGGGAAGACTGATGAGGGCGAATGTCATCTTCGTAGTGGCAGGTTTCTTGGAACTACCCACACTCATTCAACAATGAGTGTGACCACGATCGGTGCAATCCGGTCGAAACGTCGGGATAAAATAGGTAATTAGCCTTAAAATATAAACGCGACATAGACCCGCAATTAAATAGTATAAGCCATTTTATAGTAATTGAACTTTTAGACTAATTATTATTAGTCTGTTGATTTTGGTTATTTTTCATTTAATTTCAAATCTTCCTTAGCTAGGCCTTATGACCTTAGGTACCTTTTTGACAATATAGCCAGTTATAGTCCTCTTGATCACTAAAATTTCAATCAAACTTCTTGCTTTATCCACAACGTTACAGGGGGATCAAAAGTGCCGTGAGTCGCTTAGAGAAAAGGATGATACGGCTGTGTTCGACTTGGTCACTGCCGTGCCCCCAGATTATTTGTTACATCGGCGCACGCAACTTCGTTGCATGCTAAAAAATAGACTGATCTGTTTTTCCAAACGCGCTAAAAGAAGTATAACTTCAATAATTTAATAACAGCTAACGATATACGGGTTAATTGTAAAATACTAATAACCAGTGCAAAATTCTTGTCATTATACCTAACAACTTTTGTTCTACGACTTTTTTCAAAACTGAATACGTTTGTCAATAAATACGTGTTGTACTGTCTGAAACATAATTACTCTGTGTACGTATTCCAATGGTACATGGCAAGGCTGCAAGCGCATCGGACCTCAGCGCCGTGCTGCGCGTGTGCCGCTTTAGCGACTGGGTAGAGTAGGTGCCATTTTCAGAAATTTAATGTATTTAGAACTTCCCGAACATATAGTATAACTAGAAAATTCCCGAACAGAACATTGGATTGTTTCCGAACGCTTCTCTTCTCTCTGGACGGTCGTATATGACGCACTACTTTTTGTAATTAAATATGCAATCAAATATGCGATGCAAGTATGGTATTGTAATTTACTTTGTTTTCCACTTTGTTTTAACTTAGAGAATAAAGCGAGATTAAGTTTACAAGTTTTATTTTATGCCGAAAGGCTTAATACACCACAAGAAACATTTAATGGATTTTTATTTTTGTATGAAAGAAAAAACTTATTCTTTTTTAATAGTCGTAGAACAAAAGTTATTGTGTATAATGTTTAGTACAAAATACTAAGAGGTTATTAGTATTTTCAAATTAACCATGTCAATGAAGAGCACATAAGATAAACAACAAAATAATAATTGAGACATTTATTGGAGTAATCAGTAAGAGTATGTCTTGGGGTCGAGGCCGTGGCCCGCGATCTTGTCGTCGACCCAGGCGCGCAGGTTGCCCACGTCCACGTAAACGCCGGGCGTGCCGTCCTGCCCACACCCTATGCCCCACGCCACTATACCGCTCTGTACGAAACGGTCCTTTTCGAACTGCGAACATTTAATATATCTAGCTTCGATCACAAATAAAAAACTACATACACAATCAACGGTCCAAAAATGTCCGAACCAAATGTGCACTCAAATGAGTATTTGAGTGCACTTCTGTTTTAATAGTATTCGAAAACGCTAACAGCGAACATGTCAATGTGCTCCTTCAAAAATTGCCAAAACAACACATCTAGAACGCTAAAAAAAGACACGAGTTCTTATTTTCGGTTATTAAATAAATAATATTACTTACATGTTCATTATTTCATAATAGTACATGTTAGCTTTACACAGCTCTTTTTTATTAAATTACTAATCAAATTTTTAAAATTGCCTAACATATATCTTATCCTTTATTATAATTATACTTTGTGCACGAGACGTAAGACTGCATTTTAAATATTTTATTCAACTAACTTCGTTTCAGTGTCATGCAAGAATCGTTTATGAGCGTTTATAACCTTATGGTTCGACAGTAAGGTCACAGTACAAGTAAGCAAGCAGTATTATATCTCGGCAGTGTCCTTGAGATAATTACCTACGGTCGCTCGGTACGTAAACACGCAATGGGGCTGCCGACTGGGACTGAGTGACTTTCTTGGGTTAGATATGTGATAAGAGGTACCATATTAAATTGTCATATTATCTTTTCCATTTATTTTATTGAAAATTTCATAAGTTTTTATTTATATAATTCAACTAGTATTTTATTTCTAGTTTCGAAAGTTTGTGAGTTAGTATGGTGGAAATGGACAAAAAAAAATGCATTTTGTGTTTTTTTGTGTGCAGTATAGTTAAAAATCAGGAACAAAGTAACTAGATCGTTACAATAATATATTTCCTACAAATGAGCAACAGAGAAATATTTCCGGTTTCGATATAGATGTATTCAAAGATCCATACACTGAACAATACGCTTGAAAACTTGATTGACATAATATTTAGTCAATAAATGCGGGGGAGCATCTCACACCGTCCGACAACAACCGCGGCGCACTCGCAAAGTACTTTGTGGCACTCGCGATTGTTGTATGCTGAAAAATGCCGAGATTTCGAGGCGCGTCGTTTGGGAGCGTTTGTATGAAGATAGAATACTGCTTGCAAGGTCTACTTTAGATTAACACAATATTGCCGTTAATACTATACGATATTAAAAATATATACGTCAATTCGGACAACAATTTGTTTAAATTTTATAGGAGATTGTGAATCTAGTTCTTTATTTGTGATTGAAGATATCTAGGCAACATCTCTTATAAGATCTAGTAACAGGCAAATTTGTTTAAATTTTTTACTCTTTCCGTAAAATACAATTTTTTTTAAGTGTAGTATATTATTTTATAGATTATTCTGAAAAACACTATAATCAGTCGAAAAAATGTTGGTAACCCTAGTTACGACAGTTACCTCAATGGGGCAGACGAGAGGCGAGCCGCCGTCGCCCTTGCACGTGTCCTTCTCGCGCTCGCCGCCCGCACACATGAAGGACGAGTGCAGCATGAAGTAGCGGCCGAGGCGCGTGCGCCGCAGCGCCTCCTGGCACTGCGCGTGCTCCACCACCGGCACCTCGACCTGCGCGCTCACCGCCGATTGCACCAGTGCACGACACACGCGACACACGCGTACGTGTGTGCAATAGACATACACACACACACGCATGTGCAATAGATATACACACATACGCATGTACAATAGACATACATACGAACTCTCTCTACACACATACACACGTGCGTAGCACGCACATACACGTGTACAATACACACGCGACACACGCGTACATGTGTGCAATACATACACATACCATACACGTGTACAAAGCATACATATACGTGTACAATATACACACACACACACACAAACGTGTGCAATAGATATACACATGCAATCACACTCATACTCACACACGTGTGCTATATACACGCACGCATGTGTAAGCACACGCGTACACGTGTGCAACACGCACATACACGTGTACAATACACATATACTACGTATCCAATAGACATACACTCATACTCACTATTATACTATATATACACATATATACTATATATACCTATATATACACACATTATATATGTGTATATATAATGTGTATATATACACATACACACATATTTACAAAACACACGCATACCTGCTCAAACATACACATATATACACCTATGTGGATAATATTAATACTCCTACTACTATTGTAAGACCCCAAATTGAGCACTACCCTTGTACTATGGGTACTTTGGGTACCACACAACGAACTGGGGGAGCCCAGTAATACCTACACTGCGAAAAGTTGTTTCCTAAATCGATCTGAACAGGAATCGAACCCAAGGCTCCGACTTGATCGTTGAGTACCCTATCTGCGTGTCAACTCAAGGGGCTAGTCAATTTATAAATTGTTTTTCTTTCTTGCTCTTTTCAGAGGTGACGCGCTGAATTTGATTCCATTGGTTATAAATTATAATAACTAGGCTACAGCGCTACCTTTCGGCTCTTAGCATACAATTTAAAAAAGACTATGGGTGTGATCTCAGCAGCTACACGATAACTAGATAGACGTACCAACAATTATGTAGGTGCATATACAAAGATAAGTTTATATAAAGTTTTAAACTTTCGCGTTGCATATCTAAAAACCCGGAAAATTAACGCGATTACCTTTTATTATGGCTTGACGTTTCGGCCGAGTTGCATCGGCCGTGGTCTTTAAACCAATTGTTTTTAGATATTTTATAATGCAACGTGAAAAAAAGTTTATATTACAAACCGTTACGGTCGGATATTGTAGAACAAGTGCGTACATAGTGGCTAGACAAGTGGAAAACGCTTTGCACAATCGCAACGCTTGTTGGCGTTATTACTCATCAAAAGTGCCACTTGGCTATGTTGTATAACGGCGATTTTCACACAATTTTACGTATCGTTTGATCGAATAGAAAGTTAATAACATTTGACTACCGATTTAAAATTCGTTACGCTAGATCACGTGGTATTTGTCATTCTATTTTACTAGAGTTTACTAGAATTGGGTTACTTGTCTAGGCTACGTTTACTTGAGATCCGAGAGAGAGAGAAACGACAAGACAATATAAAAGGTAAGTAATCGCGGTAATTTCACGTGTTTTTAGATAGAGATGAGTTATTTTCTGCTATTTTTTTTAATTGACTGACCTTTTTCAAGATGACCTGGTAACGTCCTTCCTTGCCGAACTGGTCTTTGCCCCAGCCGGAGGCGAAACAGCGCGTGCCTCCCGGCACTCTCTCCCTGGCAGGGGGCAGGCACGCCACTCCCACGTTGGGGGCCATCTCCATAGGCGATGCCAGGAATAGAAGAGCGATGTCATAGAATAAGTTGGCTGTAAAAATAAAGAATGCAAGAATAATGTAATTATAAACGACAATTTTCGCTTTTATGTACAAAGATGTATTTGCAAAATAAATGACACCATGGTAAGATTAAATAATAATAGAAAAGAAACATATTATGTATAGTGAAATCACCAGATTAGCTAATTTAATATAAGTACCTGCGCGACCAAGCTTTGCTTGTTGTGTTTTAGGTTTGATTGTGTGTAAAGAAATTACATTTCTTCATTTCCGTATTCGAATATTTATATTGTGTCGCGTTTTTCTGAATGTCGGTAAAACAGTCACCGCTTACATAAAAGATGGCGCTGCTAGCAATGGTATCAAACACAGTCGGTAAAATAGCGACCGTTGTTATTTTAACATGGTAGTTTTGAGTAGTTGGTAGATATCATTATTATTGCGAGTTGTGAAAGAAAAATATTGGAAAGAAAAGTGAAAAATTGTAAAAAGGAACGGAAATTAATGAACTTTAAATAAAAAACAACGAAAAAGTTTGAACGCATTGTAAGATTTGACTAGGCTTAGGTAGTTCGGGCACTTAGAATGAGTGATGAAAGACTGACGAAGAAAATCTACAGAGCGAAAGTGAGAGGTAAAAGAAGCCAAGGAAAACCAAGGCTAACTTATGAAGATTAAATAGCCAGTGTTAGCAGACGGAAATATCAAAAACACTCGCATACCTAGGCGAAAATGTGTGAGGAGAATGATGAGATTTGAGGAAGCGTAAGAGGTATGTAAGGACCGTGACTCCTGGCGCTCCGTCCTCTCTGACTACAGCGTAAAGATATGTATGTATGTATGTAATATTTGAACCCGCGCACTTCGGCATGGTAGACCTACGCTCTAACCACTGTGATATTGAGAAGATAAATTTTATTGAAAAATTATCAATCATATTTCAGGGACAAATTAAGTTTTAAATATGTGAAAACACTAAAACGAATTTTCCCAGAATTGGGACCTAGCTAGATCAATTTTTCACCTCCTTGAATTCCCATTCTATACATTTCAACGAAATCGTTAGCTGTTTTCGAGAACGAAATTACAAATATATATATTGTAAATATTATACAAGGAAATGAGAAAGAAATGAGGTGGTGAACTTTAAAAAATACATTTATACATATAACAAAAGTCAAGGTATCTCTGTCTGTCTGTCCGTTTATGTTCTTTTCACGCGAGAACCGTTTATACAATTTATGTCTTTTAATTCATAGCTATGTTATCTGACCAGGTTATGAGATATATTTCGTTATTGGTATACAGCTTAGTTCGATATTGGTGAATTAAGTCGAAAAAAAGACGTTTTTGGAGCGCTTAAATAGATTACGCTGGTTAAAGATGCGGTCTAAAGTTTGCTGATCTTTAAAAGCCCTACAAAAAAGTAAGCGATACCATATGTTACTTCGACGATACGTCGATGTTATGTCTATCTTCTAAGGATCACCCACAATAAGAATTTTCTTTTTCAAAATTACCGGCGGTCAACCGCCGTTAGCGGGGCCAGTACGACTCCCGCGTGCGTTCGACCGACGGTATTCAGTCGGTTCGTTAAAAACCTAAACAATAATTCTGTAATCCACGCGAGCCACAGACAAACTAACCTACAAGACCTGAAATGTCTAAGAATTTCTAAGCAAACTATTCCGTCAAGGTCGAAGGAGTGTGACGTAAGCGGGCGGTACGGGTAGCGTTGTGTACTAGTTTATATCGATAACTCAACGTAGGTACGACATTTTTTTTTATGTTTCTATGAAAAAAAAATTATAATAATCAAAACGAAATTATTTATTTTGAAATAGAAATATTTACGAATTTATTAGTCTAAATCATTTAATTCAATTATTTAAATCAAAAACATATGTAATAACTAATAAGTGTCAAGTAGCCAAAAGCTTGTAATAATAAGAAGGAAAAAGATCATTTGAAACGAGTTACGTGGTATTTATGTATACTCGTAATTTCAAAGAATGGTAGTCATTATAAATTTCTAATAATAATTGAAACACTATTGACATATCGATACGTTTTTTTTGCATCTGTACTTACCTACACGTGCCATCTTGCAAGAGCGAGACGCAACATGTAATTATAGCGTGCTAAACAAGAACAAACGCGGACTCGAAGCTTAGTGCCACCAGTTTTATTAGAACTGGTCGCTTTTGTTATAAATTTCTATTATCTCTTATTCCGAAACGTGATTTTGTCCTTTTTGAAACTATTTTTACGACTGTACAACGGAATTTGGCATTATTTACGTACATGTCTATATTTTTGATATCATTTAGACACAGGTCGCGTATCTGCTTCCTGGTTACTATTAAACAAGCGCGCGTTTGTGTTTGAACTTATATATGCATTTTAGCAGATGGACGGCAGACCACGGTGCCTTTCTATTTCAAGTATCGTAGGCTAGGTTGTCTATGACGCTAGCGGAGTCGCGAGCACAGCTAGAATATTACACAGGGCGCTCAGAGCGTTCCTAAACACTTCCTAAATCATCGCTAGTACCTACCTTTATTGAAGTCCTTGTGCACATCGATCTCGCTGACGTCCCTGTCCTGGTAGGGGTAGATCTCGCTCTTGGTCTGCGTGTCCCACTCGCCGGCGCGCACGCGCAGCGAGCCCGCGCGGCCCGCGCTACCCTCCACGTAGTGCGCCGCCGTGAGCACGGCCCGCGGGTGGATCAGCGAGCCGCCGCCCACGTATACGTTCAGCTTCTGCCCGTCCGGCTCGTTGTCGTTCACAGGTTCGATCCTGTATTGTATCATGTAGTGTGACCGAAACTAGTATTTGCGATACCGATAAACTGTTTCTTTTCAGCCGATTCCGAGATTCAAACTGAAACCATCTTATAGGGTCAATCTTTTACACATTTTGATCTGAAACATCTTATGCGACGAGTCGGACCAACCGTTGGTTTGCGACGTGGCGACGCGTCGCCACGCTCTTGTACTGACCTCGTGTACCTAAGTGTTCTTATTCTCTTCGGAATACATTGCCTGTGTTTTTTTAAATAAAGAATAATTTATTTCTTCAAAAAAAATTTGAATATTTTCTTTTTAATTATGCCATATTTGTTTCTTATGTTAATACATAGGTATTTACTTGTATATTTATTTTGTATTGCTTGTATAGTTATATATTGCTTGCCTCAGCATAGCCTACTAGAAAAACTGCCTCAATATATTTGTCACCAGAAACTCCAAGAAACATTGAAATGTGTTACGACGACGAATGTATGTCATTAATTACTGAAGATATTGGTTATATGGTCATCGATCCCTTTGCCTTCTCTAGGTAACGTACAAAAAAAAGGATGTGTGTACTCGTGGTACGTAACAAATTATACTTTTTTGATGTGAATAAAAATAATAAGTTAAAACATAATAAATAAAACTGTTCGCTTGAAGTGATTGAAATAAAATATAAAAAAACGAAACTAAATAAAAATAAACTCTTCGTTGCTAACTTCATGTTATGTTAGATTGACGTAACTTCCGCTACGTGCTGAAATTACACTCTGATCTGTTTTTCCAAACGCGCCATAAGAAGTATAACTTCAAAAACTTTGACTAGAGTCCTTGCGAGAAACATTCACCCAGCTTAATCTACTGTCATACTTGTTTTACGACATAATTTTACACGACGTGACGTGGCTAATTGAACGGCATATTTACTTAAGTATGGCGACCATCCATGGAAATTCGCCGAACTTCGCTTCGGCGTTGCTATCGCCCGTAATGCGAAAGCCGACGCCATCGGGGTTCGCCCAGCCGCAGCCTTGGCGCTGAAAGTTATACATATTATGTTACAAAATCATTGCCAATATTCGTGTATAATTTTTTTGGACTTTGTAATTAATTACAATTAAGAGTAACGGTATTTTGTATTATAAATAAAAACCCTACATTAATAATCTTTCCGATCAACAGTCATTATGGACATCTAATTTACATACATACATATCTTCACGCCGTATCCCCAACGAGGTAGTCAAAGAGGACGGAGCGCCAAGCGTCGCGATCCTTACATACTTCTTTCGCTTCCTCAAATCTCATTCTCCTCACACATTTTATGTTCACATTTATGCGAGTGCTTTTGACATTTCCGTTGGCTAACACTAGCTATTTGACCTTCATAAGTCAGCCTTGGTCTTCCTTGGCCTCTTTTACCACTCACTTTCTTCGTCAGTCTTTCATCGCTCATTCTTTCCATGTGCCCGAACCATCTTAGCACTCCTTTCTTCATTTTTTCAATAACATTGTCGTGCAAGCCTGTCATACTGCGTATCTCTTTATTGCTTATTTTGTCTGCAAGGGTGACACCGCACATATTTCTAAAAGGTCGCAACAATTTACAATAAATCAACTATAATTAATTTTTTTTTGAGGTCAACATTTCCTTCCGACTACCAAATCAGCTAATAAACAATATAATAAGACTGAAATAAATACATGGCCAAGAAGATTAGCAGCATTGTCATGAGGTCGCCAATTGTTTGATTGTGACAACATACGATAATGCTTACAAAAAAAGGTCTCTTTATTTTGTAATATGATCGATCCCACAAGTCGACTACGTATCACAAAGAAAATTATATACTACGTACCTACGTGGCGTTCAGATTAATTATAAATTTTATTTCAGTTAACTTTATATTAACAATATTATAGATTAAGGTTAGTAATTAAAATTTCTTTGTTTTCAATCACTAAAGTAAGGAAAAATATTGAAAAATTATTAGAAGTTGATTTAATATGCCTATTGCTGGGATAGATATTATAGCTATATATTAAACTAGCGATCCGGTCAGGCTACACGGGTAGAAATTTTTTTGAAAATAATGTTCCTCGCTGATAATGTTGGTTTCTATACTTACATGAAGGAATTTATGAAATCGGTTTAGTAGTTTTTGAGTTTATCTATTACATCCAAACAAAGTTTACTTCTTTATAATATTAGTATAGATACATTTTAATATTTACAAACTTAAAAATACACATTATCTTAAATAATAAACTTCCTCAAGGTTGCCGCTTAGAAAGCTGTCATTGCTCAGCAGACTGGCAGCATTGCCTCTTTGAATAGCCAAACTGATTCGTTGACGGAAGAAGCTGCCAACCCGGCGGTCTCCCGAAGCCTCGACCAGTCTCTTACAAATATCAGACACCAGTCGATGGGCTTCGGGGCCCCAGGGACCCAAAGTTTCGACTGCAAAGGGCGTAAATTAAGATATGTATGTACTTTTTGTTAGTATAGACTCAAAGTGGGCGATAACGCCCCCCTGTGGGCGCTGCAGGCCTAAAGGGCTGCAGGCCAGAAAAAAAATGGGGGCGTTATGTAGAGGCCTGGGGGGTGATTTGTAATTTCATTTAGCTAGGAGGCATCTTAGACAACGACTGCATGAGCTCTCGACTCAGTAGACAAAATAAGTTTGGGAACCTAGAGTATAGATACATACATATATACATATCTTCACGCTGTATCCGCAACGGCGTAGTCAGAGGACGAGGAAGATTAGTATAGATATTATATTTATATATGAAATGACAGATATTCTCACGCTATTTTGAATTAGACTCCGTAGTTCGATTTCTACTTCGAATTTGAGACAGGTAGGTATATACTATACATTTATATTTTTGATATAATGGTTTCATTTGATCACTAATTGTAAAAAGGTAATCTGTCCTTTACAGATTAGTTTCTTATAAACAAAATAATATATAATCATGTCCGTAGTTATTCCTATTATGTTATTGTTACGGTAATTTTTTGTACGCCTATATGTATAAAATTGGTTTAAAGGCAAAACGAATTGCTTTGTAGTGTATTTTTTATACGGAAATGACTTTTGAATTATAATGAAACGTTCTGCGAACAGAATTTCTCGTGTTTTATTATTATTATAATGGTATATATACACATCATGTACCTACCTATGTATGTATGTACTATATATGTATATAAAACAACTGATGTAAAAATCAAGTCCGATTATGTGTGTGTGAATAAAAATAAATTTAACAATAAATAAATATACGTGTGTGGTCGGGGGAACCTTAGCTGCAGTTTCCATTTCTCAAAAATGTAATTACAATCATGAGACAATAAAACTCACGTATGATTTAAAGGAAAAATAAATAAGTTCCTAGTAATAATCAATTTTGTGGAACCAACTTATAGCGGCGGTATTCCCGCGGGGTTATTACCTAAAAATTTGCAGACCGCGACAGCCACGCGATCAGTGCGCGACCGCGATTAATTGTAATAAAACGTTTGTATCATGCATAGCGATGCCTATCTATTATTCTATGACCGTAAAATGCACTTTTCGCGGTAGATTTAGCGCCACTATACAAATTACATTACATGAATTCTCGTTTCGACAGCAGATATCGCGCAATATTGGCTGTCGCATGCTGTCTGCAAGTTACGTAATTTTATTACAATTAATCGCGGTCGCGCACTGATCGCGTGGCTGTCGCTGTCTGCAAATTTTTAGGTAATAACCCCGCGGGAATACCGCCGCTATAAGTTGGTTCCACAAAATTGTTATGTTTTTGTCTTAATAATATAAACAGATTGGTTGAAGTCCAATATCTCAGAACTCGATATCTCAGAGTGACTAGAGTTCAGTATCTCAGAGTTATATATAGTTTGATATATTGAAAATGGTTGTATTTATTGTGGTATACTTAACTATGGAGTTAAGTACCTCAGAGTGGCTAAGAGTTCAGTATTATTACAGAGTTGTGATTAGAGTTAATTGTCTGGGAATGGTTCGAGTTGATCACAGAACTAACTTAATTCCTGTCACTATTTCTTTCATTTAGTCTTCAGATAATTAAATAGAAAGCTATATTACAGGACATATTTACAGGACATATCCACATATAAAAGTAACTACTTTCGATGAGTAATCATTGTAAAGTTTTTGCCTTGTGAAACACGTTTAACGAAGGTTGTTATCTGCACTTTTTATTCGTATAATTCGCGAAACGCAACATGAAATTAGCAACCGACTGTTATAATACTTGAGTTAGGCCAATTTATCATGGATAGATACTAAGGGTTTTCACGTCATTATCGCCTTTTTTGAAACGAATTTATATTTTTCCTATTTCGTGTCTGCGAAGCGCACGTCACGCCGATCTTTCAAAAAGTTTTATTTAAAATTAGAAAAAGTTTAAGTTACTCTTTCTTTGACTCTTGTTATCTTGAAATACATATATTGCTTTTAAATTACATTTACGTAAATACTGTTAGTATGCGTGTGTAATATTATCAATGTTTTAGTTTGTATACTGAGAAAAAAATCTACGTTTCTTAGATTGGGGTATCTCAGTTTACATTGAAATCTTTGCTTACAATATATTAATAATACAATATAACATAATATAATGTAGTGCAGTGCAGTGCAGTGTAATGTAGTGTAATGTAATGTAGTGTAATGTCGTGTAATGTTATGTAGTGTAGTGTAATGTAGTGTAATATAAAAATCTCAAAGAATTACCTCTTTCTCGATTTCTGGTGCCGGTGTGATGGGATTTTCCGTGGACCGCTTGTCTTTCGGGAGACAACACACTTGTAAATAAGAGGGACAGGGGCCGGCGCTAACACTGTGAATAAAAATTAATTTAACAATAAATAAATAAACGTGTGTGGTCGGGGGAACCTTAGCTGCCAGTTTCCATTTCTCAAAAATGTAATTACAATCATGAGACAGTAAAACTCACGTATGATTTAAAGGAAAAATAAATAAGTTCCTGTAATGTAATGTGGTTATACATCCGACCGCGCTCGCTGTGCGTCTTCTCGAATCTCGAAACTCCCATGCACTCACACACTTGTATATAATAGAAAGAGACAGAAATATCACTGTACATATAATTTATAGAGCCAACGAATTCAGAAATACTATGGAAGTGTAATTCAGAACAATTATGGCAAAAAGACAGGGTACCGCGAGTCTGATTCAAATACTTAGAAACACAAAAGGTAGCAGCTTGTAAACTCAACTCAGCAGTCAACTTTTAAAATGAACTCTATTTTAAACCCGCACAATCTTTATTCAACTGTAGCCTGGAGTTTAAAAAATTTCGTATTACTTAAATTATTAAAACTTTCGTGACACATTATTAACACACTAATTATTAAATACGGCTTTACTCACGTATAATCGGTATAGGTACCGACTAGTTTCGGACCTATTGGAGGTCCATCATCAGGGTGAGTGGGATGATGGACCTCCAATAGGTCCGAAACTAGTCGGTACCTATACCGATTATACGTGAGTAAAGCCGTATTTAATAATTATTTCGTATTACATTCCAAAGTCAACAATAACTGGATGCCCGGTACACGTGATCGCACGGGAAAGTGAAGTGCTAGCAAACAAGAAAGTTTTTATGCATTACTACGCATCGTAACGCATCCTATTGTTAATATTTACTCACCTCATTTATTACGAGAATTTAAATAGTTTTTTGTTTTTATTCTCTTATATGAGAAATTATTATTTGAAAAGGTAAAAAAAGCATATTTACGAGTTCATCTGCATTTTATTTACAAGTTTTTGATGTGCTACGTTATCTTAGTGTAAATAATTTATTTAGCCTGTGTCTTGTAGAATTTAATAAAGAATCTTTTTTTTATCAAACAATACAGAAGAGTTCGTAATTATTACTCTTTTAAAATTTTTTTTATTAAAATGGTGTCGCGATCTGGTTTTCCAGCCTGTTTGTTTTTAATAATGTAATTATGTCTATTAATTCTACAGTTTTTGAGAAATATCGATTTAGAATCACTGCAAGATTTCAGTCTTCAATTAGATAACATGTGATGCCTCTACAACAAGAATAGATTCTTCATTTTTAAAATGTATAGAGCACACCTTATTAGCATTAGTTGGTAACCAGTCATCTTCTCTTCGTTTTAAGCGAAACTACTTTAATCCACCGCAATTAACGAAACTCATTTTTGGTAAAATTAAAGGAATAAACTTATAAGATCCAATTGAATAAAGAGAATTACCATACTTAGCATAAAAATACAATAAAAATAACTGACGTACTAAAAACTGGCTGGCTACTAGTTGCATAATACAGATCACAATATTTTTATTTAATTCCTTCTAAACGTAAAATTATTTTATATATATATGATAAGTTATCACTTCATGACTTCTTTCTATTTTCTACACCACTTAACCACACAGGAGGTCATTTTTAATTCACATTTCGCCAGTTTTTACGTCAACAAACCAATTTTATTTGCGACGGCTGACTGTCACTTATTAGCACACGGTAGACTAAATAGCGCGTTGATTGTGGTTTTTTAGCCCCGCCCACTTGATTGGGGTTTGCATTGTGTCACATTTTTAAATGAATGCGAGTTTCATAGTATTTCCGAATTCGTTGTATAGAGCTAACAATCCTAGCGCCGCGCGGCGCACGGGTCCCGTCCCACGTTGCTCAATTAACTAGCGTGTGTTAGAAAGAGACAGAGAGAGAAAGAGTCGCTGAGAGTCGAATAGAGGGGGCATAACGCTTTTTCGTTACGTGACGATTTCTATCAACTCACACTTCCTGCAAGCCGCGTTAAGGAACTTTTTTCCAATAATAATACTCTAGACAATTACACAAATCGTGGGACCCCAAAGTAAACTAGATTGTACTATGGGTACCACACAATGAACTGGGGGAGTTAGTGGTAACACCTACATTTCAATCCCAATTACAAAAGTTCGTTTCACAGATTTACCCTAAGGGTGGCTTGCACCAACTATTTAAACTAGATTTACGGAATTGACATCTCGCTTGCAGCAGCTATTAAATCGTTGATGCAAGCGAGATGTCAGTTCTTTAAATCGAGTTTAAATTTTCGGTGCAAGCCGTCCTAATAGATATCACCTTTCACACATCAAGGATTGTTAGATGTTTAGCTGTTTGGCTTTGAGGTCGCCGGCAAGTATGACAGAGTCGTCTAAGTTTAGGAGGTCCTCTAATCTACTAATTAGCGCTTTACAGGGAGGGAGATATACAGACGCAAGCATGATAGGCGCGTGCTCCGTGAGGGCCACTAAGCGCACTAACGCCTCTATATTAGTGACAGCGGGCGTGTCGATCGGAATGCAGTGTCGGGAGCTTCTGTAGTAGATAAGAGTGCTCCCTTTGGAGGCGGGCGCCCTATCGTTGCGCACGATGTTAAGCCCGAAGATGCTGGAGTCGTGCCCTTTAGGTTTAAAAGGTCTCCTGCACTAGCATTATATCTATATGGTGGTCTCGCGTAAACCCGTGAAGGAGGTCGCGTTGCTTGCGGAGTCCGCGTTAAAATACGAAATTGAGAGCCCGCGCAGTTTGATGCGGAGGGAGTGGTCTCGTAGTTGCCCGGTTTTATAACCTACGATGGGGCGCCGTGAAGCGGCTTAAGCTGTCCAGAAGTGACGCGTACTCTGCGATTAATTAGCCGTCCCATTCCGTCTATACAGTCGCGAATTTTTCGCGTGACTTATTTGATTTCGTTAAGGATAATGTCCTTAACGAGGTCGGCGAGCATTTTAATGTCGCCGAGGAGATCGGACCCAGGCGCTGAAGGAGCCGGCGCCACGTCTGGGGCGCGGGCTCCTTACGCCACGGTTGTTGTATTGGCGATGGCGCTAAGGTCTGTAAACACAGACTAGCAAGCCCTAGACGACGCTTATAAAGATCTGCAGTTGTGAATACGAGGCATGCCTTTTAAGTTTTGTCGTTTGAAGAAAAAAACACAACTAGAACCTTATAGTACTTTTTATTGTTTTTCAAAGTATTCACCACGTAGCTTAATACACTTTTCCATTCGCTCAAACCAGTTATTATAACATTTATTCCACTCTAAAGTGTTCAAAATGGCTGACTTGGAAGCGTCGACTGCTTCTTCACCGGACTGGAACCTTTGACCACGAAGACTTTTCTTAATTTTAGGAAATGTAAAGAAATCGTTAGGGCTTAGGTCAGGACTGTATGGAGGATGGTCAAGAATTTCTACTTCTTCCTGCTTTAAATACTCAATCGTTTGACGAGCGCTGGGTGAGCTTGCGTTGTCGTGGTGCAGGATGATGCGTCGCTTTGAGTTAGATTTTCGAAGTTCGGCGATGACTTGTGGTAAACAAACTGTGGTATACCACTCTGCGTTAACCGTTCTACGATCTTCAAGTGCAATAGTCGCAACATGGCCGGTTTTTCTAACGAACGTGGCCACCATCTTCTTTGAAGTGCTTCGAGAACGAACAACTTTAGTCGGCTTTGGCTCGTCTTGAAAGACCCAGATTGTAGATTGTTGTTTGGAATCAGGATCGTAGGCATAGATCCAAGATTCGTCACCACTGATGATGTCGTACACGTGATTTGACTCTCCTCGGTTGAACCCTTGCAGAGTGTTTTTACACCATCTGATGCGGGCCGCCTTGTGATCGTCGGAAAGCAGATGCGGTATCCAACGGCAAACTAGCTTTCTCACACCAAGCGCTTCATGCAAGATCTTCTGAATGGTTGTCCCTGAGATGCCTAATAGAGCCTCTATCTCTCTATACGTCACATGACGATCTTCGAGAATTAGTTGTCTCAAAGCAATGATGTTATCTTCAATGAAGGCGGATTTTGGGCGTCCTTCGCGAAATTTGTCACTAATACTAGTATGTCCACGCTGGAATTCTGAATACCAGCGTTCGACAGTCCGCAGACATGGGGCTTCATCACTGAACACAGATGTTAGCTCTTCAAAACACTGAAGCCGTGTCAGGCCTCTTCTAAAGTTGTAGAAAATTATTGCACGAACATTTTCCTTAGAAAGATTCATTTTCGTACGTAACCTGACAGATTCCAATCGACGCTGTGACTAAACAATAGCATTAATCCTAATACTTTCAACTGTTTTGAGATTCAAAATTTAAACACATTCGAATATAGAACAGTTCCAAATTCAAAATTGCCGGGAAATATGGAAACGACAGAACTTAAAAGGCATGCCTAGTAGTTTAGCAATATATTATTTAAACGTCGACAACGCCCACAACTCTCTGCTTCTCCGTAAAAAAACAAATGGAAGCGGTCGCGTGATGCGTTGCTTGCAACCACAACCGGCGCTTTAATATTCACCCATAGTTACCCTAATTACGTTTGAGCGCGTGCTACGGCACATGCCTATTAGCGCACACACTTAGAAACCGTGTACGCTAGCTTTCTATGAAGAAATTCTACTGTTGTGTATCAATTGCAATCTAAAACTCGAAATGAGAATTTCTGATACTATCGACTTATTCCCTCATCTTTACGCTATAATAATGACGCTGTGGAACAAAGTATATAGCAATATATTATGGCAATAAGCTAATAGGGTCGTTACTGTAATGGTGTCTTACCGTATATCGATAAGGCCTACGCCATCGTCGATTATAGTGTTGTTGTCATTGCAGAGGTAGTAGACGACACATTCACCAGTGTCGCCTTTGTCGGTAGTACACGGCGCCCCATCTGTTAGTCAGGTAAGGCATAAGGAATTCTTGTAAAAGCAATAAAATATAACAATAAAAATTCACTTCAAATGAGTATAAGTATTGTAATAGACTCATGTTTTACTTTGCCGAAATTTCTGTGAAGTGAATAATTTATAAATTAATCGTTACTTAAAATAAAAACGCTACAAACCAATTTGTGTCCTTAAAAAGTATAGTACCTTCCAATAATATGTTACCCCTTCATTAAACATAAGACTTACTTATTTTATATACATATGATAAGTGCACTTATGCACTTATACTGCCATGAAAAAAACAACGTTGCTATGAAAAAAACAATGTTGCTATGAAATAATTACGGGCTATAATAAAAATTAAACAACATATAATAATAATTTTAACTACTACAATAGAATTTCGTACGTAATTTTTTACGATTTAATTTCTGTTGTCATCCTGACAACGGCATTGCCCCTGCTTTATGTGATTTAAATTAAAATTTAATCTGAAGCCTATTACTTTTAAATTTCATAACAGTTAACAGCTAACAGAAGTAAGTTTATTGTGCAAACTATTAATATTAGAATATTTATATTGACGTATTTAAAAGCACGGTAAAATTAGTGAACATAACAAAAATGCAACTTATCTCTATAAAAATAATTATCTACAATAAAATATTGTTACTTCACTTTATCAAGCTACAAAATAATTATGGATGATATAAAAAAAGAAACAATACATATGAAATAATTGTGTACTATAAAAATACAATTCAGTGATTTTATTAATACTTTTTAATATTACTTCTGTTGGTGTTCTGACAAAATTACTACTGCCTATGGTTTAAATAATTTGCTTAAATCAAAAAACTTATTTAAAAGTAAAGTTAAGAGTAGCAAGTTACAGTAACTATTAATTTTAAACTATTTCAATCAGAAATAGTAAATTAAAAGTGGAAATTATTAATTACAATACAAATAACATATAATTTGAGTTCCTAATTTTGTTGTTCATGTATATTGTCTAATAGTAATTAGAAAGTAGAAACTTACCCTCTTCTTTGACTACGCCGGGCACTAGAGTCGACGGTCCTGAATTTTTGTTGTCATTATCAGAGCTTTGTCCTGGGCTTGTATTCTGTCCGGTAGCGGCATTTTGTTGGGTGCCCGTATTCTGCCCTGTGCCCGTATTTTGTCCTGTGCCTGTATTCTGTGTAGTGCTCGCATTTTGCACACTACTTGCATTGGGGCTACCAAAAATTTGTTGAATGATAGATTCTAAATCTCCGCCCTGAGCAGCGCCATTTTGAGCATGTACCGTTGCCAGTAATACAGCGATCGTCAACAATTTGTAATACATCTGAAATAATCATACATAGATAGATACATGTCTATATTCATACAATATGTATACTGCCATCTTCCTCTTAATTTTTATGTAAATATATGATGTGTATACGTGCTAGCAGACGCGGTAGGTAGACATTTTCCTGCTACAGACTTGACTAGCAAAATCTTTTTTTTTTGAAATAATAACCATTTTTTGGATCTCAACAACAGCACCACCTACCGGGTTCAAGTATAACTAAGAATCATTCAGTCGACTCCATAAGTACAGAAAAAAATTCATCAAAATCGGTCAAGCCGTTAAGGAGAAGAATTACGAACATATACACACCGAAATTTTCGGAACGTTCGGCTAAAAGACCGATAACGCTCATTAACCGAAAAACCTAAAACAACACGCATGATGTATCTCTGATTTTTTCACAATGTACAAATCGCATAGCGGTTTTGCTCTTACAATAATAGCAGCTGCTATAAATGAGCAACAAAATTAATAATTCAATCTTTAACCGTTTATATTTAAAATTAATAGTTTTCATAAAATTCATAATAAGTAATTGAATCGTTATTTAGTAAATTAGTTTAAATAAGAAGTATATTATAGGACAAGTATTTATTTATTTATTTAAGTTTTAAAATATTGTGTATGCACCTAGATTTATTTAAGGTTTTATGTAAGGTTTAATAAAAATACATGCTCTAGGTACTTATTACAGATAGTGACACAATAAAATAATATCTATTATCAATAGTTGAACAAAAAGACCAGTTCTATCTCATACAACATTTACTTCGCATTTGACCTCTTATTACATCATCTGTGGTTCTTTGAAGTGTTTCTTAGGTACGTGAAACTTTAATGAATTTAAAATAACTTTGTTACCTCAGGAAATATTTATGTATATTTGTAAATATAGCTGTATATTTACCTTATATTTACACATGTAGCAGGTACCTACTACGTCATTTTTGGTTAGACTGGAAAAAGTAAGATGTTAAAAACATCCTATCGTATCTTAGTATTTGGACTTATGCCTGGTTTATACGTTATAAATTGATAAGTCGTAAAATAGCAAGTCCCGGTAAGTAAACAGCTCAGTAACTTACTCCATGGTAAGTAGCGGTAGCGACTAGCGAGTTAACTAAACAAGTATAGCGACAGCTTACGACATACCTAATAAGCTTGACACACGGTGTAGTTGACTTGCCAACTTGCCGACTAATAATGTGTAAATCGGACATTACAGAGGGCAAAGCGAAACTAGCGAATGGGTGCTAATCCATCGATTACGAACGTTAAGACAAAGTTCCTAATAAACATGATATCATTTCACTTGGCCGACTATAACCTATAGGACAATAAAGCAGCTGGCACGTTATAAATTATAATATATTTTTTATTTCTCAAATATAAGACTATATTTTTGTTTTAAAAAAAGAATGACAAATATTTTTCTTTATGCAAGAAATTAACTTGCCCTTGTAGATATTATATAAAAATTATGTTTTAAACAATGATGTTATAATACAAGAGGTAGATAGGTTACATGCATTCGAAAAATGGCACCCCAAAACTTTGGTAATTAGCCAACTCGGACTTGGTCAAAGAATATGAAAATTATGTTACAGAACCAACAATGTCATGCAATGCCTATTGCGCATTCAAAATTCTAAAATCTTTTAATAACCCAAACGTTTTTTGTAACATACACGATCATGTGATGACGCAGCCACCCAGTTTTAATCATCGTTTACATTTATTAAAAGCAATAATATATAATTCATCATTTTCAAATTTATAATTAAAAAATGTTGGCAATCTTTTTAAATAAATATGTTCTCATGTACATGATTCAAGACAAAACGAAATTCGAAAAAAAGCAAACATTTTTTACTGTCTAATCACATTAGGTATCAAACATATTTTTTTAAAATGTCTGTTCTGTGGCATTAATTACTAATATTCTATGATCTAGTCACGGATTCACGGAACGGAAATTGACCAATTACAATGATTTAGAGAGCTATATGATTTGTTAGTTTGAAATGTAATTATGTTTTACATTGCATAGCGACGCAGTGCAATGTATATCTGTCTCTCAATGTAATTAATTCTGTTGAAATTAATTTTTAATGCTTACTGTTTAAAATTATAGTTATTCTTAATTGCTGTTACTACAATTAACGTCTAATTACCATATCGCACAGATTTTTAATTGGAATTTCCCTGTATTTTATCATTTATTTATTTCGACACATTATAATTAATCCATAATACATTTTACATACCTCCATTTTCAAATTAGGTCGAAAAAAAGTGTTTTTTTTAAGTCGCTGATTTTTTTATTATTTTAGTTATATGCATTATGTATTTTAAATATAAATTAATGATTATAAACTGTTTCCATTTTTAATTGACAATAACAATATATAGCGTTTATTTTCCTTAATGATAATATATGTACCCACCTTCATAAGTATATTAAACTTAAGCTATAAATCTTCCGATCGCAAAATAACAATTAACACTAATATTATTGCATATTATTTGACGCACACACGCACACACTGGATTCAGGTTTCTACTAACTGAACGAAGGATGTTGGTACTGTTCGATTTTTTATTTATTTTTTTAGTTTTCCTCGTTGACGGCGGCGCAAGGTTGCGCGTACAGCCGACGTACAACGCTAGAGCAAACTCACTGGGCATGTTTTGTATCACAATATATTTCGTTCTGAGAAACATCCCTATTCTGATAATAATTTTTTCGTATTTCATATCAAAATTATAAAAATGAAACACTCATAGAATAATGGTGTCTCTTTGTTTATCACGGTTGTTTTTATCAGAGACTATCATTAAATTAATATAATAATTAAAATAAAATTTGGAACATACGTTTTTCAAAAGTAGGTATTTGACTTCATAGGGTTATTGCTAAACGCGATTAAAATCACTGCCTCCTATCTTATAACCAACAATCAGAATAAGGTGGAGAACGAATCAATATTAAGAAAATACGATATCGTATAACAATTTTTTTTTTAATAAATAAAAAATAAAGCTCTACGATTTATCCTACCCTACTAACCTAACATAACATAACTTTTTTTAAGTTACACAGGATAAATCTGCACACAGATACTCAGCCCCTTTTTGTGATTACGCAGGAGAAATCTGCGCACAGATATTTAGCCCCCTGGAGGAGACTCCGGTTTATGTAGGGCTTCTTTTACGCGCCAAAACTCGCCAGAACTCCGTAGCTATTCTCTGGCCCGAGCAATAAGACTTACGGTATAAGGTGTACGTTGACACCATCCTAGTATCTCTGAGCGGGATCAACCCTTTCCCGCTCTACTCGGCGTCCTCGTTCTGCACTATTATAACCTCATAGAAGGATCATGGCCATCCACGATTCTTCACCTGCCAGCATAGACGCTACTACAGTTGACAGCGATGGACTTTGCCCGACGCAGTTGGTAGGTGACGCAGCGTATCGTCTGAAGCCAGGGTTCAAAGTTCGGCAGGATCGAGCCAACGCGACAACACGTTGGCGCAAGCTTCTCTGCTTCTAGCCGTTCATGCCATTTCGTCGACCTAACAGACTTCGCAAAACTTAGAATAGGAATAGTTCCCTATTCTAAGTTTTTAGGGATGTGAATGTGGTCTTGAGAAAGACACACTTGAACATATTTTTTTCGAATGTCCAAATTTAAGTTATTTTCTCTGTGATGTTTTTCACTCAAATATACCTCAACCTATTACTTAACTTCAACATATTTGTTGTTGGGTAGCAAAATGGCTTTCGATAAGCAACTTTTAAAATGGCACGCTGCGCTCGTTCAACCTTAATTAAATAGCAACTGTGAGCGTTACTCCACACTGTCACACAGTACGACAACACACATTGGCACAGTGCCAGATAAATCAGCTTAAGTATATAATGCTCAGCATTTGATTTAAGTCTCTTAAAAATATAAGTGAACTTCCGGATACTCCTACAAAGCACTTCTTTTTGTACACTACATGAGAAGCGGTCATACAAATGAACTCCCAGATATTTAAGGCTCCTCGTCCGTTTCATCTTTAACATCATTGAGTTATAAGAATGAATAAGATAAAAAAAAAGAAATTAAACATTCCATTTATAAATCTAGAAACATATAAATTCGCAAACGATTTCACATCGATTTAATATCAGAATAACACCGTCGTCATGTCACTGTGCTGACAATGATAATAATAATAATTATAGTGGAACCCGTTTACTTGAAATTGAAACATCTTTTATAATCATCTTTCGTCTAGGTTATCGGCTTATTATTGTATTTTTTAAAAGTTTAGACAGTTTGTAACTGAGCAGGCATTTCGCGGTTTTCACAAATACAGATTTTTTTTTTCATTTTGGAATCTGGTATTGGTAAATAGTCATCAGCCTAACCATAACTGTCTTACTTAAGGACTTTTTCTCATTCACTTTAAATTTTTTTTATCATTCTATTTTACTGAAATTGTAAGAACTGCACTGCTGTTGTATTACATATCTTCATAAAAACTTTCTAATACGCGGTCGCAACCAACGACTGCGGGGGGTTCACATTAATGATGAAAAATAAGTTGAGCAAATTAAAATTTATAACGCAAATAAATTATATAAATTCAATAGAGGTTTATTGGTTTTACGTGTATGGTTTTGGCCGTCGAGATTCGAGAAGATCAGAATAGTATATATGAATAATTATATGTTAACAAAATGTAAACCTTTTTCCCGTTCCCGCCAAAAAGTCCTCCCTTTCATTAAAGCTTTTTTGTGTTTGATCAAAGTCAAATCAATTGTTTCAAGTAAATCCAATTACAAGGTATTTTCGAACGTCGAAACAACTTTAGTTCGGTTCAAAAAGAAAACTTGTCCACTGAGAAGAACCGACAAAAAAGTCAGTCAGGTATAATTTTTTCAACATATTTTTACAAAAGAATTCAGAAAGCCAGTAAATGCATGTGCAGAGAAGGTAATTTCCAGACTATTGTTTTGTATGATTGTCTAATCAAAGTACGTTTTATAGCAAATCTAAATCTATGATGGTTTCTGTTAATTGAGTAACTTCTTGAGGAACTTTATTATAAAAACGAATGCAGTTACCCAAAAATTAAACCAATGTTAGTATGGATTTGGATGGTGATTTTTCCTCATGTGGCAATACAAATTGTAACTAATAAATAATGCACATTAAATCGGTTTTTGATAACCCGAGCTGCTCCCGTCACTCCGTGTTGAGGAAATTATCATTAAGTATTATAAATAAAGTAGCGCTTGATCTGTGCGTCTGGACATTCCAAAAAGTCATTCCGTGTGTTTACAATACGTATTTACCCATATGTATAGTAAACACACTGAAAACTACAATGGCGTAGAGTAACCAGTGACGTCACATGATCACATCTTTGTACCCCGAGATATGAAGGATAATAATAACAATTATACTCCAGACAATTACACAGATTGTGTGACCCCAAACTGAGCAGTAAACTTGTACTATCGTTACCACACAACGAACTCTGGGGGAGTTCCCAGTAACACTCAGACTCCAAGCCAATTTAGAAAAGTTGGTTTCCTAAATTGACCTGACAGGAGATCGAACCCGGGACCCTAGCTTGGGAAGCAGATGCAATGCCACTGCGCCAACAGCCCAGTCAAGTAATAATAATGCGCCAGACGATACACACCAATCAATTAGGGTTGCCAGCCTGCCAGCTCCCGTTTTAAGTCTTAGAGGATGTGATAAAACTACATAAAGGACATAGGATAAAAATGAAGGATATCATATTATTTTTAATGAAATGCTATTTTGGTATCAGTAGCGACATTTATTAATAAAAAAAAAACAATGTTATGCAATGTAACATAGTTTGTCGGTAATCCAAGCCAAGTAGGTAGTATTTATTAGTCTTTTCGTATTTGTAAGTATACTTGGACTTTTAGCTGCTCTAAGAGTTTCTTCTTTTTCTGTAATCGAATGATAAAATTGTTTACATTGCATGTTGAAGTACAATTTTATTTGTAGTTCTGCTTTTACAGTGTCAATATCTAATTTATTGCGGTTCTTGGTTCACGTATTCATACACAAGGAAAAAATTCTTTCGGCTTGTGCGTTAGAAACTAAGATGGAAAATACGTATTTTGCTATACGCATGCATTCATTTTTCCCAAAAAAAGGACAAAGTATTGTCCTCTATTAAAGATTTCGAATTAGGGGACAAGAACAATTTTAGTGTCCGAAATAGAGGACATCCTTTAAAATAAAGGACGTCTGGCAACCCTAGGTACAACCTACGAAGGACTTAAATTCGTAACTCAAAACTGGGAATGTGAAACAAAAAATTAAATAATAGGACTCATTTTCTAACTTTTTCAATTTCATTTTAATTTATCAAATTAAACTTTGTGTCTAGATAGTAAGCCTCATGCAGATGGACGCGAATTAAAGTGAAAAAACTTATATTTAATTAATTCGTGGCTACTGGCTATGTTTTCAACATCAGAGGACTTTGATAGAGAAACGAGTCGTAATCATATTTATTCTAGTCACGCGCACGTGTGTTGGGACGGCATGCTTCTTTCCTATTTCATTGCCTGTTACAACCGTGGTGTTCGATATTTTAATTTGAGTTTTGTAAAACCACAGCCCGATACCATTTCTAATACATCCAAAATTGTTACGGAATCCTAAAAATTAATTCTTAACTGGTTTTTATTTCAATACTGAACCAAGTAATAAGATTTACCTAGTTGTCAACGTAAGGTTGTCAATACCATTACGAAGCACTTTTCTTACGAAATAATAACGAGAGAGAGAGAGCTAGATCACTTCTGACTGCTCCCCTTATGTTAATATAGGCCCTAGAATTGCAATAAATGAAGTCATCGTGATAAGGTAAAAAAAGAATATTTTCATTTTTTTTTTCAATGTAAACAGTCAGCTATATTGTGTTCTCCCAGACTTCCAAAAGCAAGCTCTCAAAAAAGCTAATTTGTCTATGGCCCTCACACTCCGCCACCCGAACGCGACATACATCGTTATAACTGGAATATTAATTCATATGTAATAAAATATAATTTAGCCAGTATTTAGTAAACTCTAAACTTCCTGTTAGCCGCAATTTTATGTAACTTACTCAAGTAATTTAAAAGAAGCACTTTAAAATCTCTGAAAAAGACAATCACAATGCAGAAAAAAGAGTATATTAACGAAAATACATAAATTACTTTATGGTTTGAGGCAGTCGATAGAAAATTGTATAAAGAAATATAAATTTTTTCACATTCATTAAACGTGTGCCCGCCTCAGCAAACTTATTTAGAAATGCTCAAAATTTTGGCAACCGGGTCTTAAAATTAAAATAAATATACTTACGTATGATAAATAATAATAAATGTTAAATATTTGGCTGCGCAAATTAAATCGAAATTTAAATTTTAAAAAATGCCAATAAACTCGTTTCTGATGATATCTATACATCGGCCTCCCGATTCCGTTAACATTATATAAACACATTTTTATGTAGCTATACTACTTTTGTTATAATTAATTTATTGCTGGCCATAATGTCGGAAAAACAGAAAAAGGTATTTCTTTTTTAAATTATGTTATAGATCAGAGATCACGTAGATATACATCGCATAATATGATTGTATACATAAATTATATCTGATAGCACGTAAAAGGTACAATATTACCAATTACTTGAAAGATTTTCATGGAACTTTTATTATTTTTTAGCTGAATTTTGTGTTTTGTTTCGTCCCAACACACGTGCGCGTGTGTTGGGACGGCATGCTTCTTTCCTATTTCATTGCCTGTTACAACCGTGGTGTTCGATATTTTAATTTGAGTTTTGTAAAACCACAGCCCGATACCATTTCTAATACATCCAAAAATGGTACGGAATCCTGAAAATTAATTCTTAACTGGTTTTCTTCAGAATTATAGGGCTGATTTCGCCATTTTTAACCTTCAGATTTCCGCATATTTCGAATAAAAAAGTATAAATATTAATTTTTTCGAAAATAATTACGTAGCTATATTTTGTACAAATATTCGTTAAGTAATTGTAGTGTGAAACCCAATTAATTTATATTTATAATTTCAAAATATACACAAACGTTACTAAGTAATAATTTGTAGCCATTAGGTCCTATAAATAATGTAAAATTTTATTATCATTTTCCTTCAAAGACTAAAACCGTAGGCTAACTAAAAGTAATACAATATCGGCACAGATTAATTAGTTACTAACGTAAAATATAGGTATGTACATCTAATTACTTAATTGAGATTTAATTTACCTGTTATATATTTATACACACAACCGAGAAATAGAAGTAACAAAGTAGATGACATCATAGTCGCAATTAAGTATAATAAATATCTATACCTAATACTTTGAATTATAATCTCTTTACATAAAGTAAATATTGAAGTATATAGTAGACCTGTGTCAATCGTTCATTTTCAAAGATTCGATCGTTCAAGTATTGATACAAAAAAAGATTCGGTCAAATGATCTAATCAATCATTGATTGTATACAGATACAATTATGTATTTTTGATTGAAATGAAGGATTGAATTATTGTATGAGTAATCCGATCTTTCACAATTTCGTAATTTTTTTATTATAATTGTGTTTTTTTATAATTTAATATAATTGTTTGTGTTTTGAAAAATAATGTGTAAGTATTTTTTTTTTAATTTAACTTTTTGTCACATTGTAAAAATGAAGAAAGGAATGCTAAGATGGTTCGGGGACATGGGAAGAATGAGTCATGAAAGACTGACGAAGAAAATATATAGAGCGAAAGTGAGTGGTAAAAGAAGCCAAGGAAGACCAAGGCTGACTTATGAAGATTAAATAGCTAAAGTGTTGTCAAAACCACTTGCATACCTAACCGAAAATATGTGAGAAGAATGAGGAGATTTGAGGAAACGAAAGAAGTATGTAAGGACCGCGAAGCTTGGTGCTCCGTCCTCTCTGACTACCCCGTTAGAGATACGACGTGAAGATGTGTATGTATGTCACATTAACGGCATTGACAATCAAAATCAATTAAATATCGATAAATATCGAAATCGGATCGGTCAAATTATTGAATCGATGAACGATACGCTCTTTCAAATGTGACTGCGATCATCTTAGTGCATCAATACTTTGAAATGATTGCAATCAAAGGATCGAATCAATCACGACCGGCACGGGTGTATAGTACATAGGCCGCATGATATGTGTATAAATACCTGGGCGACCGAGTTTTGCTTAGCGTATTTTAGGTTTGATTGTAAGTATATAAAAAAAATCTGACCACGTTGCAGAATTCGAACCCGCGCACTGCGGCGTAGTAGACCTATGCTCTAGCCACCGTGCTATTGTGAAATTACTAATCATATTTCGCGTGTGTACAAGTGTTCATGTTTAAAGTGTGTGATAACACGGAGAAAACACATTTTCTCGGAAATGAGATCTAGCTATATCGATTTTTCCCCTCCGTAAAGCCCCATGTTGTAAATTTCATCGAAATCATTAGAGCCGTTTTCGAGAAGTATTATATTATCCGTCCTCTCTGACTATAACCCCGTTACGGATACAACGTGAGATATATGTATGTATGTATTATTTAAGCAAAAATGAATTTGAATAAGCAATACGAATGTTGTTCCTTATTATTCTTCCTTTTACCACTGGTAAGTATTTTAATAAGTAGCATCGACATGAAGTACGTTCTAAGTTCTCGTTTTTTCTTCTTATCGTAAACCTCTTCCAGTAAAGTGATAATAGGCTTTACTGAAGTTACAAAGGATTTTTAGGAAGAGCGCGGGAACTCCAGCTACACATGTTTATTTAGGCCTACTCCATTCTTTTCACTTATACAGAACTTTAAATCACAATACACTATCACTTTTGTACTTTAAAACTTCCAAAAATGTTAAAAAATAGAAAATCTAATTAAAATGACAATGACGAGAGAAATCCCGTTCCCGTCAAAAAGTCAAAAGTATTTAAAAATTTGAAATGCACTCGGGACTCTAGAATCCTCTAGAATCCTTCACTCCGCCCTAGATTACAGGACATCAACTTTACTTTTTGTAAATAAAATGTCTATAACGTATGTATTGAACATTAAACCTTCGGGAAGAAATTCTCAGAATGATAGTGATAACTATATCGAAATTCCTTGCGTTGTTTAGAAAAATTACGGGCATAAACATACACAAATAGCGACTTTGTTTTGTACATTAAGAGAAGAAGATAGAAGAAAGATTACTTTGCATATTTTCACAGTCTAATGTCCTACGGCCTTTGCTGTGGGGATCAGCAGCGCATATTAACTCCATTTTTATATTACAAAAAAGAGCAATACGTGTCATCTACATTATGAATGCACGAGAATCACTTAAAGATCGTTTTAAAGACATTGATGTCCTCACCTTGCCGTCCTTATACATCTTTGAAATTATTATGTATACGAGGAAAAATATCGGTTTAAAAAGAAAGGCGATATTAATGGTATGGAAACCCGAGGTCGTGATAAATTGGTTATTCCAAAATTTTAATTACATAAGTCAAATGTTTCATTTTTGGGTCACTGCATTTTTTTATAACAAAGTTCCTCAGGAAATTACTCAATTAACAGAGAATAAATCTAGATTGGTTATAAAACGTACATTGATTAAACAATCATACTATAAAATAAACGATTTCATTGAAGATAAAACAATAGTATGGAAATGATCTTCTCTGCACATGCATTTACTAGCTTAGTGAAAATATTGTATTTTAATAAACCTTTTGTAAAATGAAGTTGAAAAAATGATACCTGACTGAGTTTCTTGTCGGTTCTTCTCAGTATCCAGGTTTTCTATTTGAACCGAACTAAAGTAGATTTGACGTTCAAAGATATCTTGTAATTGGGTTTACTTGAATAAATTGATTGGACTTTGATTTGACTTTGACTTTGACTTTGAAGATTAGACCTCCGACTCTAACAATGAATTAGATGAAATACGCTCTCTCTCTCTCTGGAGTCGGTCTCTCATGTCTGAGGATCGTGGTCAGCATCGGATAATTTGCCTCCACCGGTTTCTGAGACGTTTTAAGAGACGCAATGGACAGAAACCGGTGGAGATGAAATACGTACATTTGGTAATTATTGTTTCATCTTTGCAAGTCTTTTTATTATTATTAATTTTAAATGAACGTTTATAATTTTTCGAACAATATTAATAAAACTTATATTTCTGGTTCTCGTAATGCAATCTATCACAAATACGTCTTTACTTATTCGATGAATGTCATCAATCTAGAGTCTAGGTTCCCAAACTTATTTTGTCTACTGAGTCGAGAGCTCATACAGTCGTTGTCTAAGATGCCTCCTAGCTAAATGAAATTACAAATCACCCCCCAGGCCTCTACACAACGCCCTCATTTTTTTTCTGGGTCTCTTACCGCCCCCCTTTAGGCCTGCAGCGCCCACAGGGGGGCGTTATCACCAACTTTGGGAATGGGTGATTCTAGAGTAAGTGTCGTCTTGGAGCGTCATCTACCCCATGTATATTACAATAATACGTTATACACTGCTCATAGAGCTCGCACTATTCTAACGATATTTACTTTGTTTAATTAAATCTATTGAGATGTAAAAAACCACGTACATTCATGCCACATACAGATTAGTGCAATATAAATATTAGCCTCAATAACATTGACGACGCAAAACTTATGTCACCGGATGTTCCCAATTTGGGGACCGCGTAACTCAAAATGTTTAGGCGTTACGACATGACATTATTGCTTTCCTTAAATTGTTTTGTTAAAACTGTACAATTTAATGAGGATAACTGTATGTTTCTTATTGAATTTGAAGGCATCAGTTATAATAATGATATTTGGTGATGTTTATGTGGCGACTGAATAGATTGACCATTAGAGAAGACGAGACGACACTAAGCAAACTGTCTCAGTAATGTTAAATAGATAATCGCAAATTATTACACAAATTTTAATTGATTGCAAGAAGGCTACAGTTGTTATTCCCTGGAAAACACCCAAAACTGGTGGAATTGGTAAATGCATTCTCGGATATATTCCTAAATATCGGGAACTTTCCCATTGGCACATCGGTATTCTAGGCTGTGCCGGGCCTATATGAGTAATTTCTATTGTCTGAAATTGGACACAATAGTATATTTAATCCGGTGTTCTCATTAGTAAACGAATGATAACATGATTTACGTTTTATCAATGAGTTTAAAATGTCAAACTGATATTCCTCTTTAGTTAACTTAAGTTAAATAGTTGGATCTCGGTAATAATAGCTTCTATGCAGACTTTCGTGTTTGTTAACTCGGATCTTTAATACCTAGGAGACCGAAAGTTAAATATTTGTATATTCTATAAAACTTCAAATATTTATCTTAAAATCATCAAACGCGTAAAAACGATAGGAGAAAAAAATTCGATAAACAAAATCCAGCAACCAAATCCACACCCTGTTTTGTACAGAAATCCAATTGAATCTCCAAAAATATACAGAATATCATAATAATTTTTATTACAAACCAGTTTCTTAATTGGTAATTAAGTTTTCTTGCAAAAGCTTTGTGCTAAAATATGACTGAACCACGACTATGGAAATCAATCTCAAAGTTACCACATGGTCAAGAGTGAAAAACGAATTCGTTTGCACTGGGTTGCATGGGCAGGTTCTTAAACGAAAAACATTAGGAGTATTTGATAAACAAAAACATCATCAAAATGGCCACACAACTACAGTTTACTACGTGTTCAGGTCTTATCAGAAGCGGGCTTTTTATACCACGAGAAAACAAACGAGCTAACAATCCACATGACGATAGGTGGACTCAGCTAGCCCACGGACATTGACAATATCAAGGTTAGAAAGCGCTTCAGATTATAAACGCGTTGACAATCCTGAATTTTAATAGATTGTGCCTCCTTCGCCAGATACTTCACCGGCGGGGTTATTACCTAAATACTTGCAGACAGCGACAGCCTCACGATCACTGCGCGACTGGTGACTAATTATAACAAAAAATTGTTATCATGTATAACGATTGGTGATTAATTGTAATAAAAAATTGATATCATTTAAAATGATTACGTATCTATTACGCCATGACAGTAAAATGCACTTTTCGCGGTAGATATAGCGCCATTATACAAATTACATTACACAAATTCTCGTTTTGACAGCAGATATCGCGCGATATTGGCTGTGTAAGTTACGTAATAAGCATGCGGGGTAATTCTTGACAGCGTTTTGTTTTGTACAAGTTATAACAACATTGGAACAGTAAGAATTATAATTTAAATTGATAACATCATAATGAAGAAAGTAATTGTTTATTTCACTTCAGTTGAACTTTTTAAACACTTAATTTAATTTTGGTTTGCAAATATTAGGTATTAGTTGATTTTTTAAGGTACAAAAGTGATCGATTGTTGCTTAGAAGAAAAATATATTATATGTTAAAGTTCCATACAAGGGTTAAGAACTGGAAAGTTCGAAATATGAAATATGTGCAACAGAAAAGAGGAGTCCTTTCTAGCTCAAGTAAATCCTATCACTGTACTGCAATGTTAAGGAGTTAGTAATAAGAGGATGGACATTTTACGTCGGAGATACACCGCCTTTTTACATGAGAATGGCAGAAATTTTTCTAATAAATCAACCAAATCAGCGATAGCAGAACATCTGCTCCAATCAGATACCAATCACAGGATTGAGTTTCATAGCCCACAAGTCCTTTCTACTGATCGCCACTTTTATCCAAGAGTAGTGCGTGTAGCCATTGAAATCAAGAGACATAAAAATTCTAATCGGGAAAACGGATACAATTTATCAATGACGTGGAATCCTGTGATTCAAGGAACAAAACCTCGTGTTTCGCATTCGGTTAAACGCGTGTAGGTATCCCGAAAACTATTTACAAATATCGAGGGTAGTGACGAAACGTCTACCTCAGACACGGAGTGAAACTTGCTGCGACAGTTTGCTTGAGACCGCGGCCGATGCAAATAGCTCGAAACGTCAAGCCAAAATAAAAAGGTAATCGCGTTACCGTTACCGTACCATTTTAGATATATTTTATAATAATGCAACACGAAAGTTTGATACTTTATATGTTTCTAATAAATACAAAAAGAGTTGCCACTGTCTAAAAGCCGAAGAAGAGGAAAGATGAAAGGAAAGATGAAGAGGAAAGAAGATGATTTTTGTTAGATTTCTTTGAGCCATGGACAATAATTTTCACGGTATTTTTTAGTGATAAAAAAAAGTAAAATTTTTGAATTCGTGATACATATAGCTTTTATTTGATATTCTACACGATGACTGCAAAAACATTTTTTCTATACCTTTTGTTTATGTCCCCGAAACTGACACCCAAAAGTCAAAACTCGACTTTTAAAGTTAATGTATCTGTTATTAGGGCACCACTTACTATATTATGTGTCCCGAAGTTTTCTTTACATCGAATAGTCGTGGTCGCTGAGAAATTGGCTGTGACTTGTGACAGACAAACAAACGGTCACCAGAGATAATTCTAACGCCCGATTTCACAAACGCTATCTAAGTCGTCACATAACTATGGACCACCTAGTTAAAAGGACCCCTAAACCAGTTCTTACATTGTATTCGTTTTCACCAATCCAACGGTTCCCTAGTAATGTCGGACATAGTTTTGTGACCTTTTATAGTTTCCAGTGATTATTCATTTCCAAATGTTTATCGATGAAACAGATATTATTGTTTTACTTCTAAATTTTTATACAATATAATAAATCATTCTCCATATCATCCAATCACAAAACTGTCACATAGTGTTATGGGTTCGAAAATTGTGTTTCTAAATTTAGGAAATCTTTTAACTACACAGGGGCTCCTAATGTTTCGTGCAACGCAAAATCACTTTAAGCAGATCCCTATCCTTTTCTAGGGGCTCACTAAGAATACTTAATGAACCCCTAGATTTCTTATAATTTTACCATCCTCCTAATAAGGAGGCTGGTGAAATCGGGTATAAGGCCCATATTTGAGAACAATACTCAAGTGAACTCAAGTGATACCTCTGACTTAGCACATTTAGAAAGAGATGACCGGATGACGTTACGTGTGGTGTATAATGATATTTCTTTCTAAATATTCCCAAGCACAGTTTCACACATGAGTATCGTTCAGGAATACAAATCTAAAAAATCCATTCTGTGTTCTCAAGCCTGGTATTTCTTAAATTGGTCTATGACATTGGTGATTCCCCGATGCGGAGTTTACGTAATTATGACCAGTTTGTGCGATGACGTCACGAGGTGCGAGGCGAGGAAAGCGAGGTCGTTAGTTAATTGCATATTAATTTAGAATATTACACGAGATTTAACAATGTTTGATAATAAATTTGTTTCAATCATTTCCTGATCAGTGAATCGGTCGAATTTGGGTACGTAATTCAATATTTTTTTAATAGATTTTAATAAACAAAGGTTTATTACTTGACGACCTCCGTGGCGCAACGGGTTAGCGCGTCGGAAAGTAAACGGTGGTTGCGGGTTCGATTCCCGTCCCGAGTCTGGGTGTTTATGTATAATATGTATATATTTACAAAAGAAAAGTATATAAGTAGTATATCAGTTGTCTAGTACCCATAACACAAGCGCTATGCAGCTTACTTTGGGACTAGATGGCGCTGTGTGAAATGTCTGAGTATATTATTATATTATTATTATTATGTTACTGACACAAACATAATACGCATATCCCAAAACAAAACCTACTCTTCCTTTTACACTTTTTTTCCATATTCCAGTTTTGAAAAGTTATTCAATTGAGATTATTTAATATAAACTTACTCTACAAAAAGCTCTATTTTATTTATATATATATTATTTATCCGGTTCTAAAAAGACCAGATAAATACATTGTTATCATAATGCAACATTTAAGTGTTTATATTGTTATTGAATGAATTGTATGATTACTTAATACCTACTAATTATTATTTCGGATTCCGTATAAACCAAAATAGAACCGAACATTTATTTGTTTCTTTATCATCTGTTTGTCCGTTTGTCTCTGCATATCAGTCATAGATAAATTACCTTTGCAGCTATCCATAAATGAGGATTGATTAATGAAATAATTTTGGACCTATTTTAATTTTTTATCTTATTTGTATCAATGTTATAATGTTATACTAAATTATATTATACAGCTTAAAACAATTTCTCAATGTTTATTTACTGTCTTCTCGGTTCGCGTCGCAATTTGTTTATGTATTTATAAAAAGACGCAGGCATGTGCGGAGGAAATAATTGTATTCGAAATGTACCTACCTAAATAATTATAACAATAAATAATAATTATATTATTCTGTTTTCCTTTGTATACACTTGTTAAGCAAAATATTTTATATTATAATATTTTATTTCAATTGCAACCCCTTCTATTTACTCATTTGCTATGGAAGGGTTTATCTATGTATTTTTTTTATCCAAGTCCCATACTCACACTCGTGTTCAATACCCCTCATTATAGGACAGTTGCTTCAATAACTACACATATATGTATTAATTTCTGGAATAAATGTCTAGTTCATCTGAAATTATTACGAAACATACGACAAGTTATTAGTCGATTTTTAGGGTCCCGTACCCAAATGGTAAAGTACCAACACGGCTCTATTACATAAGCCTACACCGTTTGTGCTACATTCAAAGAGCTGTCTGTATCTTTAAAATCGTAACAGATAGAAGCTTCAAATTTTCATGAAATATGTATTATCATGGCATGGCGGTTATCCTATAACTATTTAAAAAGAAACATGAAGTAAAAGATCAAGGGTGATCTCCCATTCAAGAAACATTTATTTTAATGTCTTTTTTTATACTCATTCGTAAAAAAGGTAATACATATTATATGTAATCTATACATAAACACAAAAGCAGTAGAAACTGTGTGTTCGTATATTGAATAAATTTATCAAAAAATGAGTGTGCGCGATGAAAAAAAGAGTAACAGAATACAAAAAAGCATTTTTTGAAATTTTTGTCCGTCTGTCTGTCTGTTTGTATGTACCTACACGCTAATCTCCGAAACTACTGAACGGATTTTCTTGCGGTTCTCACAGGTAGATTAAGCTCAACTTGGAGCAACATTTAGGCTCTGTTTCATTAAAATCGAATGAGAGTGGAAAAGTTATCGTCATTTACTGTAAATACCATCGACCTAGAAGACAAGAAATCGCAAACGAAAACCTTCTCACACATCAGACATCACAAATTAATTATTATACTTGAAATAAAGCACATGAATATTGTACGATGTAACTTCAACAAGCAATTTAATAATAAACGCGTTTTTAAGGCGACGCATTGATAAAAAATAATTTAATCTAAAATAGACCTTTTGTTCTATGCAAACGTGCGCGCGATAGCTTACGAAAAATAGTTATTTTCGTTTGTTTTAAAAGCTATAATTAATTTAAAAAATCCAATTGTCATTTTGAAGAATATATTAAAAGTAAACTATACAGAAAATTTAGAAAAGTAAATCGGTCCCGTTGCTCCGAAAAATGTAAATCTCTGTTTTAAAAGAGGTTTCTTTGATATTTTTTTTGTGTTAAAAAAGCTAATCAACCGTGTATCGCAACTGTTAAAATGAAGTCAATGAAATGAAGAATCAAGATACCAAATATCATTGTCATACGTTTTGTAGTCACTTAGAAAAATTGAAATCCCCGCCGTCAAATCAGACAACCTGTTCCTACAGTTCCATTGCCATTGACAGCACGTGACAAAATAATTGAGGCACGGCTGTAATCAAAGGATTTAGGTACCTAATCGAAACAATTAATTTTTTTATATACATTTGTTTTTTTTTCCCATTAATCCCTAAGTTGTTTGACGACACGTCATAGCCACGTTAAATATTTCTTTAGAAAAAATGGCATGTAGATAAATAAAGGTTGGCCATCCCTGCATAGTTGTATCGACTAAATGAGTTGTCTACTCTTTAGGTGACAAATTTTTACTTCTACATTGCCAGGCTTGTAGGTCTATGGCAAATACAAACCAATCTGACAGAATTTTTCGATTTTCACGCGGACGAAGTTGCGGGTACCAGCTTGTTAATATTAGTGATTAAACTTTTTAATCATTAGTAGATCACAACACTACCTTTCGACACTTTCGACGATAACGTAATATTAATTTATTTCGGTTTTGACATTATTTTTGGTAGGTATACAAAAAGTACAGTTAGGCCAGCTTAGGCCGCTCCATTGGCATAATAAAAGATAGACTGCGTGTTGCTTACTTCGTAAGTGAATATTGAAAATATGACTGACCTCTTTATTGTACGGTAGTGAAGCCTAGATATGCCCGAAATCGAGTGAAAGTAAAATAAATGCAGTAGAAATGCGATCTTTTAGAAATATGTGGGGTGTCAGCCTTGCGGACAAAATAAGCAAAGACAAGATTCGCAGTATGACAGGGTTGCACGACAGTGTTATTGTATAAATGAAGAAAGGAATGCTTAGATGGTTCGGGCACATAGAAAAAATGAGTGATGAAAGACTGGCGAAGAAAATCTACAAAGCGAAAGCGAGTGGTAAAAGTAGCTAAGGAAGACCAAGGCTGACTTATGAAGATCAAATAGCCAGAGGGTTAGCCGATGGAAATGTCAAAAGCACTCGCATACCTAGACGAAAATGTGTGAGGAGAATGATGAGATTTGAGGAAGCGAATGAAATACCCTTTTAGGGATATAGCGTGAAAATATGTATGAATGTGTGTATGTATGACGGCCTGCCTGTAACTACTACAGACACTTAGATATATCAAATAAGCGAATCGGCCGCCATTTCAATAAAAAAGGCCGTCGTAGGAATTATATATAATTATATATGATTATAGAATGATGTTGAAAAAATGATACCTGACTCAGTTTCTTGTCGGTTCTTGTCAGTGTCCAGGTTTTCTTTTCGAACCGAACTAAAGTAGATTTGACGTTCAAAAATACCAATTGGGTTTACTTGAATAAATTGATTTGACTTTGACTTTGACTGTCAAATCATTGTTTGGCCTTCACTTTTGTATTTTTCGTTTATTTCGTGTCTATGGCCATTTTATTTTTGTCGACGCGTTATACCGTATTTACTACATTTTATCGAGAATGTGCCAATGCTACCAATGCTACCATTACATATATCCTCATACGTCGGTATACTTACATATAGATATTGTCATAAATTCACTTGATTTGATTCACATGAAAAAGATATTTTAGTCTGAAATACTATCATGGAGTAAATATTAATATAATTTTATGAAAAATACAATAATAATAATAATACTCTAGACCAGTGTTTTTCAATCTTTTTGAGTACGCGACCCCTTTACTAGTAAAAAAATTCTAGCGACCCCCTAGGGCCATAAACAAACAAAATGTTAGTGATTAGAAAGACTACATTTATAGTTTTATTATTGATCAAAGATCAAGTAGGTACCTACACTCTTTTACAATTACTTGTTATTTAAAATTCAAGTACGTACCTACACTCAGCAAGGAAGTCACAAGAGCTCTGAAAGTAAGTATTAAGTATGTAGGTAATATTCCTTTTTTCTTTTGTCCGCGATCCCCAGAGCAAGGGTACACGACCCCCTACGGGTCGCGACCCACAGTTTGAAAAACACTGCTCTAGACAATTACACAGATTGTGTGACCCCAAACTAAGCAGTAAGCTTGTACTATGGATACCACACAACGAACTTTGGGGGAGTTCCCAGTAACACCCAGACTCCAAGCCAATTTAGAAAAGTTTGTTTCCTAAATTGACCTCACTGGGTATCGAACCCGGGACCCTAGCTTGGAAAGCAGATTCATATGCCACTGCGCCAACGGGCCAGTCAAATCAAATTATCATAATTAAAAACGCAAAAAATACCGATTGAGCCTTTTAAGAAAATGTGAGAGAAAATTTGAGTCTTTTTCTGCAGCGAGTGTCGATTTTGAAGTTAAAGTAACAAAATTAAGTCCTGCTTGTAATAAAATACTAGTTATTTAATTAAGTATCTACATCTACATCAAGCGCTGTAAAAATAAAATGTGGCTTAGTCAGAACCTAGACCTAGACCTTTTATAAATACACACACATACAGAAGCTATACACAAGTTGCATTATATACTCACAGCCCACACTCGCACAGGAATTTTTATCTTCCGTATACAAACAAAAACCTTCGTCAACGTTGATTTGTTTGTGTTATTCTATTATTTCTTAATAAAAACAAAAGCGAGGATTTCAATTTTCATTTTAGAGATAATTCGCTCTTGCAAAATTGAATTTTACAAGGATTTTTAATATCTTCCTTGCTGATAAAAACCATGTCCATATTATTTTATTACCTATTCATTTATGCTTATTAGATGCTATGCTATTTATAACTCAGATAGCCTGTAAGGTTGCTGCATACTTGATTTTTCTTTGATTATAAATTGCGAAGTCAAACATGTCGAAGGAAGTTTAATGATTAAAAACTGCTATGTCAAATATGACATAGGTTTTGAAAACATTGCTGGGGACTTTTTGGCGGGAACGGGAGAAGTGAAGTTGTCATTTTATTTAGATTTACTATTCTTTACATTTTTGGGAGTTTTAAAGTACAAAAGTGATAGTATATTGTGTTTTAAAGTTCTGTTCAGGTGAAAAGAATGGAGTAGGTCTAAACAAACATGCGTAGCTGAAATTCTTGCGCTCTTCCAAGAAATCCTTTAAAATAACTTCAGTGAAGCCTTGTGCCAGTGTCAAACTTGATGCACGCGTGGTTTAATTTTAAATTGTTAGGATGGCTGTAAGGAGATAGACAAATTGTTTTACAATCCTAACTATATAAGTCTATAACGTGTTGATACTTTAAAGCTAATACTATTTTTATCCCGACTCTTCGACCAGATTGCACCGATTGTGATCACTATTAAGAAATATCACAAATTACAAGTCAAAGTCAAATCAATTTATTCAAGTAAACCCAATTATAAGGTATTTTTGAACGTCATATCTACTTTAGTTCGGTTCAAAGAGAAGAGAAAAGAAAACCTGGACACTGAGAAGAACCGACAAGAAACTCAGCCAGATATAATTTTTCAAAATCATCAAAAGGTTTATTAAAATACAATATTCAGAGAGCCAGTAAATGCATGTGCAGCGAAGATCATTTCCAGACTATTGTTTTATCTTCAACGAAGTCGTTTATTTTATAGTATGATTGTAATCAATGTACATTTTATAACTAATCTAAATCTGTTTTGTGTCTATTAAGTGACTTCTGGAGGAACTTTATTATAAAAACGAATGTCAAGCCCAAGCCCAAAAATGAAACATTTGACTTATGTAATTAAAATTTTGGAACAACCAATTTATCACGACCTCGGGTTTCCATACCATTAGCGTTATTTTTAAACAGATCTATATTTTTCCTCGTGTACATAATAATTCCAAAGATGTTATAAGGACGGCTAGGTGAGGACATCAATCAAGAAGATGGATATCGCTTATAAATATCATGTAATCCTGTTATCAGTGAGTGTGTGAGTCTGAAAACTGGACGTCGCGTCGCCAGTGTAGACATCGTTACTGTGGTGTGTCGAAATACCGACAGTAATCATAATAAAAATTTGAAAAATGTGATGTATAAATGTGGGTAGTTGCCAGAAAATCCACACTACGAAAACGACGCTCATCTTCATCAGTCTGCGCGTGACCACGATCGGTGTAATCCAGTCGAAGAAACTTGATAACAAGGATATTAATTAGCCTCAAAGTATCAACATTACATAGACCGGTTAGGTAAAGTCATGAAATTAATAGAATTAATAGACAAACCGTTTTTATAAGTGGTGTAACATAACTGATTCGTCCATTATTTTTTGTGTGACGAACGAACACATATAAACAAACAAAATTTTCAATAATCGTGTTTTCAAATTTTTTTTATGTGTTGTTAAAAAAGCGAGACACGACTTTAGATGCGCATATCTATTCACTTTGATATCTGTATCTAAAATTTGCCGACAGCAACAGCCACGCGATCACAACGCGATCGGTGACTAATTGTAATATAAAATTGTTTTCGGTATCATGTATGACGATTGCGTATCTAATATTCTATGACCGTAAAATTTACTTTTCGCGGTAGATTTAGCGCTACTATACAAATAACATTACACAAATTCTTGTATTGACAGCAGATATCGCGCGATATTGACTGTTGCATGCTGACTGCAAGTTACGTAATAAACGTGCCGGTCCGGCTTCGCACGGGTGGAATTTTTTTTTAAATAAAATACAGTCACAGTCACAGACAAATTAGCCTAAAGACAGGAAATGAAAGGGCACCGTTTTCTGCCATCGATGCGCACAAACGCTCATATAACTTCAAACACAAACGCGCGCTCCTTTAATATTAACCAGAAAGCAGATCCGTGACCTGTGTCTAATTGTTTTAAAAAATATAGTATAAATTACGTAAACAATGCCAAATTGCGCTGTAAAGTGGTGTGGTAGTGACAGTCGTAAAAGTAGTTTCAAAAAGGTTATTATCACGTTTCATCGGTAAGTATAAAATTAATAATAAAAATTTATATCAAAAAAATGTTGAGCTCTCACTATACTGGTCGCTGGTAGCCTTGAGTCAGCGTTTATCCTTGTCTAGCAAGCTATAATTACATGTTGCGTCCTCACTCTTGCAAGATGGCACGTGTAAGTAGGGACGCGAAAAAACCTATCGATATATCAATATATTTTCCATTAATTTTGAGAATTTATAATGACTACCACTCTTTGAAATTATATACCAAGTTCCATCCATACTATATAATAATATAATATATATAACATATAATTATAGAATATAATATATAATTATATAATATTATATAATTGTATAATCCTTAACCATACTATCCATATCCATACTAATATTATAAATGCGACTCTCTCTGTCTGTCTGTCTGCTTGGTTTTCACGGCTAAACCGCCGTACCGATTTTAATAAAATTTAGCATGGACATAGTTTGACACCAGGGGGTGAACATATGCTACTTTATTTTTCAAAAATCTACCCCTAGAGGGGTGAATAAGGGGATGAAACTTTGCAGGGGAAATTTTTAACCCCTGAACCGATTAAGACGAAATTTAGTACAGTACATAGATAAAACCTTTTCTATTAAAAAACATACTTCTTTTTTTCAAAAATCTACCCCTAAAGGAGTGAAAAGGAGATGAAACTTTGTATGGGAAATTTTTAACCGCTGAACGGATTAAGATGTAATTTGGTACAGAGATACACCTTTTCTATTAAAAAAACACAGTTATCATTAAAAAGATGTCACCGTTCTTTTTTCAACCGACGAAAAAATGATGGAGGTTGTCAAGTCGGTGCATATTTTTTTTTTGTATACGACCATGCGTAGCTTTTTACAGAGTAGTCTGATTTTGATGATTCTCTTTTATTGGATAGAGTATCTCTCGAGTTTTGGGTTCAATTTAATTCGGAAAAAATTTAAGAATACAATTTAACCGACTTAAAAAAAAACACTGAAAAATACAAAATAACTATTCTTTACTAATCAAAACTCAAATACAAAAAAAAATACTTTATACATACGATACAAATACCTATATAATTAAATTCGACAGTTACTGAAATCTATGCAAGCCTCCCAAACTAATAGACTTTCTGTTGTGGCACATTAATTTGGAACCCACTTTGATAACCGTCAAATTTAATTATGTACATACATACATACAATCTTCACACCATATCCCTAACGGGGTAGTCAGAGGGACGGAGCGCCAAGCGTCGCGGTCCTTACATACTTCTTTCGCTTCTTCAAATCTCATCATTCTCCTCACACATTTTTGCCTAGGTATGCAAGTGCTTTTGACATTTCCGTCGACTAACACTCTAGCAAATTTAATTATATACGTATTTATATCGTATGTATAAAGTATTTTTTTTATATTTGAGTTGTAATTAGTAAAGGATAGTTATTTTATACTTTTCAGTGTTTATTTCTAGTAAGTTTAAATTTTTTTGCAATTTTTTTTTCTCCCATTTGAGTGACCTTGGTCTAAATAAATATATAGGATGGGTCTACAACTAACTACTTTTCTAATTATAGAACGAAATGGTATAAAAATGTATCATCAATATAAATAGAGCTTATAATTAGTAATTATTATTTCGTGTATCTTCAAAGGCCAAGCTCAATACCAGTGCAATTTAAATGGGACCACCTCGGAAGTATATCAAACAAAAAAAAAATTTAAATAGGTACACAATTGATGAGATTATCGGTGAACATTCATAAAAAAACATACAAATGCACATAGAATCTCCCTCTTTTTAAAGTTGGTTAAAAAAATACATACAGACGAAAAGGTTTGGTGATTCTACCACCAAAGCTTTTCAGTTTCGTTTTTTGTCAATTTAATTTTTTGTTAAAAAGTTTTACATTAGGAGAAACACGTACTACCCAAACGAATTTGATTTGCATTCCTATTCCAAGTGTTTGATTTTTTTGTTTCGAAATAAAGAATGTTGTTTTGATTATATATACATATTTTATTATTTCTATTTTTAAAATAAGCTTATGAAAATAATTCTTGTATTTATCGATATATACAATATCTACGAGTACATTACTATTTCGTTTAGTACGTGACGTTACCTTGCCGCCCGCTTACGTCTCATTCCTCTAACCTTGACAGAATAGTTCGCTTAGAAATTCGTAAACATTTCTGGTCTCTAGGGTAGTTTGTCTGTGGTCACAGTACAAGTAATACAATCTATGTTACTCGCTGATAATGTAGCTTTCTATAGGTGAAAGAATTTTGGAAATCGGTTGGGAAGTTTTTGAATTTATCCATTACATACAAACAGACAAAGTTTACGTCTTTATAATATTGTAAGTATAAGTATTGATAGTAAAGATTTGATAATTTATCCAAAACCCATACGTTTTATTCTGGAATTTTCTTTCCATGCCTCAGTTACATGTATTCATATCATCACTAATTTTTTTTTAAACTTCACTACACTATTACTGTAGCGGTTTATAGAATTCATCTACATAACAAATTTTATCTATACAGTGCCAATAGTATCCAAGTAAAATGACTGTGGCATATGGAAAGTCAGAAAAGATAAAAGAAACCTTAAAAACCGGCTAGAATCGTGTCTGATGCGCAATAACTTAGGGTTATAACAATTTAAAAAAAAACATTAAAAAATGTTTTCGGGTCACCATTTGACAACTGTGCTAAATATCAGCTTAGCTGTACAGATGACGGAATATCGACAGTGAGGTACGGACAGACAGACAGATAAGCATGACGAAACTGTAATGGTTCAGATTTTTAATTACGTAAAAAAAAGGAGGAAATTCTCTGTCCATTTTATATTTTTTATATTTGTTCTTGGTTTATGAACCAATTTAAATGATTATTGTGTGCGTTGGGTCAATATAGGCTCAATTTTCATTTGTATTGAAACTTCGATTTCGAAGATACACCAAATACTCTTAACGGTTTGCATATTTCGATGAACCTTTTACAAGCCTTTCCCAAAGTGGGCGATAACGCCCCCTTGTGGGCGCTGCAGGCCTAAAGGGGGGCGGTAAGAGACCCAGAAAAAAAATGGGGCGTTGTATAGAGGCCTGGGGGCTGATTTGTAATTTCATTTAGCTAGGAGGCATCTTAGACAACGATTGCATGAGCTCTCGACTCTCAACTACAACTTGTGAACATCAACTAATATTAATTAAAAGATTGCTCAAACTCGGTTCGATATTTCTCTCCGCGTAGTTCTTAGGGTAAATACCGTCTAAATACCTGGTAATAAATAATGAAAATTAATTAACATTTTATTTTAATTTTAACAGTATTTTAGCAGATTTTATATTAGTCTTGTTGGCTGCACTGATCACTGATCACAGACTACATAGAAGGTCCAGGATATATGCTAAGTTCATCAGGCCTGTGACAGTTTTAGTTCCGAATAATTTGTATTGGATCTGTAATCGCTTATGCCGTCTTGGCTATCCACCTTAAAAATCAATTGCATGTCAGTGTGCTGTCAGTCTTTTAGAGTAGTAGAGCCATGCTGCTAGCAGCACAGATTGGGCCGGCTCGCCCTCTAAAATGCCACCCTCTCACAGAATAATGACGTGAAATAACAGTATCTATTGATGTTGTGTTTCGTTCCGGTAGCCCATTCCTCCCCTTCTCTTGGCATGGCAGCGGTTTTTAATTTGAAATTACCCCAGGGGAATACTGACACATCCTGTGTAGAAGAACCCCCCTCTGAGTGTCCGCGCTCAGGCTGCCCTACGTGTTCTGGGGAGGGCAAAAATCCGCTCGAGAAACATTGTGCCAGAGCCAGGAGAAAGACAAAACTTTGGGCACCCCCTCCTACGCTTTGCGTGGACTTTTGCAACGTCAAGGGCATCTATTCAAACCTAAATGCCGTCCACCATCATCTTGAGACAGAAAAGCCAGCCTTACTTTTCCTTAACGAGACGCAGATATCCCCTCCTTCTGACATATTTTACTCGCGCTACTCGGGGTATAATCTAGAACATTCATTTGTTCCATGCGCCGGTGTTTGTGCTTATGTCAGGGAGGACATGTGTGTCCATCGGCTCGGCAATCTTGAAGTCAGGGACCTTTCCATCCTATGGCTACACGTAGATTGCGGTGACCATCCTCGCGTCCCCTCTGTTGAAATTGTGGTTTCGGTGAATTTAATATCTACCACATCGAATGGCTTGGGTCACGTACAATTGATCATGCAAGAAAGTCCGTTCATAACTTCGCTTTGGCCTATGGTTTATCTCAACTGGTCACTGCGCCCACGCGGATTCCAGATACGGATTCACTCTCCTTACTGTATCTCCTGTTCACCTCGCACCCAGACCAGTGTGTGCTACCAGGCCTGGGCAAAGGCGGTGGCATCTAAGGAACCAAACACCAGCGCATTCAGAAAGTATAACTATCCCACCAGGTCCTTTAAAAAAACATTACTGAAGCAAAGTCCGCGTTTATAGGCAAAATTGGCGAGAAACTAATTCGTCTTCCTTGAGGGACACGCGAATTTTGGTCTCTCGCCAAAGCTGTCCTTGGGAATTTCTTTCAGCCGTCCCTTCCACCATTCCACAAGACCGATGACTCACCGACCTACACTGCAAAGGAGAAAGCCGATCTTCTGGGCACTCTCTTTGCATCAAACTCGACACTAATACTAATAATAATAATACTAATAATAATATACTCAGACATTTCACACAGAGCCATCTAATCCCAAAGTAAGCAGCACAGCGCTTGTGTTATGGGTACTAGACAACTGATATACTACTTATATACTTTTCTTTTGTAAATAAATACATATTATACATAAACACCCAGACTCGAGGCGGGAATCGAACCCGTAACCCCCGTTTACTTTCCGACGCGGTAAGCCGTTGCGCCACGGACACAAACTCACTCGTCAAACTGGACACTGGATGACGAGGGAAATTCACCACCAACCATGCCGCATTGTGCGAGCTCTGTGCCAAACGTTCGGTTCCTACAGAGTTCAGTTCGTAAGGCTCTTTTTTCCCTCGATATTAACAAGTCGAGTGGGCCGAACGGAATCCCTCCAACTGTGCTAAGGACGTGTGCTCCGGAGTCGGCATCGGTTCTAACGCGCCTTTTCCGGCTCTCTTACATCACCGGCGTTGTCCCGAGTTCCTGGAGGACGGCTCTTGTGCAACCAATCCCCAAAAAGAGTGATCACTCTGATCCGTCCAACTACAGGCCCATTGCCATTACCTCTTTACTCTCCAAAGTAATGGAATTCATTATCAACTGTCAGTTCCTCGGGCTCGGGTACCTAGAGAAGCACCAGCTGATTAGTGATCGCCAGTACAGTTTCCGCCGTGGTCGCTCAGCTGGTGATCTTTTAGTCTATCTTACGCATCGCTGGGCGGAGGCAGTCGGGAGTAAAGACGAGGATCTGGCAGTAAGTCTGGACAAAGCGAAGGCATTTGATAGTGTATGGCACGGGGCTTTACTTTCCAAGCTTCTTTTTTACGGGCTTCCCGAATAGTTATGCTTGCTCTCTGGGCGTAGTATAAAAGTCGTAGTAAACGGTTTGTGCTCTGATTTGAAGTGCGTGAACGCTGGTGTCCCGCAGGAGTGTATGTTTTCTCCTACTGTTTTTCTTCTGCATATTAATGACATGCTGCATAACAATAGCGGCATTCATTGCTATGCGGATGACAGTACTGGGGATGCACTTTATACCGGACGTGCTAAACGCTCTTTGGAAAACGTTATTGAGAACCGGAACAAACTTGTGTCTAATATCAAGAACATGTTAAGTCATGTCTCCAGTTGGGACCGACTAAACTTAGTCCAATTCAACCTCAACACATGTTTGCACGTTAACCGCAAAAAGACGTCCCGTCGTCGTATCCCTCAGTTTCGAACGTACTCCCCTTGATGCTAAGCCGACTATTGGACTCCTTGGCGTCGATATATCAAGTGACGTTCAGTTTCGCTGTCATCTGGAGGGTAAAGCTAAATTAGCTTCGAAAAAGCGGGGTGTGCTCGGTAGAGCGGGACAGTATTTCACCCTGATTCATTGCTGACAACTTTACAAGGCACAGGTTAGGCCTCACATGGAATACTGTTCCCGTCTCTGCGCTAGAGCGCCCCAGTATCAATTCCTTCCTTTTGACCGTATACAATGTAGAGCGGTTCGGGTTATCAGCGATCCGGTACTCTCTGATCGGCTCAACTCTCTGGCCCTGAAGAGGGACATTGCGTCCCTAAGCCTATTTTACCGGATCTATCATGAGCAATATTCTGAGGAATTATTCGGAGTACTGCCTGCTGCTGAATTCCATTACCGTACGTCACGCAATCAACTGTCCTTCCATCGCCACCACCTTGATGGATGGTGGTCTACAAATGTGCGTTTTTACGACATTTTATACCACATACGGCAATTTTATGGAACCAACTTATAGCGGCGGTGTTCCCGGACCGTTACGATTTAGGGACCTTCAAAAAACGAGCTTATTCTTTCCCTAAAGGCCGGCAACGCACCCGTGATTCCCTGGACGTTGCGGGTGTTCATGAGCGGCGGTGATCACTTTCCACTAGATGACACGCTAGCTCGTTTGCCCCCTGATATAAAAAAAAAAATCTGACAGGCTCTGGCTACTTTTCTATTTCGATTCGAGTTTTAGTTTACCTTGTGTTTTCTTCGATTTCATGCTTGAGTTGAGAACCTTGAAACGCCTATTCTCCGCTGTTGTTTGATGTAAATAATCCTCTAAAGCGCTGTGTTGGTGGTTTTTCGTAATCACTAGGATATACGTACATCTAAGTGGTAGATCTGTGACCTACTTAAATCTGTCCTGATTTATTGAATATACAAAATAAAAATCATGTCAATCGGTCGTTCCGTTTCGAAATGAAAGTAGACACAAACAAACAAATAAAAAGGCAACAGACACACTTTCGCATTTTAATAGTTATTAGTACTCCCAAATAGGTAATTTTCGTAGATAATAGACCGCGGGCAATCATGTTTTAACAAGTTTTTGTTAAATAACCCGAATTGTGCATTCCTGCGTCAATCGGCTGGTTCATAGAATACTTGTTCTGACTTGTTGAGTACGATTGAGCGTCGAATGAGATAAACGAGTTTATGCATGTTTGTTTTATTCCTGTCGGTGCGTGCTACTTATGCAATCCTATATAAACAACGTAATATTTATTTTATTTTCATTTGCGGTTTCGCGCGCAATAGACGAGCAGTACTTAAGTTCAACACTTACTTACGTATTTCTCAAAACAAAACAATGTCGGAAGTAAAAAAGAAGAGACGGAAATACTGTGCGGAATATATTAATATCTCATAAAGGAATATCTCATTAAGGCTTCATAGCATACTTAAAAAATAAAATTCCCGATGTCCTTGCTGTACATTGCGTTATTCATAGACAACATTTGTGTTGGGGGGCGAGCCTTCGACTCGTAGATCTCTTCGTTCTCTCGCCGGTGCCCCAACTTTACTCGTAGAGCAGTGGACTGTATTCACGTGATATTTGAATGAAACACTAGAACCCAGAATAATATTCTTGTATTCCAAGCGAAACTAGGTTACATACATATGTCATACACATGTACGTGAAGCGAGGTGGGTGAGCCCTTATTCAAAATCTTCGGTCTGAATTCCTCTTGAACTCTTCTTTGCTTCTAAGGAGAACTCTTTGCTTCTGTTTTCTTAGTAGTTTTCCGTCGTCTTCTTTTTTGAGAGGGCCTCAACCGACTGGTTTCCAGATTTTTAATTTTTTTTTGTTTCTGACAGGCGAAATTAAACCCCCGCGGGCTACCCAGCCGGACTCTACGCCGACTGGGGAGTGTCGGACTCGAACCGACTAAACAAAACCCCTCTTTGCTGTTAGCCCTAGTGGCTTTTACAGCGTCACAGGTCGCGTTGGGGCAAGCGCTGAAGGCGCCCTGCCAGATGGTCGACCGCCTGAGGGTTCCTCCAGCCGAGGGATGCCTCGTATGGAGAGCGGACCTCGGGCTCAAGGCGTTGCCAGGGGAGCTTTCCGCACCTGCGTGCATCTTAACGGTCTTCCTATTCGGGTGAGGGCCGGGCCTCTAGCGGACCCGGCCGGCGAGGCGGCTGAGGGCCGGTTAATGTGCCTAGTGTCCCGCGTGGCAGTTTACAATGTGGCTTAAGGCCCGCGTGTGTGCGTGTAGAGCTACGTGATCGAGCTTCTAAACGTGAGACCCTACAGGTGTCGCGGGGATCGTCCTCGCCTCCGCCGGTGGGGGCGGTGCGGTTGTAGTGTGTAGGTTGGCATGTTCGAGTTCGAACGTCTAATGTCGTCGTCGCTGTCACCTAACACATGTCTAGGCCTACGATAGCGTTTGCGGACGCGAGGTTCGGGGGTGTACGATGACGCCCTGACCACTAAGGGGTTCGGATGTAAGGAGGAACGGTGAAAGAAGCGTTGGGACGCCTCTTTTAGATATTGAGTTATAGAGGGCAATTCTAGGTCGTAGTGGAGATCTACGTTGCGCACGTAAGGAGGGGCACCGGTGCATGAACCTATTCTGAATAACTTGGAGGGAGTTGATGTGAGTGCGCGCAGCGTGAGCGAATACTACACTGGAGTACGTCATGATAGGCCTGACGCACGTCTTATATAAGGTAACTTTATGTCTGAGGGACATTTTGCTTTTAGCGCAAATAAGCATGTTGAGACGACCGAGGATGAACGCGGCGCGGTCGCGGACCGTTTTGATGTGTTGGCCGAAGGTCATGGCACTGTCAAGGGTGACTCCTAAGTATTTGACTTTCCTAGTCCAAGAGATATCCTGACCGAAGAGCGTGATAGTACAGAGAGTGATAGCGCGGCGGGCGCGGCTGGTCGTCGTGCCCCTCGAGAAATACACGGCGGCGCTTTTCTCGGGGTTGACTTCGATTCTCCAAAGACGGAACCACTCGCCTAGGCTCGTGACCGCGACTTGGAGGAGTTGGGAGACTCTGAGGCGACTCCGGTCTGATGTGAACAGAGCGGTATCGTCCGCGAATAGGGCGAGCTCTACACCGGGAGTTTTGGGGACGTCGTTCGTGTAGAGCGAGTAGAGCGTGGGCGATAAAACGGAGCCCTGTGGGACGCCTGCCCTGATGGGGCGGGGAGAGGAGAGCACCCCTTCGACTCTATAGCGGAAGGAGCGGTCCGACAAAAAGTCCCGTACTATGCGTACGAGATCGTCAGGCACGCCGAGCCGGCGCAGCTTGTACACCAGCCCGGCGTGCCAGACTTTGTCGAACGCCTTCGCTACATCGAAGAAGAGGGCCCCCGTGCCTATAGTGCGACTCGGGCGGTTAAGGCCCTCCAGGATGTGTTCCGTGAGGCGGTGCACTTGTTGTATGCACGAGTGTTTGGCTCGAAAGCCAAATTGCTCGTCTATGAGGAGACCGGAGGTGTCTAAGTGGGCTTTGAGACGAGCCAGAAGGACCCGTTCGTAAATTTTCCCTAGCACGCTACGGAGACTGATTGGGCGATAGCTATTGGGGCTACTGCGGGGTTTACCCGGTTTCGGGATTCCGATGACGATCGCTTCCTTCCAGGCGGCTGGAAAGACGCGGTTCGCCATGGCGGCATTGATAATGGCTGCTAAGAGCGCGAGAAGGCGCATCGAGAAACTTTTGACTACTCGGTTGGAGATGCCGTCTCTACCGGGGGCTTTTCTAGGTTTGAGAGCCTTGACAATGTCCTGAACTTCGTCAACCGTCGCGGGTCTGAGTTGGCAGGGGGCGGTCGCGGGCGGTAGGGAGCCTACTTCGTGATTGACCATGTATAAATGATTCTGATCTACAGGCTGAGAGCTAGGTGAGCATTGGGCCTCCAGAGTGTCGGCCAAGAGTTCGGCTTTATCTACATCGTCAAAAGCTGTCTGTCCGTTCGGTTTCGTCAGGGGCGGCATTGTTTGGAACGTGTCCGATTTGAGAGATCGGGCCAACTTCCAGTAAGCCTGGTGCGTCGGCTCGATCTCTCGCATGAGATCGCTCCACCTGATATCCCTAAGTTCGGAAATTCGGTATTTGACTTCGCGTTGGAGGGCGCGTAAGTTGCGTTTATTCGTTTCTGAGGGAAACGAGTCGTAAGCGCGGGTCGCGGCGTTCTTGGCTCTGATCAGCCGACGGATGTCTCCGGGGAGCTCCCAACGGCGGTCGTTCGTCGCCGGGACCTCACGGGAGCACGCGGAGACCGATTCGCGGATGTGGGCGGTGAGCGCGTCTATCGCCGCGGTCGCGTCCTCGGCGGAACGGATAACGTCCGGTATCGCGTTAAGCCGCGGCGAATTCTCAGAGTTTAGCGTTTCGTCTAAACTCTGCCAATCCGTCACGGTTTTCGTGAGCGTCCTAGTGTCTATCATAGGTCCTAGTTTGAGTAATACCGGCCTATGGTCAGAGTCTAACTCGTGTAACGCCTCTATTGAGTGCAGCGTTAGAGCTACGTTCTTTAGAAGCGCTATGTCGAGTACGTCCGGTCTGTGTGTTGTAACTCTGGGATAGTGGGTGGGCGTCATGGGGGCGATAACGTCAAAGTTAAGGACATCGGTTAGTTCGTCTAAAGCTCTGCCATTTCGCGAGGTGGTGTGCGAATTCCAGCGACGATGTTTAGCGTTGAGGTCGCCGGCGAGTATGACAGAGTCGTCTAAATTTAGGAGGGCCTCTAGATCGCTTCTAATTAGCGCTTTACCGGGAGGGAGATAAACTGACGCGAGTGTGACAGGCGCGTGCCCCGTGAGGGCCACCCGGCACACCGACGCCTCTATGTTGGTGAGGGCGGGCGTATCGATCGGAATGTAGTGCAGGGACCTTCTGTAGTAGATAACAGTGCCGCCTTTGGGGGCGGGCACCCTATCGTTTCGCACGATGTTAAGCCCGGAGAGGCCGGGGTCGCGATTTCTAGGTTTCAAAAAGGTTTCCTGCACTAGCATTATATCTATTTGGTGGTCTCGCGTAAACTCGTGAAGAAGATCGCGTTGCCTGCGGAGTCCGTCCGCATTAAAAAAGGAGATTGAGAGCCCGCGCGGTTTGATGCGCGCGGAGGGAGTTGTCTCGTGGGTGCCCGGTTTTATAACCTACGAGGGGGCGCCGTGAAGCGGCTTAGGCTGTCCAGAAGGGACGCGTGTTCGGCAAGTATGATGAGCCGTCCCATCCCGTCGCTACAGTCGCGGATTTTACGCGCGACTAATTTAATTTCGTTAAGGTTGATTTCCTTAACGAGGTCGGCGAGCATTCGGATGTCGCCGAGGAGATCGGACGCCGGCGCCGCTGGACGCGTTTGAGGCGCGGGCCCCTTACGCCGCGGTTGTTGTGCTGGCGTCGGCGCTATGGTCTCTCGGGCCGGTAGAGCGCGCGCGGGCGCGGATTTAGTCGACGCTGAGGGCGCGGGTTTGTTCGGCGCTGAGGGCGCAGGTTGAGTTGGCGCGGAGGGCGCGGGTTGTAGCGGCGCAGAAGGCGCGAGTTGTGACGGCGCGGAGGGCGCGGGTTTGGCTGGCGCAGAGGGCGCGGGCCGTGTGGGTGCGGAGGTCGCGGTAGGGGCGGCCTTAGGTTGGGCTGGGTGCGCAGGGGGGCCGCGGCGTTGGCCCTGATGTGCTCCGCCGGCTCGGCGCGACTTACCCCCGCGGCGGCGACGGCGCGGAGCTCTCGGGCATCCGCGATAGTTCGCGGGATGACCGAGCTCTCCGCACAGTACGCAACCGGGAGGGTCAGACGTCTCCGGCGTGCGGGAGCACTCGGGGGTGCCGTGGTCTCCGTGGCACTTGACGCACCTAGGCCGTGCGAAGGAGTTGCGGGCCGAGTGCCCGTACAATTGGCAGCGGTGGCATTGACCCACCGTGCCGCGCTTGTGCGGGGCCTCTACGGAGAGGCCGGAAATCCTACACACGGATTTTATGTGGAAAACGGCCTTTCCCTCGGGGGAGAGGTCGAGTACGACCAACACGAGGTCGAAGGCCTCCTTCGAGCGAGGCTTGTAAAGGCGGTGGACTTCACGCGCCGGGAGGTTTTGCGACTTAAGGTCGCCGAGAATGAGCTCTTCCGGGAGCTCCTTGGGGAGGCCGCGGATGACCACGCGAAGCTGGCGCTCCTCCGGGAGCGCATAAGTGTGGAAACCTATGCGCTCCGAGCGTAGGAGCGCTGTGAGCTCCCGATGGTCAGCCGGGGTGGGGACCTGCACCTTAATGCCCTGTGCAGTGTTGCGGGCGGAAACAAATTTTATGCGGCGCGCGTCTAAGGCCCGAGAGACCCTATCCCACGACGCTTTTTCTTGAATAAACACCGGCGGCGGTGTTTTGATTTTGTCGGCCTGAGGGGCCTGGGTGGCCTGTGAGGCAGGCGCTTTTTGTTCGGCCAGAGGGGCCGCGGGAGCTCCGGAGGCCTGAGGGGCCGCCTTCGTCGTTTTGGGGGGCGGGCTGGGCGTGTCGCCTACCCTCGGGGAATTCGCCCGCTTCCTCTTGACCACTAAGCGCCAATCGGCGCTCTTAGTGGCCTCGTCCTCCGAAGAGGAGGGAAGCGCTATGTCCATTTCCTCTTCGGAGTCCGAAGCCTCCGTCGGGTCAGGGGAAGCGGGCGAATCGCTAACGGGGGCCGGCTTGGTTGGTTCGCGCGGCGGGGGCTTCGCGACTGTAGCGGCGGCGGAAGCAACGGCCGAATAAGACGCGGGGGTGGGGGCGCGGGGCGCGGGTGAGACCCGGTGGTCCCACAGGTCGCGAATATGGGAGTGTGATGACTCGAGTTGAGCCATCACGAACGCGCGGAATTGGGTGTCCGTCAGCGTGTCCATGGCGCTGGTAGAGCCGCCAAGTTGTATGAGAGGACCTCCCTACCGGGGATAGGCAGGGGGGAGAGTGCCTACTTTGTAGCCCTGGTCGTACTGTGCCTGTCTTATTGTGCACAGATGTGTACCTAACACCTAGGTCTTATATAAACTTTACTAACTTAACACTAACACTTAGCGATACGAGTTGGCGCGGCCGCGACGCGACGCGACGCGAACACACTATTAATCACTACGCACGATGCGCAGTGAGTACAGCGGTGGCAGCGCACGCGGGCGCTCGGAGAAATCGCAACGATTCGAGTTGGCGCGGCCGCGACGCGATAACCCGGTCAGCGCTACGGGGAGCGCAGGCGCGACGCGATAACCGGTCGGCGCTACGCGGAGCGCAGGCGCAACGCGACACGACACGACACGACACGACACGAACGCACTAATTCGCTACGCACGATGCGCAGCGAGTAGAGCGATGGCAGCGCAACGCGGGCGCGCGGAAACGGCACTGAGCACTGAGAGGCGAGGCGAGCGAGCGAGCGACGCGTGCGTCTCGTATGGTGGCCGAGAGCAGACTGTGGTTTCCAGAGGCCGGCGGCGGATCGCTTTTATAGCCGGCGTGTAATGCGCAACTAGAGCGGGCTCAAACAATACACCGCTCGTCTCATTAACCAATTACAAGCGCGTATTACGCGAGCCGCGGGCCTCCGTGACAGAGACGACACTATGTCTCTTTCTCGCTCACTCACTATATTTATTCATATATTTGCATTCATCTATTTATTTATACTTATCAAACTAGTACAATAGATAATCTTATCCTCGATGTTATACTACGCATGAATACAAACATAATCACACATTAATAACCTTTACTAACATAAACAATGCTCGCTATAAACACAACAACGTTTACTTAACACTATTACACATACAAAGCGTGTAAAACAATAACATTTCCCTTACTTAACTAATTACTGACTAATAAAAGACTAACAAAACAATAATAATAAGGGAAAGATTGTATACAAAAACATATATATTTACATGAGCTTAGGTCTCGCCGTCCGCCACAATGTGGTTGCTAGAAACTTAAGTGAACGACTATTTCAATCACTGCAATATGTCATCAAAGCAGTCAATAAAATCCGCAACAGCTCTTTGAATGATAGATTATTTCATCAGCTTTGTGTTACTTTTACTGTTAATGACGAGGATTTCAACCGTTTGTTGTTTCATACTGAAGTTCGTTGGCTATCAAGAGGCAATTGTCTGACTTGATCTTACAACCCATTTGACTCTGTTATAGAGTTCTTGGAAACTAAAGATACAGAATTGCACAACAAGCTCATTACTTAAAAGAATGATATAGCTTACATGACAGACCTGTATAAATTGTTCAACAACATGAATCTCCAACTGCAAGGCGATGAACTAAATTTAATTAAAACAAAAAACGTCGTTGCTGCTTTCGCAGCCAAACTGCTTCTACACAAAAAGAATATGGGTAGACATGAGTTTCACAATTTTCCGAATTTATCAGTATCATGCAGTAACGACGAATTGTTTGCCTACTGCCAACATTTGGAAAATCTCCACATTGACTTCACCGAACGATACCAGGACATTTTGAACTTGGAAATACCAGACTGAGTGTTGGATCCGTTTTCAAATGTCAACACAACAATGTCACCTCAGCTGGAAGAAGAACTTATAGAATTGACAACAAACGAGAAAATAAAAATCAAGTTCAAAAATGGTTACCAAGAATTTTGGCTACAAAAACCGATCCCGCAATTGTACCCTGGATTGTGGTCAATCGTTCAGCGATTCTTGATAGCATTCCCATCGTCATATTTGTGTGAACGTGGATTTAGTGCTGTGGCAACACTGCTTACTAAAAAGAGAAATCGTTTGCATGTTACCAAACGTGGCGACTTGCGACTGTTCTTGAGTAAATTGGAACCTGATATCAACAAACTTATTAAACAGCATTAGATTCATCCTTCACATTAGTTTTTATGTAAGAATCGATTATATTTGTTTTATTTTGAATAAAAGATACTCTGTTAGAATACTATAAAGTTACCTTTCAATAATCATTCTCATTGGCAGGTGTAGCCCGTAAGAGTTAACTTGAGACCTGAGCGCCGTTGTGTAATACCTACTGCGCTCAGGTTTCAAGTTAACTCTTGCGGGTTATAGTAAAAGTCTCGTTTGGAATTAATGTTTAATCTCCGCTAATATAGCTCACAATAATTAATTAATTTAATTTGAAGTTATAGTGATTTTTCAGTAGGTGAAAAAATGGGGGCGCTAAAAAAAATTTTTTTTTTTCAAAGTGGGCAGTAGACAAAATAAGTTTGGGAACCCCTGTTTTACATATTCCGTTTCAGAATTGGAAGGAATTTAGTTGTAGATTTACCCAAAATATTTATTTCGGCCAAGGTCACTCGACAGATAAAATAAATAGCATTTTAAGAAAAAAAAAACCGACTTCAAAAAACACAGAAAAGTACAAAACAATTGTCTTTTGCTAATCAAAATTGAAGTATAAAAGTAACTATAACTTAATAAAAACGATACGTATGCACTTAATTAAAATTGAAAGTTATAGAAATTCTTGAAATCGTTCTCAAACCAATAAACGGCAGAAAGTCTAGGTCCTAGGTTCTTAACGTGGGCGATAACGCCAGTAGAAGACCCAGAGATAATTAGGGGGCGTTGAGATCGAATATAAGAAGCGTGGGCAGATTAAAAAAAATATAGTCCTAAAAAGAAAAAAACCACACTAATCACGTACTAAAGGCAAACTTTAATATTGGTTAATTTTTGTTATTGTATGTATTGTAATCATTTTTATTACGTGTGCGAAATTCGCATATTTCGGTAGTTCGGTAAGTGGATGAAAACTGAACTGAAAGATTTCATTACATTCAGATATACATTAAATTGAATAGCATGAAAAATTTTATTTTACATTTGAATTAAAAATGTTCGAACCTTCCGATTTCACGTGAAATATCTCATACAGGTGAAGTTAAGAAAAGCCTGTTAAAGAAAAATAGAAAAAAAAATGTTTGTAGATATTAAGTTATAACAAGTTTTTGTTAAATATCACGATTTTTGCAATCTGCAAGAATTGACAGCATTATCTGTGCTTGTTTTAACTTGCTCCATAAACCACCTGCAAATATTATCCAAAAATTTCTTTAAGCAATAGTTCTACGCAAAGACGAATTTACGAGATGGCTGAAAACATTGAACAATCATTGTGCAATCATCTGCAGACTTCAATTTTCAGTTGGATGAGTCCACTTTACGAACTAATGAAGAGTTGTTATTGTCAATATGTGAAGTTCAGCAAAGATGAGAAATTATGTCAATAACTATTCCTTTTGCTACAAATTTGGAAACATACAAAAGGAGAATTCATATTTAATACACTGGAAAAGTTTTGTGATAATAAGGAAATTCCGTTTAATAATATTTTGTCAGTTGCTACGTATGGCGCATCGGCTATGACAGGCCGTTACAAAGGCTTCATAGCGTGCTTAAAAATAAAGTTCCTGACGTGCTTGGTATTGCGTAATTCATTGCCAGCATTTGGTTGCGTAAAATCAGAGTGAACGTCTCCATGCATCACTGCAATATGTTATGAGAGCATTTAATAAAATCTGGAGTAACACGTTTAATGACAAATTATTTAGTCAGCTTTGCATTCCCTATGACGAAGATTTCGACCGATTTCAGATTCACGCAGAGGTGCACTGGCTGTCAAAAGGTACTTGTTTGACTCGGTTTTACAATCTGTTTGGGTCTGTGATAGAGTTCCTAGGAAACAAAGACACAGAATTGAAAATCAGGAATAACTCGTTGAATGACAAATTATTTAGTCAGCTTTGCATTCCCTATGACGAAGATTTCGACCGATTTCAGATTCACGCAGAGGTGCACTGGCTGTCAAAAGGTACTTGTTTGACTCGGTTTTACAATCTGTTTGGGTCTGTGATAGAGTTCCTAGGACAAAGACAAAATTGCGCAACAGCCTCATTTCACCAAAGAACGATATTGCGTACTTGACAGATCTGTATATATTGTTTAATGAAGTCAATCTCCAAATTCAAGGCGACGATTTAAACTTGATTATGAAAAAAATAGCGTTGCTGCTTCAACATCCAAACTGCTATTATACAAAAAAAAATATCGGCAGACGTGAATTTAATGAATTCCCAAATTTATCAGTAGTACCATTCAAGAACGACGACTTGCTTGTTTACTGTCAACACTTGGAAAACCTCCGCAGTGATTTCGAGGAACGATTCCAGGACATTTTAAACATGGACATACCTGATTGGGTTTTGGATCATTTTTAAATGTCTACACAGCAGGATCATCCCAGTTAGAAGAAGAACTAAGAGAACTGACGAGAGATGAGAAATTAAAAATTAAATTTAAGAATGGCTACCAAGAATTTTGGCTGCAGAAGCCGATTTCGCAACTGTACCTAGGATTATGGTCGATTGTTCAACGATTTCCGATAGCATTCCCATCGTCCTATTTAGCTGAACGTGGATTTAGTGCTGTAGCCATATTGGTAACTAAAAAGAGAAATTCGGCTCCGTGTTACTAAACGCGGTGACTTATGCTTATTTTTAGTAAAATCGAACCTGATGACAAACTCCTTGAAATGCATCAAATTCAACCTTCTCATTAGATAAGTTATGAATTTAATGTTTTTTGAATGTAAATAAAAATATCAACTTCTCAATGAATAACTATGCGTTTTACTTGTAATCGTTCTCATTGAAACATTCTTCTTTAAACTCAGAAAGAGAATAGGGGTCATATCCTATCTTATGACTATATAATATTACACGTTTATAAACGTAGCAATAGATGTTTCAGATTCGCGACATATGGTATACAAAAAAAAATTGGGGGCTCTAGAAAAATAATTCTCAAAGTAGGCGGTGGGCAAAATAAGGTTGAGATCCTATGGTCTAGGTACTAGTTTACGTTAGTAACTAATTAATGTTGTATTACTTTGGTAGGTTTGGCAGTCTTGGCACCGACTTCAATAACTTTCAAATTTAATATACATGTATGCAATGATGTTATAATACAAATGTATTATAATATCATTGCATGTATCGTCGCTTAGCAAACAACACCGCTTAAGTCGTAAATTGGTGGTTTTTACTTTTGAATGTCATTGGATAAAACTTCTCATGCCGCGTCAAACAACATGTCACATTTTGAACATTTCAACCAATAAGAGGCTAGTATTCAAAAACTAGTGACAGCGCTCAAGTCGGTTAGCCCTCCAACACTGCTCAAGTCGTCATTCCGCCATACTGTGGTCAAAAGTTACCGAGTCCTTCGTGATTAAATAACTTTTTCTTAAGTTATATTTGTTAGATTCAATTGAAGAAGTGTTTATTACGCAGATCGAATAGTAAGTAACCAATTTCAATATAAGATTTATTGCTTTAAATGCTTTAATTAACAAAAATTAACTGTTTTCTGTGCTATTGACTTAAGCGGTGTTACCAATAATTAGCCATGGTGAGTTGAGCGGTGTTACTTTGTATATTTTTTTGTAGTTTTTGGTAAAAAAATAGCTATGGGAGGACAAGATCTGGGCTCTTCAAGTGATCTAAGTTCAGACGATGACTTCATTCAAGAATTGCGAGATGCAGGACTGATGATTAAAAGTAAACTAAAGAAGGAGAGTTGTAAAGATCATAAAAAAAGAATAAAATTAGGTAAGTTGTTTCATAAAGTTTCATCAAAATCTGCTTAGTATTCTTTACATAAAAGAGTAACAAACATCCGTATATCCCATCCTCACAAACTTCACATTTATAATATTAGTAAGATTATGACACAAATTTATAAATGGAAGCAGATCAAACATAATTCACTCACACATAGATATCGTGTAAGTAATAACACTGTCACTTTCATTGTAGTTTAAAATTGTATATCTTTATCCTTTTCTTTCATTTGTTGCAACACAATAGCACACATAGACAATTCCGGAACCGTGGCAGCCGCCATCTTCCGCTTAAGTCAAAATAAGCGGAGTATGGCGTCTGTTTACTTGTGTAGTACGTCACATGTTCGATGATTAAATATTTCTTGGTGAATAAACATTATTTTGGTTATTTAAAGTGCAAAATATGATACAAAAGTGTTGTACCCCCAATAGTTGTAACGCCTCATACAGAAAAGCCCCGAAAATCACGTTCCATCGGTAAGTAAATCTGACGTTGCAAATTATTTGATTACTGCATTCGGTTAGCTGATATTTTTGTATTTCTTGGCTCCGACACTTAAATATGTTGCAAACTATTAAAATTAAAGTTTCCTTATATTGTTTAAGGTTTTTTTATAGGTTTTTTATATTTTTGTACCAAGTACCTAACCAATTTTGACATTATTAGTACTTGTACCTTAAAGAGGGCCGAATTCAGAGAAAACTGAGTCTCGTAATAAAATTAAATATTAACGGACTGTACCTAAGGCTAAGCAACTATCTATTTTTTGCAACTATCTTTTGATTTTGATGTATACCTTGTTAATTTCGGGTTTCTAAAAGATGAAAATCTTCAAATTTTTTGGTTAAAGAACTACATAAAAGAAATACATAAGAAAGGCTACATAGAACAAACTGGCACACCAATTCTGGCAGTGTTTTGTGCTCAAAACATTTTGAACCCCATTTACTATGTAAAAGAGATACCCGTAAAACTCTGTTGTTGTTTGACCATGAAATTTAACATACCTATTAAAAATGAACATGCTATCGCCAAATTAATCTCTAGTCGCTATGCTGGGCTGAACCTGGACCAGTGTTGTTTAGAAAAAAGCCAGTGCTGGAATCCATACCTCATAATTACAAAATTATTTTTAATTTATTTATAAAATAATACAACTTTCTTGCTTCAGGTAATCGAAGATGGACTTTATATGCATAAATTGTGCGTTCACATGTAAAAATGGTGAAAACAAATATGGATATCTCGAGGCGAATAATGACAAATAATACCTCCGATTACTTGCAATGGTAATCCTTAGCATATCTGACATTCTGCGCTAGTTACTTCTGGCACACATTGAAAAACAGTGAAATGATGTGTTTGATGCACATCTATAATGAGTTCTTAGATAATGTAATAAGAAAACAATCCGACTAATAAATTAAAGACTGAAAACATTCTTTGTTTTATTGTGTAAGCTATTTTAGTTTTTATTCTCAATGTGATCGATCACTTTCCCGATTTCTTTTAATTTTTGAGTTTTGTGCGTAGTTTAGAGAAAATAATAATCAAAGGACAAAGCATAGCGATGAAGAGTTATTTAATAATTTTATAAAACATTCACTGACGCTTATCTCCTTAGAAAAATAGTTAACGATAACACTCGTCTGATATAAAACTTTTTCTATTTTCTCATAATCAAGTTTCTAACACTTACTGTAAAGCAATGGTAAGTAGGCTTTACTGGAATTACAAAGGACTGTTAAACGAAATTCCTCCAACTCCTCTCACTTGCACACAACTTTAACGTACAAGATACTATTTTTGCACTTAAAACTCCCAAAAGCGCAAATAATAGCAAATCTGAATTTTGAATAAAATGCCAACCACGCTTCTTTTGTTCACACCAAAAAATCTAAATTCAAAACTTTTACTTGCCTGATTATCAACTCCCGATTTTTAAAAATATATCGTTTATGTCATTAAACTTCATGTACCCACATAAACCGAACCGTAAGCAAGGTCATCACAATGTACATGCAGCCCAAAACCAGCAGCGCACAGCCGTCAGGCCTCATCTATCGAACGAACAATCATAATATTGTATCGCGGAGCCATTGGGAACACTCCAAATTACATCCTTCATGTGACAAAAACAATCTACAAAAAGAAGGAATATAATAAAGTAATAATCTCTAATACTAGTATATCAATTAATTTTATCCTTATTTACATTAACAAAAAGTACATACATGCGTTAATATTTACAAACTTAAAACTACACATTATCTTTATTTTATCCTTATTTTATCATAAGAAAAATATAATTTGGAGTGTCCCAAATAGTCCCGCTCTAAGATAATATAGATACCCACTCCTTAATGCGGCCCTGAGTTCTGTATGTGTGTGAGTAATATTTGTTAGTGTTAAATTTGCCACGCATTTTGAACCGATAGGTATAGTCTGCTTCCATTTAAAAGTCTGTGGATTATGAGTATGCCATTACTTATTTCAAGTACTATGTTATTAGTTTTTTATATTAATATATTTTTTACTTATTTCATTCTTAGATTTCAATCATGGGAATTAAGGAAAGGTTTGTTAGATATTGTTTGCAAAAAACTGAGTGTGCAATGCCTCCAAGCACAACTTCTTCAACCAATAACAGAATAGCACCAAAGAAAATTCAGGGATACGAATATTTAGCAAATTTTTTACTTAGTCTGCCAAAGATGCCCTCACATTACTGTCGTGCTAATACTTCTCGCGAATATTTAGAACCAGATTTCCCGAACATGACACAATTGTATAAAAAGTACAGAAAAAGTTGCGAGTTTGAGTCTAAACAAATCGTTAGCCGAAAATTATTCGAACAAATATTTATGAAATTCAATCTGATAGCTTATTCCCTCCTAAGAAAGACCAGTGCGATGTTTGTTGCAGTCATGAGACTGGGAATATTACAGATGAAGAATATGCTCAACATATAAGTAAGAAAGATCGAGCTAGGAAGGAGGACACTGACAAAAGTGCTGTGCAATCAGAAGCATGTCATGTGTTTGTACACAAGATGTTCAGGCAGTTAAATTGGCTCCGTATCTACAAGCCAGTGCCATTTACTACAAAACCAAGTTCACACTACAATTTAGCAACCAAAGAAGTGATGTGCTATTGGTTTGATGAAACAAATAGCACACTTGAAGCCTCAGCTTTTGCTGCATGTATAGTGGATCATTTGAGTATGACATTGGGTCAGAAACTACTACCAGTCATTTTGTTTTCTGACGGCTGTTGTACTCAGAACCGAAATGTCACATTAAGCAACGCTCTATTACGTTTATCAGTAGAGAGAAACATTGTCATAACCCAAAAGTATCTTGAGAAAGGTCACACTCATATGGAGTGTGACTCCGTATACAGTGCTATCGAGTGTAAACTACAAGGCAAAGAAATTTAACTTCCAAAGCAATACGTGTCTGTAACAAAAACAGCTAGGGTTGACATGCCTTATCAAGCTCGACTTTTGGAATACACCTTCTTTACAGATTTTAGGAAAGATTAGATTTAGAAATCAATACGCCTGGGAAGAAAGACAGGAGACCCATTAGTCACCGATTTGCGTGGACTATAATACAGACCTGATGGCACGATCTGGTAGAAAACTAATTTTGATCAACAGCATCTGGAGCCTTTGCCGCATCGACCTGCACTAATTAATTTCACAAAACGAATAAACCAAATGGCGAAATTGTATACAACTAAAATACCTATCACAAAGCGAAAATACCAAGACTTGCAAGATTTAAAAAACGTTTTACCATCCAGCTGCCATTCCTTTTACGACAAATTACTGTATACCACTGATTAAATTTTGTAAGGATATTTTTTTATGTTTTTTCGGTGTTAAATTTTATTTCATTCTGTTGCAAAGTTGACAATGCTTTATTTATAATAAGGTAAGAACAAATAAGATAACATGATTAATATAATTATGAACCCTAAAATAATTATTGATCTCAATGCTGTGATTCAAACTATGTTTAAGCATAGATTCCTAGTTAGAGTTCCTACTTCCTACATAATTTAGTTACACTTTGTTTATAACAAATGTTATAAACAAAGTGTAACTAATAAAAGGTATAAATATAAATGGGATTTTTATTTCTTTTCCTTTCCATTACCTTGGATAACACGGCCCAAGTCTATGGTAATTTAAGTAAACACAGCCTAAGTCAAATTAAAAAGTAAATATCAACGCAAATTATATAAACAATGCACACATTTATTAATTATTATTATATGGAGCACCTAACACTAATTAGATCATGGAAATTCTTAAATTGAATTAAGAAAAAAGTTTTTTCGCTCCCCTGTAAAATGAATTAAATTAACTTGCGCGGTGTTGTTTGCTAAGCGACGGTATGTATTTGTGGTATTTGTGTCGTATTTAAGAAGTTTAGTAATATTTATTTGACTTATTTGCTTATTACTTATACTTACTATTACTTACTCACTTATAGACTTATTTACTTGAGTTTTGATTAGTAAAGGATAAGTAATTTATTTTGTAGACTTCAGTGTTTTTCAAAGTCGGTTTATTTTTTTCTTAAAAAATTATTTTGCCATTTACGTTATGAGTGACACCATAAAAAATAATTTCTGACGTTTGACCTTCGACATGCCTTCAACACTTAATTTTGTTATTGAGACGGTTTGCGACGATTACCTAATTGACCTAAAAAGCGATGTAAATATTATTTGTTTTGTTTATATCAATATTTTTTGTACAGTGTTGTAGCTCGTAGCATGAGTGCACAGATAACATTAGAATTTCGCACTCCAAAAACCATTACTTCCACAGACCACCTCCAAACCTCAGGTAACTTTACAAATTTCTAAGTAGACTATTTTGTCAAAGTTAGATATAGACATAGAGCTCTCAACCTATAGAAATGAATTATTGGACCATTTTGTTCACCACTGCTCAGTTTAAACTAACAAGTATCAACTCTCGCTCGCATTAAGCAGTACATAACCAAAACTGGACATCAAAATCAAATTGTCATTTTGAAGTGTGTCATAGAAAATTTAGAGGCTTTAATCGGTCCCCTTTTTTCCGTAAAAACCAAATCTCTGTTTTAAAAGAGGTTTCTTTAATATATTTTTTTTTGTTATAAAAGTTAACCAACCGTGTAATGCTATTGTCAAAATTAAGTCAGTGAATTGAAGATTATGGTTACCAAATATTACTTTCATATGTTTTGTAATTGCTTAGAAAAATTGAAATCCCCGACATCAAAATTTCCAATGCGTCGTCTTAAGCAGTAAATAACCAAAACTGGACATATATTTAAATATTAATGTAATGGCTTATTGCTCTATTCGGTGTTATGGCAAAAACAGCAAAAAATCAAACTATAAAACAGAACGCCAGTAACTGCAGCAGTGTTTAACATAGACGTAATTTGTTTTTATACAAAATAAAAGACATTGCTGCTTTATAGGTTAAGTGCTCCATGAGTATACAGGTATAGCCGTATAGCATGTAAACGGCACAGCACGGCTGACGTGTAAATCCAATAACCTCTGTATCTCAAAAAACTTGAATTCCAGATAAAAAATATATACAACTACGCGATACTTGCGTAACGCGAACGAGAGTTGAAAGTTACTAAACTGAGCAGTGGTGAATAAGATGGTCCGATATTTCGTCTCTATAGGTTGAGTGCTCCATGTTGCTGTACTGGATGTTAAATTAATTGAGGATCTTATGTTTGCTGATGAACATACAAAGGAATTTATAGATAAACCTTGGAGTGAACAACAAATTACCTCTAAAAATTGGCTGTACTTAAATATGTGATTAATTATTGTTATAATTTTTAGCAATCTTCCGCCCAAAATCTCAATCTCGTTAAGCAACACGTGTATCGCTTCTCAACGAAGCATTTTCAATAAATTCCAAGAAATCAGACTCGGTCAGCTAACTAGTACCTACCGAATTAGAATTCGGGCGGAATATTGCTAAAGATTGTAAGAATTCATCACACGACGTGGATTTCCGTAAAGTAATACGCTGAGTTTGTTTGGAATCCAATTTCTTTGGAAACGCATTCATATGACACGCGTTTGATCTAAACACTGTATCTAGTAACTACCACTGACGCTGTTATAACAAGACACTGCAACTAAAGTACAAGTGTTTTGTCGTTTCAGTTCCCATAAGTTCTTTCAATACAGTGTTTTTGTATTTGTAACAACTCCGTTTAGAACAAAAAACTCTGAATAATAAAATAATATGAGTAAAAGAAACGTAATAAGTACTATTAAGTTACTGTATCTTGAGTTACAGTGTATTCGATTTACACGTCAGACGGGTAAAAGCGATTATACTTACATGTCGATGTTACTTACAGCGTTAAGTCATAAGCACAAGAATTATTTTCATGTGTTTCCCTTAATAATAACAAATTTTTTAATTTTTTCATTCCTTCTATTCGAAAAACGATGATTGGTTCTTAGGTAAACGCAACCAAAAAGACTTTTATAGGGGGTAGAAATGAATTTGAATATTGTTCCGTTGGTTCCGCGATCACCACGGCGATCCCGGAGACCAAAACGAAAAATATTTTATAAAAAATGCTACTGGCAGGATTACCTGGCTGGCGGTAGTGTGTGTGTCAGCTCCGACGCAAGACTGGAGTTTACTGGTTTTTTCCACATTTTATATATTTTTATTCACTTCACTGTATACAATAATATTAAATATCAATATTAATAGATATAAAAAAGTAGCATTTGCCATCTTCGATTTGAAAATGAACGTCATTTTCATAATCAGTACCACGAGAAACCTGGAACATGACACCCATGTAGATCGATAAAAAAATAATATTCGCCATCTTGGATTACAAAATGAACGTCATTTTCGTAATAAGCACCCCGAAGTACTTAGAATTTGACAGCCATATCGATTTATCCAAAAAAGTAATAAGTGCTATCTTGGATTTGAAAATAAAAGTCATTTTCGTAATCAGCACCCCGAGAAACCTAGAATTTGATACCCGTATCGATTTATCAAAAAAAAAGGAATATTCACCATCTTGGATTTGAAAATGAACATCATTTTTGTAATCAGCACCCCGAGAAACCTATTCATCATTTGAAGACGCTGTAGAGTATATATTATATACCTATATATTTTATATAGAAATAACATATAGGTATATTATATACACATAATACTTACATGCGTAAGCTGCCCCGCAGCATACCCTATGTACGTCTTAATACTCACGACTAAAAAGTGAAAGGTGCGCACAGTAGGTTCCGCACAAAAAACGTAACGCTGTCATTCGGTGAATAGATTTTACTCCTCATATTTTTGAAGTAAAACTTCTTTAGGCACGCTTGGCTTGGGGAGTAAGCTGGCGAATGCATGACGAGAGCGTTACGAAAAGTGTGATCGGGCGAGGCGAACGGAAGTTGAAAGAGAGAGATATGGAGTTACATGTTAGTAAAGATGGAAAGAGAGAGTTACGTTATAATAAATAAATAAAAAAATTTATTCAAGAATATTAATTTATCAATAAAAGCCGATAATAGATTTAAATATTTGTAGAAAATTTTAGAAATTAGTAGAAAATATATGTATATGTATGTACATGTATATATATATGTACATATATAAACATATATGTATATATATATATACATATGGATGGAGCTAAAGAAGTTTTACTTCAGTTGTGTGGTCTAAAGCACACTCGTTTTTTTTCATACCGGGGGGCTTATATGAAAATCGATTCTTAAGAAGTAAACTCCAAAAATTAAAAATGAAATTATACATACAATTTCTTTTTTTATAAATAGTAACATCATTTTACTTCAGGTGCCGTATCTAGATTGAATTCGTCGCGACGACGCTCAGAATTTACCTCTAGAATCCTCCGTTCCGCTCTTGATTCAAATTAGCGCCTCAGCGCGGTCAATGCCTTACCCGAATAAAAATATTATTTTCCTCCATCTATTCGAAAAACGATGATTAGTTCCCCGATATGTGCGCTCAAAATAGGTCTTTTCTGTTAAAAAATTTCACATTGGACTTTTACAGGGGGCAGAAATTAATTTGAATAAGGAACACAAAATCACCCTAGCAGACGTCAAAAAATGAAAATATTGTATGAAAAATTTTACTGGCCGATGATTACCTGGCCGGCGGTAACTGCATGCCAGAAAAAAAAGAAATTAAAAATTTATAAATTCTTTGTACTTTTACAAGACTTCCTTGTACGTATAGAATAGCATCTCTCATTTATTTTTCTCATAGAGGGGAATGAAAATTAGAGCGTATCATTCGGTAGTAAAATTGATTTTTTACCTAGACCTGCTTAGGCCTAGGCGTTGAAAATAAAAAAATATAATTTTCTTAAATCTTAAACAGTACTAGTAGTAAATCAAATTAAATGAAGTGCAAAATTTTCACTTTGATGTATTCGCACAAACTTCATTGAAGCAGTTCCAAATAATACTTGTTATTGGCTTCATTGTTTAATTCAAATAAATTTGTCACACATCATATGAAGCACTCTAACACTTATCGAAAATTCAGATAGGTTTCATTAAAGCGCGAACAGAAAGCACGTAAGAAGAAGCCTTCCCTTCACGAGAAACATTCACTTGTTCATATGCGCTGACCATGGCCGCCGCCGCCGCTGTGCTTCGACCTCCGATTATAACCTCCGATTTAAAATTGTCGGAGCCGAAGTCGAAATCGGAACTGATCGGATCGAAGTTCCGACTTTTCGGAATCGGAGTCGAACCTCCGTGACATCCCTATCAGAGAGGACGGAGCGCCAAGCGTCGCGGTCCTTACACACCTCTTTCGCTTCCTCAATCTCATCATTCTCCTCACACATTTTCGCCTAGGTATGCGAGTGCTTTTGACATTTGAGAAATATGTTTAAATTAAACTATACAGAAAATTTAGAAATATAAATCGGTCCCGTTGCTCCGAATAATGTAAATCTCTGTTTTAAAATAGGTTTCTTTGATATTTTTTTGTGTTACAATCAATGATGTTATATTTACAAAAGAGGTAGATGAGTTATTGCGCTCGAAAACTGGCACCCCAAAACTTTGCCAACCTGGAGCTCATTCGTGTAACAACGTGACAGTGTCAACTCGTATGTGCGTTCCTAATATTAATATTAAAATGCCGTCCTGTGTTATTAGATACTGCAAAAACTATATTAGCAAGACTTCCAAAGGTTCACGAATCACGTATCATGCGTAAGTATACTTATTTAATTCATTTGTGTCACTATTTTTTCCAAAATCTAATATATCAGTAAAATATTAAATCATAAAAAAATTAAATGCGATAGGTAATACCCCAGTTACCAAGTGCGACAGAGAGCAATATATTATATTTGGTCAAAGAATATAAAAAGTTATGTTACAGAACCGTCAATGTCATGAAGTGCCTATTTTAAACATTTGATTACATTTATTTATTTGGTATATAAGATATAGATAATATACGTATTTTTTAAAACGAATCAGAAGTTTTAGCAGTGAGTCTAATATCTCAATAATCCCGCACAATGAAAAATATTTTGCATGAAAATACCTAGTGTTTTATTTTTATTATTTTCAAATTTATACCAACATTGTTTTATAAATGTATGTACTTAAATAATTCTGTTTCCAAATGTACATAACTAAGAAAAATTAATTTTAAAAATCAAATATAAATCCTTTTTTACTGTCTAAACCCATTAGGCATCAATCATATTTTTCAAAAATGTCTGTTCTGTGGCATTAATTACTAATATTCTATGAATTAATCTTGGATTCGCTTAAAATGCAGTCAGAACAGAGTAAGAAAGTGATATTGTCCAATCACAATGGTTTTAGAGAGCCGTGTGATTTGTTAGTTTGAAATGCAATTGAAGTCTTACATTGTATAGCGACGCAGTGCAATGTATATTTGTCTCACTTTGCTTATGGTACCTAATTGTCATGGTATCTTGTTTACACTTCATCATTTTATTAGTGTGTATAAACAAATGTGAGTGCGCAACCGGGACAATATTTTACAAGCATTACCTAGTACTAACGTAACCTATCTACCTCTTTTTTAAATATAACATCATTGGTTACAACAGTTAACCAACCGTGTATCGCAACTGTCAAAATGAAGTCAATGAAATGAAGAATCAGGATACCAAATATCACTGACATACGTTTTGTAGTCACAAAACTGAGATCCCTGGCGTCAAAATTTCCAATGCGTCGCCTTCTGAAATATTTAGTTAGCGCATACTTACACGCTGCACACGCAAAGCAATGTAAATTCTGAATTGTTACCACAAAAAGTCTGCAAGAGTCCATTTTCTAACGGGACAATAACCTGCTTATCACCGAGTGTCCAGCGTTCAGCATGGACGTGTTAATATTAATACACATCCAGTTAAAAAAAATCTAGATTCACTTAACAATGCGCGACTCAACTGTAATTTAAGGAACGCTACTGCGAATTAGACTTTATAATTAAGGCTGTAAGACATTAATTTATAATTACGTTACGAACTACGATTATCATGTACAAAAAATTACTTCATAAAATATGTACAGTTGAAGCAATTGTTTGTGCACTTTTAATACCTGCCTAACTAGCCTATTAATCTTGAGGACAAGTTTATGGTGATACATAATCTCTTTGAATGAAAAATGATTGGGTAAAATTCCAATATTTCATTATAATAAGTAAATAATTATATCTGGTCATAACCCTACATATTATAACGGTTATATATACATAATCTATATATCTACGTATGTACCTATGTAACATAACAAGTTTTATTTTCCTGTAGTGTGGAGTTGGCGTCGAACGAAGCGTCTTCATGGAGAGACGTGTCTTTGTCACCGAATAATCTTCTCGAAATAAAATAATTTTGTATTATTAAGAATGGACGGGTAAGTTTATTTCATTTATATTTTGAACACACACAGGTACTATTGAGATTTACTTGTGATTTAGTAGTGTGATATAGTTTGTTATGGGTTCACACAGAATTTTTATGTATTTGAGTACTGTTTTGCGTTTTTAAGTAATTAATCGATAACTTTTTTCATTAACAGTAAACAGTGTTGACTGGTAATAACAATATTTTATTACTTTTCAATTGGAATGTGATTAACTTCAAAGGTTACATATTATCGTGTGTTTGTTTAAGAATTGGTGTTGGTTTTGATTTGATGTTACATTTTTGGTCATCTTGTTTTGTTTACGTCATTATCTGATTAAATACTTTTGTGACCATCAGCTGATAGAAATTGTTACATTGCCTAAATCGACTTGTGATTTTTCGTTTTTTTTTGTGAACTAAAGTTCAGGTAGGTACAAAAATTATATATAGGGTATTTCGAAATACCTACTTATAAGATTATTGTTCAACTCTGTTTGTCTTGTAAGGTTATAAAATAAGCACCTACACTATATTTTTTCATATTTTAAGTGAGTAATATTGTTTGTCTGTTTTTCGCTCGAACTTCAATTTGAATATGAATCACTTAATAACAAAGTAAATAAAAATGACACGCAAATTCGCAAATAAGTTATTAAGAGCAGATATTTCCTCAACTCTGTAAAAATTTGCTTTAGGTAATTATGTTTTCACTACTCGCAGATGATGCGTGTCAACTCTCAAAAATTATATTAAAATCTCTTTTATTTCAAATTATTCAATACGCAGAATGGTCGCTTTTTGGTAACGCACGAAAAATTGAACACGGATGCCCAGAGAGAGAGAGGGGGGAGAGATTGGAATATATAGGGGCTTTTTATCCCCTATAACTTCGGGTGGACCCTCGGCGCGTTGTCGAGAAGGTCCGGGATCGGAACGATGCCTACGCATCGTAGCCCCTCTTCCCTCATAGGCACTTCTTAAGGGAACAGTGACGCACCCCCCAGTACCCTACACAAGCTATGACAGCGCGGACCACAGATAGTGGATACTGCCGTCCTAGTCGGGGTCGCACGGATATTCGACCGGAACCCTCACTCCGAGCGGCCGTGACCCCAAAGGCCCTATTAATCGTCTCTCTAGAGGCACGGAAAACCGTATTGTAACGCATTCCAAAAAGTTTAACAAGAGACATTGTCAGCTTCCTAGGTCTTATTCTTGAAATTGGTTAAAATCACTCTAACCGAATTTAATTTCGGTTTCGAAATCGAAATTTCCCTTGGAGCTCTTTCGTAGGTTTTTTAAAGTTTTTGTTAATGTATTATAGCTTATTGTTTATGTGTTTGTGTTCATGGGATTCACTATTTAAAAAATCAAGTTAGATCGCTGTAAAGAAAATAATTTTAAACATGGGGCTTCTGCTGTACTGTATAGGGTGAGATGACTTTTCCTGCTATGTCTATCGCCACCGAAGGCAACGCGAAAACTCACAAAAGTAGTTTCATTTCATTTATAATTTCGGCAAGTTTGTTGCCGAAATGGAAATTGAACTAACTCCAATTTTGTACCGAAATTCGCCGAAACGGAAAGTCCACTTTTTACGGTATTAATTCGGTCTTATCAGAAGCCTACATTACATAGACACAATTGAAAATGAAAACTTTGTCACAACATGGATAATAGTCACAGAGTAGGTACGGGGAGCGGGGGAGAATACACAGGAGAACGTCATATGGATCAGTGACTCTTAACCTTCCTTTGATTAGGGGCCACAAGATCTCTTTTCTTTGGTGCAAGTGCCACAGGTTCAAATAGTTCAAAATGAAAATTGCGACCATTTCAAAATGAAATACCTAAAAAACGGTTCTTACCTAAATTGACGCCATTATTTCTTATTTTGGCATGACGTTTCGACTGAGTCGCATCGGGCATGATCTCAATCAACGGCCGATGCAAGTTCGACTTATGATTTTAAAATTTTCAATAAATACGTAGCCTCATATAATGAAGATCCTATTTATTATAAATCTTCAGACGTTTAATTTGGAAATTCGCCATTTTATACGTACCGACGGAACCTTTTGTGCGCGAGTCAAAATCCCAATTAGGTACTTATTTTTTTTTATTTTATTTCAGGCACTTAATCCAGCTGCTTTGTATAACTATAACAGTTTTCTCATCGGTGAAAACAGCAGACATAACCAATGATACAATAAAACGATTCGAGGAGCTGTTCGGGACACCGTCTCCTACTCCCATCTATACTCCTACCCCTACTCCTACCCCTACTCCTACCCCTACACCTACCCCCACTCCCACCCCTACTCCTAGCACATTAAATAAAGCAGGAGAGAATCTTGCCAGGCCTCCTCTACCAGGTATTATTTATAGTGATATTATAAAGAGTTAAATTTTGTTTTTTGTATGAAATGGATAAACTCAAAATCTTTTCAACCGATTTAAAAAATTCTTTCACCTATAGAAAATTACATTATCAGCGAGTAATATGGCATTTTATTTTCGAAAAAATTTCTTCCGTGCGAAGCCGGAGCAGGTCGCTAATATAGGATATAGTGGATGTTTCGAAGTCGAAGTATAATTAAATTACTGAAGTACAGTTACTGAAGTCTGCGCCAAGCCAAGCTACTTAACTGACAGACTGTCAGACTTTTCGTTGTTTATTGATTTTGCACCGACTTTAATAATTGTCAAATTTAATTATAATTCACATAAAAGTATTTGTATCGTATTTCCGAAGTTATTTTATTCTACCCGGGCGAAGCCGGAGAGAGTCGCTAATATGTTTTAATTACTCAATAGGAGACAAATTAAGCAATTAATAGATACATAGAATGGTAGGGTTGGATGACAGCGTCATTGTAAAAAGGAATAAAGGAATGTTTATATTTATGGTTCGGAGTTCGGACACAAAAAGATTAAGTAATGTCCTAATGATCGATGGGCATTGAAGATTTAGAGTGATAGAGAGAGTTGGAAGCATAAGCCAAAGAAGACCAAGGTCGACTTACGGAAGATCAAATGCAGAGTTTTAACTGACGGAAATGTCAAAATCAAAAACGCTCGCATACCTCGGCGAAAGTGTGTTAGGAGAATTATGAGATTTGAGAAAGCGTAAGAAGTATGTAAGGACCGCGAAATTATGCGCTCTGTTTTATTTGACAACTCCGTTAGACATACAGCCTGAAGATAATTAGACATGTATTTAGAGAACCTGAGTGCGAAATTTCATGTTCCTAGACCCAGCCACAGTACAAGTAAGCATACAGTATTCTATCTTCATACAAACGCTCCCAAACGACGCGCTCGAAATCTTGGCATTTCTCTGCATACAACAGTCGCGAGCATAGATAATACGTCGCGAGTGCGCCGCGGTTGCTGTCGGACGGTATGAGACTCATGAGACTCTCCTGCGCATTTACTGACTAAATATTATGTCAATCAAGTTTACGAGCATAATGTTCAGTGTATGGATGTTTGAATACATCTATATCGAAACCGGAAATATTTCTGTGCTGCTAATTTGTAGGAAATATATTATCATAATGATCTAGTTAACTTATTGCTGATTTTAATTCTGTATACCGGAGGTATACCATCCTAAGTCCATTTTTTTTAATTTACACTTTGTGATATCATTGAAATCAGCATTTTATGATCTCTTTAGTAGTATACTATTTTAAGTTCAATAAAAAAAAAATATAAAACTTATATACTGTTATTACATATAACAAAAATACCAATCTAAATCATTTAGACGTAACATATTCCAATCCATTCCATTATTTTAGTAATTTATAATATTTTTATTTTTGGCTATTCAAAGAGGCAATGCTGCCAGTCTGCTAGGTACCTTGAGCAATGACAGCTTTCTAAGCGGCAACTTTGAGGAAGTTTATTATTTAAGATAATGTGTAGTTTTTAATAATATCTTTTTGTATTTTTATAATTATTCATTGCGTTCCCACGAATAGCGAGGGAAAGGTTTGTCCACCCCAGCAGAGCCCCGCATGCCAGGGTAAGGCTCGCCTAATTCTGGGTCGCCCGGTCCCAGGGCAGTGTGGCACGCTAACGACTAGGCTTGCCCCTAGCCATGCATCCATCCGCGCGGCAGACGTTGGATTTGGCGGAGAGGGTAGGAATAGGGAAAGGGAAGGATAGGTGGTGTGAAAAGGAAGATTGGTAAGTTAGAGTGGGAAATAGGAAATGTAGGATATTACCGCCCAGGAGGGCAAGGGATAGGACAGTAATAGCTAGGGAAGCCGGGGTCGCATACCCGTATACTATACCACAACTACCGGACAGGTAAGTTGGGATGAGTATCCCATGACATTATCTGGGTTCAAAGTTTACAAGAGATGGAAAGTGTGAGAGTGATATGATAGATGGAAAGTGTGATAGAAGAGTGAATGCAGGAAACATGGTGAATGGAGCTTTGCACTCCTTTATGAACAGTCAGAAGGTGTCTAACAAGGCTCGTTTTGCGGTGCATGAGGGGGTGTTGGTTCCGACACTCATGTACGGAAGTGAAAGTTGGGTATGGCAGAAGAAACATGAAAGCAGAATAAATGCAGTTGAGATGAGAGCGTTAAGAAGTATGATAGGAGTTAAACTGAGTGACAGAATAAGAAATAATGAGATAAGGAAACGTTGTGGTCTGAAAGAAGATGTAGTAACAAAAATTGAGAAAGGTATGCTGAGATGGTTTGGCCATGTCGAGAGAATGAATGAAGAACGATTGACGAAAAAAGTGTATAAGGCGAGTATGAATGAAAGTGTTGGAAGGGGTAGACCTCGGCGGACGTTTCGAGACCAAATCAGGGACGTCTTGAAAAAAGGCCAGGTGAAGAGTACCCTAAACCGAAGAGCATGTATGAAGGGAATAATGAAAGTGGACGAAGCGAAACAAGTATGTAAGGATCGTAGCAAGTGGAAAGAAGTGGTCTCTGCCTACCCCTACGGGAAAGAGGCGTGATTATATGTATGTATGTATGTATGTATGTATCTTTTTGTAATAAAAAACTACCCATTAACCTATTCTCGAACAACAAAAAAAATTTTGCTTGGAAATTCACACAATTGAAAAATATATTTAGAGTCTAGAATGTCTAGTGACATTCGTGAATAATGTTCTATCTGAGACTTGAAACGTGTATACTCAATAATTAGCTAAATGTGACTTAAGATTGTTTGCCTCCGGTATACAGAATTATACTGCACATAAAATGTATTTTTTTTGTCCATTTCCAACATACTGACTCACAAACTTTTAAAACTAGAAATAAAATACTAGTAGATTTATTAAATTTGCAATAATATAAAATGAAAAGATAATATGACAATTTAATATAGTACCTATTATCAAATACGTAACCCAAGAAAAACATTCAGTCCAAGTCGGTAGCCCTATTGTGTGTTTACGTACCGAGCGACCGTAGGTAATTATCTCTAGAACACTGCCGAGATATAATACTGTTTGCTTACTTGTACTGTGATGATATTGTTTACAGTATGAAAGCGGTTTGGGCTGTTCGTTGATATGTCAGTCAGTCCCTTTCTTTTTTTATACATATATATATTACGTACATACATACATTATGTACGTATGTATAAACATATAAAGTTACTTACTGACATATCAACGAACAGGCCAAATCACTGGGCCTAGAAAATTGAAATATTGCACACAGGTTCCTTTTATTAAGCAAGCACTTAGAGGGATTCTTGAAATAAAAGCGGATAAAAAATAATTTCAAAACTAGTACGGAAAAAATTGAAATTCTATTATTTACATAAAACTTTGTATAAATAACTACACAATCTATCAAATAATTATAAGTAATAAATAAACGAATTGTTTAGCCGAGTTTGAAAAATCATTCCCAAGGTTGGTAAAAGGGATTGTCAAAGTTACTATGAAATGTAATTTTCACCTACGTTCACTCAGAGTACTCTCTAGTTGTGGTTCTGAGTAGCATTAGAAACTTGATCCGTGAAATGTAATGATCAAGAATGAAAGGTGTTTTTTTTTTCTTCTCTTTTGTATACCGGCAACTTGTTTCGTATTAATTAGAAACATTTCTGCATTCTCAATGAAAAAAGTGGTGTCCCTTAAATAAAATGTCTGTCTTCTTATTACTAGGTGCGAAACACTCTCCAGTAGTGATAGTAGGCTTTAAGAGTTAAAAAGGACTTCTTGGGAGATCGCATAACTTCAGTTGCACATATTTATTTAAACTTTCCAATTCTTAACACTTGCACAAAACTTTAACGCATACACTATCACTTTTGTTCGTTAAAACTTCCAAAAACATAAAAAATAAAAAATCTAAATAAAATTTTAATTTAACTTCACTTCTCTCGTTCCTGCCATGAAGTTGAATGGTTGTCGTAACGCGTGGAACGATTTTGAAGTCATTCTGTAGTGTTGTTCGTTTGCAGATCGAAATGCAAATTTGACGGAGTGCATCATGGACGACGATAAGACGCGGGGCCTGTGCGTGCTGCACTACCAGTGCGATCCTTACACCACCACCGTCATCACCGACGGATCCACGCTCATTGATTTAAGGTAAATGCGCTTTATAATATTATATATTATATAACTTATAAGAAAAAAAGGTACAAACCATAAACTTAGATACTGGCCTATAGGCGAACATAGAGCTCGTTGACGTGTGACGATTTTTAATTTGTCAATGTCACCCATGAAATTAATGGTTCTCTTGGTTATTGAGTTATTTAATATCACAATTAAATACAGAATACGTAGGTAATCATTATTGAAAAATACAGTTCTTCTGTGAAATAAAACAGGAATAACACAAAATAATAAAATAAGTTAATAGCGTTCTCCACAGCGCGTGCAGCGTAACGATTTGTGACGACCTGTCATTAAAAAGGGTTACAATAGCGTCTCGTTTGCTGTCCCTTTCCTACTCGTGCGACTATCATAAAAGATTACATTCTCACTCGCATTGTTTGTATGTCCATACGCATATATACTAAGTTTATGCAGGTACAACCAAAGAGATCTATATAAACTGAGGTAAACCCACCCTATTCCAAGAAACGAACAAGTTTTCGCGATCTTCGAACTAAAATATTTACAATACTACACACATACTAAGAATATTTACGTAAGTGTTATTAAAAGCGATATATATGAAGACAACAAGAGTAAAAGAAAGAGTAATTTGAGCTTTACTAATTTTAAACAAAAATTTTGCAAGACGTGTGACGTGCGTTTCGCATTCACTGGTTGTAGCTCTTAGATAACGGTACAGAATTTGGTGCCTAGTAGGGCACATCTACCTCAGTTTATTTACAAGGTTATTTAGAAAGGATGGGTAAAAAGGGAAGGGTATAAATGTACCCATGGCAACGGAAAACTTGCGTTCTACGACTTCGCCAAAAGTCAATACTTCTAGTGTAAAACCTCAAAGTTTATACAAAAACAAAGGTGAGGCAACCCTAATATCAGCGTTTTCCCGTCGCTAGCAAACATTTGGAATATAGGGCATAATGATAGGGTTGTACATTTTTTTTCTAATAAACGAATGTTTTTTTTGTATGGAAAACAAAATAAATCTGCAATCTGCAATATAACAGTTAACAGTGACACGTTGGAACCCCGGCGGCTTTATACCCCCTTCCACAATAACCTTGTATAAATCTTTAGTTACAACCCTATCGAGTGGACATTCATTATACACCACATTAAGTTAAAAAATATTTTATTAAATGTTAGTTCTCTTGCTAGTACCGAAGTGTCTTCTTAGTATTCAGTCTGAAAAAACCGTGTCCGCGTTCAAAATTCAAGATGGTAAAAAAAAAATTTCAAATAAACATTTCAGATTTTTTGATTCCAAAACAAACAGAACTTTTTTGTTTGTATATCAGTTTATTCGAGCTTCACTGAAATGGATTTCAATGCAGATTGCGCAGGAGCTAGACTAGGATCCCAGATAAGCTATTCATTAGAAGTCTTTATTATATACTAGCAAGACTAATTTTAGCAGTCAGACGCTTTTTCGTAATCCACGCAGATAAAATTACAGAAGAAAGGTGTTAAGAAAGGTAATATGATGTTCTAAAATTAATTTCTGCGTCAATTTCCCGCAGAGAAACCAAGTGTCCCCACTACTTGCAAGTTTGTTGCAAGTCAGAGGACGTTAAAACTGTCAAACCGACCCCGCCCCCATACGACGGAAACTCGGAGTGCGGTTGGAGCAACCCCGGTGCGCACTCCTTCAGAGTCAGCGACGATGGCACCTATGCAGAGTACGGAGAGTTCCCCTGGATGGTTGCTATACTCAAGTGAGAATGAATTCGAAACTTTTTTTGTTTTTATTCTGTAATATTTGGCCAAAGAACACTTAACCTATAGAGCCGTAATATTGGATCATACTACTTAGCACTGCTCGGTTTTTTGTTTTTTGACACTAAAAAATTAGAAGTCTCGCTCGTATTGAAACAGTACATAACCATACTGGACCTGTGTGTTCATCTCCGTATATTCCGAAAGATATTATGATACTGACATAATGGCTTCTTGTTCTTTTCGGTGGTGAGACAAAAACAGCAAAAATCAAACTATAAAACAGACGCAATCTCATTTCATCGATAAATAGCAGTAAATATACAATTTTTAAATTGACATCGAGCACGTGTATATGTGCATCTCGCTTTCACAGGTGCAACCTCTATTACGTTATCTCGGTCTATTAATACGTACGTTTCGGTCTTGTAGTAGTGTGCACCGTAGCAATGTTTAAATGACATTTCCTCTCTATACGTTGAATACTTCATGTATTTGGCACAACAGATAATTTACATGCTGGTTTGTTAGAAAAAAATCCCGTTGCTTAATCTTAAAAAATAATAACGTTAAAATTTATCGAGGGATTGCAGCGTGTTTAAGCAATGTATTACCAACCTTTCCCTACACTTCCACTTTCCCATCTATAACTCAACGGCTAGAACTGATGTTAAGGTCTGATTATATTGAGTTTTGGGGATTTGTTTCCAAAATATAACAGGTACCAGACTATTTGAATGTTGTCACGATGTACCGACTTTACTGACTGAGCTTAGTACTAAAACTAAATTCAAAAAGTCTTTATTAAATAGGCACAGGGCTGATATAAAGCTCTTCGACACTGGAATGTGCTCGTACTGCCAAGAGATGGGAGAAACACTAGTTCGTTGAAGAAATTGCCAAAAGACATCTTACAATATTTAATCGCGGGTCTATGTCGCATTTATACTTCAAGGATAATTACCTATTTTATCCCGACTTTTCGACCGGATTGCACCGATTGTGGTAACGGGCAGACTGATGAGGATGAATGTCGTCTTCGTAGTGTGCGGTTTCTTGCAACTACCCACACTCATTCAACGCATTTTTTAATATTATCACTGTCGGTACTTCGACACACTACACTAACGACATCTACACACTGGCGACGTTCGCTTTTCCGGCTCCGGACACACTCACTGATGACAGGATTCCGTGATGTTGATAAGCGGTATCCATCTTACCCGTTGAAATTATGGTAACTCTTGATTTCTAGATTATTATTCCAGAATAGCACGAGAAGCGGTTGGAATCAAGAAATACCATAATTTCAACCGGGAAGATTCTGTGTTACTGCGGACTACTGATCCTCGTTGAAACTGCGTCAACTCCTGGGTGCGGTAGAATTTCAGAATTTCAAAATGTTACCCTAAGGAATTTCCTACATTTCCTGACTGCAATAGGACTTGACAGCGCTTTATGGTATAGTGGCGATCACAATAGATCAGTGTTGACACCTATAAATAAATACGCAAACAATCACACCATTTGTGTAGACTACAAGATTATTCCAAAACTAACCTTGTCAGAAATGTCCTCATGTCTGGAAAAGAAGATGATGAAGATGGAAAAGAGGATTAGTGAGTAAATGTAAGAATCATGATCATTTATAGATGGCAACACAGTTGTTCGTGAATGTTGCTATTTATCACTTAGTCCCCTGAGTGTTGCTACTTAACGATAACCGATAATATTATTCGTGAATTGACAGTTGGTATTTTAGAACAGCGGTTTTCAAAAATTGGCAGTCGAGAGTTACATGAGCCAACAAAAGCATGTCTTTTCATTATATTTTTACATTATGTCCTGCGTTTCCACCCACGTCGATATCCTACAACGTAAAGCTTAATACTGACCGTGATAACAACGGGCCAGTGACGAGAAATATTTTTTTTGACGATACAGGAAAACTGATAAGAACACTGCGTGGTCATCTACCGACTACCTCGGCGGGGGGTCCATCATCCACCCGTCAGTGGTGCTCACCTCTGCTCACAAGCTTACAAATATCAACGCTGACCAGGTAACCGAACATATTACAATAAAATAATACACGCTAGTTTTTGCCCGCGACTTCGTTCGGGAGTTATTGCGTGAAAGAATAACAAACATTCACACATCCATCCTCAAAAACTTTCGCATTTATAATATTAGTAGGATTAATAGGAGGTATGATAGGATATAATCCCATCGCAGCAACCGGCGTACTTATTAGGTATAAGGTACTTTTTTTGGTTACGCAGGAGAAGTTTGCATATAGATACCCAACTTCTGGGGAAGAAACTGGGTTATCTGGGCCTTTTACACACCAAAAATGCAGTGGTTGTCCTCGGCGCGTTATCGAGGGGCTCCGGGATCTCCTACAGAATGCACTGGAGCTCCTCTCGCGCTGTATCGAAGCAGCTCTCGGTGGTTGGCAACTACAGAGCCCCCCGGCATCCTGGCACCCTCGCAGTGCCAAGACAGCGCGGACCTGACGCGCATTCGCCATCCTCCGGGTCGCACGGATGGACGACCAGAGTCCCCATTCCGATTGGCCGTGACTCTGAGGCCACTTTACTTGCCTCTTTCGGGGAACACTAACCTTTCATTTTTTGGCCAAGTAGACCCAGTATACGATAGCCAACTCTTACGCGATGCTTATTAAATTGATTTTAAAAAAAGCACTGAAAAATAAGAAAAAACTATCATTTACTAATCAAAACTTAAATACAAAAATAACATTATAAATACGATACAAATACCCATATAATTAAATTTGACAGTTACTGAAGTTGTGCCAAGCCTACTAAACTAATAAATAAACATTAGACTTTCGGTTGTTGCACATTGATTTGGCACCGACTTCAATAACTGTCAAATTTTGCCTTGAATGACGTTATTCGGCGGGCTCTCGTTGCCGCTGGCGTTCCTGCAGTCTCAGAGCTTGTACCTACAAGCTTGCGCGCAGAGACGGCACGAGACCGCATGGTTTGATGCTCATTTCTTGGAAACTTGGAAGATCGCTGGTGTGGGACGCCATTTGTGTTTCCCATGTACCGGCGACTTCCAAGTCAGTGGGTTCTGTGGCGAGCACTGCCGAGAACTTAAAGCGGCGTAAGAATGCGACTCTCTGAGAGTTTCATATTTACGCCCTTTGCAGTCGAAATTTTGAGTCCCTACAATTTTTATTCGAACTCGTTACATCTGGTGCATTATTTTCAGATAAAATGCCGCGCTGGCGAATATGATACACAGACTGACCAAGAAATGTATCCATATCAAGAAAGAGACGTGAAGAAGATAGTGAAGCATGAGGATTACTTTAGACGTAAGTGAATTAGTCTTTTATTGAATAAACATTTACTGCGCACCAGTGGCGGATCCAGGATTTTGGTTTGGGAGAGGCTTGAACCCCATGAGTATAGGGCGTTCCGGAACCCTAAAATGTTTCATGGAGGAACTCAGATGCTTTTGGAGGGGCTCGAGCTCCTTAGCCCCCCCAACCCCCACCAAATCCGATACTGCTGCGCACACAAAAACGTAAGTGGAAAAACAAAAACATAATAGATACAGAGAGTTAGCGAAAGTTACACAACTTATTAATTTAATTTTGTCTATGAATAAATCATTGTCTTGTAATGAATCCGTAAAACGTTGAATTCATCTGTCAGAAATGGTTTCAAATTATAGAAAATCTAGCTCTTGCTAGAGACTATGTCTGCGTGGATTTCATGCGTGCGTCAATGTCGCCTGCCTACACGTGTCTAAAATATAAAAATCTAGACGGAAAATTAAAAAAAATAAAAAAACATCCAGGTGACACCAAAAATACAAAAAAAAATTAATCAAAATCGATCAAGCCGTTTAAAAGGAAAAGAATTACGAACACACGCACACTGTAATTTTTTATTCTTGCATGGCATGGCGCACAGATTAGTGCATTTGCCAATGTCATGTATTGTGTTAATAAAGTAGAATCGTTATCGTAAAACACCTCCAGTAAAATGATAATAGACTTTACTGAATTTTTATAGGACTTCTTGGAAGAGCGCGAGAACCTCGGCTACACATGTTTATTTAGACCTACTCCATTCTTTTCACTTACACAGAACTTTAAAAACAATATGCTATCACTTTCGTACTTTAAAGTTCTCAAAAATGTAAAAAATAGAAAATCTAAGGGTGCCTTTCACCAACTATTTAAACTCGATTTACGGATTTGACATCTCGCTTGCACCAACTATTAAATAATTGGTGCAAGTGAGATGTCAAATCTTTAAATCGAGTTTAACTAGTTGGTACAAGCCCATAAATTACATAGCAGACCAATAACTTTTTTTAAAGAAGAAGAAGAAAGAACTAAATCCTATTAAATTCTCCGAGGATTAACGAGTGAATAGTCTTTTACAGAATATGAGTAGATGATGCAAAAGAATCAAGGAGGTAATAAGCGGGAGTCGGATCCAGATTTGAATCACTCTCCGTAGTCGAGAGTACCCATGAAACTACATGACTGTAACTCTAGATAGCCTGTCCTGTACTACGGAGTGAGGCAAATAAAATGTAGACGTATGCGGTGCTGTCTTTTAACGAAATGGCGACCGATCAGCTTATCTGATAAATAATAAATACGTGGCGTATGTAAAAATCTACAGGTAAGTCATCTTATCTGATTTGGCCTCGGACCAAGTAATAATGGTCAGAAAATTTGCTCGATGAGCGTGTCTTTAAAATGTTTGTTGACCGAGTTTCCAGATTTTTACTAATGTGCGTGACTAGGGAAGTAAACTATACGCAACTGAACATGATTTTGCAAATAATTATTTCATGACTGACAGGAATTATACTGAGAGTGTAAAGAGGGCTTACTTCAGTTAACTCTTTTATTCGTGGTTACGCTCAATGAGACAGAAATAATAATACTCATAATACTCAGACATTTCACACACAGCGCCATCTAGTCCCAAAGTAAGCTGCATAGCGCTTGTGTTATGGGTACTAGACTACTGATATACTACTTATATACTTTTCTTTTGTAAATATATACATATTATACATAAACACCCAGACTCGGGACGGGAATCGAACCCGCAACCCCCGTTTTACTTTCCGACGCGCTAAACCGTTGCGCCACGGAGGTCGTCAAAAGAAAGAGACATGAAAATTCGTTTGACACACTGTGGTAAGAGCAGCAACTTATTATGGCTTCGTCTATTGTTTCTTGGTCCGAGAATTTGCCTAACCGGTGCTACTGGGACATAGCGTCTGGAGTTGTTTACGAAGTCTATGGTTGCAACTATTGAGTAAGTGCGGCTATCGATGAAGTTTTTTTTTTTTTTTGGCTTCTGAGAGGCGAAATTAAACCCCCGCGGGCTACCCAGCCGGACTCTACGCCGACTGGGGAGTGTCGGACTCGAACCGACTAAACAAAACCCCTCTTTGCTGTTAGCCCTAGTGGCTTTTACAGCGTCACAGGTCGCGTTGGGGCGAGCGCTGAAGGCGCCCTGCCAGATGGTCGACCGCCTGAGGGTTCCTCCAGCCGAGAGATGCCTCGTATGGAGGGCGGACCTCGGGCTCAAGGCGTCGCCAGGGGAGCTTTCCGCACCTTCGTGCATCTTAACGGGCTTCCTATTCGGGTGAGGGCCGGGCCTCTAGCGGACCCGGCCGGCGAGACGGCTGAGGGCCGGTTAGTGTGCCTAGTGTTCCGCGTGGCAGTTTACAATGTGGCTTAAGGCCCGCGTGTGTGCGTGTAGAGCTAAGTGATCGAGCTTCTAAACGTGAGACCCTACGGGTGTCGCGGGGGTCGTCCTCGCCTCCGCCGGTGGGGGCGGTGCGGTCGTAGTGTGTAGGTTGGCATGTTCGAGTTCGAACGTGTAATGTCGTCGTCGCTGTCGCCTAACACATGTCTAGGTCTACGATAGCGTTTGCGGACGCGGCGTTCGGGGGTATACGATGACGCCCTGACCACTAAGGGATTCGGGTGTAAGGAGGAACGGTGAAAGAAGCGTTGGGACGCCTCTTTTAGATACTGAGTTATAGAGGGTAATTCTAGGTCGTAGTGCAGATCTACGTTGCGCACGTAAGGAGGGGCACCGGTAGCCCTGCGCATGAACCTATTCTGAATAACTTGGAGGGAGTTGATGTGAGAGCGCGCAGCGTGAGCGAATGCTACACTGGCGTACGTCATGATAGGCCTGACGCACGTCTTATATAAGGTAACTTTATGTCTGAGGGACATTTTGCTTTTAGCGCAAATGAGCATGTTGAGACGACCGAGGACGAACGCGGCGCGGTCGCGGACCGTTTTGATGTGTTGGCCGAAGGTCATGGCACTGTCAAGGGTGACTCCTAAGTATTTGACTTTCCTAGTCCAAGGGATATCCTGGCCGAAAAGTGTGATTGTTCTGAGAGTGTTAGCGCGGCGGGCGCGGCTGGTCGTCGTTCCCCTCGAGAAATACACGGCGGCGCTTTTCTCGGGGTTGACTTCGATTCTCCAAAGACGGAACCACTCGCCTAGGCTCGTGACCGCGACTTGGAGGAGTTGGGAGACTCTGAGGCGACTCCGGTCTGATGTGAACAGAGCGGTATCGTCCGCGAATAGGGCGAGCTCTACACCGGGGGTTTTGGGGACGTCGTTCGTGTAGAGCGAGTAGAGCGTGGGCGATAAAACGGAGCCCTGTGGGACGCCTGCCCTGATGGGGCGGGGAGAGGAGAGCACCCCTTCGACTCTATAGCGGAAGGAGCGGTCTGACAAAAAGTCCCGTACTATGCGTACGAGATCGTCAGGCACGCCGAGCCGGCGCAGCTTATACACCAGCCCGGCGTGCCAGACTTTGTCGAACGCCTTCGCTACATCGAAGAAGAGGGCCCCCGTGCCTATAGTGCGACTCGGGCGGTTAAGGCCCTCCAGGATGTGTTCCGTGAGGCGGTGCACTTGTTGTATGCACGAGTGTTTGGCTCGAAAGCCAAATTGCTCGTCTATGAGGAGACCGGAGGTGTCTAAGTGGGCTTTGAGACGAGCCAGAAGGACCCGTTCGTAAATTTTCCCTAGCACGCTAAGGAGACTGATTGGGCGATAGCTATTGGGGCTACTGCGGGGTTTACCCGGTTTCGGGATTCCGATGACGATCGCTTCCTTCCAGGCGGCTGGAAAAACGCGGTTCGCCATGGCGGCATTGATAATGGCTGCTAAGAGCGCGAGAAGGCGCATCGAGAAAATTTTTACTACTCGGTTGGAGATGCCGTCTCTACCGGGGGCTTTTCTAGGTTTGAGAGCCTTGACAATGTCCTGAACTTCGTCAACCGTCGCGGGTCTGAGTTGGCAGGGGGCGGTCGCGGGCGGTAGGGAGCCTACTTCGCGATTGACCATGTCTAAATGATTCTGATCTACAGGTTGAGAGCTAGGTGAGCATTGGGCCTCCAGAGTGTCGGCCAAGAGTTCGGCTTTATCTACATCGTCGAAAGATGTTTGTCCGTTCGGTTTCGTCAGGGGCGGCATTGTTTGGAACGTGTCCGATTTGAGAGATCGGGCCAACTTCCAGTAAGCCTGGTGCGTCGGCTCGATCTCTCGCATGAGATCGCTCCACCTGTTATCCCTAAGTTCGGAAATTCGGTATTTGACTTCGCGTTGGAGGGCGCGTAAGTTGCGTTTATTCGTTTCTGAGGGAAACGAGTCGTAAGCGCGGGTCGCGGCGTTCTTGGCTCTGATCAGCCGACGGATGTCTCCAGGGAGCTCCCAACGGCGGTCGTTCGCCGCCGGGACCTCAGGGGAGCACGAGGAGACCGATTCGCGGATGTGGGCGGTGAGCGCGTCTATCGCCGCGGTCGCGTCCTCGGCGGAACGGATAACGTCCGGTATCGCGTTAAGCCGCGGCGAATTCTCAGAGTTTAGCGTTTCGTCTAAACTCTGCCAATCCGTCACGGTTTTTGTGAGCGTCCTAGTGTCTATCATAGGTCCTAGTTTTAGTAATACCGGCCTATGGTCAGAGTCTAACTCGTGTAACGCCTCTATTGAGTGCAGCGTTAGAGCTACGTTCTTTAGAAGCGCTATGTCGAGTACGTCCGGTCTGTGTGTTGTAACTCTGGGATAGTGGGTGGGCGTCATGGGGGCGATAACGTCAAAGTTAAGGACATCGGTTAGTTCGTCTAAAGCTCTGCCATTTCGCGAGGTGGTGTGCGAATTCCAGCGACGATGTTTAGCGTTGAGGTCGCCGGCGAGTATGACAGAGTCGTCTAAATTTAGGAGGGCCTCTAGATCGCTTCTAATTAGCGCTTTACCGGGAGGGAGATAAACTGACGCGAGTGTGACAGGCGCGTGCCCCGTGAGGGCCACCCGGCACACCGACGCCTCTATGTTGGTGAGGGCGGGCGTATCGATCGGAATGCAGTGCAGGGACCTTCTGTAGTAGATAACAGTGCCGCCTTTGGGGGCGGGCACCCTATCGTTTCGCACGATGTTAAGCCCGGAGAGGCCGGGGTCGCGATTTCTAGGTTTCAAAAAGGTTTCCTGCACTAGCATTATATCTATTTGGTGGTCTCGCGTAAACTCGTGAAGAAGATCGCGTTGCCTGCGGAGTCCGTCCGCGTTAAAAAATGAGATTGAGAGCCCGCGCGGTTTGATGCGCGCGGAGGGAGTTGTCTCGTGGGTGCCCGGTTTTATAACCTACGAGGGGGCGCCGTGAAGCGGCTTAGGCTGTCCAGAAGGGACGCGTGTTCGGCAAGTATGATGAGCCGTCCCATCCCGTCGCTACAGTCGCGGATTTTACGCGCGACTAATTTAATTTCGTTAAGGTTGATTTCCTTAACGAGGTCGGCGAGCATTCGGATGTCGCCGAGGAGATCGGACGCCGGCGCTGAAGGAGCCGGCGCCGCTGGACGCGTTTGAGGCGCGGGCCCCTTACGCCGCGGTTGTTGTGCTGGCGTCGGCGCTATGGTCTCTCGGGCCGGTAGAGCGCGCGCGGGCGCGGATTTGGTCGACGCTGAGGGCGCGGGTTTGTTCGGCGCTGAGGGCGCAGGTTGGGTTGGCGCGGAGGGCGCGGGTTGTGGCGGCGCAGAAGGCGCAAGTTGTGACGGCGCGGAGGGCGCGGGTTTGGCTGGCGCAGAGGGCGCGGGCCGTGTGGGTGCGGAGGTCGCGGTAGGGGCGGCCTTAGGTTGGGCTGGGTGCGCAGGGGGGCCGCGGCGTTGGCCCTGATGTGCTCCGCCGGCTCGGCGCGATTTACCCCCACGGCGGCGACGGCGCGGAGCTCTCGGGCATCCGCGATAGTTCGCGGGATGTCCGAGCTCTCCGCACAGTACGCAACCGGGAGGGTCAGACGTCTCCGGCGTGCGGGAGCACTCGGGGGTGCCGTGGTCTCCGTGGCACTTGACGCACCTAGGCCGTGCGAAGCAGTTGCGGGCCGAGTGCCCGTACAATTGGCAGCGGTGGCATTGACCCACCGTGCCGCGCTTGTGCGGGGCCTCTACGGAGAGGCCGGAAATCCTACACACGGATTTTATGTGGAAAACGGCCTTTCCCTCGGGGGAGAGGTCGAGTACGACCAACACGAGGTCGAAGGCCTCCTTCGAGCGAGGCTTGTAAAGGCGGTGGACTTCACGCGCCGGGAGGTTTTGCGACTTAAGGTCGCCGAGAATGAGCTCTTCCGGGAGCTCCTTGGGGAGGCCGCGGATGACCACGCGAAGCTGGCGCTCCTCCGGGAGCGCATAAGTGTGGAAACCTATGCGCTCCGAGCGTAGGAGCGCTGTGAGCTCTCGATGGTCAGCCGGGGTGGGGACCTGCACCTTAATGCCCTGTGCAGTGTTGCGGGCGGAAATAAATTTTATGCGGCGCGCGTCTAAGGCCCGAGAGACCCTATCCCATGACGCTTTTTCTTGAATAAACACCGGCGGCGGTGTTTTGATTTTGTCGGCCTGAGTGGCCTGGATGGCCTGTGAGGCAGGCGCTTTTTGTTCGGCCAGAGGGGCCGCGGGAGCTCCGGAGGCCTGAGGGGCCGCCTTCGTCGTTTTAGGGGGCGGGCTAGGCGTGTCGCCTTCCCTCGGGGAATTCGCCCGCTTCCTCTTGACCACTAAGCGCCAATCGGCGCTCTTAGTGGCCTCGTCCTCCGAAGAGGAGGGAAGCGCTATGTCCATTTCCTCTTCGGAGTCCGAAGCCTCCGTCGGGTCAGGGGAAGCGGGCGAATCGCTAACGGGGGCCGGCTTGGTTGGTTCGCGCGGCGGGGGCTTCGCGACTGTAGCGGCGGCGGAAACAACGGCCGAGTAAGACGCGGGGGTGGGGGCGCGGGGCGCGGGTGAGACCCGGTGGTCCCACAGGTCGCGAATATGGGAGTGTGATGACTCGAGTTGAGCCATCACGAACGCGCGGAATTGGGTGTCCGTCAGCGTGTCCATGGCGCTGGTAGAGCCGCCATGTTGAATGAGAGGACCTCCTTACCGGGGATAGGCAGGGGGGAGAGTGCCTACTTTGTAGCCCTGGTCGTACTGTGCCTGTCTTATTGTGCACAGATGTGTACCTAACACCTAGATCTTATATAAACTTCACTAACTTAACACTAACACTTAGCGATACGAGTTGGCGCAGCCGCGACGCGACGCGAACACACTATTAATCACTACGCACGATGCGCAGTGAGTACAGCGATGGCAGCGCCCGCGGGCGCGCGGAGAAATCGCAACGATTCGAGTTGGCGCGGCCGCGACGCGATAACCCGGTCAGCGCTACGGGGAGCGCAGGCGCGACGCGATAAACCGGTCGGCGCTACGGGGAGCGCAGGCGCGACGCGACACGAACACACTAATTCGCTACGCACGATGCGCAGCGAGTAGAGCGATGGCAGCGCGTAGAGCGATGGCAGCGCAACGCGGGCGCGCGGGAACGGCACTGGGCACTGAGCACTGAGAGGCGAGGCGAGCGAGCGAGCGACGCGTGCGTCTCGTACGGCGGCCGAGAGCAGACTGAAGTCGTTTCCTATCGATGAAGTGCTTGTATAGCACGTCTTTAATGGATCGCCCTTTAATCACGTGAGGTTCGAAAGGGGGGGAGGTGTTCGGAAAAATCACGAAATAGCACAGAGAGGAGGGGGGTATAGCAGATTTCCAGAATTAAATGTATACCTGTATTTAAAGATATTCTGTTTTTAAGATTTGTACCAAAAAATACACGTGATTTTGAGTAGGGGTGGGGGTTAGTCTAAAACCTCATCACGTATCACCCAGTAGGGGGTAGGGTTAAAAAACATGACGTTATTAATGGACGACCCCTTACGGGGCTCCCTTCATTGCAGAGTCGGTATTGAACAGCGTCGCGCTGCTGTTCCTGCAGAGCACGTATGACTTGGCGAGCGCGCCGCATATGGGCGTGGCGTGCGTGGGCCGTCAGCCGCCGCCGCCTGGCACGCGCTGCTGCAGCATGGGCTGGGGCAAGGAGAACTTCAATGGCAAGGACAAATACGCCGTCGTACTGAAAAAGGTCATTTGACAACTTACGACACACAGTCCTTCAGATATTCTAGTACAGTATGTACAGGGGAGTCAGCTTATTTGGTTTGCCTCATCGTTTCTGTTGGGACACAGCATCTGGAATTATTTATAGTCTATGATTTTAGCTATGTTATTTATTAGACAGAAATCTTTATCTCTTTATTGGAAAAAATACATATATATACGCTATATATCTATGTATATATATTTACAGACGAATTGAAAACTTCCTTTTTTGAAGTCTGTTAAAAAAATAATGAAGCTCGTCAGTCGTCAGTCGTAGAGTTAGTCTGTGTCCATTTTACATTTGGGCAAGTTTGGATTAAAACCACACACAGCGTCAACGAATTCGTTCTGGTAGGTCGATTTAAAATCACACACAGTATTCACTAAGCTTAGTGAAAAAGGCCACGGGTCGAAAAATTTAAAAAAATCTGTATTTTGGCAACAGCGCCACCTACCGGGTCTGACTATAGCTAAAACATTTAGGTAACCTCGCAAATACTAAAAAAGGTAACAAAATCGGTCAAGCCATTTAGAAGGAAAAGAATTACGAATACACACATATTGGAATATATAAATAAAGATAGTTTCCTTTGTCACGCAATCATGTGAAAACTACTGAACGTATCGGTATGGGACCATTCGACGCGGAATCGTTTGTAGATGGTTTTAGGCTAGTTATATTAAAGGCTCTGCTTCGAAATTTTCATTTACGTCCAGCGAAGCGGGCGGGTAAGGGCTTGTATGAAGATATACGTAATACATATATGTAATTAAATACAACAACCCTACGTATCCGGCTGAGAATAGGCAATTCCATTACGCGTGAGTTTATTTTATTTTTTATTTCTGAGAGGAGAAGAAATCCTCATGGACTCTACGCAGACTGAGTAGTGTTGGACTCAAACCGACTAAAGAAACCCCTCTCTTTGCTGTTAGCCCTAGTAGCTTTTACTGCGTCACCTGTTGCGTTGGGACGATCGCTAAAGGCCCTACCAGATGGATTTTACGCGTGATTTTTTTTTTGTATTTTGGGTTCCTCCAGCCGAGGGATACTTCGTATGGAAGGCGAACCTGGGGGTCAAAGACGTCGCCAGTGGAGGTTTTCCCACCTGCGTGTATGTAACGGTCTTCCTACTCGGGTGAGGGCCGGGCCTCTAGCGGACCCGGCCGGCGAGGCGGCTGAAGGCCGGTTTGTGTGCCTAGTGTTCTGCGTGGCAGTTTACAATGTGGCATAAGGCCCGTCTGTGTACGTGTGGAGCTACGATGATAGAGCTGCTAAACGTGAGACTCTACGGGTGCCGCGGGGGACGTCCTCGCATTTTCCGCGTGAAGCGAGAGTTTACTTTCTTTCATACTATTCCCTGTCCTTAGTGACGGCCTACGCCGCTTCCGCAGGTGGAGTTGCCGATAGTGGGGCGCGCGTCGTGCCAGAACGCGTTGCGAGGCACGCGGCTGGGCTCGCGCTTCCAGCTGCACTCGTCGCTCACGTGCGCGGGCGGCGAGCCGGGCCGCGACACCTGCTCCGGCGACGGCGGGGCGCCGCTCGTCTGCCACATCGGCGTGAGTGACACGGTGACACGGTGACATGGTGACACCCATACATTTAGTACATTATTATAAATGACAATACAAAAGAGACAGAGCATTGCGTATGTTAGAGCGAGATATATAGACGAGACCATTCACATACACGCCATAGTCCAGATGACTCCAGAATCAGTTACGAACAAAATTTATCCCGTTTATATTTGGAAAATCTCAGGTGTTACAGCGTAATTTTGTGTTCATTAGAGAGAGTGAATTATGATCGAACGAGTGTAGTGTCAGAATGTAACTCATTAAAAAAAAACTGACAGAATTATGCATTTCACATGCAAGTACTATTAAAATATTTTGTTGGCTAACTGCAATGTTTTATAACCATCGTATAAGTTTTGGACTTAAATAGATAGGAAAAATTATAGCAATTAACGATCTTACTGCTCTGAATACTTAAGAGTTCAGTTTAAATAATAGCAATACGTAAATTCTGCTCTTCATAACTTCACTTTCAGGAACTTGTTCCTATGTATCCCATCACTTCACACACACATATGCACGTACACGCACACTAGTGTATTTGCTTTTTGGTCTCGCCGTAATCACTTCGTTGCCAGTCTATACATAATACACCTATGACGACACCATACACCAGACAACATTAACATCGGACCAAGAACCATTGCGGACGGAATCTTTGCGTGTCCGTTTTTGTTGGTGTGAGGCTCTAAACTTGCACTAATGCGAGTGACTAGTGAAGTGACACGGTGCGGTACACAGTACAATACACACCTGAACATGACATTTTTATTTTTCCAAGTACTAGTAGGCAAAACCAAAACACTTAAGGTCTCCGAGTACTTCGAAAATAAATAATTATTTCAGTACTACAATATTTTGAACGTCGAGCCTGTTATCAGCTTACATGAGTTACACCGACAGAATGAAGTTGTTAGACTTAGTATAGTTCAAAGTCAAAGTCAAATCAATTTATTCAAGTAAACCCAAATGCAAGGTATTTTTGAACGTCAAATCTACTTTAGTTCCGTTCGAAAAGAAATGTTAAATGTTTTACTCGTAGTTACCCTCAATGACATAGGCAGAGATACGAAAATTCTTCTCGCGAAATAAAGAGTTAGAATAATGTAAGATTGTCAGTCCTAAGCCTGTTAAGTATAAAAAGAAAATAATCGACAATTCTAAGCGTTACTATCCTTACTGCAAAAAATTACATAATACATAATTAAATCGAATGTACGTATAAGCTACGGCTATCGATAAATCTTAATACATGTGTTTGGTATCGTTATGTCATTTAAATAATTGACAACAAACTTCGCACTTGTGGGTACTTTTTCCTAACCGCAACCATCCCTTTCCCACATGCACTCTTCGATCATCTCGCGAATGCAAATGCCGTGTGCTTGTGACCTGCCATGATAAACGCAATTTAATTATTTTCATCGTATAACATAACATAACATAACATAACTTCACGCTGTATCCCCAACGGGGTAGTCAGAGAGGACGGAGCGCCAGGAGTCGCGGTCCTTACACACCTCTTTCGCTTCCTCAAATCTCATCATTCTCCTCACACATTTTCGCCTAGGTATGCGAGTGGTTTTGACATTTCCGTCTGCTAACACTCTGGCTATTTGATCTTCATAAGTCAGCCTTGGTCTTCCTTGGCTTCTTTTACCACTCACTTTCGCTCTGTATATCGTATAAATCTCGCATATTTATATATCGCATATTTAAAAACCGAGTGTGCTTGCTTTACCAAGGGATTGTGTTATTCCGTGTGTTTGTGACGTTTTCTAGAAGCTTGGACTAAATAGAAAACAAAGGACTGCAAAGAGAGGCAAGTAAGTGTGCATGTTTTTTCCTTCCCTTTGTCAGCTGTATTTATCAACTATCTCCAGCTCCTACGGCTGCATAGAAACACATCCCTTTTTGGAAGTGTCTTGCAAGTGCATTCGCGATAAATTACTAGTACCAATACAGTCCATTTTTTCGTACTCGACAAAGATGTTTATTACTTTATTACATTGAGTACACCGCCCGAGAAATTTGGGAAATTTGCTTTTCCAACATGACTAAATCAAATGTACCTACGCTACATAAGTACTATTAATTAAAACGAAAGTACTGCTAACTATACAAAGTTGAAGAGTTCCTAATCTTTTATAGAGAAAACGAGTAGGCTATTCAAAAGAGCCAAGGAATTATAAATTGGAATAGGATCCGTGACGGAATTCGGACTAGTGATTCGAATCACTCACTTCACGGAGTCGAGAGTACCCGATACCCACAGCTAATAAACACCAAAGAACAGGAAAATAGTCAGTAATAATCTGGTTCCAGAGAATAGTTTAATAATTTGTAATAAATTAGATAGTAGTCTAAAATCTAAGTCTAACTTGTAATTAGAACCAGAGAATAGACTAGTTCCAAAGAATATCTAATAATTTGTAACGAAAACCAGATAATAGTCTAGAATTTGTTATGAACAATTGCCTAATATGTTCAAAATTTTTAGAAAAAATTAACAAAAACAATCACATAAAATGTGAAAAGAAAAATAAAAAAAATGCATTTGCGACGGCGGTTGCGGAACCCGATTTACAACATTAAAAACGAAAAGTAATAATAAAAGAGATGAAGTTCCGGGTGTCTACATTTTTTTTTAAATTTCCTTCTAATTAAGAATTTTTTTAATTATTTTGATATTAATAGTTTTGAAGTTATTTGCAAAACACTTTATAACGAATTTTACATTTTATAACGAATTCAATGTGTTTTAACAGGAATTAACATGTTTTTAAACTAGAAGAGAAGCACTCCCCTGACTTTGATAATAGATAGGCTCACCTGTAGCAAGATCGACCCCGTTTTAGAGAAACGAATTACTTTCACGTGTACATACATATCTTTACCTTGTATCCCTAAGGGATCCCTACTAGCTAGAGAGGATACAGTGTCAAACATCGCAGTGTTTACAAACTTCTGTTGCCTCCTATTATAATCTTCTTACTATATTAATCGTATTATTCTCCTCATACACTTTCGCCAAAGTATGCGGATGATTGTGATTAGTCACAGTTCTGTCAGTTACCACTCTGGCTTTGATCTGATTTGGTTTTCGGCGTTGGTCTCCCTTTGCTTTTGTTACTGCTCACTGCTCGATAATTTTGTATTTATGATCGCATTCTCAATTGTACAAATATATCGTTCATCGAGTCAATTCGATAGACAAGTAACGTAGTCGATATTGATTCTGTATGGGATAAAAGGTTATAATTTATATTTAAAAACATAAACAATAAAACTTCAAGTGCTATAGAATTATGGTAAAAACTTTAAAAAAATATCATAATGAAACGATCAATCTCTCATAACCTGCGAGTATGATCTATTCAACTTATAGAAAGTTTAGATGACATTTGTGTATTTATACAAGTACTTTTACTTTACTATTTGTTGTGATATAAGTCACAATACACCGATACACAGCTGAACATCACTTCTTTTGTGAATACAGTAGGGCGAGCACGAACTTTCGACAGTTTCGTAATGTAATCGTATCGAGTTTACTATACGATTACGAGTCGCAGCTCGAAGCGCATTTTACCAACTATCGAGAGCTCGCTACGATTACGAAGGTGACGTCATCCTAACGTAACTAGGGACTGGCAAGTTTGAGTAAACTACACAATTTATTGAATGAAGGGTGCGTTCTAAAACGAAATCAGAGAAAGTTTTAGATTTTTATTTGAAATGTAAAACTCTATTATAATAAATTTATTAAAAAAGAGTAAATCTTTAAAAAATATATTGTATTAAATATTTATAACTTATAAATATCTAAAAAAATATATTATTGTTTTACAATTGTGCATTATTTTTCAAAATAAAATTAGTTTTTATATTATAGTTGATAGTTTCGAACGGCTTAGATTTGACGGGTTTTTGACTTGCTTGTCGTTTTAATAACCTCTCGATGTCACATTTCTTTATGTTAACACTATGGAGACTTGAAACATTCTTGTGCGGAAAAGTTTATTGCGTTTTTTGTGTACGTTTTGATTTTAATTTCATCACATGAAAATGAAAACAAGTCCCACACAATATTATTATTATTATGAAAAAGTCGTGCGTCTGTCATCGAGATTTACGTTACCGTACGTCAAAATAAGGTTCGTGCTCGTGATTTTACTCTATTTCAATACAAATGGCTTAAGTTACCTTTACGTTACGTTACGAAGGCGATACGAAATAGTTCTGTTTACGTCCTACAGGGGCGCTGCACTAACAGTCATACAATTTGCTTACGCTTACGATACGAATACTTTGTCGATAGGATTCGTGCTCGCGCTACTAGTCAAAACACTTAATATTTACGAGTATTTTGCAAATAATTATTTCATGACCGATTCATAAGCTGACACGAAATACACTGACAGTGCGAGGCTGCCATACATATTTATTAGTCAAAGAGAGACGAAAATTCGCTTGACATACGGTGTAAAAAGGCAAGTTATTATGGCTCCTATGAAAAACATCGTATCTGTCACAATGAACGAATGATTAGATCGTTTGACCGAATCTTTTTAAAATTGATATTTGACAGTTCCTTCGAAACTAAGATAATGAACTATGGACACAGGTCAACCACATAATTCGAATTGAAAGTTCATTCCCTTATCAAAAATTCTTTTGTACTTGAATTTGTACTTACTGCATGACGCTGTATAAAAATGAACTTCAATAACAAAACTTATAATTTTACTGAAGTTCATTTCTATTTAATTGGAAAAAAAGGTAAATAAAATTGAATGAAATCAGACAATAAAAAATTAATAGATAACTAGTTATAAAAACCATTGAGTTCTTTTGCAGTAAATATTATTTCAGTAAACATTATCTTTTCCTTCCTTATTTCATAACAAACATTTTATCTGAAATGTCTGAGAAAAGTGGGGTTTACCTTTTAATTATACCATTTTACTAATTATACGGATTATACCCTTGAATACTAAAAATTATTTTAAAAACAGGATGCATCGAATGACGAAGGGTCGGGGAGGTACGCAGTGTTCGGTATGGTGGCGTGGGGAATCGGTTGCGGCGAAAAGGGCATCCCAGGGGTGTACGTGAATGTACCAGAGTTCCACGGCTGGATCGGCGACACGATGAAGAAGGAGGGGTACGGCACGGACTCGTATCAGTACTGAGACAGGGCCGTACTCAGAACCGAGCGAAGGCCTCTGTTGTTATTTGAAATTATGTAAATACGACTTAATGTAGAAATAATAAAATTAAGACAATTTTTTGTAAATATTTATTATAAATTACAAAAATGCAATATTGTTTCTCCTTTAACAATCTTCTCAACATTATTTAGCTTTGTAATATTTTTCAAAGCCTGAATGTAAAATTAGATCTAAAATGATTAATTAAACGTTTGGAATCTTCGATGTGAAGTCCGAAGCCATGAATAATAGAACAATAATTAAAGGTTTAAACTCTTTAAGGTCTTTTATTTTATTTGATTTTAGACCCTTTACTTTTCCTAAAATTGTAATAATTTTATATATATGTATGCTTAGAGCGCCTTCAAATTAGACGCCTGAAGAAGCGCTACTGTGGCTCTACTGTGGCGTGACACGCGCGTGCTTCTGTAGTGCGACAGTAACGCGACCTAATTATAAGTGATGTAAGCTTTAACAGCATTAATAATATTTTCTATTTGATCTGCATTAATCGTTTTTCACACAAAAATGCATCTTCTAGAAATTGTATGAAAATTTGTAAAGACGTGGCTGACGCGCTACAGTGGCGCCACAGCAGCGCTTCTTCAAGCGACCAATTGAAAGGCGTCCTTAATCATGATAGCAAGTAAAAAATTAAGCTAGTTTAGTCACTTTAGCCACGGCTACAGGGTAGAGTGAGAAATCACATACCTAATATTACATACACTTTAAATTCCTTGATTAATCAACGATAGAATGAAAGCGATAGGGGCATATTATTTATATTTGTTACATGTAATGATTTAAACAGTTTCCATAAATTTTTTTTTGTTTTCTTTACATAAATAAGCATATCACGAATTCACAATCGCTGGTATCTATTCCTATTTAATATTACTAATTCGAAACGTTCATTCATTGGTTCTTCTTTCACGTGAAAACTAATGAACCAATCGGTTCATTAGTTTTCAATCCATAGAATACAAGAAAGGATTGATCAGTCACTCCGTGATAGTAGGCTTTACTGAAGTTATAAAGGACTTCTTGGAAGAACAGGAGAACTTCAGCAGTGTAAATAAACTACACACGTTTATTTACACCTACTCCTTTCTTTTCACTTACGCAGAACTTTAAAACACAACATACTATCACTTTTGTACTTTAAAACTCCCAAAAATGTAAAAAGTAGAAAACTAAATAAAATGACATACTCAATTCTCCCATTTCCGCCAAAAAGTCAATTGATGATTTTCTTTCTTTCTTTATGGCATGGCGCACAGATTAGCGCATTTGTCAATGTCACGTATTGTATTAGTAAGTAGAATCGTTATCGTAAATCTCCTCCAGTAAACTGATAGTAAGCTCTACTGAAGTTATAAAGGACTTCTTCGAAGAGCGCGAGACCTTCAGCTACACATATTTATTTAGACCTACTTCATTCTTTTCAAACTAATTATTTATTGAACACTGCTATACTTACGTTTAGTCCGTATAGGTACCGACTAGTTTCGGACTTATTGGAGGTCCTTCATCAGGGTGAGTGCCCGAATCGCACTAGTGCGAGACGGGGCGCGTTCGCAAACTCATCCCACTCAGCCTGATGAAGGACTTCCAATAGATCCGAAACTAGTCGGTACCTATACCGAGTATAGCCGTGTTCAATAATTAGTTTGATAATAATGTCTCACGAAAGTTTTAATAATTTAATCCATTCTTTTTCCTTACACAGAACTTTGCACACAATATAGGTACCATCACTTTTGTATTTTAAAAACCCCCAAAAATGTAAAAAATAGAAAATCTAAATAAAATGGCAACATCACTTCTTCCGTTCCCACCAAAAAGTCAATTGTTGATATTAATACGGTGAAATCATGGTGAAATCCTTGACGTAGGTAGTAGTACGTCTATGGGTCACATTTAATACTAATACTTAGTCTGAGGGTCACATAAATCATCCCAGGGTGATAACGGCCCGTTCATACCACACACTTCCATGTAATACTGTTTAAAAAATTTAAAAATTGTTATTTTAAATATAACGCAGCAAAAGCACTGGCCAGTATTTTCGAAAGTTCGGAGGCTGAACAGATGACATGGCCTGTGTTATACATTAATATCAAAACAAAATATAATTATGACAAACAAGAAATGGAAAAAATTTCTTAACAATTTGTTTAATGCTACAAGATATATAAAGAAAGTGGTGATTGATATATATTATTGGAATAATATTTACATCGGATTGTATAAAAAACTGTTAGAAAATTATGAAAATGAACAGTAAATCGTCAGGTCTTTCACGCTGCGTCACACAGCAGTGCTTGAAGGAACTACTGAGTCAATTGGGTTCCATCCTGCCCGACCAGCACTTCTTGCCTAACTCACAGCCAAGGGTGCAGCCTACTGGTGAGTGTTTAAAAAATGTTGTAACAGATAAATGCATCTACCTATATCAGGCTACACAGGCTCTAATACTGTGGCTTCGTCGCAAAAAGCAATGGGTTCTTCTCTACTCATAATTATTTAGTTCTCAAGCTATCGAATATAATGAGCTAGCTCGCCTCATTTAGTTCAATTTAATTCCTTTTCTATCGCTTGACGACACGACGTCATGCATCATATATTTAATCGATCGATGTTAGAATATCAGTCCAAACAGAATATAATCCAGTCGATTAAATTACATACCAATGGTGTTTGGTGACTCATTTTGTGTTTTCATTCCATTTCATGAAAAAGATTAAATTTTTTTGAAATGTATCAATATTAATTTTATTTGTAATTACGATTCCGTCTTCAATAAAATGATTTTAAATGGCACAATATGAAATAATAGTGATCTGGGTCGCGTACAGCAATATCCTCATTCAAAAAGGCAATGTATGCATATACAATAGAAGTAATGCTTAAAGCAACTTATTATTTACCAATGAACCGCTTCTATGATGACAAACGCGTATTTATAATTAGCAAAAATGAACAGAAATTGGAAAAGAAAGTACAGCAGGACCTCTTTAATTCGAACCCCGTCTAATCCGAACACCCCATCTCCCCGGCTTCTTCACTCGCCGTCTCGCCAGTTGCTTACCGAATGTCTAGTAGATAAGATGTCGTGTGCATTTTTTATGGCTTCGACGTCAAAGAAAAGGAAACATGTGACCGTGACTATTGCTCAGAAATGTGAGATTTTAGATCAACTTATGGACGGTATTCCTTTTAGTTTTCTTGCGTCGAAATATCGTGTGGGTAAATCTACCATTTTTGATATTAAGAAAAAGGAAGAAAAGATACGATCTTATGTCGTGAGAACTGAAAAGGATCCAGGAGCTCGAAAGACGCCCGAAAATCCACAACTCGAAGATGCACTGTTTACATGGTTTATAGAGCAACGACGAAAAAACGTTCCATTGTCAGGCGACATTTTAATGGAGAAGGGGAAATACTTTCATGAAAGACTTGGGCGAGAAGAGTTTTCTACTAGTAAAGGTTGGTTAGAAATATTTAAAAAGAGACACGGAATACGTCAACTCAAAATAACTGACGAGAAGTTGTCAAATAACGCTGACGCGTATCGGTTTCAGCTAAAACTGAGACTGCTTCTTTGATTTCAGTTGTAAAAACTGGTTTCAGTCGGACTCTAGCAAGAACTTACTGTCGCATATGATGTGTAACATCTGACTCTCACCTTGGTAATAAGCAACATTAACATTATATCCTAAAAAAATTATTACCATCTGACGGTCAACTCTACCACTGCGCGCGCTCATTGGTCAAATCAAATAGCGCGCGGTTCCCCGGCTTCCTGTTACACACTTATACTTCCGTCTCTTTTCACGTAATCACTCCCACATGAAAGCTAAACGTTCTTCTAGAATGTTGACTTGGATGGAAACGTAGGATGACGAGATTTAATTAAAAGACGTGCTTTCGCTAGTTCGTGTATTTCTCCACTGACTTATTTTTTAACATTCAAAAATACCATGTTATTTTGAAAGTAGCAACACCTTCAAAAAATCAGTGCTGCAATTTGTTAACGATTAAGATTAGAACGATTAATCGAGAATATTGATAATAGCTAACACACATTACAGGAAGGCGAGAGGACAGGTGTTACACATGAAAAAGTTTTTCAGCAGAAAATGTTTGAGGTGTTGTAAGTTCATCATCTATAATAACTTATGTTAAATAATAATAATATACTCAGACATTTCACACAGCGCCATCTGGTCCCAAAGTAAGCAGCACAGCGCTTGTGTTATGGGTACTAGACAACTGATTATACTACTTATATACTTTTCTTTTGTAAACAAATACATATTATACATAAACACCAAAACTCGGGGCGGGAATCGAACCCGCAACCCCCATTTATTTTCTGACGCGCTTAGCCGTTGCGCCACGGAGGTCGTCAAATGTAGGTATTTATACACTATAGTTTGTTTCCAGTGATCCGTGGCGATTCGACCTACAACCAACACTGGCGCGACCGCGGCGCAGCGATGATACATCTCACATCCACGCCCGAAGCAAAAAGCCTTGGCAGTCTCTAAAACTTAATTAAAAGATTTTATGTAATACTTCCAATGCGTTTTAGTTTCAATTTTATTAGTCTCCTTGAAAAGCTCAGTTTTTTTTTTCACTTTTACACCAGAGGCTAAATATTGTGCTGTATTTTGGCGCAAAACCACACTTAATTACCTACTAAAATAAAGAACTGTAAGAGAATATTTACTAGTTCATTTTTATAAGAGTATGCTCCTCAGAAGAAATCTCACATTATACATTTATATTTTTTATAGTAAATACGTAATACCTCGTATTTACAGGAAAAAATAGTTATTCATAAAATTTTCTACTATAGACCTAGCATGTTTTAAGCATAGTTTTTAAATCTTACAATAAATTGTATATTTCATAAATTGCGTAATTGTGAACATACACATTACACACAGGGTATATAAAGTAGATAATTACTTAGTGTTAGTTATAGTAATTGTTGTCTCACAAACGACAAACCTAACAGGTGTTGTAGGCGAGCGCGGGACGCAGCTGTGCGCGGGGGAGGGAGGCGTATATTTTAGTGGTATTGCATCGAGGGAAGCACAAAACAATATATGAGTTTCGCATCTATATTTCCCTAATCTCTGATTCTTTGTAAATGTATAATAGTTAGTGGCTAAGCCAATTATACTCTCGGTACATAAATCCCGAGAAGTAGTAATAGGGTAAATTACCCAGTTTGCCGGCTCCACCGCTTACCGGCCTCCACCAGTTATCGGTCACTTACGCAAACAAGAATTCGTTAATTCCTCCCTCTTACATTGAATATTTTGTACGTATTTTCTGTTTGTTGATTATTTTTGATTGTTCTAATTTAAACATATTAATTGCATAATAGTGCAGTATAATTAGATTATCAATTTACATTAATTGTGGTACTAATAACTGATTTTTGCCACATCGCCAGAGTTATGTCAGGGCATGATTACCTAAAATTCGCAACCGATTTGGAAGCACTATGGTTTGTTTCCAGTGATCCGTGGCGATGCAACCTACAACCAACACTGGCGCGACCGCGGCGCGGCGATGATACATCTCACGTCCACGCCCGAAGCAAAAAGCCTTGGCAGTCTCTAAAACTTAATTAAATAAAGGAATTATTTCCAAAAAAAAAAATTGTGGTACTAGTAGCGAAAATACCACGTGTTTAAAGAACCAATACCTACCTACTCAAGGAATTTGGAGTGGTTGCGACAGTTGCGACCATGTGCGACATACGGAACATACCTAAACTTAAAAAATAATAATTTTCATCTTTATCTCCTAGGCAAAATTTTTGGTACCTACTAGTTCCGAAATCATCGGAAACTTGTATTAACTTATTATACTAAGTTTTAAGTTTACGACCGGTTGCGACCTATACGGAACCCTAAGAAAATAGTTTTTTCAGAATTCTATTTCCAGCAAAATTAGTGTAGTGAATATTATTGCTTATATCATATTTTTAGGTGCTATTCCAACTGCTTTGTGATCGCAACCTCTGAAAACACTACGGAACATAGTCTATTTTGTAATAAAAGTACTCTTATTACGCATATTTCGTGGGGAATACGGGACGGAGCGGGAGGCAGGATGCGGCTCGAGCAACCGACTCGCCGTGCGTTTCATTTCATTCAATCAAACATTCACATTAGCGAACTATAATTTCAAATTGAAAACAGATGGACGTAGACCCAAAAGTCGAAATGGTGGAGTGTTTTTGAGTAACGCTTATTAATATAATAATAACGGATTAACGGATAATAATTTAATCTTAACAACTTTTGTAAGTAAAAAATAATAAAACAGCGATTAATTTTCGATAAAAAAATAGACTGCCGACAGAAGTTAAATCTTAAAACTATGAAATAGTGTAAAAAATTATGTCATGCGAATATATTATACATTTGCAATTCATATTATTATTTTCAAATATTACGTATATTCATATAATTATTTTCAAATATTACGCATATTTTTCAACCTGAAATTTCGATAGTATTTGCTAACAAACCCTAAATTTGAAATAAAAATCAATTTGCATATTTAGGCTTGAATTGAAAATTTAAGGCCTTTTTGCAAATTTTTGCATTCTAAAATTTCTATAATATAAGGTACACACACAATAACTTTGCATTAGTAATCATTTCTTAAAATTTAACACATACATTTAAAAGTCTTACAAAATTAATAGATTTTTACCCGACTACGGCGAAGCAAAAAGGAGGGTTACGATTTTGACTGGTATGTATGTGGGTCCTTTGTTCCTTCATAACTTCTAAACTACTTATTATCATTTGACAAATCAGGGAGGCTATTCACAAACGTCGGAAACTTTCCGTGGCGAAAAGGCCGATCGTCGAAAAGCATAAATTCAATCCGACGGCTTGGATTTGTGAATACTACTATATATAATATGATAAATATATAATATAAATATATTACGATTTCGGATTTGTGAATCGCGTATACACAAAATCATCGAAAAGTTTCTTGTCGGATACGGAAAGTTGAGTTTCCGACGTTTGTGAATAAGCCCGCTGGTATCGTTGGAAGCGTCTTGATTGTCCGCTATATGACCTCACATTAAATTGTATATGGCGCCCTCTAAGAGTACATAACCGACCGAGAAATAATATACGAAAGGTTGTAGTCTACCCTATTTCGACAGGAGGGGCTCCTGTGCGTTCCGTAGGAGATGCCGCAGATCTTCGACAATGCGCTGAGGGCGAGGGCGAGGAGTTTCGTGGGTAAAAGTCCCACATAACCTATAGTCTTTGCCTAGTATGCAAATTTCTCTTACATAACTAAAAAGGTACACAAATATCCCAGCCAGTAGGTCAGTTATAGTGACTGTACAACGTTGCTTTTTAAACTAATTATTATACAAACAAACTTACTACTTAATTAATTATTGGCTAGATCATACATTTAGTGTATTATTGTTCATGTAAGGTAGATACAATAACAGTCTTGAGATTATTACAAACTTATGGAAATAAAAACAATACGATCGAAAGTCATAATTATACCTTTATCTTTTAACGCATGGCAATTAATATAAAACACGGTTTATTTATACAATAAAAATAAAATGTATAGATTAAAATTTTAAAGGCCAATTAAACGCAGTTACAACAAAAATTCAATAAGAACATTTTTCACAAAGTCAGTTGCTCCTGAGCGAGCGACAGCGCAATATGTGCAATATATTGCAGTATACACTGGTAAGTTCAACATGACATCAATCTAAATGGTAATTAGTATATCTGGGTTTGGATTTAAAACTGGGAATGATTAAAAAATGTAGAAACTACACAAGCGATATTATTTTTTTGTGTAGGTACGATACGCACGCTTATTACGTAACTTGCAGACAGCATGCGACAGCCAATATCGCGCGATATCTGCTGTCAAAACGAGAATTTGTGTAATGTAATTTGTATAGTGGCGATAAATCAACCGCGAAAAGTGAATTTTATGGTCATAGAATAATAGATACACAATCGTCATATATGATACCAATTTTTTATTACAATTAGTCACAGGTCGCGTAGTAATCGCGTGGCTGTCGCTGTCTGCAAATTTTTAGGTAATAACCCCGACGATCTGCGTTCTATTTCACTAATGTCTACCCTACGGAAGACTTACACTTTTACAGTGGAGTTAGCAAACTAATAAAAAAAACATTGTTTCCTTCCTAAAAAAATTTTTAAAATTCCCAAAATTTTGAAAATTCTTAAGTTTAGAAATATTCCTAAATATCGGGGATTTTCCTATTTTCCAGTTCTGTTTTTTATTGCCTATGCGAATTTTCCCACTAATTACAGTAAACTAAATAATGTCATACAAAATTTTGACTTCGCTATTGGGCGCTTTTATAATTTATCGTGCACGTTTTTATTGCGTGTTTTTTCCGTGGACGGTAAATCGTGGAGGTTCGTGCAGACGAACGCTTTTATGATTTCCACGATATTATCGTGGAAATTGACGTCACTCAGTTTCAGAGAGCATAGATAAGGGAGTCAGAGAGGACGCTATGGATTTAACACGGCTACGTCTTTTATATTTATTGCATCCTAGCTGTTGCCCATGACTTCATCCGCGTATAATCATAAAAAAAAATCCTACGTGAGAATTCATGTTATAAACTATCTGTGTATGAAATTTCGTTCAAATGCGTTCCGCCGTTTTTGCGTGATTTTTCTTTTATATTATGTATTATATTATATATTATCCATTATGTATTATACATACATACATATATATCTTAGCGCTGTGCCTCTAACAGGGTAGTCAGACAGGACGGAGCGCCAAGCGTCGCGGTCCTTACATATTTCTTTCGCTTTGTATTATGTATCATGTGTCATGTATCATGTGTCACGTATCATGTATCACGTATTGTATTATGTATTATATATTTCTTAATTCTTATATACTGGCAGCATCCACTGTTAAAGCTAAAATACTTATAGTTCTAGTGTTAGCTATTGTGAATATTCGCATTATTGTCAATATTGTATTTCTAAAGGATGTCCGGCGGAAAATTTTCGATTTTAAAATTAAATTAAAAATTAACTAGTATTTTTAAAATATTTATTTTATTTTTTACATGTTACAGGGGACTGCGGATTTTACTTTTTAATAATTATGTCTTCCAAGTGACGTCCATTCCTTCACATTGGTAATATGCGCGAACAAAGCGCCGGGCTGATTGCAGCGATTTCACGCCGATTGTTTTCTTGTAGGGCAGATATGGTGCGAGGATTATTATAGTACACTTTAGACTTGAGGTAATCCCACAAAAAAACATACAGTGTCATATCCGGTGATCGAGGTGGCCATGGAATGTCTCCGTACTTGCTGATTCATTTTCCAGGGAAAATCTCCCTTAACTTCGACATTGAGATTCTGGCTGTATGCGGAGTTGCCCCATATATTGCTGAAAGTGAGTCCTATTGTTGCGTCCATGATACACTTGCAATTGCGGTACCAAAAACTCATCAATCATACGGCAGTACACCGAAGAAATGACAGTTTCTCCCTGATTGAAAAAATATGGGCTGATTATTCCTTGAGCAGAAATCGTGTACCATACCGTCGTTTTCGGGCAGTGCAAACACGTCTAATGTCATTCCCTTGGATTGTCTGGACTCCAACAGCGCATATTTTGTTTATCGACGTAGCCCCCGATGTGCAAATGAGCTTCATCACTAAACAATATGTTACCAAGCGTTCTGGAGTACGAAATCATTCCAACATTGTTCTAGTGTACGCCTCTCTTAAAACATGTAGCGACCTGGCGATGCTAAAAATGCTGAATTGCGTTTTAGTAGAATATAAAGCAATTTGAACGCATGGCTCGCCAGTCGCTTACATACCATCGCCCTGCCATGACACTTTGTACTCGTTAAGCTGTGTAAGAAGAAATATAAACTTTGACACCGACATGTAACTTATTTGTTTGGATTTATAATAAAAGAAGACAAAAATGAACACGAAGACACACCCTAAAAACATAATCGCTTTCATTCAATTTTTGAACGATTTGCATATTGTAGGAATAAAGTTTTAGTTTCCTTTTCATAATTACGTGAACGGATGACTTTTTGATGCCTGTCGAGGCGGCAATCTTTCTCACCGATTTTCTTGGATTTAGAATTATTTCTTGTCGCACCTGTTTCACACGTTCTGGTGTTGCTACTGAAAAGGACGGTTCTGGCGATGGCCCATTAACCATTCTCCCTTCTTGCCGAAATCTCTGCACCCATGATCAGATGATCTGCGTGCTCGGAGCATCGTTTAATGGCCCAACATTAAGGTGGGAACAGAAAGCACGACGCGCTCGAGCCAACGATTCACCAGACTTTTGGTATTGTTCCACCGTAAATGCGCGGTACGCTCCCAACCAATGACTCATGGTGACTGACAAATCCGCAAAGATGGCGCAACAAACGCTACCCCTCCCGCGCGTTTAGCCCCGCTAGAAAGGAATAGCGATAATTTAAAATATTCCGCTGGACACCCTTTACTTAATTCAATTAATGTAACGACATCATATTTAAAGATAATCAAAAATTAAAACATAATACAAAAATCCGTACACCACACGCTATGATTGCGAGCTCCGACTGTCGGTGTCGACACACATTGAATTTTGTGTAGGTATACACTACACTCTCAACATTGCCGTGACGATTAAATAGGCAGCCACGTTTTATCGTGGACGTCCACGGTAAAACGTTATCGTGCACGGAAATATTAAAGCGTCTCCATACAACTGCATACATTTTGCTTCCCCATTGTACTGTGTACAGAAGAAACAAGGCGATCAAAACGTTCAACAGATAATTATAGAAGCGGTCAATTGAGTATTGACAGCGTTAACTCATTGTAGACCACCCATTCCCAAAGTGGGCGATAACGCCCCCCTGTGGGCGCTGCAGCCCTAAAGGGGGGCGGTAAGAGACCCAGAAAAAAAATGGGGGCGTTGTGTAGAGGCCTGGGGGGTGATTTGTAATTTCATTTAGCTAGGAGGCATCTTAGACAACGACTGCATGAGCTCTCGACTCAGTAGACAAAATAAGTTTGGGAACCTAGATTGCAGACGAACTGGACCTATTTAACTAATCTACATATTATACATACAGTGATATATGAACGTATATACTAATATTATACAGAGGTAAACTTTGTTTGTTTGTATGTAATGGATAAATTCATAAACAACTCAACAGATTTCAAAAATTCTTTCACCTATAGAAAGCTACATTAGCAGCGAGTAACATGGGCTGTTAAGTACTGTAACGTTTGCGAATCGCAGAAGTCTTCTATCCAAGGTCGTCGCAGTAGTCGTCGTAGTGGTCTTCGTAATTCGCCTTGAGGTAGTCTCGATACGAGTATATCGCTTTGATCACAAGTTGAAAAACACTGACTCAGCGGCGGATACGGAGTTTTATTTATAGTCCGATAAAAATGATTATTTTATTTTCAAAAAAATGTCTACCTGTGCGAAGCCAGAGCAGGTCGCTAATAGTTAATATAGTCGAAAGTTAAATCAGTTTTGTATTTAGAGTCCCCGGAGACTGCAGACCAAACTATCGCTCGCTAGTTCAGTCGGGCTATTTATTAATCAGTAAGAAGATGTATGTAGTAAGTGCGCATATTACAACGATTTGGTGTCGGCCGATACACGATTACCTTCAAATTAAACTATCGGCAAAGTGCAAACTATCGGTCAACTGCTAGATCAGTACAGTTTAAGCTCTGCTAATGTCACAGTTTTAATTCCTCTTTTTAGAACCTTGCTGATATAAAGATATTGTAATCTAATTGTATATTGTACTGTATATTACGTAGTTTTGTATGAGAGCGTTCAACAAGTTGAATGTTGCTTGTATCAGAATTACACGTAAAATATATACACCTATTTACATTGCGATATAAAAAAATGGTCACTTGATCAGTTTTTTATTAATCATTTCTCAATTTCCAGTTGTTATCCGTTTCAATATCGAGCACGTATTCTGAAGCGAGCTTCAACTATCCTAATGTAAGTTGATATTTGTACTCCTTAACTCTTGATCTAACGTAATGAAAAGCTTATGAAAATATTTTGTTACATACTTATCTGTCTCATCATATCTCACATATAAATAAACAAATTCGTGTTAGCTTTACAACAATTTTAGACACATCAGTTATCCATTTGTGATAATTTTTCTTATACGTATCCCCAACTGAGTAGTCAGAGAGGAAGGAGCAGTGACGGCTTTACCTATGGCGAGGGTGTGCGGCGCACACGAGAGCAGAGTCTTAGGGGGCGCCGAGCGCAGTGAGAAACGCCTTCATAAAGAGTCCGCGTCGCTCACGGAGCTCTCAAAGACCCTACGCCTTATGCCTACACTTTAGTTTCTTATATAGTTATATAATAGTTCTGTTTATAGATTTAGTTTTCAATAACTCCCTGTAGCCTGTAGAGATCGCGAAGCTATGTAAAAAGTAATTGTGGATATTTTGCGTCTTATTAGGAGAAGACCTGATTGAATCTTGTTAAGTAAGCTATCTGTGGTTGCCCTTAAGCTAAGCTAGTTTTACACTCACTAAAATTACGTGTATAAATACGTATATATAAATACGTAATACGTATATAAATTACTTTGTTCTCTGTGATTTATATTTAGTTTTAAAATGAAATATTAATCTTATTTGAACCACACACTTCTTTCGCAGCTTCTTCGAGCTTTAAGGTTTTGCCAACATTCTTCTACATACTTGCTTATCATTTTCAATCTATCGTCAAGATTGCTGGACACTTTCACTTCACCTTTTCATATTTATTTCTGGTGGTCGCATCTCGTATCTTCCAGCTCTTGATACAACAGACCGCTGCAGACTTGGACGTTACACGATATCGCCATGCTGCAACCAGACCCCCTATTGAACTTATGTATAATTATTATGATCTATCAACAGTTCAAAGATGATATATACGAGCAACCAGTCAATTTGATGAGTCCAATGAAATCGCCGCATCTTAAGGTAATTTATGAAACATACGATATCAAGTGTTGTTTTATTGGTTCAAAATTGATGTTTTGTAGGTAAACTGAGGTAGACCCGCCGCGCCGTGCTCCAATAAACGAATATTTTTAATTTTTATACATTATTCTTGATCTAAAAAATTAACAATATGACACGAACAAACAATATTTATGTAAGTGTAATTAGAAAGTAATGTAATATATGAAGACAACAAGGGTAAGAAACTAGGTAAAAAAGAAAGCAAAATGGTCGCCGAGAACACCACGTGAAAGGAAATTTCCCGTGTTTCGTCGTTCCACACGTTCCACAATTGCGGTTCGTAGATAGCCTATTGCATTTGGCGAGTTAGATACTCAGACGTATACAGGGTGTATATGAAAACGGGACAGTTACTTTAATGGATGAAAGAGCATAACTTTAGTATGTAGTTACAAAAAGAATTATCGAAAAAAACGTATCCGTTTAAGAGTTGTGACCGTTTTAATTTTCAAATGTTATCCCCACCATTTCTCCTAAAATTGGGTTGATCGTGTACAGTTACAGATTTTAAATCTTACGTTTTTTTTTATTCTGTAATAATTTCATCCGTTAATGAAATAAAGCCTGAAAACCCCCATTGGGGTATACGCATTATTTTCGAAAATGGTTTGAAACCCCCCAATGGGGGTTTTCAGGCTTTATTTCATTAACGGATGAAATTATTACAGAATAAAAAAAAACGTAAGATTTAAAATCTGTAACTGTACACGATCAACCCAATTTTAGGAGAAATGGTGGGGATAACATTTGAAAATTAAAACGGTCACAACTCTTAAACGGATACGTTTTTTTCGATAATTCTTTTTGTAACTACATACTAAAGTTATGCCCTTTCATCCATTAAAGTAACTGTCCCGTTTTCATATACACCCTGTATAATAACGAGATTAATATTTACAAAAATAATTAAATCTCTTAATTATATTTGTAATGTGAGAGGATTTACGTATAATTAAATTAGTACCCACGTCGTTGAATGTCGTTGTTGTTAAACTTGAACCATGGGTAAATTTAAAACAAAAAAGCCGCGTGATATACAACGGCTATAGCGTTTCGGTGTGAAGTGAGCACTCTGGTGCTCATTAGCTCATACTGATTTAATGCTTCAGAATTTGATGCGTAGTGCGCGTCTCGTTATCTCAGTTTAGTCAGTTTATTAGTCTTTGGTTACAAATCGTATACGTGACCAAGCAACGACAAAATTAGAACTCTTTGTTCTTTCTTTCCTTCACTTTCAAAATCTCATACACCTAACAACCCTGATTCAAAAGTAAAAAAAATAAGAAATACGTAAATAAAAAATTACACGACATAATCATCTGGAATCGTAAATAGGAATAGGCTAAGCGTAGATAGAGCTAGCTTTATTTCATGTACTTGTAGTGTGTCTACCTTAACGTGGATATGCTCTCGAATAAATGTCATGTTTTCGGGATTTATCTAATTATATTATTTATTGGTGTTTTGTTTCTATAGCGCTGATGTTGCATGTAATTGCTATAGGTATTGTACATGAAACATCATTGATTTTATGCTTTAAAAACTCTATACGTACGCGTCTACCGTTTAGTTTAATATTTATTTTAATTTACATATATCATGAGAGGAATAAATATCTTGTAAAATCTGTTTTTCCTTGAATGGCATATCCATACTCATATCAACATTTCGTTGTAAGTACATAAAATAGCTCTACTTTCATGTAATGATTTTTTGGTAATTATATAGGGAGAGCAAGAGGGCATCCACGTGAGGCCCGGGGAAGACTCGTGGGCGCCGTACGATTTTTCCAAGTTCGATGCATACCTCAACAATTACAAACAGGGCGGCGACGACGACGCGGCAGAACACAACAGGGTGAAGAGACGAGCCAAGGTGAGCGATTTATTTGTTTCAAACATATCGAAGTCATCTCCCAATACGCGTATATAGCGAGATAGCGTTTCATTCTTATCCTCATCGATAGCATTGTGTTTCATTTCATTAACACGTTTACTCCGGAACTAGATTTTATAAGATGTAACATCGCGAAGCTATCTCTTATCTCTCGATATACCTACCGTTTTAGTCTTCATTCGTAGCATAATATTTTATTATGACGTCGAAAAAAATGAGTATTCAATATTTTATTCAATAAGAGTATTGTGGTATATTTTATTTAAATATGGGAGTTATAGAACAATATAGTTGTGCCGCATTCAACAAACAAAATAAACATTAACTTGAACATTTATTTCGAAGATTAATAAGGTTCAAATTTCTAAAACATACGAAGTCAGCGATCGAAATATGTTACTTCGAATTCAATTGAATTCAAATTCAAACACGTGAAGTTAAAGAAAACAAATCTTTTACAGATTTTGTTTCGCTATAATGGAAAGTATTTCTATACTTCTATATCTATACTAACATTATAAAGAGGTAAATGTTTGTTTGTTTGTAATCGATAAATTGAAAAACTACTCAACCTATTTCAAAAATTCTTTCACCTATAGAAAGCTACATTATCAGCTAGTAACATGGGCTGAATTTTTTATTAATGTTCTACCCGTGCGAAGTCGAGGGGGGTCTCTAGCACAGATTATTTAGTTACTACCGTAAATCTCTAATGATTAATAACTCCGCGGTGACCGCGTTGATTTGAAATTTTTTCGGCGGTTCCAATCGTCAGCCGAAAGTAATAATATTGTCACACCGCTTGACAGGGTTGCCAATCACATTAATAAATATTTTGCGTCAATATTACCTCTATAATTAACCTTAGGCTTACAAAACAGTAAAGTATACGAAAATACTTTATTTCTGGTATCTATTATATACTGTACAACCTGCAATGGAATGCTATTATTAAATACTTATAAAAAAAATTTCTTGCGCCTTGTGGTTTTACTAGCGTTAATTAGGTATATAATTTGTTAATAACTTGATTATACAACGTAGCATAGCTTTGAATTATCGTTTTGACTGACAAAGCAAATACATATATCGTGGAAATATAACTATAAATTTGTCAAGTTTAGAAATTACAGGATAACTAAAAAACGCACCAACATAATTTTGCTAATTGACCTGTAGTTGGACAGTTGGTCAATTGTTTTTTTTTTTGAATTGAGTTCGATTTATAAATCGTATTTATTCGAGGCAGGTTTCAATCAAATATAAATTCGAAAATTGTTAATTTAAAGTCAAACATAATGTATTAACTTGAATTTTACTAAAACAATTTTAATTTATACAATCATGCTTTTTATTGCGTCTTCTGTTTTTTCGTAATAATAAATTTGATAAAATTTTAAAATTAGTTGCATATCTATGGGATTGTACTTGATCAAGATTTTAACGATTTCTTTCATACAAATTGTTGTGTAATATATTTATATATTTTCGTGCTGTGAGTGAAAAAAAAAAACTTGTGCTTCAAGTATGGAACAGGAAACATCTGGAAACAACATCTGACCAGACATTTTTCTACTGCAGAACACACGACGCTTCGACACCATGAGTGGCCCGAAGCTCCGTGAACGGCCACATCACTACATCTATCCGGAGCCAATCAAAGACCGCATTCTGGAGTTCACCACGACGACGAAGAAGCCGTCGATCCTGCCAGAATATATGAACCCGGGGGTGATATTCCGAGTGCGCATGTCGGATGCCATACTGCGCATCAAACAACGGATGTATGAAGACCCAGAGAGGCATATAGAAGCTGATATAATATACACGAACCTGATTAAAAAAGTCGTTATGGACGAAATTACAAAATTCCACAATCTGCTCTTAATGTACAAGACGGATAAGAGTATTAAGGAGCACTTAGGTGAATGCGGCGGGCGCATCTACAAGTTCATCAGTTATATGACCATTAAGGTGCACATATACTGTTTATTCGATGCACTCTGGATCGACGGGAATCCATACGTGATTGGTGACGAATACTCGGTGACGCCGGTGGAGGTGCCACCCTTGTTGCAGTGCGATGCGGCCGAGTGTAACTCAATCGTTTTCGTCGACTCCATCACGGAGCCCAAGGACATTGAAGAGTAGGATCACATACTCTCAATCTTCTTTTAAAATAAAATTCATTTGCTGATATGACATTTTTATTTTCGAACCATCTAAAGACAATTCTAATTTTGAGGGAAATTGGTTCTGTATCTTGGGAGAAATTTCGTTTAAAACTTTAATATCGAATGTACCTACAAAAAATAAATTACATGAAAATTAATTTCGATTTTGTTTGAACGAAAATTAGAGAAATTCAATCTTACTTGGTTATGAAAGTTTTCAAGCTTAATCAATTCTATTTACAAGTTTTGAAAACAAATGCATTTATATTCACATAAGTAGGTCTAGAAAAAACACAATTCGATTGACAGTAGTTGAAAATATAATTAGTGCTATGTTCCAAAGTTTGATTGCATAATATGGCTGTTTCGAAATCGTTCGACGGTCAGCAGGATAGTGGAACAACATCACGTACATGTACAATATTGTGCTGCCAGGTGTAGAGCCAACCATACTCCAGGTTTCGATTGGGATCACCCATGCATGGGGAGCATATTGAGTATAAGCCCTTGCATCGCATTACTAGATGTTGGTAGCTAATTTGCGAATTTTGTTTTGATGTTGTTAGAAACCCTATTGTACCTAGTATGACAGTACATTTAAGGAAATGTTAGAAAGTGTTTTCATAATTTATTTTACTCCACACATTTACCTCATTCAACCCGCATATTTGAACTGTGTAGAGACGCCGCCCCCGCACCAGGAGACGCCAGAAACGGAGCACCGTGCTGCCTGACGACGAAGTAAGCACTGCAAGCATTCTAAGTACATACATATATTTTGTAAATAGTGTTATCATATAAGTAGGAAACAACCTTTTCGAGTACGCGACGTGAGTTTTTATTGTCTATGTTTTCATAGTTATAAAGTACAATAGGATATCGTTTGCATAAGAAGTATCTGAATGTGCATTGATTTTGTGTGCGTGACTTCAAAAAATACTCACTTCAAAAACTTTATCGTCTACATTACTGATTGAGAACCCAATGGCCCAATGGGATTGTATTTTGGACGGAAACGTGACGATAAAAACATTCAACGGTAAATTATAAAAGCGTCCATTGCTGCGTATCAAAGATAAGTAGTAGGAACCTACATATCTAGCTCACGTCACAGTGGTATCTTTTTATTTGATTTTGGACACTCACCGAAGAGCTAAATTTATGCGGCCACGTTGTCGATATTCTGCATATTAGTGAGTTATCTAGTGATCGTCATATCGAACACAATCGCGTTTTGGAAGGCCTTAACAGCCTTGTTAACCGCCCTGTTATTGCTATAATGGTAACAGCAGAGTACTTATGTAATATAAAAGGCTATATGACTTGAAAACTCCAAGAGCTGTAAGCTGTAGTCTACTCTAAGTACTAGTGTGTGATCGAATGACAGCCATATCGAATATATTCGTGCTTTGAAAGACAATATCAACTGTAGCTGTGTGCTGGATGATGTGTCATCCTGTTATTGCTATAACGGTGACAGCAGAGTAGTTAACCAATGTAAAAGGCTGTATATGGCTTGAAAACGCTGATAACTGTAAGCTATAGTCTGTCCCCTTCTATAGTGCGTATCCTGCCTCTTGGATAAGGACGAGAGAGAGAGAGAGGACTTTTAGACGTACCTACTTATTCGATTCGCTAAAATAGAATATAACAGATTTTTTCTTAAATGCTTTGTGACAAAACTTTAATTTAGAGAGACAAATGATCATAGATCTGAATGTTAGATAAATATAGGGGGAGACTCCTCTGACCCTCAAAGTCAAAGTCAAAGTCAAATCAATTTATTCAAGTAAACCCAAATGCAAGGTATTTTTGAACGTCAAATCTACTTTAGTTCGGTTCGAAAAGAAAACCTGAGAAGAACCGACAAGAAACTCAGTCAGGTATCATTTTTTCAACATCATTCTACAATAGTTATTTAAAAATACAATATCTATAAAGGCAGTAAATGCATATGCAGAGAGGATCATTTCCAGTCTATTGTTGTGTCAATGAAATCGCTAATTTTGTAGTATGCTTTTCCAATCAGTGTGCGTTTAATGACAAGTTTAAATGAAAAATTTGTGACGGGATCGAAATTTCATGGTAAGTTTTAGGGGGTTCGTGAGGCGTACTTACACAAAAGTAAATTTATAACTTTCTTAGAACTAACTAAATTATTCGATGCATATTTAAAATTCGAGGTGGTCGCTTACTGAAATAATATTTCTTTGATAATTCAGGTTTTCGACCGGGTAGTCGGATTAGTAGCATAAGCAGCAGAAAGTAACTTTTCCTTCTATGTTATTAAAGCTTACGGTAGTTTATTTTCTTTCAGAAATGTGAATTCCTTCAAATCAATTGAATTAGCAAATCAGTTTTCGACCACGATAACAATACATATTTACGTAAATGTGTTCCGCTTTTAGTTGAGTATTCGGCCATCTATCATTTTGTATAGAAAACATAACGGCCAAAAACTAAACGTGCAATTTATTATGTCTTAAGTAGTTACCGGCCGTCATTGTTTTGAATTTCCATTTAAAAGTTAATAAAATTTACGTTCTTTCCACTGTTATTATCCTATACAAGTCCCCACAGCTGGGACATAGGCCTCCCTTCACAAGAGGGAGTTTGAGTACACTTGTTCTTTTTAAAAGCGTTCGGAAAAATAAATGTATATCCTTATTACAGAATTGGAAATAAGCTGCTCCAGGTTTGTGATCATAGCTTATGCTTATAAATGCAAAAGTTTCTTTGTCTTTTTATCACGTCTCAAGCTCACAAGTCACAACAGAGCGACGGATCGCTGTTTTATTTTGCACCAAGATAGTTGAAAGGCCAGGAGCAACATGGACTATTTCTTCTACTTCTTACTTCTAGAACTACGCGATACATATTATATTGACAAAACCATTATAGTTACAAGAATCCAAACCAGAATCCTCAAAAAGGGTTTACTCAATTCGAGCCAGTAATAGCTAGTGAATCACAAATAGATGATCGCGCGCTTTTAATTCTTTCTATCTGATAGCCATTTGGAAGTCTGTCATAGTTTCACTATATGACTTCCTAACTTAACCAACACAAACCAGTACGCCAACATTAGAAAACAATGATATATTTGGTAAACGTTTATTTGTCCTAACGCTTCATGAAAAAGTAAAAACAAGTGAATTTTTTTAAATGAAGTTGTTTTTACTCTCAACTTCCTGAAATTGCAGCTGGAATATTTCTGGCTTCAATTTCTTCTTCAACCTAGAGGAAGTTCTATGAAGATAAAAAAAAATCAAATCAGAAAAGAAAGATGCATCTGAAAAGAAACGACTGGAAAGAAGTGGAATCATGAACAGAAATTGTTGGAAATCTGAAAGAAAACGGAAAACGATTGTTTTCCGTAATTACTCGTATTTTTATCGTGTCCATCAATGATGTTATAATACAAAAGAGGTAGATAGGTCACATGCACTCGAAAAGTGGCACCCCAAAACTTTTCTAATTAGCCAACCCGGACTTGGTCAAAGAATATGAAAAGTAATGTTACAGAACCAACAATGTCATGCAATGCCTATTGCGCATTCAAAATTATAAAATCTTTTAATAATCCAAACGTTTTTTATAATATACACGATCATGTGATGACGCAGCCACCCAGCTTTAATCATCGTTTACATTTATTAAAAGCAATAATATATAATTCATCATTTTCAAATTTATAATTAAAAAATGTTGGCGATCTTTTTAAATAAATATGTTCTCATGTACATGATTCAAGAAAAACGCAATTCGAAAAAACCAAACATAATTTTTTACTGTTTAATCCCATTAGGTATCAATCATATTTTTTTTTAATGTCTGTTCTGTGGCATTAATTACTAATATTCTATGAATTAGTCACGGATTCGCTTAAAATGTAGTAAGAAATTGATATTGACCAATCACATGATTTAGAGAGCTATGTGATTGTTAGTTTCAAATGCAATTATGTTCCATAACGATGAAAAAGATACAAATACAGTGAAAACAAAACACTAATCAATAAACAAATGACTGAATTTGAAAATAAAATTCCATACTTTTAAAATAAAATTCATTTGAATTTGGAATTTATTGCTAGCCATACACAAATTACGTTTCAAATGGCCAGTATTGTAGAACGGCAACTTCATAGGTAAAACTTCATAGGTAGACTTATTAACTTAATTTTCTAACTAATTAAAAACCATCTAGACGATATTTGCAACCATATTGCATATTTTAAATACATTTTAATATGCAAAAGATTTTTTAATTGCTTGAACTTAGCAACTCCACTAATCGGTCGCATACTAGCGCAATGACCCTCTAGTGGCGAGCCTTTCACAATAATCAGGCGAATAACAAAACAAGGAAATTGAAGGAAAACACCCTTCTCACATAAGAGAAAGGGCCTTTACCGCAGATAGAAACTAAGTACATGCTTACATATATTCATACACTTACTTATACAACAAATCGATTTTTTAAGACTAAAAACAATCCTGTAATGGAATCCCTACATTCCTATAGATTGCACAGAAATAAATAAAAATACATAAAGTAGACTCTTTCTTCTCTCACTACCCTGTTAGGGATACAGGCTGGGGAACAAACGACAATCCGTTTGACTGACAAGTGTGTTTAAAGCGATCACGGACCGCAGCGGTGCGGTTTTGATGGCATCGGGGCATGCACGAAGAGAATTACAATACTTATATGCGTTTCGTATCGCCACGATACAGGCTGCGCCTTGTGTGGGGATCAATGATGTTTAGGATCATACTACCGCATTCACATTCGGTTTATACTTTTGTTTCTGTTCTAATTAATAGAGTCGAATTTCTAGTGTCATATTTTACTTTTTAAATATGTTTTTGGTACTGAAAATTAAAATCGTGAGACTGGATTTGCTGTACCTAATTATAAACTTTCGCTGTATGGCTAATATTTTTTTTCGTAATAAATTATTATATTGTTAAACTTTATTATATAAAAATTTGCACATCTATTACGGGTAGACATGTACTATGCATAATATCAGTCTGTGTAACATGTAATGGGGCCGTTCAAGTATTATTATAAGCAGAATTTTTGTAATTATTAATGGCCCTTATTGTGCATGACATTTCTAATGTGTAATGACAATCTGTAATATTATGTGCTCATGACAGCAAATAAATTAATGATGAGATTTGAGGAGGCGAAAGAAGTATGTAAGGACTGCAATAATTGGCGCTCCGTCCTCTCTATGTACAAGCTATATATATTCTGCCAGTTCAAGAACACATCGTCCACACAAGTGCCTGTAGCGAGGCGTGGCAGCGACGGCTCCTGGGACACGGCGCACGCGCCGCAGCGCAAGAAGAAGGAGAAGAAAGGAAAGAAGAATTACGACACGTATGAGCCGCCGGTCAAGGTGAGCGTGTGAGATCTAGCTTTTAGAAAGAATGGTTCCCATTTTAACAGATTTTTTGGTACTAATGTAATTTATTTTTTGACTGACCCGTTGGCGTAATGGTACGTCATCTACCTTCCAAGACTGGGCCCCTAGTTCTATTCCCGTTGAGACCAGTTAAGGAAATAAACTTTCCTATATTGGTTTGGAGTCTGGGTGTTGCTGTGAGCTCCTCCTAGGATTATCAATCGTACTGTCATAGTTTTGTACTGTATTTCGGGTCTGCGTACTGTATACTGTTGAAGAAATATATAGTACGCAAAAATACTATTTTTCAGTTGGATGGATCAATCTTGATTTTGCAATACTGAAACTATTAACAACTAAATTCGTCCATTTTTTAAATTTATGAACGCGCTTGATTATACCTTACGAGTTTCGACTGATGCGAAGTGTATGTATCCGAACGGGCCTCAGTTTCATAAGGTTTTGATCTATATTTATTTAATTTAATGCGATTAAAGCCTATGACACTTTTATTGTAGACAAAAACTGTTAAAAAATCAAGAAGTGCAAAAAAATATAGTTTTTATAAAAATAAATAAATAACAAATATATCCTTGTCCATGTTTTACTCTTTCCATAAAATCTATATCTTTTTGAAGTGTGTTATATTTTTTATAGCTTATTCTAAGAAATATTATAATCGGCCGAAGTAATGCTGGCAACCCTAGGTCCTTTAGTCATTGCGTGGTACACCTACGTTAGGCTACGTTATATTGGGCAGTGACGTATTTGACGTATATTTACACATTTGCCGCCAGTAGGCTATTCAAATTTTGCCGCCCCTACCGACCTCTGCAATTCGCTACTCTAGTTCACATTCAATTTTATTACAATTATTTTGTCAATGAAATTGTAAATAGACTTGTGCACTATCGTCCTAATTACCCTTCCCCGTACTTAGTATGATTGTGAACCAGGGGATCGATGTGTTAGTTCCTAGATTATTTTTACAACCCAGCGATTTAGTTAAAATCGCACAAGAAATAGTTTTAGCTAATAACATTTAGGTATATAAATAAGAATCTTTTTAATTTCTGTAAAACATAAAAAAAATTTTGGCCCTAAATTTGCCGCCCTTAAAATCTGCTGTCCTAGGCTCCAGCCTACTCAGCCTGCTGGTAAATCCACCACTGATATTGGAGTCTCGCAATGGTGTACTTGTCGGGAAAAAATCTGCTGACTATTCTTCTTGCTGTATCTTTCATTTAAAGTTATAGTATACTTTGTTTATTTATTTAACAGATATTCCAACAGCATCATAAAATAATACCAACATAAAGTTTAATGAATCTTACGACAGTATGTAACATTTTTACAGGAATATACAACACTTATAATTATTATAGAATAATGATACTAATTATACTAACAAAGAACTATAATATTTGAATTATAAGACTGTAAAAAAATTACATATTACAAATGGAACAAATTGCTATTAGGACTGGGAATCATCATTTGTGGAAATGCCAAAGGATTTGTACCAAGCGCACTTACGTCCGGGCGTGATATTTAGAGTTCACATGTCCGAAGCCATACTCAAGATGCAATATCGAAAGTACGTTTCTCATTCATTTTATTACTGCGACGTTAATTGCTGCGAACTATATAATTGCAATAGAATATTGAAGTTTAATTTAAAACGTTATCAAACGATAATGTCAAAAGCGCACTCGTATAGTATAGTGTGCGAGGAGAATTGTGAGATTTGAGGTGAAAGAATAGTTGCAAGGAACGCGACGCTTAGCGCTTCGTCCTTTTGACTACCCCGTCAGGGATATAGCGTGAGGATGTGTGTATGCATTTAATTCTTTATTTTAAAATTTTTGATAAATGTAATCATATCTTATTTGAATTCTATAAAACAATATTTTTCTAATGTCTTCTAACGACACGTTATTGATTAGGCTTTAATTCTAGATTTTTAAATGACATTTTATATTTATATATCTTTATAACTACATTTGCAAGCAAAAACTTTTTGACAAAAATATAATAGTTTTATTTATTTATAAAATCTCAAATAATAAAGGTTGAAATCATGGGTTGAAATATAATTGAAAATTTTTATAAATAACAAAATTAATTATAAGTATGCGACAATAGGTGGCGCTACAACTAATACATAATCATTTGTAAAATAGGTTTTTTACATTTACCCGCAGTTACGGTGAAGACAAAGACGAATCGGTAATAGAAGCCGATGTGGAGTACCTGAGGTTGACACGCAAGGTGATCAGCGACGAGATCACCAAGTTCGAGGATCTCAAATGGCTGATTAGCTGGTTTAATAACAGGTCCGAGCTGATACAGGAACATACGTGCAACACTCGATACTACGCTGTAGGTTAGTAGGATTTAAACTTTTACATTATTATCATATAAAGACTATAAATAACTCAATGTCGCACGAACAGAGATAAGCCTCAGGCGTCGTGTCCGAACAGCAACGGTGAGGTAATTTATCTGATTGGACGCTTTTATTATTTACCGTTGAACGTTTTTATCGCCATGTTTTTACCGTCCGAAATACAATAGGTAAGCAAAATGCTTCCCTATTATGTCGACGATAAAGACGCTTTTTCAACGTCCACAGAATGACGTCATCGGAAAATTATTAAAGCAGCCATTTACTAATCTGACTCGCGATTAGTAAATCCTATAAATGTAGTTCTTTATTTCCAAAAATTATTAATATTTTTTTTATGTCGAACTACCCGTTACCCGCCCGCTTCGCTGGGCTTAATTGAAAATTTTGTACCTAATGAAACATGGTGAAGGGTCTATAGAATTCAAAAAGTAGAAACCCCAAAACCATTTACAAACAATTGCGCTTCGAATGGTCAGTCCCGTACCGACACGTTCAGTAGTTTATAAGTGATTGTGTGACAAAAAGAAACATTTTCATTATATACAGGGTTAATTGAAAAATATTAATAACCTCTTAGTCCAAAATTCCTGTCATCATACCTAACAAGTTTTGTTCTATTTTTTTAAAAACTATACATTCGTCAAAAAATATTTGTTAAGTTTTGTTGTACTGTCTGAAACGTACTTACACTGTGTACGTATTCCAATGGTACACTGCAAGCAAACGCCTTAGCGCCGCGCTGTACGTGTGCCGCTTTAGCGAGCGGGTAGAGTAGGTGCCATTTTCAGAAACATTTAATGTATTTTTATTTTTGTATGAAAGAAAAAATTTATGAATCTTTAAAAGTCGTAGGACAAAAGTTATTGGGGATAATGTTTAGTACAAAATACTAAGGAGGTTATTAGTATTTTTAAATGAACCCTGTATAGATACATAAGTGGACACAGTTAATCCAAAGGTTACTTCGATAATTAAAAAGTTAACTTCGATAATCGTTAAAGCGTTAAATTTTCGAAAATTTAAGGCAAGTTAAAGTTAACCGTTAAAAATTAACCACCCAAAATTTATACTGCTTTTAGGCTGGGATACATAGGGGATACATATGATAAAAACAAGTGAGTAGATTAATTACTATTGGTACTGGTAGAATGAACAAATAAACACATTTATTTAGGTCTGCGATAACAATAACGTGGTATTAGTACAAAGCTATTTCCCATCGATCATAATTTTACATTAGGTGTATGTTGCTTTTCGTAAACATTCTCAACAACACAACAACTAGTGTTCCTGCTCACACTCACGCCATACCCTAGCATAACAGTTATAAATGCATACATACTCCCACGCGCACTTCTCATAAAGGCCAGCAGAGAACGGCAAAGGCCGCGGTAATGTTTACCCGATGGCTTTTAAGGGTCGGCGAAAAGAGACCTCGGAGCACTTCGCGCATATCGTTCACCATTCGATTCGTCGAACGTACCAGTGTGGTGTTTGCGTTTTTTTTTTTTCTTTATGGCATGGCGCACAGTTTAGCGCATTTGCCAATGTCAAGTATTAATAAAATCACAAGTAAATTAGTTTTTTCACAATCTAAAACTCCTCCAGTAAAGTGATAGTAGGCTTTACTGAAGTTATAAAGGACTTCTTGGAAGAGCGCGATAATTTCAGCTACACATGTTTATTTAGACCTACTCCTTTCTTTTCACTTGCACATAACTTTAAAACACAATATACTATCGCTTTTGTACTTTAAAACTCCCAAAAATGTAAAAAATAGAAAATCTAAATAAAATGACAACCTCACTTCTCCCGTTCCCGCCAAAAGTGTAATTCAAATAAAAGAAACGAACTAAAGTTAACGAAAGCTCAGTTTAACGCAAGTTAACAAGAGTTAAAAAAGTTAGTCCATTAAGCTAATTGTTAACTTCGTTAATTAACGCTTAACGGATTAACGAGTTAATCTCCACTTTTATATATGCTTGTGTCACATTGGTAGGCGTGCCTCCGACGATGTTCACGCACACGGAGGAGTACATGAAGCGCGCGTGTCTGTTCGACGGCGTATACTTGGACCACGTGCCGTACGTTGTGGGCGAGGACGGGTCGTTAATGGCCGCCGTGGCGCCATCGGTGCTGCATTGTGACGCGGCCGCCTGCACTTCCGTGCCCTTCGTCGACAGGTGCGTACAATAACACCCTTCGGCTGTGCCCTGCTATATACTCATAAGTTTTCTACTTCTCACATAGTACAAGTACGTTTGTTCATGCGAGAGATATTTTTGTATTTACGACGATGTGAAGAACGAATCAAAGACAGACAGTAGCGGTCGTTTTTGTGACAAGTGCTACCCAGACTAGCCCTGCAATAATTTTATCCATATTCGTCCAAAACATTGCAGTTGTGTGCGTACCTCAGCGCGTACGCATTAGCGTGCACACATATGAACCGCGTACGCGGGCTTTCTATGATTCCTACTGTTACATTTATAACACAGTACAAGTAAGCATACAGTATGCTATCTCGGCAGTGTCCTAGAGATAATTACCTACGGTCGTTTGGTACGTAAACGCGCAATAGGGCTACCGACTTGGACTGAATGTTTTTCTTGGGTTACTTATTTGATAATAGGTACTATATTAAATTGTCATATTATCTTTTCATTTTATATTATTGCAAATTTAATACGTTTTTATTTATATAATTTTACTAGTATTTTATATCTAGTTTCAAAAGTTTGTGAGTTAGTATGGTGGAAATGGACAAAAAAATGCTTTTTTATGTGCAGTATAATTAAAAATCAGCAATAAATTAACTAGATCATTATGATAATATATTTCCTACAAATTAGCAACAGAGAAATATTTCTGGTTTCGATATAGATGTATTCAAACATCCATACACTGAACATTGTGCTCGTAAACTTGATTGACATAATATTTAGTCAATAAATGCGCAGGAGCGTCTCATACCGTCCGACGGCAACCGCGGCGCGCTCGCGACTGTCGTATGTCGAGATATGTCGAGATTTCGAGCGCGTTGTTTGGGAGCGTTTGTATGAAGATAGCATACTGTATGCTTACTTGTACTGTGTTTATAATGTGATACGTGTCTTCTCATATCTCAACGTAGGAATGTCGGAAGCGCTGAAAAGTATCGATACATATCATATCGATATTTTTATTAAATATGGATATTGATATATCGAAAAAATAATATCGATATATCGGTAAGATTTCATAACCATTTGAACGTTTCATTTAATGTTAGAATAAAACGTATTTAGTTTCAATTGCATATTTAATAAGTCTAGTGCTTACATGCTGTATTTCAAGATTTTCATATTTAATTTATTTCGTATTTTGAATGTATTTAGTAATTAAAGTCCTACTTATAGATTAAAAAAATATCGTATTTGATACATTTTCGATACTTGACATTTTACATCGATATATCGAATAACAATATATTGTCTGATAATATCGATATATCAAAAAAGGAATATCGATATATCGATATGTTTTCACCATCCCTAATCTCAAGTCCTGTTCGTCCCGCAGCGTGATGTTCGACGAACGGTTGGCGCGCAGTAACGTGCGCACTGTGACGCGCTGCCAGGCCAGTTGCCGCGCGCACTGCCGCAACGACGCCGACTGCCTCAAGAGGTGCTCGGACCGCTGCCTGCGCTCCGACTGACCTCTACTGTCCACCGTCACCGCTGGGCCATTACTCGCCTTGTTGTACATATTTACGACACAGTCGCATCTGAGGGTGGCACTTCTCACATGGCTATTCCTGTTCGTACCGTATTCTAATAGCTTCCGCTATTTTAGAGAACCTCGGAGTAAACGAAAAGGGGATTTGATCGATTTGATTTCGTCAATTTTATGTCATACTTTAATCAAATTATCTATTAGTTGCTACGACGATGATTAGCTGTCTTTTATTTGTAATATGGTTTCTGGAAGTCCTCCTTTTCCTCCACTCCTAGAGGTTCTCCGAAATGACGGAGCTCACACAAAATGGTAAACAAAAATACCAGTGTTGTCATTATCAACATAAAAACCCAAATTTAAAAAAGAAACAAAAGAGAATTAGAAAATATCAAAAATTACATTGATAACGTCTCAATACAATTGAAGAAAAAAGCTTTCATATAATTTAAAGCAAAAACGCACTGTCCCTAGTAATTTCGCTACCCACTGTATTTGCGTGTTTGTCTTGTTCGTGCAAATAAAACAAATATAGACAAATAAGTCTTCCTCACATGGTCGTCTTTGAACAAATAAGCCAAATACACGAAACACCAATAGCCATGTGAATGCCATCTTGAAGCGAATATAGTTGTTTCAAAATAACATAATCACTTTTTATTTCAAACCTTGTATTGTATAAGAACTAGACCGACTGTTAAAACTGTAGACTGTCTCCCTCGATCATGCTGTAATATGCCTGTGAAGACTTCTACTAATAATATAAAATCATTTATCAAATACCATTTTTAAAATTATGATCTGTTGATTCGTTATAGCAGGGTCCATCATAGACGAATATTGAAACATTATGCGTTCCTAGTTTAAATATTTTTAAATGAAGATGTGGGTACAGGGGAACAAGGAAAAACAATAAGTGGTTTTGCAACAGTGGTTCTCAAACTTTTTGACAACGGAGCGCTTTAATACCTAAATATTTACCTGAGCCTAAAGTAAGCAAAACTTGGTTTTATATTTATTCTATAGTGAAAATTTTAATTTAATGTTAGTACATTGAAAATTTTACAAAAATGGATACATTCCAATATACCTTATCGATTATACTGTAAACGGATTAAATCGAAGGTACGTATGAATTTGTAAAGGGTGGAGTTTGTTGAGTAGACATTATTTGGGACTTCGCAATTATATGGGACTTCGAAATTGTTTGGGACTTCGCAGAGTCCTTGCGGAACCATGGAACTCCGCGGTTACGCTTGAGTATGGCCGATCAACAGTATGAAAACAATAACATTAACTTTTTTCCACTGATCAAAACTATTCAATTAAAACAAATTGAATTGAAAGTATTAAAATTTCTTCAGTAAAAATGTGACCTAGAGATGTCAAAGTAACACTTTCCATACTTGGTATATGTTGTCAGTCTTTTTGCAACTCCATTATTTATTAAATATGATACTCTTTCTATCTTCTCTTTCTCTTTTAAAAGATCTTTGTAAATGATAAACATTTGTAATTTTAAAATTTATTAATATTTTTACATGTACATAACAATTATTAAATAAAACGTAATACATTTCACAACAACAACATTTAAATATGGACATTAGTATATTGCAATAATTTAATATAATTATAAGGCATATCACACTAACCGACAGAGTCTGCTATCTTGATTCACATTATGGCTCATGACACAGAACTAATAACTAAAGACGTATCGGATCGTTCATTGCAGACATGGAGCAGTATTTAAACAAGAGGCCGCACTCTGAAGAGGTAGCTGAAGCCGAGAAATTTAATCTTGATATATCTCTATACGTATACCCCTCCAAACCTCCATCTCGTTTCATCTTTTGCTGTCGGTATATCTATATATAGCAATCTCTTTGAGTAACGTTTCCTGTAGGATGAGTACGTCTATATTGTGGGAATGCACGAATTCGATAATTTCTGCTAACTATTTACGTACGCCCTGGGCGTTGAAAAACGCGACGGCTAACGAGCGCGGTTTGATTCTCGCCTGTGAGGCGAATCATTTTACGTTAAACGTACTAATCGCGCTCAGCAAGCGCTCGTGGCGGGTAATGAGCTGGAGACGTGATCCCCAGTCATTGCCGACCTCGCGCAGGGACTTGGCTATCCTAACCTCATTAACATCGAAAGTAGAGGCGAAGTCGCACCAACGCCTAGTACTCCATGAAGCCGGTCGCGTCGCTAGTCGATGCGCCACTGACGGCGCCGAACGGGCTTGGGTTTGGGACGCCGCGGCCTTGCGGGCCGCTACCTTCCGCCCCCCGCGCTTCTCCGTCCGTTTGCGGTTACTCCGCGGGGCCTTCGGACATCCGCGATAATTCACGGGATGCCCGACCTGCCCGCAGAGAACGCATTTCCGCGGTTCGTCACAGGGGGTGGGGCGGGAGCAGTCCGCAGTGCCGTGATCACCCGCGCATTTGACACAGCGTGGGTGGACGTGACAGTTGCGGGCAGAGTGCCCCTAAAGCTGGCAGCGATGGCATTGCCCGATCTTGTCCTTCCTATGAGGGGCTGCGAAGGTGAGGAGAGATAGCTGGCAGACGGTTTTCACTACCCCTCCCCACTCCCTTCGGCAGAGCGGTCCGTGACTACAAGTACAAGCTTGTAAGGGACGCGCGGTGAATTGCGTTTGTAAAGGCGGTGGACCTCATGGGCGGGAATGCCCTGCGCGCGGAGGTCGTTGAGGACGGCCTTATCAGGGAGCATCGTCGGAAGTCCGCGAATGACCACCCGGAGTGGCGGTCTTCGTCTAACGCATAGGTATAATAACCTATTTTCCGCTCAAGAAGTGGAACGGTGAGCTGCCTAAAGTCGTCAACTGTCTGCACCTGCACCTTGATGCCGGTGCCTAAGAATTTGGCGTGCAGGAAGTTGATCTTCCTGCGTGAGCTCAAGGCGAGCCACTGGTACTCATCTCAGACGAAGATGGGTGGGTGAGCCCTAGTCTTGGGCGCGACGGCCGGAGCAAGCTGCGCGCCCGATGTCGAGGCCTGAGGCGGCGGCTTGAGACGGCCGCGGAGACGTAGCAATAGGCGCAGCAAGCGGGGGAAGGTTGCGCGCCCGAGGTGGAAACCGTAGCTTGAGGAGCAGGGGCAACGGCTTGAGAAGGCCGCGGGGGAGAGGAGTCGAATTTCGTGCCCGATCTTGGCCCTAATGGCCTTAGGCGGAGGAGTCGGCACTGACTCGGAATCGCATGGAGAAGTCGTGCGCTTCCTTTTGCCAGCGACATTGCACCAGCCACCGGACTCTTCGGCGTCCATCGCGCTCTCCGCGTCGAGAGCGTCGTTTTCGGCGGTCGAGGATACGGAAGCGGTGTCCATCTCGTCTTCCCCCGAGGAGGAGGAGGGCAAGGGGGACGCCGACGAGGCCGTCGAGGTCTTCGGCTTTCGCTTCGGCCTCCGCCTCGACCGCGACCTCCAAGCCCGAAGAGTTTACGGCATCCTGCAAGTCGGGACGCTCTAGTCTAGTGCGACTATCACATTGTGATAGAACGTGGGGGTTTTTCTTTATTAATAATTTAATTATTGGGCGCATAGATCTTGCATATTCCGCGTCGTCTAGGAGATAGATGTCTTCCATGGTGTTGGAGTGCGCCATGGTGTGTAATGGATGTAAACCTATTCCTCCCTATTATTAAAAACTAGGAACCTAACTTGAACACGAACAAGCGTCCGGCCGGTGGAAGCGTAGCGAACTCAATGTCTTACTCACCTAACCGCACCGAGACGCCTGTCGCTTCCGGTTTAGCTCTTCCCTGAAGGGGAAGCGTGGCCCACCGGAGCAACCACGACCGGGTGGGTTGGCACCGTTAGGATACCCCGGTCGCGAAAAAACGACTAAAAAATGTAGTCGTAGACGGGATGTTCACTAAAAACAGTGACTGCCCACCTTTGCGAACCGCAATGATAATTGCGTGCGAGTGTCGTCCGGTACGCAACGCGATATCGACGCGGAGGTCGAAAACGCGCGCGAAAATTACGGTTGTTAAGCAATTACGGCGCGCTGAGAAGCGCGCTCGCCGAGCAACCGCAATATTGACTCACCCGCTACGTAGCGAGCGAGAGTAAGCCTTGCGAATGAAACTTACAACAGCACGTAAACTCTAACAAGTCCGAGCAACGAAATAAGTCAGTATATCGCAATTTGCGATCGAAGATATCGCACCGTATGAGTGGGAAATTGGTGAATTTATACCCTTTCACAATAACCTTTTATACTAGTAGGTGTATTTCCGTGTTATTTCCAAGTGCTAGAAAGAGACAGAAATGAAACGTTAGTGTTCAAGGGTTACTCGAGATCATAAATTTGTCTTCGACTACTTTTTCAGAGTACGGTATCCAGCTAGATTCAAAGATTCTTGGTTACAGAACACTATTTCGAAGCGAAGAAATACGGAAGGCACACGAAGTCGAGCGAAACGAAAGTGAGCTCTCGCACGCTACGAACGTGCGAGGGAGACAGAGTGAGAGGTTGGTGGTCATACTCTAATGAGTTCAGTAGTTTAAAAGACACAGACAGTAATTTAAAATTTGCGTATCATACAGTTGAGAGATTTCGAAATAGGAATTTAATGGGTTTTAAAACAATACGTCAAAATATGACGTCAGAAACTCAGTGTCATTGCGCAGTGCTAGATAGACAGAGATAGAGTTTATCAGATGTGAATCTCTAGTCCGTCCCAATGAGTAAAAAAACGAGTGCCCTCAGACCAAATGAAGTGAAATTCTGAAGTACCGTCTTGTAGTACCGCAATTCTTACATAGTTAACAATTTATTATTCGTATAACTACCTACGAAAAAACCGACAGCAGATCGGAGATTGGTGACGTCACAATTTCATACAAAATATCATTAAATAATGATAACCAATTGGAGCATAATATCATCTTACTTCTCCAAACAAAGTTCCATCTGCACAACCACAGAACAACTATTAATTTGTGCCCTTTGAAAAAGGTATTCAATACCAAGTAGTATCAATACTTTCATCTCTATCATCGAATTGTACAGTACACTAGAAAATAGTACATCAAAACAATAATAGTGTCCCTACGCGCTGACAGAGTGCGGCGTCAGAACTGCCGCATCGCCGTAAGTGAGAATGAGACAGTGCTATCGTGTCGTCACTCCGAACGGGCAAGACCTACTCACATAACAATACGAATAATAAAATAAGTTTAATTCATAAAAAATAAAACTCCATTCTACCATAAATGCATTTCAATTTTGCAGTGTAATAATAATATGAGCATAAATTTTTTAATTACTTATTGTAAAAGCATTATACAACGTTATGTCGAAAGGATGAGTTGAAATTTAATCTTGAATTATCTCTATACGTATACCCCTCCAACCCTCCATCAATTTTCATCTTTTGCTGTTGGTATATATGCTATATATAGCAATTCTATATACAAGGTTATTTCAAGAGGATGTGAAAATACGAAAGGGTATTAAAATACTCATGACAACGAAAAAGTTGCGTTCTAGAACTTTGCCAATAGTCAATAGTTCTAGTGTAGCTGTTTAAGCCTCAGTTTCAGTCCAGCTTAACGCCGATGTCCAGCTCAACAGCTCGCTGCAAGCCATGCGACTATTCGCGCCAATGTGAATACGTCTATACAAGTTAGTTAAAGCAATCGGCCTGAGCGAATCGCATCCCACGTCCCGCGCGGGTTTCGCTTTGAGCACAGCTTACCACCTCAAAGTTAAAAAAAAATAAAGGTGAGCCAACCCTAATATCAGCGTTTTTACGTCGCTAGCAAAACTGGAATATAGGCTTCGATCACAAATAAAGAACTAGAATCAGCCATTCCCCAAGTGGGCGATAACGCCCCCTTGTGGGCGCTGCAGGCCTAAAGGGGGGCGGTAAGAGATCCAGAAAAAAAAATGGGGGCGTTGTGTAGAGGCTTGGGGGGTGGTTTGTAATTTCATTTAGCTAGGAGGCATCTTAGACAACGACTGCATGAGCTCTCGACTCAGTACACAAAATAAGTTTGGGAACCAGTGAACTAGATGCACAATCTCCTGTAAAATCTAAACAAATTATTGTCCGAATTGACGTATATCTTTTTAACACCGTATAGTATTATCGGTAACATTGCGTTAATCTAAAGTAGACCTTACTGCCAAACCATAAGGTTATAAAAGCTTGTAAACGATTCTTGCAAGACATTGAAACGATGTTTGTAAAAAAATATTTAAAATGCAATCTTACGTCTCGTGCGTAAAGTATAATTCACATAATCTGTGACTCACTAAATGTGCACTCAAATACTTATTTGAGCGCACATTTGGTTCGGAGATTTTTTGAGCGTTGATTGTGTATCTAGTTTTTTATTTGTGATGGAAGAATATAGGGCAAAATGATAGGCATCAAATATGACATTCTATTCTAAAGAGGAATTGCTTAGTATATGTTGATTATGATCGAATGTCATGAAGACTTCTAAATAAAATAACATCGTTAAATATTTAAAGGAGTAATTAATTGTACATAATAACTGGCGACGAGGATAGGATATAATTTAATTTACAAATCTTCATGACATTGAAGAACATTGTCATTTCCATGTTCAAGAACCATCCTACCACTCAACCTCACTCAAATGAAAATGTACTACCTATCAGAAATTTCTTACCTGGTGATAGAGTGCAGGCGAGAAACTATAGTAAAATTGGGAAAAGATGGGTGTTTGCTACCTTGACTCAACGTCTCGGAAGACTCCATTATGCTGTGCAGACCGACGAAGTATTGCACTGGACATGTTACTTGGACCAGCTCCCACCAGCGTCTCTGGTGGCGCAGCCAGGAATTGTCAAGAAGGCGTGTCACATATGACATTCTATTCTCAAGAGGAATTGCTTAGCAACTGTTGATTATGATCGAATGTCATGAAGATTTGTAAATAAAATTATATCGTTAATTACTTAAAGGAGTAATTAATTGTACATAATAATAGGGTTGTACAGTTTTTTTCAGTTTAAATAAATGTTTTTTTTGTATGGAAAACGAAATAAACCTATCCTGTAATACGTTAAAACCCCGGCGGATTTATACCCCCTTTCACAATAACCTTGTATGAATACTTTAAACATGAAATGAAGTAAGATACGCTACGCTGTTCACTGCACAAGCGTCAAATTGAAAGTGAGCTAGGTGTGGTCCCCGGAGCCTCAGTTGAGCGGAACGTAGCGATTTTTTCAAACACTCTAATCAAGTGCTTCATAGGTATCGTTAATCGGTATCGATACTTTGATAAGTTTACTTTAGTTCGGTTCAAATAGAAAACCTGGGGCTGCAGTCCCGACATAGCGATTATTTTCATAAACTACCGATCGATAAAAATAACGACAAAAATCGCTTGCCATAACGATAAGCACGAACACTTTGCGAGCTGTCAAATTTGATAGTAAAAACATTATCAGCAATCATAAAGTTGACAGATTCGATATAATTCCAATCACATTCGATAGTTTTAATATAGAGACTTTCAAAAATCGTTAAAAATTAATCGTTATGACTTATCGACCGAAATCGGTCGTAAAGCGATCGCTATGTCGAGACTGCAGGGGCTGGGGGCCTAACCAAGTGACTCAAATGTCGTAAACGCTAGTGGAATGAAATAACAAATATCGTGATCTATAGTACTGAATTTTAAATTGGTAGTCGATCGTTTAATTTCCTATTAAATCAAAAGCAAAGTAAAGTTTGAAAACCGGCATATAAAGCGTAGCCAAATGCCACTAATAGCAACAACGCCAAGCGTTTCAATTGCACGCAGCGTTTGCCACTTGTCTAGCCGCTCTGCCCCTGCACTCTCGACATAGATAGCGATTGCTTTACGATCGATTTCGGTTGAAGTCGTAACGATTAATTTATAACAATTTTTGAGTCTCTACATTAAAACTATCGATTGTGATTGGACTCATATCGAATCTAACTGTCAACTTTACGATTGCTGATAATGTTTTTACGATCAAATTTGACAGCTCGCAAAGTGTTCATGCTTATCGTTATGGCAAGCGATTTTTTTCGTTATTGTTATCGACCGGTAGTTTAAGAAAATAATCGCTATGTCGAGACTGCAGCTCCAGTATCGAGTAGGTACCGATATTTTCAAAGTTTTGTGTATCGATATTTGATTAAAATTGTATCACAGTACCGTAGCACGTTCTACGACGCTCGTAGCACACGTAGCGCGTTTACATTCGCTACGCTTGCGCGGCCAGCGTGGCCGGCTGGGCGGGTATGACTGGCGCGGCGGGTTCGGCGGGTACGGAGGCGGCGGGCACGGCGGGTACGGGGGCAGCGGGTACGGCGGGTACGGGGGCTTCGGCGCCAAGAGTGCCCGCTAGATAGTTGCCGCTCTGGCGGCCGGGCCGTAGCCGCGGCACTATTACGCCGTGCTGTTTGCTCAGGTGTTTCTTCCAGTAGCAGCGGCGAGTGAAACACGCGTGACACACCTCGCACTCGAAACTGTAACAACGGCATAATATACACTTTCAAATAAAAATTGATAAACACTGAATAGTGAAAAATTTATAATTCCATAATTGTTCTCACAAGAATGGACCGAATGGTTGGTAAGACGGTTCTCCTGTATCACCTAATTCGGATGTCCCCATACTGTACTGCATGAAAAAACATTTTATTAAATTTGACCAACTTCTGCTGTGCAGATTTTTTTCTTCCCGTACAATGAAATGATGCCTACATGATACTGAGTCGATCCGCATTACAAATAATGCCAAATTTAGTAATTTCTATAGACATCTCACGCTTAACCAAAAATGTATAAATCCAAAATTGTTTTCACAAAAAATGATGGATTAGTTCCTAATACGATACCCCTGTATCTCTTATGGATTCGATTTGCTCATACTCTCCAAATTAAAAAAAACACTACATATACAAATATTGCTCGTATAACAATATAGGATGAAGCGGCCGCCTTTTATAATTTATCGTTGAACGATTTTATCCCCACGATGTTACCGTCCACGATGCTTTAGGAAACCAAAATGTATGTAGTTGTATGAATACGCTTTTAAGTTTCCGTCGACAATGTAATACCATGGACGTTATCGTTGACGAAAAACCGTCTTTTCCGCTACACAATAGGGAAGCATTTTGCTTGCCTATTGTATCGTGGACGAGAAATTCGTGACGATAAAATCGTTGAACGATAAATAATAAAAGCGCAGCGCTCAGTGTCCCGACTTTACCGTGGGGTACCGTAAACTTAGAATATACTGGCGTATAGACGAACATAGAGCTCGTTGACGCGTTACGATTATTAATTTTTCAATGTCATCTATGGATTGGATGATTCCCTTGATATTGCGATATGTAATATCTCAATCACATACAGAACACGTAACCATTATTAAAAAATACAGTACTTTGAAATAAAATAGAAGTAACACAAAATAATAAAATAAGTCAACAGTGTCACTCACTGTGTGACGACTTGGGACGACCTGTCGTTAAAAACGGGTTACAATAGCGTCTCGTTCGCTGTCCCTTTCCTACTCGTGCCACTATCACAAAAGATTACATTCTCACTCGCACTCTTACTACGTCTAATCCAGTATATACTAAATTTATGTGCGGTACGATATGAGCTCTGACCGGTACCGTTTGATGTTGTTATGCGAATCCAGATGTCGGTTCAACTTGGTGCGGTCGTAGAAGCTCTTAGCGCAGAGCTCGCAGCGGTACCGCCGCAGCCTCTCATGTCGCCGCCGGATATGGCTAGTCAGGTTCGACAGCGTGTAGTATGATAGTGAGCAGAACTCGCATTGGTACAGCTTTATACCTGGCGGTTATACACGAAGTAGTGGATAGCGGTGGATGAACAAACTAGTTCAATCAACGGCTATCTTGCCACCTATCTACAATCAGTACAGTATGATTTGTTTTACAAATAAAATTAATTAAATAATTTAAAACATACAGCCATATTCATAAAAGCCTGTTAAACTTCGAATAATTATTTATTATTTAACTAATCAATGTCTTAACAGTTCTTTAAGTTTTACTAGTTAAGTACACTGAGTAAGTAATCAGTGCGTTTTAAGTTAAGTACACAAAAGATATAATTCGCTGACAATTTCTGTCACATATTTTTTTTTAGTACGGCAGTCTCCCTTAGGAGAAAAGGTAAAGGGATCTGTGCCCATATAACCGATGTCTTCAGTGATAAATATTATAGATAAATTCTTCATATTATTTCATTAAAATGTCGGCGTAATACATTTTAATTGTTTCTTGGAGTTTCTGGCCACAAATATATTAAAGCAGCCTTTCTAGTAGGATCCGCTGAGGAGGACTAAGCCACTAAAAATATCTCACCATCAATATACTAAATAAGCACTTATTTCAACAATTTCACATAACAGTACAACAGCGTAGATATTGGGACGGAAAACTATGCCAAATTTACATATCAATATCCACTAGAAACCATTCGCAGAAAATAAAAATAAACGCCCAACCGCTCTCCATAAAATATCGCCAAAAACTCTGTCAAATATTAAAATTAAAGACCCTCGGAATAAGAATAATAATGAACGAAGCAATAATGAGCTGCCGCTCTTATCACCGTGTGTTAAACTTCGATCACAAATATATAACTAGATTCACAATCCTCTATAAAATTCGAACAAATTATTGTCCGAATTGACATATACATTTAAAATATCGTATAGTATTATTTTAAAATTGTGTTAATTTAAAGTAAACTTTATTGTCAATGCATATAAAGGTCGTAAAAGCTCGTAAAAGATTCTCCCATGGCATTGAAACGACGTTTGTTAACAAAAATATATTTAAAATTCAATCTTACGCTTCATGCTTAAAGTGTAATTCACGTAATTTATTTGTATCGCTATTTACGTCATTATAATTTGTTACTTGAAAATGACAAGGATAAGACACATAGAAATTATAATGTTAGACAAGGAATAAGATGTTGCATGTCAGGCAATGACATATTCAGACGCAATGTAAGAATAGAGAAGGGAGGGAGCAGCATTGTTACACAATTATTCATATATTTTTATTTTTGGTTCTTCGATCACAAATAATAATTCACAATTTTCTTTAAAATCTAAATACATAATTACTGTTAGAATTGATATATAAATTTTGAACATCGTACAGTATTATCGGTAATATTGTTTTAATTAAAAGTAGACCTTAAAGACATAAAGTTGTAAAAGCTCGTTTAACGTTTAGATCCTTGTAAGAAATTGAAACGAAATTTGTCAAAAATTATTTACATCATTTTGGTTTGTGACGTGGACGTGATAAGGATAAGACATAATATTTAGATTATAAGGCGAGACAAGGAAGAAAATGTTGGATATCAGGCAATGACATAATCTAGGAATACAGAGTGAAGTCGCAATAAAGTGTTGACATTTTTTTATTTTTCAATGAGAAATTGTATGCGAGTCATCATTTAATATATACATACATACCATCACGCCGTATCCCTAACGGGGTATTCAGAGACATATATCATGACTAGAAATCTTAATTTTGATGAAAAACAATCAAAGGATCTAAAATCTTAGTTTCAAACGATTTAGTGGCAACGTTAATCTTCTAACAACGCCACAATACAAATAATAACTTACTGTCAAATAGAAATGCAGTGCAGGTTTAAGTAAATATGTAATATTATGTAGCCTATTTAAGCCTTTCGCTGTGGTATATTCGTCACATTCTAAAAAGTGATCAGAGCAAACTACGCTTCGTTCATTTAGTATGAAGTATTCATCGCATTTTTGGCGTGCTACTATAGAAGTATTTTTCACATCGAATAGGATCACGAGGAAAGCTATAATTTTTTTATATGTTCGAGAAAAATGTTGCAATAACTTGCAGTGTTTACAAAAGAATACATAATTACATAAATTACATTAAAATTTATAATTAGCAGCAAATTCTATACTACCAGTCATAATTGAAATTTCAACACCAAAAATATATTTAAAAAAATAAGTGTAAGAATAAAAACTCTATTCTATAATTTTAGAACAAGAGATAAAAGTATAATCCGAATAAATGAAATAATAATGCGGTAGTATGGTTCTCAGTGTCTTATTCACGATCGTATAATTAATGTATTATGTAGCTGTCATTTGAAAAATATTATTATGAATTTAATAAAAAAGAGCTATATAACGTTATTATTATAACGAAATACAGAACACGTAAATAAAATAATCTTAATTACTTACCGAAAATAAGAAACGCCATCTTTTTTTAACGTTCTAGACGTGTTATTTTTACAATTCTTGAAGGAGCACTTTGTCATATTTCCTTTAGTGTTCACAAATTACTACTAAGACTGAGTGCGCTAAAATTCTCATTTCAGCGCACATTTGGTTCGGACGTTTTTGGAACGCTGATTGTGTATCTTGTTATATATTTGTGATCGAAGGTGTCCAACGAGTTTTCATGTCTCTGTTCTTCATTTGCGTAACCACAAGTAAAACAGTGAGCGATAAGCAAGTTTGGTAACCTCGTACTGTCGGTGTAATTCGTGTCAGCTCATGACTGGCTGACGGTCAAAACATTACAGTACTGAAATATTTATTTGCAAAATACTCAAAATACTAAAGTGTTTTGACTACAAGTATTCATTAAAATAAAAATATGTCATGTTCAGGTATTGTTGTTCGGTGGCCCTTCCCTAGTCATGCACATTAGTACAAGTCTAGAATCTCGCACCAATGAAATAAGGACAAGAAGCAAAAGCTCCATCCGTTATGATCTTATGATCCATGGTCCGAGGACAGACACAAAGTTTAGATGTATGACACATTTCTTGTGCCAAACTTACTATTAAAAAAGAAGTTGTTTAATCAAATGCTTTAATACTGCCATTATCTGAATACATACAGGAATAATACCTATTCTTGAATCGACTTTTTTTCTTTCTTTATGGCATGGCGCACAGTTTAGCGCATTTGCCAATGTCAAGTATTAATAAAATCACAAGTAAATTAATTTATTCTTATCGTAAAACTTCTCCAGTAAAGTGATAGTAGGCTTTACTGAAGTTATAAAGGACTTTTTGGAAGAGCGCGAGAAGTTCAGCTACACATGTTTTTTTAGACCTATTCCATTCTTTTCACTTATACAGAACTTTAAAACACAATATACTACTATCACTTTTGTACTTTAAAACTTCCAAAAATGTAAAAAATAGAAAATCTAAACAAAATGTCAACCTCACTTCTCCCGTTCCCGCCAAAAAGTCTTGAATCGACTTGTATTTCATTTATTTTAACATATTTGTTGATAAAATAGTTTATTTAATAGAGAAGTTATTTGAGGATGTAATTCCATTCCAGGTATATGTTCAAACAACAGTTCAAATTAACTGGCCAGTTCATGTAAATACAGGACGGTGAATGTGTTTCTGCATGATGGTGTGTGTGTGTGTATGTGTTTGTGTGTAAGTGGGTGCGTGTGTATATACCGGCATGTATCCGCAGATGCTTGATGAGGTCGTGGCGATGCCAGGTGCGGTAGTCGCAGTGCTCGCAGCCGAACTGCGGCGGTAGGTGCGACTTCACGTGGCTGTAGTGGGACGCGCGGTGTACGAAGCTCTTGCCGCACACCTGGACCGGAAGTGCCGCCATGTTAGTACGCGCGGATGAGAATCGGGCTATAATGTAGTCATATTGAACTAGCGACCCTACTTGAACGACCGAACTTGAATAGATCGCAAGACGCATGTGAATAAAGGCTGATATAAAACTTGATAGGCCGTGGATTTCACTTTACATTGGTTTGTTTCATTAATTCTTAATAATAAAAATGCGAACAAAAAAGGGCATACTTTCAATCACATATGTGGAACAGAAACGAAGTGGTGTAGCTTGGAACCATGGAAATACATTCGCAATTGACACATTTTAAAAAAACAACAAAGAAAGTCGATGGCAGATATGCCCAGCCGACCGTCACGGCATGGCCAACCAGGCGTACGGCCCATTGGACATCTTCCCGGTCTGACTTATGGAGAAATCATGCATGGTCAATACAAAAAAAAATATGGACTACTAACTATATCGCAATAACTTAATTAAATGATAGGTTTGGGTAATAATAACCTAAATAGTGATGTCCTGGATTGTTAAAAATGTATATCAATTATTTATGTGGGTAACAGAAATATTAAGATAATTTGTAATTGGTCTTCCTACAGCATAAGTAATACATAATTAATATTATTGTATTATTATATTACTATTAATTCTACATAATATCAGGGCTATGTGTTTCCTAAATAAAGATAAATAAAACAGGTTTACTAGAACCACTTTATAGATAAAAAAGTTTTTAACCTTTACTTGGGTTACAAGCCCTGATTTTCACGGATTTATGGAATAATATCATATATCTTAAATTATGTGATATCCACCTCACATATCCAATTGTCCTTTGAATGTGTACTCTTCCTGTGCTGGTCACTCTCTTCTCTGTTCTTAAAGCTCATTTTACATGGCTCACAGTACAATCTTCTAAACTTCATTTTTTTCATTTTCTTTGGGTATTCGGTCTTTTTGTATGGACCGCGTTTTTTTCTTGTCTTCTTTGGTGATTGTTCCAACTTTATTTCATTCCTGGAAAGAGTATACTGTTTTTATAATGTTTTAAAACCTTTTAAAAACATGAAATATATAAAATGTTTAAAATATGGACAAAATAATGGTTGGCTGGGCCTAATTTAGGGAAAGGATGGGTAGTCTTGAGTGAGTCAGTCGATTCACTTTCGAGATTGTTCAGTATCATTTGCGGTTATTAACTAAATTAAAAAATTTTTTTTTTCTACTACCTTGAGAAAAAAGTTCCATTTCACACTCGAAACTAGTTTCAAAAATCTAACATTATGGACCCCGGTGCGTAATGACTAGGAGAATGATACCGACCAGTTATTAGCGCAGGCTGACAGATTGGCGCGCGTTTACAGAATAACACTGGCCACTGTGCGCTGGGTGAGGTCATTATACAAGACATACGATTTGGCGGGAAAACATGGCGAATTTTTTTGAGTGAATCTGATGATGAATTAATCAAAGTCAAAGTCAAATCAATTTATTCAAGTAAACCCAATTAAAAGGTATTTTTGAACGCTAAATCTACTTTAGTTAGGTTCAAAGAGAAGAGAAAAGAAAACCTGGATACTGAGAAGAACTGACAAGAAATTCAGCCAGGTATAATTTTTTCAACATCATGCATCGGACTTTCAGGTAGTAGAATAAATATTGTGTGTATTGAGTACAAAATTACTTTTCCTATCCTCGGAATGAAAGCTTTAGCTTCTAGCTTCCTTCCTCGGGTAACAAAAATCGTTATTTTGTACTATACGAAATATACTATATCGAACTAACCAATAAGTACAAAAAAAATAGTTGTTCGACCCATAAATTCCACTTAGTAACACCTGAGTCCTATAAAAGCTATTTTATTCATTTTAAGCTATACATACATATACACAATATAGTACAAATATATTGCTAACCTGTCTTTTTCTACCACATCTTTTAGCTTAAGCCTACTACTTTTCCGCACTGAATTCTCCAGAACTCCATCAATCAGTTCAACTTTCAACTCATTTTTAATTTCAATATTGAATTTCGTTTCATTGTTGCAAACATATGGAGCATCTTCATATTCAACACTTATCTCAAGCGGTTCCTTTTTTATATTTGCACTGAGAGATTTCTGGAATGTCTCATCAGCTAGTAGACATGATCTCTTGAATTTAACCGCAGTGGATAGATCAACTAAGCACCCATCACATATTTTTGATGGCAGACTTACTTCTTTTGTGAACTGAAAATTAAGGAATAGTTACAATAAGAGCCCTCATCTATACTAACATTATAAAGAGGTAGAACAGTGTTTGTTTGTATGTTGGGGGTAATCTCTGGAATTACTAAACCAATTTAAAAAATTCTTTCACAATGGACAGCATTATCCGTGTCTAAGATAGGCTATAATTTTTAAATCATAAAATTTAAAACTTTCTACTGAAGCGAAGCGAGGGCAGATTGCTAGTAAAATATAAATATTGACTACCAGAGCAATTGCTGCTAAGTCCTTATGTATTTGTAACTGTAAATATGTGACTAATATCATCGCTTTGGAGACCAAATGGACCTATACCACACAACTGATTTTTTGAGAAAATAACTTTACATAAACATTGCCGCATGTAAAGAACATTTTACTTTAGTATTCAAGCTACTACTGCTTAAAAATTGATATAATTTTACAGGAAATGATTGAAAATTGCATGAATATGAATAATAACTTATCTATAGCTAAACTATAACAATTTCGGAATTATGTGGCTCAGAACTATTGACCTACACTTTTTTCATAACATATTTACATACACCTATTATCCAATACAATCTTTCAATTTTTTATGATAGATTGGTTACCCTTAACTTTATGTCAACAAAAGTGTGACAAACCTATTGACATCCAAAGCGATGACGTTATAGAGTTGAATGACCACTGACGGAGGCTGACAGCCTGTCTGTAACCAGCAGATGTCCCCTCACAGTATCAATTTTTTTTATATCAAGCTCAATCACATGTTTCTCTTCATAATCAACCAGCTACTCACCCAGCTTTGTATGAATGCCTACAGTATGTTCAATAATATAACTTTCAAATACTTCACTTAAGATTTGAAATTTAAAAATACTTAAATAACATATATATTATTACTTGTGACAAAAAGAGCTATTTATTTTACGCCAAATTTGAAGTAAATATAAGGAAAATAATTGTTTTCTCATATAAACTTTTAGTTAAGGGAAAACCTAGCACTGTTGTAAGTCAAAGCAGAGAACTTTTACAAATTTTCTAATAAATTATTATTGGTCTAGTAAAATGCAATTAAACAATTAAAGATCGTTACAGGACGAAAAAATTCAATACCTTGATTTTGTAAGGGCTCACTATTCATACATACATACATATAATCACGCCTCTTTCTCGTAGGGGTAGGCAGAGACCACTTCTTTCCACTTGCTACGATCCTTACATACTTGTTTCGCTTCGTCCACTTTCATTATTCCCTTCATACATGCTCTTCGGTTTAGGGTACTCTTGACCTGGCCTTTTCAAACTATTCTAACTATTCAAACATATTATTTATGATTATTGTACATTGAATGATACTAGTTACCTGGACACCCGTGCAGAAGTCAATTCTTTTAATAATATCGTTATCAGCATCGAACATTTGTTTCATTTTCACGTTTTGACACAAGCACACTCTGCAAAAGTTTCCAATATCAAATTCGAGATTTTTTGTATTCTTCTCTAGACCACTTGTTGCCCCATTCATTTCCATCATCGAAGGTATGTAATGTTTTGCTTATTTAAAATGTAACAAACTCTCAAATCTAATAGAAAAGTTATTCATTTATCTAGGTGAACTAGGCCTGTAAACAGACTAAGCAACAGTCAAAACACAAAAATAAAAAAATTGTGACAAGGTAAGTACTTTCCTACTTTCATAAATTTTCTTTTTTTCTAATGTCATCTGGAAAACAAAAATATTGCTTTGCGTGTTGATAGTATGTTCATTTCAATTTGCTTTATATAAATTCAACATAAAATTGAACTCCTTATTCTACATTCAGTACTTCCTTCATTTTTATTACTTAATAAAATAATAATACATATTATTAAAGTAAATAGAGAAATAGGTAAAATAAAAAGCATTTGTAACTCATCTTCCGTTGCATCCGTAACCAAACGCAAAAATATTCCGTTCTGAAAAATATTTGAAAAATAAGAGCGAATGTGAAGTTAAATTACCGGAATGCATCGTATTCTTAGCTAAATAATTTTAATTTCTGAGCAGAACTAGCTTTAACTACCGATGACATAAATGTCAGTCTGTCTCTGTCAGACATTAGTGGACATTAAAAAATACAGTAATTCTTTATTTCTGTCGGAATTTCTTGTAATTATCATTTGAAATTCTTCATCGGTGCTTTTTAGTGAGATCCAGATCCTACATCGCAACAAGCCGGCGGATAACAGGTAAGTTCATACGAACTGATAACATAACCTGAATGAGACGCTTTCAATACTTATCTGCTGAACGATACAGTTTAGTACTGATTTATGTGTATTATCGAATAAGCCGATTGTTGCATTATTCTTCTATCAATCAGTGATTGTGAGATTAAGTTTATAATTATAAATATCCACTTCATGTAAGCGCAGTTGAAGGTAGGTATTGATGCTATAGCTGCGCTTTTATATTTTTCCAAAAAAGTATTTAGCAAAACTGATTATAAAATACTTCAGTTTTAAGCTGTACGTGTTGATAATTGTATTTACAGTCAATATTTATTAGGGATTTTAATTTTAATAAAGTACCAGTATGTGCTCTAACCGGCGTTATGTGTGCGTCGTCGGCTCTGACGTCACACTCGCATACTGTTATGTACCTTATTTAAACTTTTCATATTCACGATTGCTGTTAAAATGTTTCTTCAGATAGCAGTCACTGAAATAAGCCAAAGATTGAACTGTAGTAATAGCATTAATCACATAACTTGGATTTTGTCTTATAGAAATATTTATGAAATAATTATGCAATGTGTTCACTTTTGGTACATAAAAACACCACACATTAAAGTGCTTTGTTTTAATATTTCATTTAAGTTATAATAATTTAAAACTATAATAATGAGTATTTAGATATAATTAAAAAAAACAAAAAACTGTTTTCAATATGTACATGCTATATTATAAACTTTTAAAGTCTTGCGTTGCAGTATAAAATATCTAAAACCTGAAATTTAACAGGTTTACCTTTTTATTTTGGCTTGACGTTTCAACTGAATTGCATTGCCTGTGGTCTCAAGCAAAAAAAAACATGTATCCTAAAATGTGAATGAATTTAAGAAAATATTAGATTTGATCTGTCATTTTTTGTGAGACGTGCATGTAACAATAGGCATACATATTATATATACAAGATTAGAGGATGTGTAAATGTAAAAGGGCATTGAAGTGCCCATGACAACAGAAAATTTGCATTCTACCACTTCGTCATAAATCAATAGTTCTAGTGTAACCTACAAGTTTTAAAAAAAATAAAGGCGATTCAACCTTAATATCAGCATTTTTACGTCGCTAGCAAACATTTGGAATATAGTGCAAAACAGAGTTGTACATTTATTTCTATTATATTTTTTTGTATGGACACAAAATAAAGGTACCCCTTAATTATTATATCTGCAATATAGCAGCCAACATTGACATGTTGAAACCCTGGCACATTTATTACTCCGTTTCACAATAACCTTGTATACATAAGTATAATGTAACTTAACACATGTCTTTTTAGGGTTAACATGTTGACTGCCAGATATCTCCTCTTAGGTTGTTTACATGCCTGTGTCGCCTACTACAAGGTATCTCGTCCCTTCATTACTTGTCATATTTGTACAGCCACGAGGAAACTCATAGCATAACAATGTAAATATGAATAGATGGCCTCAGGAAAGAGAATAAAAAATCAAGTTTGGCTTAAATGAACAGAAAATACAATTATAAGAAGTTCATTCAGAAAAAAGTTTATACAAAGAAATAAATTTTGTTTTGTGATCATTTTTAAAACAATCTTCCATACAAAGTGTTGGCTTCTCTTGGGAGATTGGACAGAAGTAACTTTTTTGCTTTGGAAATTTTTTAGCTTTGGAACAAAATCGGCATGGCTTTGTCGTACGCAGTTTTTTTCAGTAGGTAGATTACTCTGTGAATAATAAAGCTCACATGATCATGTTTTTTTTGGTTCAATTATTGGTTAAATATCTTCTCCAATCAACGTGTCAATGAAAATCTGAAATTTATAAGTTTTATTTTAGAAGAAGTTTCTTGTTGGGAAAGCTTTTAATAATATAACACAACTCAATCAAATTGACTCTTCAGACCAGAATCCCTGGCAGTGAACATGTTAAACAAATCTAAAATCCTGCTCCTGTGGTCTTATTTTGTACCTACAGGAATAATTCACAGGTCCATTGACAAGGGTGGTTAACCTTTATGTGTGTGTGTTGTGCATGTAACATACTGTCACAAGTGGGGTCCAGAAGTATCCCCTAAGATTTTTAGAGGTAGTGCAACAATTCGTGAATTTTAATTGAATGTAAAAAATGCACAACTCACATGAATATGAAAAATATTCATTGTCTACAAAACAATGTGTCAATATCTTATCTAACAAAAACTAAAACAAAAAAATATCTTATCTAGTGTCATATATTTAAGTCAATTAAATAGTGACATAAAATTTAACAAAACAATTAATTTCTTAATTATCATTATTTGTTGTTAGATTGCAAACCAAAATATGTAATTATAAACAAGATAAACAATGGACATGATTAAAAAAATTGACAATGCTTCGATATTGTAGTACAACACAGATAAGTAACTGTTTTTTGTGTTTCCTAAATTAGAAAACAATTTTTGGGATTGCAGGCCAAATAATAAGTGAAATGTATTTTTGTTACTTCGAAAATTTCATCTTCGAATTCACTGGGAGAAATATCAATTTCAGACAACATTTACTGTTTATTAAATCCTGTTAAGTAATATAACTTCTTCAGTAACGATATTTGGCTATTCCCTTGTCAATCTTTCTTCTCTGAATCACTAAAATTCTGTAGGGTTGTACTATATCATCTTCACGAAGCTGCATGCACATTTTTAGCTTTGTATTACACTAATATTTTGAAAATGAATCAAAAACACATTGCATATAATACCACCGCTAAATCACGCGCGAAGTCTCTAGGTATCCCTACATAAAATAGCTACCTGGGTCCTACCTGTACCTACCTGAGGCAACACATATCTGCCTAGTGAAAGCACCTGTGGAGCACTGAAATTAGCTAAAAGTGAAATTTAATGGCTCATCTATAAGAAAATAATGCGTTGGGTCAGCCTAGACCTTGATGTTACTACTTCCGCTTCTACGCCGTAATTCGAGACTCAATTTCCAGCCAGGCCTATTATAAAATACGTTTTTAATCTGTTGTAAGGCAACTAATTGCATCGTAAATAGACAGATTGCAGGACACATGCAACTTATCTTACAATGCAATTAGTTGCCTTGCAACAGATTGGTGCAACAAGTTGCTGGTCAGATTGCACCATGAGTAAGGTCTTAAAGTAAACATTCACAACCACTACAGATGCACGCGTGTAATAATACGAAACACAGTGTTAGAAAAGTTTTGAATGTGTGTAAATCGAGCCGCTATTTGAATTTGTCTCTCGAGCGAAAGGTTGCCGTGACGCTTTCTTGTCGCGTTTGAATAAAGATAAAGCGAGCGCGGGAATTTTGAAGTCATATTTTTGGTTCAGATGTATTTTTTTTACTTTATCTAATTAGTAAATTGTCAGGGTTAGACAGTGTCATTTGTGCCTATGGAATGCATGCCACTGCTCATTATATTATTATTAACTGTTGGTCTGTTGCTCATGACTTGACCTGTGTGAAATTTTTAGAAACATAGGCATGTTCTTTCTCAGGATTCAAGCTGTTTCCATATCAAATTTCATCAAAATCGTTTCAGCAGTTAATGTAATAGGCATACAGACAGACACTTGTGCATTTATTTATATTCTGCTATTATTTGTATGGTTATGTTATTTATTACAGAACTGTATAAATAATAGTAATTGCATCATCGCAATTGACTGTCCTATACAAAATATAAGATAAGTACTATAGATATGAATTGACCTTTTTAATGTAAATCTTCAGCAAGTATGTGTATACTTACTTATCTTTAACCACTCTGTCAATACAATTGGTAAGGGTTCATTGCGGGTTAAAACGACTACGCCTTCAGCAGTCATTCAGTATCGTCTGATGACAACAATGAAACCGGTTCTGTTCGCAGAAATCTCCCATACTCTTTAGTTATTTGGCTCTTTTACGACTAATAAAAATGAGCCGACATAGAAGTTTCGACGTATTTCTCAGATTTCAATCCATAAGTGGGTAGTATTTCAAGGTTAGCGCGAACAAAATCGCACGTGAAAGCGGCGTTCTAGATAGATTCAACCACGAACAAAATGTCATTTGTAAGGTGCTTGTATAATAAGCTATATTTTTTTTGTTGGGGGGGCGAGCCTTCGATGTGTCTTCCTCCTCGCCGGTACCCCAACTTCACTGAGAGTAGTGGACTGTATTCGTAGAATGAAACGAGAACCCAGAATAATATTCTTGTATTCCAAATGGACCAGTTTATATATACATGTCACTACAAATATATGTGGCGCGAGATGGGTGAGCCCTTATTGAAGTCTTCTATTAAATTCCTCTTTGAATTCTTCTAAGTAACTTCTCTGTAATCTTCTTAGTAGTTGTCTTCTGTCTTGAAAGTGCCTCACCCGACTGGTCCCAGAGGCCGGCGGCGGATCGCTTTTATTCGCGACGCGTAATGCGCGATTAGAGCGGGTTGAAACAATACACTGCTCGTCTAATTACCCAATTACAAGCGCGCATTACGCGAGCCGCGGACTCTGCAACGGAGATGACTATATGTCTCTCTCTCGCTCTCTCATTATATCTATTTATACATTTGTATTCAAACTATTTATTTATCACTTATTAACTATTACAATGCGAGCATACAAAGTCATACCACCAATATAATACTATGACTGAATACAAATATAAAAACACACATTACTCAGTTACTAACGTACAAAACAAAACAAAATACTAATACAAAACAAAGTGTGTAAATAAAACAATAACATTTCCCTTATGTAACTAATTAATAACTAATAAAAGACTTACAAAACAATAAAAATAATAGAAAAAATCTGTGTATACAAAAATATATATCTACACGCTAATTACATGATTCTACTCTCGCCGTCCGCTATATTTATAGTGTTGCTTAAATGTTAATACATAGTCAATATCTTCATAATTCATAAGTGTTCAACAAGGTATTAAATATAGCACTAGGAGTTTAAAAAATAATGACAGGTTTGAACGAAAACATTATTTAGGTACATCATTAATGACTTCGTAATTTAATACAAAAAAACAGTCGATATCAACACCTTTTTGTTGACTTGTATTAAGCAGTAAGTACGTAGTAGTGATGGCGCCATTGTAGATAGTGCATCAACAATTAAGTGAATTTTATTTAATGTTCTCTGTCTTGTCATATTTTTGTTTGTTCGTAACTTCGTATGTCGCAGTAGTTTTGTTGCATCATCTTTACATTTGCTGTGCTGAAATATTATAGAAAGGTAAGTAGCATAGAGAGGTAATGTAATCCAAAAGTTCAAAACCAGAAATATGAAACCAAAATATTAAATAATGTGCGATGCGGACTTATAATTTTTTACGCAACCCTAAAGCGCTTATTACACCTTTGAATTTGTTGGAACAACTTTCCTAGGGATGGCGATCTGGGATCGATTAATGCAAAAGTTGACCAATCGATCTCGAGTAGAGAATCGATTTAGTGAATTGATAGCAGACACCCAAAAATGGAGTTTCCATTATATTTGTATTGGTAAGAACTGTGGTAAGAACGCAACTATAAAATAATGAGTTAGCGTGGAATATTTTAATAAATTAGACATACATAAATCGAACAATGCCTTTGCGCTTTCGGAGCCAGAATTAGCGCTTTTTTGAGTCGTCTAACTTTTATCTATCTCATACAAAATATAAAAAAAACCGTAGAACAATTTTTGAGTGTCTGTCGTCTATTCACTGGATCGATTCACTACTCGAGATCGAATGATCGATTCTTCCATTAATCGAACTCAGATGGCCATCTCTAGGAAAGTTGTTCCAACAAATTGAAAGGTGTAATAAGAGCTTAAGTGAGTGCGTGTAATACGCGCTCTTGGTCGGCTTTTTTAAATTGAGTGATCCCAAACCATCCCAAACTAAGCAATACTTGGCAATAATACTTGTAACTATGGGAACTGAGAAAACATCCAGCAATACCCAGACTTCTAGAGATTAGAAAAGTTAGTTTTTTTTAATTTACCTGACCAGGAATTGAAACGTGGATGCCTGTCACCGCACCAATGAGTCGATCAAAGTAGGTATCGTGAGATCTGGTTGCAATACCGCAATATCGAAACGCAGTGCATTTTTAAAACCAAATCAAAGAAGTTAAGCCCCATAATATAGGTACCTATTGTTTTTTAAGTTCTGATTTCGCGGTCAAGCATAAAACCTAATGAGTTATGTCATACGATGAAAAAAACAGTCACAATCACATTCACTAACAGCTGCAAGCCGGTTTACCTTGTACTAATATAACGACAAGTGGTTGGTTGTAAAATAATACCATATCGCAAACTTTCATTATAAATAAAATCAATAAAGTTCTGTCTGAAAATAAAATAGGACAATAAATAGCGCTTCGAGATTTTTGGCGGGAGTTGGTGAAACGAAGTAGACATTTTCTTTCGATTTATAATATATTTGCTTATGAGAGTTTTAGAGCAGCGGTTCCTAAACTTTTAAGGCCATGGAACACTCAATAAAACCCTTTTTTTTTATGAAAAACAAACTAACAAATAAGATTGACCTATTGTGGTTTAAAATAAGAGTAAAAATCTTTATTACAAATCTTTGAAATAAAGATTAATGTGATTAATGAAATTATTTCACTTCTTCCTATAAAAACTATTAATAGGTCTGCAATCGAGCTCATAGGGCCTACTATAGAATAAACATGGTTCAAAATAATGTTGCCACAAATGATGCTATCCAAAATATTCCAACGATTTAACAATGTAATACTCGCTGAACTTCTGTGTATTTTACACGGAACCCTTGGGTTTTACGGAAGCCACCTTTAGAAATCGCTGTTTTAGATTACCAAAGTGATAGTATATTGTGCGTTAAAGTTATGTGCACGTGTGGAAGAATTAGAAAGTCCGAATAAATGTATGTACAACTGAAGTTACCGCGTTCTTCCAAGAAATCCTTCCATCCTTCTTACTGTAGGAGTACCTACGTAGTAGTATTTATATTAGAAAATATATAATATAAATAATTATGCGAACAGTAAGTGACGTGAATATAATAATACAGTGACGTGAGTTTTAAACAATACAGTGTTTTTCTAATTACGTGGTAGGCTAATGACCTAGTTGCCAATGCCTTAAGAATTAAAAAAAAAAATGGCGGCTTCTTGTCGGGAGCGGGAGAAATAAAGTTGACATTTTATATAGATTTTCTATTCTTTGCTCTTTTGTGAGTTTGGAATCACAAAAGTTAGTACATTATACGTTTTAAAGTCCTGCGCAAGTGAAAAGAATTAGAATGTAATAATGAACACCTTGAACTGAAGTTTTCGCGTTCTTCCAAGAAGTCTTTTTTTAAGTTCAGTAAAGAACAAGAAAAGGAACAAATTTTATATCAGAAATGTTTTTTATGGTGAAAGATGAAGAATTTTTACGTCAGGCAAATGCTGAAAAACATAACTAGGGAATGAGCACAGTTCCCTTACCAGCAAACGCTGTCGATGTTACAAGAAAATTTCTTGTAACATTAATAGTGTTCGCACACATAAGATATTTCAAATCCCCCCCTTAATCACTTCATATTATAGATGAGTACCTTAACCTCATTCTCTGTCCAGGAATGTAGGGCTTAAGTCATTTTACCTGGGTTAAGGGCTACTGCTATTTAGCAATTAGCAATAGCCTTCCCATGACTTCCAAAGCAAAGTGGGGCTCGATATGGATACCACTAAGATGACTCATTCAGTAGGTGACTGCGTGTAACGAATATTAAGGCATTACTGTGTTCAATCCTGGATTTGTTAACAAGCAGTATAGGTCTTGGCCTAGAGGTGTCAAGTTTCAGGTAGACATGGGTAACTCAACAAAATTTCTTGCCCCAACTTAATAACTCAGACGCATCTCACTGCGCTGGCGCTTTGAGTTGTCGCAGCAAAATATTGCGTGTCGAGTAAGACGCAAAGCGCGTGCCACCCACATCCCGCGCCCGCTGACTTTTAGCACAGGTACATTAAGACACAAAAGATATGGCGCGTCGTTAATCTTCGTTCGCGCAGACACGAAAAGACGATCGACGAAAATACATAAATTAAAACGAATGTTTATTTTACGTGAAGTTGGAAAGAAGAAATTATTTAAATGTAAATCATTCAATTTCCCTAAATTGTCTTTTTACAAGACTGCCTCTTTTTAATGCGACATAATTGTTATGAAAAAGTACGCTTAATTTGCAAATAAGTGTAACCTCAATAAAACCGCGTGCAGTCACAACAGATTTACTCTTTTTCAATATTAATTCCAACTCCTTTGCAGACTTGCCGTCAGCAGATATAGCTTTAATGCCAACCTAAAAGAAAACAAACAATTTTTAATTGTAATTGTTTTTACAATTACATTTTGCCGAACACTTGAGTCGCAATGACGTTTGACGGCCGACTGAAAGAGGCGTTGTTAGTACACGAGGCGCCAAATCAATCTACCAACGACGGCATAGATTTGAACGCCCATTGATATCACCTCAGGATGTAGCTAACCGATTGATTCATAATTTCCCGCGCCTTTAAAATTGTGTCTACTGCGCAGGTACATCGGTAAGCCATATAAGATGTCTACTACTGTAGTGTATTATGCGCTGAAGTATGTTATGTATATGTCAATACATTGGGAATAAGGGAGTGGACACATCCAGCATAGTGAGCATAATTGGCGCCATTGCGCGTTGTAGCGTAGTGTTACCGTCTAGTTTCAGGGGACGGCGGATATAGAGAGCACTGAATAATATGAAGTACAAATATTTCCTACATAGTTACCATTTTTTAGGTAAATATAAGCGATTTAGATATGAGGGGCGGCAAAAAGTAAAGCAGTAAGGCCTTGGCCACGACCCTGGGCGGTGCGTCTTGCGGATGCGTGTGCGTGTTGCGACCGGCATCGCTATGCCACATATCGGCAGTGGCGGCGGCGACTGCGACTGCATCGGACGTATTCAGAATGTCGTTATCAAGAGTGACACGATCGTGTCTAAAACCTAATTTCTTCTATGTTGAAGATATTTTAAATTTACGGCAAGGAAACTCATCCACTTTCAGAATAAAGGTGTTGATAGCTTAAATCAATAAAGTAAATATAGAGATACCTACCTTCTTCCCTTGGAAAAATTAGATTTATTTCGTCCCACATATCTTAATAACATTTTATTTTGCGAATGAGTGGTCTTCCATGTAGCAGATCTTTAATTTTTGTGTTCATGACTGCGCGAAATTAACAAAATTATTTATTCAAGACGCTCGATAGCAAATTCGAGTCGTGGCATCCGCGCTATAGCTTAGTTCATTTGTTTCACACTCGCGACTCCCCGCTTACCGCCGGCCGCGGTCGCGCGCTCGTTTCCGCGCCGCTCACCTCTCGCCGCTGCGACTCATGGCACACTAAACAACTTCTTGCAATAATTCTCTCCGCGGTCGCAGGCGCAAGACATAAGACACGCGAGGGGTGAGGTCGTGGCCAAGGGGTAAGTGGTCTATACTAAAGATGAAATGGATAACAAGTAACTATCTGGCTTCCGGCCTAAATTTACTATCCGCCCGGATACCGGATAATAAGCGAGTTTCCGGTCGGGTACCGGACTTAAAGAAAATGCGAAACGTAAAATTTAGGAACTTTATTTAATCCACATAAGAAATATAATCACCATATTTTCATTTTACAACAAAAAAAATAGTACTCGTGCTGCACTAAGGTCAAATTATGGTGAATGAATACCAAATTATCTGCATTAAGAGGCAACGAACGGTTTCGGTGGTCTTCATAGACAATGCCAGCTTCAGAAAGTCTTTCGCTGTATATGCTGCTGCAGGGTACTGAAAGATAAATTCTAGCAAACTTTGTTACAAAACTCGTTACGATGCGCCACTCGGCAAATTTCTGCGGGATATCCGGCGGCCGGATATTGGGCTATCCGGCTTTAAGGTTGGCCGGATATCCGGTACCTGGTATACGGCCATAGAGCTATCCGTTTCATCTCTAGTCTATACTGAAGAAAAGTATAAACGCCACACTGACTTTGCTGTGTTATAAAGATATTGTTCAGCTGCATTTAAAAAAGACACATAATTATCTTTCTTTTGCTCTCCGAAACTTACTCGCGAAAAGTAAAAATTTTTGACAAAACTGTCTCTGAAAAGTAAGTACACCGATGTCATGTTCACCATACAAATAATATCTAAGCTTTTATAATAACACGCAAGTTACTTGGAGTCATAAATGGCTCCATTTGCCAGGCTAACACATCAGGAAAACATAAAACCGTTACTGTCAATTTACATTTGATATCTTATTTTTCACAATATAGTATAATATTTTATCATTCATTTAAAACACTTCATAGCGTTGTTATTTTAATCTGAATTATTAAAAAATCTGATCTATGTCTTACATTCAAGAGATATGAGAGAGAGATATCGAGATATGTCTACAACAGTTCAAATAATACATTATATCTATATTCTATACACATAAATAAAATTGAAGTATCTGTCTATGGTTTCGAAAGGAAGGCTTTCTCGTGGTTATTTGCAAGTAACTGAAACCCAAACACAATTTTTTAAATTTTTGTGTCTGTTTGTCGGGTGTAATCTCCGAAATGGGTGAATCGATTTTCATGGGACATTGATTGGCAGGTAGGGGACTTTTCAGAGAGTATACTAAGTTACTTTTTATACAGGAAAAATGCTAAATTTAATGCAAGCGAAACTGCGAGGCACAACTACTAATATAATACGTCTTATTAAAATTGATTTCCGAGTTAAAACTTACCATAATTATATTGAAAAAATTTTAAAAACTTGTTTTCTAGAATATTTATGTTATGGAAATTCTTCTTTCGTTCGCGTTTAGCTTATAAATAATACAAATAACAAAACCCTGAAAAATTAGAATAGTAATTAACCATTAATTGTCATTATCTTTCTACCGAACCATGTTTTCGAAGGACTATGGTTCATAAAGGGATGAAATTCGGATATCTCAGGAAGCTGATTACTTCAATGTTAACTTAAGTCTTATGTAATTCATTCATATTTCATGACTATCTTTCGAAGCATGCAGTGTTTATAGTAGTCTGAAGATCACACGAAGGTGAACTGACAATATTCCTACAGACAAGTCGACATTGAATTAAAATTTCTTAGCATAGATAACATTTAATATAAAGGGAACTGGCCAAATTATTTTGAGAAAAAAAATAATTCGAATAACGAAATTTGTTGTAGGTTTAGGATAACGTTACGTAACATTCACGGGACGGTATTCAAAGGACGCGGCGTTATTGAGGCGACATTGTGAAGGTCACGACGTGTCACGGGCTATCGGCGCGGACGCACGGCTTGAGCACCGCACGGGTCAACCGCCTATCATGTTGGTACCGCTGGCCGAATGTTACTAAGCTAAGCTGACAATATATTAGCAAACAATATATGTACGTAATCGAATACCTATGTCAATTTTGAGAAGGTCAACAAACCTAGTGTTCCTGTTAGATCTTACTGCAATTGTTTATACTTGAAGCTGGACGCACATTAGAGCGACTCGCTGCTTTTAAAACGGTGAAGATCGCGTATTATATTTGTCTTCTATGGAGTTGTTACATACAAATGTCACAACAGTTTAATGTATAATTTTTTTGTCGACAATCAACTTAATGCATTCTATACTAATGTTAATTTCGTCGTATCATATTTGCTCATAAATTGAGCATTTTGAGCCAATTAAGACCATCGTCATTCAAGGTCGATCGATCCAATCATCCGTGATGTGTCCTAAAGACTTAAAATGTTGTTGAATTGTTAAGACTTCAAACCTACAATCAGATCTATAAATGAGACTGTCTTGCGGCAGAAATATCCGTATCGGCGGGCAATGCGCATTGTACTGTCTCGGATAAGTATTGAATACTAGTTATGCAAACCTGCGTCGAATCAGATCAGATTTTTTTACCAAAATTAAAGTCGTGACAGTCGTAATGTACTGTACGTAACTATAGATATTCGAAATGCGTTTGCGTCTTCCGTTACGGTTACGGTTTTGTTGTGCTAACGCTGCGTTGTTTAGTTACTCTAGTATGCTTCATCCTTTAGTAGTCGATTGAGACAAATGGCTTATTGATTCGCGTGATCACATCGGATCTTGCTTAGATGCTTCTTAAAAGAATAACTGTTTGTTTGATCTAAAGTTTTTATACGTAGGTACGTACACATGTATGTATTGTGTTTACTAATTTTTATTTATCATCAGCTGATGGCCGTGACTTCGTCCGCGTTTTTATTTTTAAAATAGCCTATGTCCACCTTCGGGATTCAAGCTATCTCCATACCAGATTTAATCGCAATCGGATGAAGGGTATGGCAATCCCTAAAATACGGACATAATACATATATAAGTGGTAGAGCCATGCTGCTTTGCAGCACGAACTGAGTCGGCTCGCTCGGTAAAATACCACCCTCTTACAGTATATCAGCGTGAAATAACAGCATCTATTGATGTTTGTTTCGTACGGTGAGTGACAGTGCCGGTTGCCATCTCTATCCTTCCCCTCCCTTCTCTTAAAGTCCGGCAACGCACCCGTGACGCCCCGGACGTTGTGGGTGTCCATGGGCGGTGGTGATCACTTTCCATCAGGTGACTCGCTTGCTCGTTTGCCACTCTTTCATAAAAAAAACCGAACAAACATTGATTTTTATGACATTGTATAGACTCAGGTGTTACTTTGCGGAAATCCATTTCATGTGATGAATTCCTAAAATCTTTAGCTATTTTCTGCTCAAACTCCGAAAACCACCAATCGACACGTGTTTCGCCTCTCAACGAAGCATCCTCAGGATATACCAGAGATCGGACTCGATCAGCTAACCAGCACCGAATCAATTGGATTGATTCTAATAGCTAAAGATTTTAGGAATTCATACTGATTTTTATGTATTAGCTGTAAAAGTCCACTATTTCTTGACAAAAGATTTATTAATTTTTTTACCTTTGTATCACAATTTTGACACACTACATAACATACATAAATATTCGTGTCCTATATTCCTAGGAGTGTGTCCGCTATGCTGGACGCGGACGCATACAATAGGCTTGCCAGATACAATTACTTTTTAAGAAAAAAGTTAAACTGATTTGAAAATAAGAACACCGAAAAATACAAATTAATTATCCTTCACTAATCAACAGCGACAGGAAGTTTACTATAACTTTCTTTTATTATAATATATTGTAGCATATTTATGAAGATATTTTTGTACTTGAACTTTGACTAGTAAAGGATAATTATTTCATACTTTTCAGTGTATTTATTTCAGTCGGTTTAGTTTTTAGTTGAAAAGTTATCTAATTTTTCATTTTAGCGACTCCCCTAAATAAATATCTAGGATAGGTCTACAACTAACTGTCCTGTGTCTGGAACCGAATGTACAAAAGAATCATTAAATATATATACAAACCGTTAGAAGTATTTGGTGTATTTTCGTAGTCCAAGGTCCAAATTGGAAAAAGAATCATTTAAATAATTTCATAAACAAAGAAGTAATGCCTGAACATAATATATACTAAATATGTAGGTATAATACAGACGAATTGAGAACCTCCTCCTTTTTTTGAAGTCTAAGGGAAACCACTTTTTATTTCAAAAAACTACATATAAAAACACTATGAATGCAATTTTTTCATTACTTAAGGTCCACATGTGTTGCTCGAGTCATACTTGGTTTTCATGTCATTGCACATTATGTTAACTGTCAATTGTTTCTTACTGATTATTGAAAAGTGTAACTTGTGTAGGACAAGCCAGAATAACAACGGCAGGTACAAGTTCAACTTTTTTATTTGCTTGCAACAATATATACAGTATCAGTTTCGATGTCTCAGCTCCTAAAAAAGCCCCAATCAACCAAATGCATGCGCTTTATAACCTCCATATCATAGATTTGTAATTTGTGTCTATGGCGCGAAAGAATGCCACTTGTTGCGTTTTGCGAAACAGTGATAATTTTACAACTGTTATTGCGAATTTATTGATTGTTCAAAATGTGTTTGAATTATAGTATTTTATAATAAAAATTACTATTTTTAGAGATATCTAATTATATTATTAGTTAACATAATCATTATCAAATTATTATAGTTTAAAGTTACTGATTTGACTAAAATGTGTATCTTCCTTTATATGATAGCCAATAACGCTTTGCGTACTGAGTACTGTTTTTATTATAAATGGGGTAATTTTTTAAAATAACTGTATTTATTACTCAAATAAGTCATTTTCAATCTATTTGACCTTACACTTGTAAAAGTTTCGTTGTGTAAAGGTGTCAGAAGAAGTAAAGATCTGTCCAGTACGAGTTTCGTATGACAGTTACAAAATTGATTTCTGAAGATGTATAACATCTGGGCTTTTCATTAAATTCCTGTAAAGCTTAATTTTTTTAAATTCTTAAATCATTTTCAATATTTTTAAAATTGTATGTCGTGTAAATTAATGTGTTGTAGTATGCGGAGTAGTTATAATTTCTAAGAGTTGTGTCGAGTAGTAGTTTTGGAGGTGAATGAAGGGAACGGTAGAATCTAACAGCCGACAACGTCCATTCTTCTTAGTATAGTTTAGAATATTAATTAGTGCAACATAGATCATGTGGTTTAACAACATCTTTCACAAGCCAAACAAGTTTCCACGTCACAGCTTTTAATTTGTTGCAGACACTGATGCTTATAGTCAGTTGCGAGCATTCGACTACTTCGGTCGCGTTGTCCGCCGAGAACAAAAAAATAAGTGGAGTAACATATCTAATTGAATATAAATTATAATAATAAAAATCGTTTTTGATTTGAAATACGATCTTATATTTTTTAATGTAGATTAATATTGATTGATATATTAATCTGCATTAAAAATTAATACGTTAATCTACATTAAAAAATATAAGTTTACTGTCCATAAATCTGTTATTTCAATCAATTAAAAATAAATAAAAATTCTATTCAGCCAGTGTCAACTCTATTATGCTTTCTCTGTGCTGTACACCTGTAAGTATATGTGTCACTTGAGGCCCGCACTGCGGTTTCGTACAATTTTTGAGAACCAATGGGAATCAAAAATTAATACGAAACCGCAGTGCGCGCCTCAAACGACACGTGTACGATTTTGGAACGTTTTTATTATGCGTTTACTATCGGAGCGGCTCATCTATATAAATCAGTGGTTGCAGACGAGCAAACGGACGACGCAATGAGTGATTACTATTTCCTTTTAAGTTATAGAATGGGTCGATCAACAATTTTTAACAGACTTCAAAAAAGGAGGTTCTATACACCTGTAAGTATGTGTCACTTGAGGCCCGCACTGCGGTTTCGTACAATTTTTGAGAACCAATGGGAATCAAAAATTAATACGAAACCGCAGTGCGCGCCTCAAACGACACGTGTACGATTTTGGAACGTTTTTATTATGCGTTTACTATCGGAGCGGCTCATCTATATAAATCAGTGGTTGCAGACGAGCAAACGGACGACGCAATGAGTGATTACTATTTCCTTTTAAGTTATAGAATGGGTCGATCAACAATTTTTAACAGACTTCAAAAAAGGAGGTTCTATGTTCGTCTGTATGTATTTTTTTTATGTATTATGTTCACCGATAACGTCGTCAATTGTGGACCGATTTCGAAAGATTTTTGTTTGTTTGAAAGGGTGGATATACTTCCGAGGTGGTCCCATTTAAATTTCACCGGTATGGGAGCTTGGACTTTGAAGATACACCAAAGAACGCGAACTGCTTATAACCTTTATTTTATATTGATGATTCTCTTGTATGCTATTGCGCTCCAGAATAAGGAAAGAGTTCATTGTAGATCTGCCCTAGATATTTATTTAGTCCAAAGTTACCCAAAAGGGAGAAATAAAAAATATATTAAAATAAATTAAACCGCCTTCAAAAACAAAACACTGAAAAGTATAAAATAACTATCCTTTACTAATCAAAACTCAAGTACAATATACAATTCACTGGAGTACTTTGTGAATACGATACCCAAACCCTACACGAACCTACATAATTAAATTTGACAGTTATCGAAGTCGGTGCCAAATCAATGTGCAACAACAGAAAGGTTATTAGTTTGGTAGGCTTGGCACCGACTTCAGTAACTGTCAAATTTAATTATATAGGTATACATATATTATCATAGTAACAGTTAGGGCTTGTTCTATGTTACTGGACTCAGATGGAGATTACGCGTTCAATTTCGCGTCAGTTCAGTCCCATCAGTCTGCTCAGACTGACGTTAGAATGTGTAACACATTGACTGACAGAATGATTATCTCGATGTCATAATATTGAAATATTAATCTAATCGTGATCAATTTACGCCAAACTAAATGTTACCTCTATCTAAACTCCTTCAAAAGATTCTTAGATTTCCTCTCTACTCCAAGATTTTCGTCAGATTCATCGTTAACGCGTTCAAAGACGGAATGATTATGTGAATGACTGCATAATATTTAAATATCAGTGTAATCATGATAAAGATCGCCGATTAAACTGATGCCATTTTGAATATGTAACCTCTGTCTCAAGCTGGTTTTCTGAGCCTAAAACAAACAATTGTAGTAACTTTTCTACATACATACATATCTTCACGCTGTATCCCTAACGGGGTAGTCAGTAAATTTTATCTGTTTCTGTATTACTGTATAAAATGTTGGAAAGCAGATTACGCTAATCATTCAAGCATCGTCATCCGCTATAAAGGTTAGGTTTCTATTTAAATATTAGCGTATATATAAATACGCTATATGGTAAGGCCGAATAGTGACATGGAACTCGTGAAAGTATTATACAAATAAACAGATCCTATGTGCATCAGGTCGCGATGTAAAACTAGTCGTATTACTATAAGTGACCTCACGAAGGGGCACCAGTGTCTGATTCATGTCCGCGGCAGTGTTCAGCACACGAATGTGACCTCAGACCTCGTGAATGTCAGTCACCGTGTTATCACGTACCATGTTTATGTAATCTGCACTCACAAATAAATCTTATAGTATTGTTGTTGTTATTTGATAAGCGATCGGCAGATAACCCTTTAATAATGCAATTATGACGTCAATTTCCTTCGATTTTTCTATTTCATTTTTAATTTCCTTATTAAATTTTAGTCGGAATTCCTCGTTTTTCCCTTAAAATATTGCTATTGGTTTATTTAAAAGTATTCTTTTAAAAACAGATACTAACATTATAAGATTCTATTAATAATGTTATTTATTTCATTTCGCATCATTATTTTTCTCAATTCTATGTAAGATGGCGACTGGTAAGATTTGAACTTTGATCTCTTTTGTTTAGACCTATCCTCAAACGATTGAGTTATGAATATCTTAGCTCCGAGGGTATCACATAATATTGAAAATAGATTATATTCAGAATTATTGCACAAACGTGTGACTATTTGCTGTGTATTTGCTTAGCTTCGTGAAACGTTAAGAAGTAAATTAAATATGTACCTACTGACTTGTTAATACAGTTCATGGTTATAGCGAATAGCACAATACTTATTTTTATTATTCTCTAATTTTTTTAATTGCGCGAAGGAAACTTTACAAAGGAAAATAACATAACTAACAAGTATATTAACTTATTTTAGATTACGACTTTTTGGCGAGAAAGGGATAAATGAAGTTGACCTTAGATTCTCTGCGTTTTTGGAATTTGTAAAGTACAAAATTGATGGTATATATTGTACGTTAAAGTTCTGTGTAAGGAAAGAATTGGAAGAGGTGTAAATAAACATATACAGCTGAAGTTTTCGCATTATTCCAAGAAGCCCTTTTTAACTTCGGTAAAGCCTACTATCACTTTACTGGAGGAGTGTCGATGGAATAAATTTTACACATCCAACGCGTGTTTTACGAATTATTACGGAAGACGTTGGCTGTATGGGCCAGATCTCTTTGCTTTCCCTCTCAAGGGAGAATCTCACAAACAACAAATAATTTTAAATTAAATTTTCAGTTTTCTGAAGTAATTATCACTTAAACTTAGAAGGATTTCAAAGACAAAGTCAAATCAATTTAATCAAGTACACTCAATTAAAAGGTGTTTTTGAACGTCAAATCTACTTTGGCTCGGCTTATTAGTAGATATGTCACTCGCGAGTGTTTTCAAAGAGAACTTTATTCTTTACATTACCATTATAATATTTAGTCTGTATATTTTGTATACAATGTTCCTTTAACTGTCCACCGTAGTGTCTTATGTGGTAATGCATCGCTAGTTACACACGTATATTATTCATTTATTATTTCAATACAAAATAAGTCACAGCAAAGTTTGAATTGAAAACGATAGTGCAGTCACGATTCTCTAACCAGAATTCTTAAATCTTAAAAAAAATAGATTAAGTACCATTTTTATCGGCGTGGATGATAACGACGATCACATATAAAAGTGTAATTTCAAGTTTTTTTGTGTGTAGTGATAACGGTACAGTCGTAGAGTCGCGAGCACGCGAAATCCTGAACGTTGAAGTACGCGTACGCGTCGTCATTCTATCAGTCGATCGCTAGTCGCCGCGAATAGCGAACGCGTCGCTCGTATCTGTCTAAAAATCCGCGATTAATAAAAAATTCGCGTAAGTATTGTCTGACTATTATATCGCTGTGGATTTCATAGAGATCCCCGATTGCTGCACGGAAGTGAGTGTGAATTTTAAATAATGTAAATTTTTTTCCTTTACGTTAAAATATGGTAATGAAACCTCGCGTGTTAGCGCGCAACGAGCGAAAGTGAACACGAAAAAAATATCAACTCAACGTTTAAAAATTTGAAGTGCTTGTCAATTTATTACTGGTCGTCTAAAAATTATTTATTTTCGTAAAATAGAAGAAAATAAAAAAAATCATTTGTGACTATTAAACTCGTAAGTTCTCTTCGGATGCTCTTCGATTATTGAAATAGATGGTATGAGTAAATAACGAGAACCGGTTGAAACGCGTCATAGTATAAAAAAAACTCAATTTTATATGTACATTGTATATACATACGAATGTGCTGATTCCTCTACGTCGACATTTGAATAGAAATATTTTAAATTATTCAAAAATCGCTACAAGTTTTTTTTAACACTCAAATAAATTATTTCTTTACTTTTGGATTTTTTAACTTTTGTGGTAGTTAGAAAATAATTATAATTAGGTATTGTTATATTTCTTTTGTTATAACATGTTTAGGAAGTAATAAAAAAGCACTGAAAAAGTACATTTGCGTACAGTAAGAAAAATAAATTATCGTAAATTAAATGTTTTTTTAACGTAAATATTTCGCGAAGTATACTTTAATATTTTAGTTGTAATAAAATGGATTCTATATTTATCTAAATTATTTAAAATAATGTTCATTCGTATAAAAAACTAGCGACCCGCTTTCGGATTAGAAATTTTTTGAAAATAGAATACAGTCCATGTTATTCGCTGATAATGTAGCTTTCTATAGGTGAAAGAATTTTTTAAATCACTTCGTAGTTTTTGAATTTATGCATTACATACAAACAAACAAAGTTTACTTTATAAATCAGTGTAGAAGTGAGTATAGATGGATTATTGTTAAGCTAGATTTCTGCCAGATTTATTCTATTTACCAGAGAGATATTGGAATAAAAATATGGAAATTTAATGATAAATAAACTGTAGTTATAGTGTACGATCATGGTATAACACTATGCTATGGTAACCTACATAACACTTAAATAGAGTACACTGCAGTTTATTGACATCGCAGTGGCTTGTGGCAATGCTATTTCGTATGGAAATGAGTACATGAATGGGTACCACGAGGGCATTTCACCAAAAATAATGAAGCGAATAAATTTTATAGAGTTCTACTATAAGTACTATTCTTCGTACTCATACACGTTTTTAAATTATAAAAGCTTCGATATAGAAAATGTTAATTTTATTTTTAAAATGTTGCAAAAAGTTATGATGGTAATGACATGACTGATCCTTTGATCTCCAAATGAATTAACAAATAATAGTGACAATAGATGGTGTTGCAAGAGATTGTAATACTTCTTACGGCTGGTGTTTATATGTTAATTTGACTTAGGACTAGGGTTGCCACCTTTTTTTTAAGTAAATAAAGTATATTTCACTTAAAAATTTATTTTTAGTACTACGTGTGAAAGTAAAGTATTCCTTTATTGGACTTCCTACTCTTTCCCGTATGTATGTAGATTTTTTATTGCTACTTTGAAAAAAATTCTGCCACTTTAGTGATGCGATGGAACTGGCATTTTAAGTAGCGTTCAAAAACGAAATTAATGCTCATTTTATCATTTATGGATGCGACCCGTACCATTACACTCAAAAATAACAACACTTTTCGTTTCTTTTAACAACAAACAATCAAATAAAACCTCTAAAAGTGAAGTTTCATGTATTTTATTGCTCTCACAAAGTATAAAGTACGTTTGTCCGTAATAAAGTACAATATTTTATTGGAATATTATATTACATATCTTGACTCTGTATCCCTAACGGGGTAGTCAGAGGACGGAGCGCCAAGTGTCGCGGTCCTTATATCTTTCGCTTCTTCAAATTTCATCATTCTCCTCACACATTTTCGCCTAGGTATGCGAGTGCTTTTGACATTTCCGTCGGCTGCGGCTATTTGATCTTCGTAAGTTAAAAAGTTTGGTTTAAATCATACGTTTGTCTCATTATTGCAATTAAGTTACGGTTTCAATTTTGAGAAATTGAAACCGTAACTTAATTGCAATAATGAGAAAATTGAAAGAAAACTTGAACAAGTTAAAACTACCCTATTTCGCTTAACTATTCGAGAGAAAACAATAGTTTAGTTAATAGTTCAATTTTGAGAAATTGAAACCGTAACTTAATTGCAATAATGAGAAAATTGAAAGAAAACTCGAACAAGTTAAAACTACCCTATTTCGCTTAACTATTCGAGAGAAAACAATAGTTTATAACTTAAAAACATCACAACTTAAAACTTATTAACGTTAATGTACTGATTTATTACAATAAAACTTAGAGCTATATTTCTCGTAAAGCTCAATCGAAATTGGCCCGATGACGTGTTTGTAATTCACTGGCATTAGACACAAGTACCCTAGAATGTTTTGGTTTCTAAACAGAACTTCTAACTAGTGATTTAAAAAATATTTTCAATAGCTATATATGTATCTACGAAAATGGCTTCTTCGCATAACTGTATTAATTTATTCATTTTTATCGAAAAATCGTATTATAATTTTAGCTACAAATAATTCTGCGATATGAATGTTTCTGAGATGTGCGATAAATGTAATCTTTGACACTCGAAAATATCTGTTGTTAATGAAGGTATATGAGTTATTTGCGCTCTATAATAATATTTTTATTGAGTAGCTCATCGGTCGTAGGGAGGTACATCGCTATTTCTTAGAATAAATAAATAAATACGCCAGACAATACACACCGATTATTCGGTCTCAAACTAGGGCATTCCCAGTGCTATGAGAACCAGACAACGATTACTGGAGGCGTCTCCCAGTACACCCAGACCCGAGAAAATCTAGAAAAGTTCGTTTCCTAAATTGACCCCATCGGGATCGAACCCGGAACCTTCAGCGTCTAGACTTAAACTACTAATGAAACTACTACTAATCAAACTGTTATTTATAGTTTTTGTAGTTGAGAAACTAAAATAACACAGTTTCGTGTATTTTATCTAACTGAATTGCACCATTTCCTACATCCTATGTCAGCAGTCAGTGATCAGTGGTAACATTGCTCTATATGTGCTACGCACTAGATTACGCGGACCAAACACTCGCTTTGTTCAACTCAACTGTACTGCAGTCCGTACACCTTACTTAGTGTGGCTTCAACCACAGTACAAGTAAGCATACAGTATTCTATCTTCATACAAACGCTCCCAAACGACGCGCTCGAGATCTCGGCATTTCTCGCCATACAACAGTCGCGAGTGCGCCGCGGTTGTTGTTGGACGGTGTGTGACACTCCCGCGCATTTACTGACTAAATATTACGTCAATCAAGTTTACGAGCATAATGTTCAGTGTATGGATGTTTGAATACATCTATATCGAAACCGGAAATATTTCTCTGTTGCTAATTTGTAGGAAATATATTATCATAATGATCTAGTTACTTTGTTGCTGATTTTTTATTATACTGCACACAAAATGCATTTTTTTTGTCCATTTCCACCATACTAACTCACAAACTTTTGAAACTAGATATAAAATACTAGTAAAATTATATAAATAAAAACGTATTAAATTTGCAATAATATAAAATGAAAAGATAATGTGACAATTTAATATAGTTCCTATTATCAAATACGTAACCCAAGAAAAACATTCAGTCCAAGCCAGTAGCCCTATTGCGTGTTTACGTACCAAAGGACCGTAGGTAATTATCTCTAGGACACTGCCGAGATAGAATACTGTATGCTTACTTGTACTATGCTTCAACTGTCATAGCTTGTGTGCGTCTACCGAGCGGTGTTAATAAATACCAGATATCAAATCGAAGTGTGAACTTACAATTATTCAGCAAAATATTTCTATTTAATTTGCTTTTAAAGTAACCTAAACATATTTCATCATGAATAAACGCGTACTCCAAAATTTACGAATTTTTAATTTAATGAACAATTATTATGTCCGTTCTGTAATGTAAAATCTATAACTGAGCCATATTGTCACGCTAAGTTAGACGAAACGCGTAAGCGCCATGAAAAATACGGCGCTTACGACCTTGTCGTCGCGAGAAAACTGTACACTATTTGCGATTCAGTGCTACATGCTTAAATGTTTGGCTAGATGACACAATCATTCCCTCAGTGCTAGAGCGAACTTTAGCTTAAACCCTTTCAAAAGTCGGGCAACAGTTTTGTTGAGAAAAGCTTCTCTAGTACGTAGTACATATACCTCAATGAGTGGTAAAAATTCCCGTGAACAACAAACCTACGTCATTTTATAAAGGCTCAAAATTTTTACGCTGAAGTATACTGCTGCAATTACAATTTATTACACTTCAAAGGGGTCTGACGGGGAGTCGCCATCACACAGTGTCTGGCAACGAATGACTTAAATTATAATATTTGACGACCGTGGCGCAACGGCTAAGCGCGTAAGTAAACGGGGGTTGCGGGTTCGATTCCCACCCCGAGTCTGGGTGTTTATGTATAATATGTGTTTATTTACAAAAGAAAAGTACATAAGTAGTATATCACTTGTCTAGTACCCATAACACAAGCGCTGTGCTGCTTACTTTGGGACTAGATGGCGGTGTGTGAAATGTCTGGGAACATTATTATTATATCCCATAAAGTGTATACTAGCGTACAAAGAGTGCGAGTGAGAATGTAATCTTTTATGATAGTGGCACGAGTAGGAAAGGGATAGCGAATGAGACGCTATAGTAACCGGTATTGAATGACAGGTCGTCACAAGTCGTCACGCTGTGTGAAATGTCTGAGTATATTATCCCATGAAAAATATCGAAAAATCACGCTGTATACTATGATGATTTTGAGCACCAATTTCATACCTCTGCTACCTGTTCCCTGTTAAAGCCACTGCGACCGAATTTTCATATTAGCTAGTCGTTCTTACGTGCACAGTAGTCTGTAACATTTAGTTTTCAAAAATGACGAAAATCGAATATCGTCCTTTGAATATTTTAGTACAATGGATTTAATATTTGCGTGTATATTTATACGCAATTCGAAGCACTTTTTTTTAATCAAAAATCGTAGTTTGTATAGAAAAACATTAATGATAACGGAAAACAAAGTATAATAAAGCCAATGGACGGAGATTACACTGACGTGACTTCAGCTCATCAGTCTGAGATTGACATCAGTTGATAGGCAGAATGATAATTACGATTTGAATGATAATATAATATTTAAATATCTGTCTAATCATAATCAAATGATTGAATGAATTGACACTAAACAAATTAATAGCAGAAAACAAAGTATAACATGTGGTATAATAATACAAGCTAATAGGCGGAAAATACACCGAGAGGTGTTAGTGCAGTCTATTAGTCTGAGATTGACATCAAACACCGTGTAATGCATTGATAATGATAGACAGACTAGTAATGATAATTTGAATGATATAATATTTACATATCAATCTAATCATAATCAAAATCACTAAGTGATCTGACGATCTGACACTAAACTGAACGTTCAACCTCGTCGTAGCTCTAAAAGCTGAACACGCATTTAATCCTTGACACCATTGAATTTTTTACAGACAATATTATAATATGTGGGTCGTGGAAAAGATGGAAGATAAATATTAAACATTTAATAATGTCGTGCATTAATGTACATGGAAAACTATAAATATTATGCGAAATTGTATCACGATTCACTACTCATGCTCAGACCTCCATCGCTCTACTATATTACGTTACGTTTATTGACGCCTGTCTCATAAAATATATACCATATACATATATGTACCTTATACGAACATTAAGGACATCGTAAATATTTCTATAGATAGTGGAAATTGCAACAAACATTATTTTTACGACGAAAAACGCATGTTTATTCCGCACGCTTATTAGGTAACTTGCAGACAGCATGCGACAGCCAATATCGCGCGATATCTGCTGTCAAAACGAGAATTTGGTAATGTAATTTGTATAGTGGCGCTAAATATACCGCGAAAAGTGCATTTTACGATCATAGAATAATAGATACGCAATCGTCATACATGATACTGATTTTTTATTACAATTAGTCACCGGTCGCGCTGTGATCGCGTGACTGTCGCTGTCTGCAAATTTTTAGATAATAACCCCGCCGGTGTGATAATTATGTAGTGATGTATCCTAATCGCAATGATCAATAACAGTGTACTATAGTAGGCAACGCGCGCAGGAACACCATCGCAGAATTTTTGATGTGTAAACTCCAACATAATCCAGTCTCCCACCCAGGGGGCTGGGTATCAGCGTGCAGATTTATCTGGCATAAACAATAAAAAAATTATTTGTAGATTCAGCTCGGAGTATGTTGACCGGCTGGGTTATTACCTAAAACTTTATAGACAGTGACGATAATTTGTATAGTGGCGTACCGCGAAAAGTGTATTTTACGGTCAAGGCGCAATAGATTAGTACATTATACCAATTTTTTATTATAATTACTTACCGGTCGCACAGTGATCGCGTGGTTGTCACTGTCGTCTGCAAAGTTTTGGATAATAACCCTGCCGGTCTAAACTTTAATGGATCTATAAAGAGCTTTGAAATTTTGGCGGAGTGATAGTTAAAGGTATTAACAAGTATTAAGCAGATAAAATATAAATAATAATCAACGCAATATGCTTGGTATACAATTCGTAATAATTCTTTGAGAATAATGAAGAGACAATTTACAGGACAGTTTCCGCGTTCGGTAACTCAAGGCCTCAATTTTTAATCTATACTAATAATCAATTCGCTTAGCTGACGTAAATTTTATGTAAATTTGATTTATTTTTTGTGGATAGTTGTAAATATTCTAAAATATAGTTGTCAGACGTGGTGTCGTGACATCTGTCTATTACGTTATGTTCTATTTCGCTCACCTATTAAACATATTGTGACGTGCGAAGGTGTTCATTACATTGTCCATACCATAGTTCGATATCAAATCGATATCGAAATAATACCGGATACAAAATGGCATACAGTCACCACGTCTAGAACTGCTAATCCGGAGTTAATGGGTTAGAATCAATTAAAAGTCCTGATTATGATATAATAAAATTTGTCTTAGGGCCGTAAGATCAATGGTAGTTTAAACGACGGAAGAGAGTTGAATCTTCTTCGATTATTTCGTAAGATTAATGACAGCTAATCGATTACGAGCAGATTAAATTATCGATAATGGACAAAAAATCTTAAAAAGATGGAACGAGCTGCGAACGAAACGAATAATATTACCATGTGTAAGACATTAATCTGGGTTTTATTAATCCGTTCACTATTTCCATTTGATATTAGGACAGTGGATTAAACTGTCGATCAAATTTTGTCGTTGATTACGAAATCTATAGTTTTAACTGCTTTTGATCTTACGGCCTTTAGTGTACGGATTTGAACGATACGATACGATCTGTGAGCTACGAGCTTATATTACTTTCTCTTTTACTTTTGATATCTTTATAAATATATTACTTTCTAATTACACTTACCTAAATTTTGTTTGTGTGTGAAATGTAATATTGTCAATGTTTTAGTTCGAGGATTATGTTGAAGTCTTTCCATCCAATCGCAAATTGGACACGTATCCTTTGATATAGTTGTTTGCGCGCGAAGTGGAACGGAACGTATGTAAACTATGTAAATGAAATCAGTATTTTTATTACGTAACTTGCAGCCAGCATGCGACAGTCAATATCGCGCGATATCTGCTGTCAAAACGAGAATTTGTGTAATGTAATTTGTACAATAGCGCTAAATCTACCGCGATAAGTGCCTTTTACGGTCATAGAATAATAGATAGGCAATCTTCATACATGATACCAATTTTTTATTACAATTAGTTACCGGTCTCGCAGTGATCGCGTGGCTGTCGCTGTCTACAAATTTTTAGGTAATAACCCCGCGGATTGAGCCAAGATTGCAAACTGGCGTATGTCAAATGAAACAATAGGTATTCTGTGATCGAGAGTAAAGTAAAAGTACTCTGTTGGAAGACCTAAAAGTAATACCTAATTTATATTAATTACTATAGTACAAATTCGCAGACACATATAGAATAAAATAGGTTCGCGGAACGGATGTAGTTGTACATGTACCGTCGGGAGCAAAAGATGCTATGCATAAAGAACATTATAGTTAAACATAAGTCAGATCCAAATAGTAGTATCTAATGTATAGTTTATCTGTGTGCTATAGGTTTTCATACACGGCACTTAGATGTAGGTCCACAAAATTGAACGTACATCCGGAACTGTATCCGGGCCAACTACAAAGTCTCTCGGCACCCTCGCAGTACCACTACAGCGCGACCACACGCGCTGTCGCCCTCCTCGGGGTCGCACTGACGCTATAACCTTAATCCTTTGTAACGTAACGTCTTTGGCCCGGGTTACAGGGCTGGCTTATGTAATCACCTGTGCAAACGAGCCAGGCGATATCCAGCAGTCGACGTCCACCCAAATCTCTGGGTGATCTCAAATAACTAAAACAAGTTACTTCAAAAATTATGCTACTTAAATACTGATGATTGGTGCTTCTTAATAGTATGTTTATATACATACGTATTTTTATATACTATAGGACTCCCGCGAGCGTGAAGTTCAAAAACACAATAACTTTATAAATTTGACTTTTTGGCGGAAACGGGAAAAGTGTGGTTGGCATTTTGTTTAGATTTTGTATTTTTTACATTTTTAGGAGTTTTTGATAATACATTGTGTTAAAATTCTGTATAAGTGAAAAGAATGGAGGTCTAAATAAACATGTGTAGCTGAAGTTCTCGCGCTCTTCCAAAAAGTCCTTTATAACTTCAGTAAAGCCTACTATCACTTTACTGGAGGAGTTTTATGATAAGAAAAAACTAATTTACTTGTGATTATAACTAAAATAACATCGACTGGAAATGATTTTTAATTCACAAGGTGCTTAATCGTAGTCGGTTCTTGTTTTATTCATTGCCCGTATTAATTTTCCCGCGTTTATTACCGACACTGACCTACATTTCACCGTGAGCGCATGTCAAGATCACGGCCAACGCGCGGTCGTTCATCTTACTACAACAGAGGAATCTCAATTAGTATTTCACATGTTACAACATACTTTTTTACTCTTCCACTTCCTTTTCCATTCCTTAGAAGTGTTTATTTTTAATTCAAATTGAAAAAGAATTCAGTTCCATATTAAAAAAATTCTGATGCTGGATCGTAAAGATCAATAACATTATTTGTAATGCCACTTATTTGTCGTAAATTAAAATATTTACCGAGTTTTCACACGGTATCCATCGTAGAATCAAAATATTTTTTTTTATCAATATTGCGTTGTCCAAATTTCATACGGCAACATGTTTCTTGTCTCGACTCATAGTATACTTGTTCTGTAGGAGCGGGAAAATCACGCGATGCCATACGATCGTTGTTGACCAATCGCGGCGCGCGGTCACAATGTCGTCCAATTACTTATCAGCTGTTCGCTGACACGCGCTGTTTATGATCCACATTCGAAATATTAAATTTATTTTCGTAAGAATTTGTTACAAAAAGTTTTTCTAATGAGATCCATTTTCTGTAGCTGTATAATATACTTATACCACAGATCTATACTTTTACTTATATACTTATAATATTATAAAGAGTTAAACTTTGTTTGTTTATATATAATGGATGAACTCAAAAAGTACAAATCATGGGTTGTATTTTATTTTAAAAAAAAGGGGTCGCTAGTTATTTCATACAGAGGATCAAGAACTAACGTGCTATAATGATAGTGTTATGATAATGCCCATAGATTTATGTATTTACTTACATATCTTCACGCTGTATCTCTAACGGTGTAGTCAGAGAGGACGGAGCGCCATGCGTCGCGGTCCTTACATACTTCTTTCGCTTCCTCTGGCTTCCTCAAATCTCACCATTCTCCTTTTTGACTGTACCTATGAATGAATGTACCTGCTACATTCTGTTGACGGCTTTCCACTACTTCTATCTTTATATCTTCTATCTCTATTTGTCATTTAATAATACTTTGGAAACTTTGGATATCGTTACTATTGTCCGGCCGCTTAGAGAATGCTGTTATGACTAGTGCTGGGCAAAAAGTAACACTTCTATTACTTCTCTAACCGACCCAAGAACAGAGTAACACAAGTTCCAATACTTATTTGTCTAGTTTGTAATTTGTGAATGTAACTAGCATACAGAAAATGAAAATGCGAAAGTAATATTCAAAAATTTCTAATATAAAAATCAACAACAAAAATATCTCCGAGCCGATCTCGCACAATTAGTGCTCTGTAGCGATTGAAATGGTCAAAGGATGTTGGAGAAAACTCGTTTTGGAGTAGAGATTGCGTTTACAACAGACTAGAGACTTATCCTTCACAATGAAAATGAAAAAAAAAAAGTCGCACCATAGAACGAGTGCAAAACAGAATTTAGAAATATTTTAGAGGTTTATGGGTGTATGTCTGTTTGAAGGTTTCTCACGAATAATTCAAAAAAGAGCTAAATATTGCTCCTTGCACGGAATGCTAGAAGCAACGAGGCGACGTCTTTAAAGTATTTGCGTCAGTATTGTTTAGAAAATGGTCAAAGATCAAGGACTACGTAAACCTGATCGCAAACTGTTTACGACTATTTGATTTAGCCTAATATAAATGGCTAATATTAGATATTTTTTATTACAGGTGAAACCGGCTGTATGACGTGTAGCCAGCGTTTTATAAAAAATATTTAAGTTAATTCAAATTCACTTCAAACACGAAACATGTCGTCCAAAGCAATATACGAGGCGTCCGGCAAGGATCTTATAAACAGGTAACTTTGTTATGACTTGGCATATTATATAGATTAATTAGATTCGCGTCATGATGACGCGTCATTGTTTTAATTGAGACGAAGTTAAGCAACGTTGAACATTGTCTACAATTGGATATTGGATGCGTGACCACTTAATAGTATTATTATCCAAAAATGTGTAATGTTTGGAATATAGGTTTGAATCAATCTTGTATGCAGTGCAAAAAATCATATACATATTTAGAAAAACAATGTCTATAATATCTTGACAAAAGACAAATAAAAAATATCGTTTTTACAAATCCGATCGGAATTCGAACTTCGGACCCTTTCACATTTTTACATTAACAGACTTATTTTTTGTACGCATGAAGTTAATGAAATCTCTTTGATTATACTGTTTGTACCTGGCTGGTTTTAATTCTTTTAAAAACTGAAATTCTAAAGAAAAATAGTAAAGGAAACTATTTCCCGCCATTTTTCCTTATTTTTCGTTGTGTGAAAATAAGTTATCTAGTTTAGCTTATTTTGTATCTATTGTTAATTTTATTGTAAATATTGTTAAAAAAAAATAATTTTGTAGGTTTGTTTGGACTGAAAGACTAAAACAATTTATGGTCATGAATAAATTTAAAAAAAATTAATCACTAAGGGTTAAGGATTTTTATAGAGAACAGTTGAACGTTAATTTTAATTATTTGTACTTACATTGTTTCTAGTTGATATTGTAATGTAAAATTAGCGTAGTTTTACGTCCCAAGAGTCTTCTACACTGTTGTTCAATGTGGAATCGTTAAAATAAGTGCTTACTTAGTAATGTGATGTTGAAATTTATTAAGGGGCTTAGTCCGCCTCAGCGGATCCTACTAGAAAGCCTGCCTCAATATATTTGTCGCCAGAAACTCCAAACTCAAAAAGAAACTCAAAAGTAATATCGAAATTTATTACGTCGACAATTTAATGAAATAATATGAAGAATGTATACATTTATTACTGAAGACATCGGCTATATGGGCATAGATCCCTTTGCTTTACCTCTGATTTTGACATTTGAAATTTTAGTACGAAGCAGGTAAAAATTTGGAGATTTTGGCGGGATTTTAAGGGGAGCGATTGGGCGTTTATTTTAATTATTTGCAAATGGTTTCAAGCGGACATCATGATATAAAATTGGCGTAGTTTTGCGTCCCAAGTATCTACGCTGTTGTGATGTGAAATTGTGGAAATAAGTGCTTATTTAGTAGAGTGGTGTTGAGATTTTTTTAGTGGCTTGGTCTGCCTTAGCGGATCCTATTCGAAAGACTGCCGCAATATATTTGTCGCCAGAAACTCCAAGAAACATCTAAAATTCTAATATCTAAAGTATTACGTCGACATATTGGTGAAATGATATGAAGAATTTATGTATTTATTACTGAAGACGTTAGTTGTATGGGCCAAAATCCTTTTACCTTACCTCCTAAGTGAGAATTCTAATTCGAATCCTACTACTACTACTAGGTAAAAATTCGACAGACTACTTGACGGGAATGGAAAAAGGGAAATTGGCATTTCATTTATAATTTGTTTTTTTTTTACATGTTTGTTAGTTTTAAATTACAAAATTGGACTTTTTGGCGGGAACGGGAGAAGTAAGGTTTTCAATTTATTTAGATTTTTATTTTTTACATTTTTGGGAGTTTTAAAGTATAAAAGTGATAGTATGTTGTGTTTTAAAGTTCTGTATAAGTGAAAAGAATAGAGTAGGTCTAAATAAACATGTGTAGCCGAAGTTCTCGCGCTCTTCCTTCAAGAAGTCCTTTATAACTTTACAAAGTTAATTAAGTGTAGTCTGCGTTCTTTCTTCTGTTCTTTGCAAGAGAGAAGCAAAAGTAAATTTCTTTTTTTTGGGCTTTTACAACAAAAAAAGGTTTACAATACATTGTCGAATTTTTGCCAACAGCACAGTTTATATCAGTAATTTCAAATTCTCTTTGTCTACAGACACATAGCGTCCGGGACAGCATACGTACCGTGCCGCTTTGCTACCTTTGAACAGAGTACCGTTTGGGAGGACGAGCTTGGCAAAAACCCATGGCTAACCAAGGAGGTGAGAGCAATTTTTTTACATATTCGTTATAGTCCGAGTAATATTTTTATGGAAAGAAAAATTGGAATACTTGCCCGAAAAATTGGGTGTAAAAACTGAAAGTACTTTTTCTATGGGGTTTTGTATAAAATCAAGACCATAACTCAAATAGTTTTATTATACCTACTGTGCCTGACTGAGTTTCTTGTCGGTGTCCAGGTTTTCTCTTTGAACCGAACTGAAGTAGATTTGACGTTCAAAAATACCTTTTAATTGGGTTTATTAAGCGTGCGGAGCGAGAGATGTGTCGTGGATAGGGCGAGCTTGAGCCGGCCACACCACCGTTTTAGTAGTTTGGCACTTGTCTTACAGCATTAACGCATATGTTGTATATGATTTAATTTTTTACACAATTGAAATGATACATACAACATACGCTGTGAGAGATTTAAAGTCGTCATTAAATTGCTCATTTATGATAGATTGTTTTGGCAATTCACAAATTACAATGTACATAATTGAGATTTGAGTAAGCGAAGGAAGTATGTAAGGACTGCAACACTTGGTGCTCCGTGCTCTCTGACTGCCCCGTTAGAGATGCCGCGTGAAGATGTGTAGGTATGTAATATGTATTTTTTCAATATTTTTCCATTTTTGAATTTTTTCCAAACTTTGTCCCACATTTTTCTATTTTTCAAAAATTTCAGAAAATTACTTATCATTAAGCGTACCATATATAGTGTCTAAATATAACTGTAGCATAATACATTTGTCGGTGACGTTACAGCAACTAGTGGTGAAGCCCGACCAATTGATCAAGCGGCGCGGCAAGTTGGGGCTGGTTGGTGTAAACAAGACGGCGGTGGAAGTGCGCCGCTGGCTCGCCGAGCACGTCGGCCGCGAGCAGCGAGTCGGCGCCGCCGTTGGCAAACTGCGACAGTTCATCGTCGAGCCCTTCGTCAAACACCAGCCGGTCAGTTGCGTCTCCATTGCTACATCACACCGCTTTATATCACATCATACCGCCTTTTATCACATCACACCACCTTTTATCACATCACACCGCCTTTTATCACATCTCATTGCTTATATCACGTCACATCGCCTTTTACCACATCACAGCGCCTTATATCACATCACAGCGCCTTATATCATATCACAGCGCCTTATATCACATCACACCGCCTTTTATCACATCCCATCGCTTATTCCACGTCACATCGCCTTATATCACATCACAGCGCCTTATATCACATCACACCGCCTTTTATCACATCACACCGCCTTTTATCACATCATACCGCCTTATATCACGTCACACTGTCTTTTATCATATCCCACCGCCTTGTGTCACATCACACAGACATATCACAGCACACTGCCTTATATCACATCATACGACACTGCCTTATATCTCATCACACCGCCTTTTATTATATTACAGGATTTCATACCACATTATAACATATTACGACACGTTCAGATTGTATGTATAACACCGTGCCATTACATCCCACCGCATTACATCACGTCATACTACGTTATATCATATCGTAAGTCATTATCACATCACACCGTGATATAAGTACATCACACTACATTATACGACATGGTACCATATCATATCACTTTATATTACATCACACCAATTTAGATCTAACGTCATTCCCTCATTCTACTTAGTGTTCAGTGCTCTCTTTTTAAAGACAAATATTCATTTTCGTATTTTGTGCTTATATTACTGAAAGGTTGGTATTCATCGCGCAATGGTCATAAGTAATTTTGTGTCTGATAATTATAATTTTGAATTTCGAATTTGTTTTTTTAAATTAGAATATGATCTGACTGGCCCGTTGGCGCAGTGGCGTAGCACCTACCTTCCAAGATAAGGTCCTGGGTTCGATCCCCGGTCAGGTCAATTTAGGAAACAAACTTTTCTAAATTGGCTTAGAGTCTGGGTGTCACTGGGAACTCCCACAGAGTTCGTTGTGTGGTACCCATAGTACAAGCTTACTGTTTAGTTTGGAGTCACACAATCTGTGTAATTGTCTGGAGTTATCTAAATATGTGTACTACGCGTGTGTAGAACGAGGAGATGTACCTGTGCGTCCAATCGGGGCGCCGCTCCGACACGCTGCTGTTCCACCACCAGGGCGGAGTGGACGTGGGCGACGTGGACGCTCTCGCCGTCAGACTCGAGGTCAGTTGGAGACGTTTGGTCTTATCGTTCATACAAGAAGGCAGGAAAAAAGAGATATTTATAAGTGACTAGCAAACCCGGCCCGTTTCACTGGGCGTTAGTTTCACTAGGCGTAAAAAACAAAAAAAAAATTCTGCTAATCCGATTGCTACCAAACTTTATAGGATCACCCGCTAGGCCAATCTGATGATTCCTTGAAAATTTCATCGAAATAGGTCCAGACGTTTCGGAGTCCATAAGGAACATACATACATACATTGCCTTTTATATATATAGATGTCACGCTAGCAATTTTTCCTGTCTTCAAAAAATCAGTCGTAAGTCTTCGATCACAAATAAAAAACTAGATACACAATCAACGCTCCAAAAATGTCCGACCCAAATGTGCGCTCAAATAAGTATTTGAGTGCACATTTAGTGAGTCACAGATTATGTGAATTATACTTTACGCACGAGACGTAAGATTGCATTTTAAATATTTTTTTATAAACATCGGTTCAATGTCTTGCAAGAATCGTTTACAAGCTTTTATAACCTTATGGTTTGGCAGTAAGGTCTACTTTAGATTAACACAATGTTACCGATAATGCTATACGGTGTTAAAAAGATATACGTTAATTCGGACAATAATTTGTATAGATTTTACAGGAGATTGTGCATCTAGTTCTTTATTTGTGATCGAAGTCATAGGTACTGTAAAATCCAATATGGTTCTAATGTCCTTATATTAATACAAAATAGGATCTATTTGCTCTATTTCCAGCACCTTTATGTTACTAATATCCACAGACCAGTAAGTCCATAGCTTTGAGTAATCGTATAATAAAAACAAAGTTATCAAAATTGTGCAAGGCACGGGACCTGTGTACTGTGACGTGGGGCTCAATTGTCTTAAACGCTAGTATAATAGAATGACAAATACCACTTGATCTAGCGTAACGAATTTTAAATTGGTAATCAAACGTTATTAACTTTCTATTAAATTAAACGAAAAGTGAAGTAAAATTGTAGCCATATGTCACTTTTACGAGCAATAATACGAGCAAGCGTTTCAGCGTTTGCCACTTGTCTGACCGCTCTGATTAGTGACATCGAGATCAGACATTGAATATTTGGGAGCGGATAGGCCGACAGCCGTGGCGTGGTCGCTGTTTAAGTACTATATTACTGAAGTACGGCGTTCATGGCTACCCTCTGACCCGGCGACACCCGTAGGGTCTCACGTTTAGAAGCTCGATCACCTAGCTCTACACGCACACATGCGGGCCTTGAATAGGAAGCCCGATAAGATGCACGCAGGTGCGGAAAGCTCCCAAGGCGACGCCTTGAGCTCGAGGTCCGCCCTCTATACGAAGCATCCCTCGGCTGGAGGAACCCTCAGTCGGTCGACCATCTGGCAGGGAGCGGTTAGCGCTCGCCCCAACGCGACCTGTGACGCTGTAAAAACCACTCGGGCTAACAGTAAAGAGGGGTTTTGTTTAGTCGGTGCAAGTCCGACACTACCCAGTCGGCGTAGAGTCCGGCTGGGCGTCCGTATGGATTTAATTTTGCCTCAGAAACCAAAAAAAAAAGATGGCTACCCTTATAAGCGCTCTGCAGGACTTACTGGTCTGTGCTGACAACATATAACAGAATTGTTAAGAAATCAAAGCATAGAACCGGTTTAAACTGGCTTAAACATACCGGTTAACAAAAAGGTTTTTGGCTTAAAAATACTGGTTAGTAAAATTTATAGGTACTTGCCAATTTTTAATTGTTAAAAAATCAAAGCGCAACCGGTTTGAACTGGTTTAAAAAAATATACTGGTTAGTAAAAGGTTTTTGGCTTAAAAAATGCTGGTTAGTAAAAGTTTATACCAATTTTCAATCGTCAATTAATACAAAAAATACAAGTTTTAACCGATTTTAAAACCAGCAAAAAATTAAGTGAAATCCATTTTGAATGTTTCATAAATAAGGTATTAATCCTTATACATATTTTAAATCAATACTCGTTTTAAAAATTTTTGTTACACTTATAATGTACAAGACGTACTACTTTCTAGAAATGCAGCCAGATATCCCGTTGTCAATATTATTATCAATACTTGGGTGACCGAGCTTTGCTTATCTTCTTTTGGCTTTGATTGTATAAAAAAAGTAACTGCATTGCGGTATTCGGCGCATTCAACCACTGCAATGCACTTTCGCGTAGTAGATCTAGAGTGGCTTGCACCAACTATTTAAATTCGAATTAAGAATTTTACATCTCCTTTGCAGCAATTATTTAATAGTTGATGCAAGCGAGATATCAAACCTACCACCACTACCCTACACTCTAACCACTGTACTATTTAAAAGTTAAACTCAGTTGCGAGATTACCAATCAATACCAATTACCAATTTTAAGTGTCCCAAAATACGGAGAAAATGAATTTTCCTAGAATTAAGATCTAACTAGTTCGATTTTTCGGCGCTATAAACTCACTCATTGTAAATTTCATCGAAATCGTTAGAGCCGTTTTCGAGAACGCAATTACAAATATACATATTCCTCGTTTAATAGTATAGGATAGGATATGTAGTGGTTTTTTACAAATTGACAGTCTTACAGATCTAATGTATCCTAAAGTACTAACTAGACTGAATGTTTTTCAAAGGAAGTCTTATTTCGAATCGTTTACAGGTTCCCGTCGACACATTCCCAACAAGCGAAGAGGTTGAACGTGTACTCTTGAAGAACGTGAAGTCAGCTTCTACAAAAAGGTACGAATCCAAATCATATATATAGTCCAGTAACGAGTCCGGAAAAAAGCGCATTTAAAAAAAACGCAAAGGAAATAAACGCACAGAAAAAAGTGCAATGTTATATAAGCCCACTAGAAATATCTAGAAAATTGCACACATGCATTAAATCGCACAAGGAAAAAACCTCTCATGTGTAAATGCTCATATAGAAAAAACACAATGATGTGCGCTTTTTTCCGAGAACTAAATTACGTTATGTCAAAAAAAGTTATGTCAAATTAAATTGTCAAATGTATAAATACACGAGGGGGGTTACACAGTCTTGTCTTTGTTTTTAATTTGAAGAGTTGAACAGATATCCACACTTTATATTTCTCGACGATCCACACCTATAAAGGTAAAAAAACAACACAATGTACTATGGATAAGACACCGGACTATACATTTTACATATAACAATATATAAATACTATTACCCACACCCAACAAAGTGTTAGAATTAAAACTAGGAAACTACGAGAAATAGATAATGGACATTACAATGAACAAATCACAAACATTACAATTTAATATTATTTAAAGAAATAAAGTTACATAGGATTTTAATAAATTGGGAATGGACTAAAGTCGGTAGGTGTTTGAGATAAGTAGGACGCGGAATATTAGGAGGAATAATATAGGGAGAACTGTAATTTGGGACTACTGAAAAATATATGATATGGGGTACCTTCGTCTGAACCACACTTACAAATGGAATGATCCCTGATATGTAATTTAGCTAAATGAACCGGAGTGCTTGCATGGTTTTCTTGCTTGCTTCTCTATAGGTAAAAAACCAGGGTTTATGTGGAATTTCACTTTGAATGCCGCCATAAAATTAGCCCTTCACTGATTTAGAAATTAGCCATGCTCGACTCCATGTCTCCATCAGCCTAGATTATAATTTATCCAAGTCAAACCGTCAAACTATGAACTAGCCTCATACTTGTAAGCGACAGAACGCACCTTGCGCGCTGATTGGTTGAAGGTCACGTGTCCCGCGCCGCTATCTTTGGCTGTCATTCGAACATAAACAAACGGATGTTTTTGTGGTTTTTAATAAATTCCGTTATGAAAATAGCTAAAAGTTATACTTAATAGTAAAATTAAACCTACGATTAGCCTAACAAGTGAAGTTTCAATGATAAATGAGTGTTAGTCGCCGAACATAACCTAAGTTATAACGAGCTACCGCCAAGACCAAAATCATGGTCGGTTCAAAATTTTACGGGTGATAAAGTTAAAATAAGATAAAATAAGATGACGACCTCCGTGGCGCAACGGCTAAGCGCGTCGGAAATTTAACGGGGGTTGCGGGTTCGATTCCCGCCCCGAGTCTGGCTGTTTATGTATAATATGTATTTATTTACAAAAGAAAAGTATATAAGTAGTATATCAGTTGTCTAGTACCCATAACACAAGCGCAGTGCTGCTTACTTTGGGACTAGATGGCGCTGCGTGAAATGTCTGGTTATATTATTATTATATATATTATTATAAAGTCGGACAGATTATGAATCCTGTGGATTAGCGCAGGTTTGTTCACAATCTGACGGTTTAATATGAATAAATTATAAACTATCGAAAATTAATACTTTATATTGTAAGCAGTATGGTACAGTTCATAATTTATCGACACTCAATCTCGCGACATTGATTATATACTAACGGTGTTCACAATCAATATGGTGACATACACAAAAATATTTGTTGGATTCACAGTTTAGTCTCATAAGAACTGTCTAAGTGTATGTCGGGCCACGCGCGTTGTAGGATTCCGTAGTAGCCGGTCACAATATGCGTACGTAGAAGGAGACTTTTCGATACTACATTCATACATATCTTCACGCTGTATCCCTAACGGTGTAGTCAGAAAGGACGGAGCGCAAAGCGTCGCGGCCTTTCGCTTCCTTCCAAAGATCAAATAGCCAGAGTTTTAGCTGACGGAAATGTCGAAAGCACTTGCATACCTAGGCGAAAATGCGTGATAAGAATGATGAGATTTGAGGAAGCGAAAGGCTGCGACGCTTTGCGCTCCGTCCTCTCTGACTACCTCGTTGGGGATACAGCGTGAAGATGTGTATGTATGTATCATAACATTATGTTCTTGGAATTCTCAGTGTTTCAAATCGGCACAAAACAGAGCTGTTATTTTATATGGAAACAGTTTCGGTACACAACCTGTCCAGTTATTATAGAGGTATAAACCACTGGTTCGAGGATCTTTCAATTGTTGGTTTTAGTTAATACATTTTTCGTTTTTTTCTTTCAGAATATTGACTACATTCATAGTGGCTCTATACCGCGTGTACGTAGATCTATGCTTCACATACATGGAGATCAACCCCATTGTGGTCACCAACGAGCGCATATACCTGCTGGACTTGGCCGCCAAGCTGGACCAGACGGCAGACTTCATGTGCGCCAAAAACTGGGGGGAGATAACGTTCCCGCCGCCGTTCGGACGTGACGCGTACCCCGAGGAAGCCCATATCGCCGATTTGGACGCCAAGAGTGGCGCCAGTCTCAAGGTCTGTCAATCGTTCATAGCTTTTAACCACAATATTTTATTGTTGCTCAAATTGATTGAAAGACAAGTGTATTTATTAAATGAACAAAATACTTATTAGTAGCATGATTGGTTGATATGTTTACGATATTAATGTGCAATTGATATAATTTATTAGCGTTTAGTACTCTGCCTATTTATATCGTGATGTCACAGGCAAAGACTATCTAGATTACCTTTGCGCATTGCTGGTTGCCCCTGCTTCCCATGTCAAAGCTATAGCTACATCCATGGTTCGACGGTGTGAGCAGGCACTATCTTTTTTTTTCACAGTGCCAGTGTTTCCAACTTGGGGGTTTCCCCCTCAAATGTAAAGAGAAAAATTGTAGAATGGGTTTTTTTGCCGTCATTATTTTTAAGGATAATTTTAGGGGCATAGAAATAATATATAAATTATTAGAAATAAAAAAAAATTCAAAGTGAAATGTAGTTTTTTAGGGGTATATCTTCTTGTGGTGCGGGGAAAAGATTTAAGGAGTTGGTAACTTTGGGCAGTACCCAAAACAATTAGCTTTTAGACCACGCTTACATTGTACTTCGATGCATAGGCAAGGGCCCTCTATAAAAAAGCTATGCCTATGTACAGCTGACGGTGCTGAACAAGTCGGGGCGGATCTGGACTATGGTGGCTGGCGGCGGCGCGTCCGTGGTGTACACAGACACCGTGTGTGCGTTGGGCGGTGCTGGAGAACTGGCCAACTACGGCGAGTACTCGGGCGCACCCACAGAGAGCCAGACGGCCGACTACGCCAAGACCATCTTCAGCCTCATGTGCCGCGAGAAACACCCCAACGGCAAGGTGAGCACCCTATGTACCTTTCCATCTTCTAACTCAGTCGCTCAATTAACTCAATGTTGCTTTTATGTTGGTAGATCTATTAGCTATGTCTCTTTCAGTAGATTAGCTTCTTTTTGGGCGGGTGAGCCACGCCACGTACTTTTCAATCTTCTAACTCAGTCGCTCAATTAACTCAATGTAGCTTTTATGTCGGTAGATCTATTAGCTATGTCTCTTTCAGTAGATTAGCTTCTTTTTGGGCGGGTGAGCCACGCCACGTGTACTTTTCAATCTTCTAACTCAGTAGCTCAATTAACTCAATATTCCTTCTAGGTGAGTCGATCTATTAGCTCCATGTCTCTTAGTACTATAGCTTCTTTTAGGATAGGCGAGAGATGTCCCATGTACCTTTCAATCTTCTAACTCCGTAGCTCAATTAGCTCAGTATTTCCTCTTGTTTAGTTGATTTATTAGTATTTCTTTATCCTTTAGCTCAGTGGTCCTTTTTTAGTTTAGTATCTTCTTTAACTCGGTATCTCTCCATAATTACGTAAAATCAATCTTTTAGGCCAGTGAAAGTTGGCACATAGATATATGCATTTCTTCATGGAGAAGGTTTTTATGCTAGTGTTGTGAGTCACCACCACGGGGATAGTCGCGGGCAAAAGCTACCATATAATACATGAGATGGATCTGTGCAAAACACCTGAATACGATGTAAACTTTAGGTGTTAATCATCGGCGGAGGTATCGCCAACTTCACCAGCGTGGCCGACACCTTCAGGGGGATCATATCCGCCATAGAGACGTACAAGGACGCACTCCTACAGTACAATGTGACCATATTTGTCAGGAGAGGAGGGCCCAACTACCAGGAAGGGCTTAGGTGAGCATTGACTCTATATTAATTTGACGACAATATGCAACACCGACTTCGTGCTCGTTTGGGAGAGAAAAGAAAATATGGAATGTGTAAAAAGGGTGTTCAATTTTTCAAAATTCAGGGAATTTTTTTAGCATTTGCAATGGATACCCTGATAACGCTTATTGAAGTTGATGAGCTTATTAGTTGTCATTGTCTATATCAGTTTTGTCACTATTGGCATCAACCTTACAATTTATGAGCCCGAAAACGTACGACATCAAAGCATTGTTTTCCTTAACTTTCTGTTGACCTTGAGTCGAAAATAGCAAGAAATTATGGATTTACGTATATGTATGTATGTATTAATTTCATAGATTTAAGAGAGGATGTGACTTGAAGTTCAAACATGTAAAAAGTACCTTTAAAACAAAAATACCGAATAAAAATACCGAAACACTAGTTTTTTTTTAATATTGTTCAAGAATTCTTGGGAGGTATAGGGAACTACGCCTACACAGCTTCGTCTTCCGTGTTCATTATTCAGAATTTTTTTTTGCCTAATGAATTTACCACAATCAATTATTTATTAATAAGGGTCGCTTACTATGATTATCTATTTCTAGTTTATTTGTTGATCTGGACCAATGCTACATATGTGAGCCTATATTCCCATCAAATAACGACAGAATTCGCAGTTAAACCATTATTTGCTTGTGTTTTTAGAGTAAGTCACAAAGTACACAACCGTCATTAACATTAGTTACAAATACTGAGGTTGACATAATTTAACTATAAATTGAGTTTTCATCAGCCTACCTTCAGCTAATGTCATATTTTTTACTGGGGAAAACGACATTACATATAAAAGTGGTTTAAATTCTATATATTGCTAATATTGGAAAGTAGAATAAAGGAATGTTTAGATGGTTCGTGCACAGAAGGAATGAGTGATGATAGACTGGCGAAGAAAATCTACAGACCGAAATAGAGTGTTAGCTGACGGAAATGTCAAAAGTCTTGTATACCTAGACGAAAATATGTGATGAGAATGATGAGATTTGAAGAAACGAAAGAAGTATGTAAGGACCGCGCAGGTTTTTTGGCGGGAACGGGAGAAGTGAGGTTAATATTTTGTTTAGATTTTCTATTTTTTACATTTTTGGGAGTTTTAAAGTACAACAGTGATAGTATATTGTGTTTTAAAGTTCTGTGTAAGTGAAAAGAATGGAATAGGTCTAAATAAACATGTGTGGCTGAAGTTCTCGTGCTCTTTCAAAAAGTCCTTTATAACTTCAGTAAAGCCTACTATCACTTTACTGGAGGAGTATTACGATAAGAATAAACTAATTTACGTGTGATTCTACTTAAGTACGTGACATTGGCAAATGCGCTAAACTGTGCGCCATGCCATAAAGAAAGAAAAAAAAAGAACCGCGCAGCTTTGCGCTCCATCCTATCAGAATATATCGTTAGGGATATAGCGTGAAGATGTGTGTATTTGAAAGTAATTATAAAGTTTGGACCGTAAATAATGACATGACGCATCTGTAGGCAAATGCGCGAAGTGGGCCACCGGCTGCGAATCCCGCTGTATGTGTTCGGACCTGAGGCCAACATGACGTCAGTGGTGGGCCTAGCGCTGGGCCACTCGGTCATCCCTAAGGAGCACCAGCTCGACTACGCGCCTAAGCAGCTGCCCAAGCCAGCGCCAGCGGTGAGTGCCACTGTATTTCTTATTTAAGACTGGATGTATTATAGAATGCGTATCCCTGTTTTCCAGACCGCAGACGGTATGTCAGCTTCCCTTGAAAGGTGGCCATTCAGACATCATGTTCCCAATTACCGGCGGCCTGGTGGTCCTCCCTTCTCTATTTCTATGACGACCTAGATGGCGCAGTGGTTTAGACGTTAAGCCAAGCGCGGAGGGTTCCAGGTTCGATTCCCGGTCGAGTCAATTTAGAAAATGACCTTTTCTAGATTGTCTCGGGTGTGGATGTACTGGCAGACGCCCCTAGTAATCGTCGTCTGGTTCTCATAGCACAGGGAATACCCTAGTTTGAGATCAGATGATTGGTGTATATAGTCTGGCGCGTTATTATTATTATTTAATTCGTTAATCTCCCACTTTTCCTACAAGATGTATGCGTATCGTATCTGACCCTAGTGTATTGATTCTATAACTAGCTGTGCTTCACGGTTTCACCCGTGTTAAAATTCCTATTTCTCCAGTATTCAAAGTAGCCTAAATTAGTCTTGGATAAGTTATCTACCTGCCAATGAAAATCCCGTCAAAATTGATTTAGTCATTTCGGTAGTCCGAGCAAACAAACAGACAGACACAATCATTTTAAAAGAGTATGTTTAAGTTTTGACCATGTGCAAATAACCATATAAGCTTAAGAAAAAGCTTTTATTCCGAAATCACAAACAGGCATTTATATTTTAATTATAGATTATACGATTTAAATGTATACTGGAATTTATTAATTTTTAATGCAATTGTAGTTTCAGTTATTAATTCTGTAGCTCATTTATTTCCCATTACATATCACTACTACTAAATACTAATGGTATCGTATTTTTTTGTGTCGCTCACTTCAGCCCCAGCCCAATATAGACATCCCTGAGCTGACCCACAATTTGCTGGACCTGGTGTGCTCTCAAGCACCCACGCGGCGGGACTTGGGCCAGCAATTGGCCACTAAGGCTCTCTTCACCGACAGAACCAAGGCCATCATATGGGGCATGCAGAATAGGGCTATACAGGTGAGCTCGCTTATATATAATACATTTATGTTTAAGAACGGTGAAGTGGAAAGCAAATGGAATCAAAAAATATGCCTAAAACCATATACAAACGATTCCGAATGTCGAATAGTCCCATAGCGATACGTTTAGTAGTTTCAACGTGATTACGTGACAAGCTAAAAATCTTTTTCATTATGTACGTATAGAATACTCCAGATAATTACAGTACAATAGACATACAGACGTACAGATAATTCGGGAAAATTCGTATAAACCGATCACTTCCGATTTACAGAACCAATAGAAATTGCTATAGCGTTTACGTTAAAGATCGTTTTCGCCTAAAACGGTAATGAACGGTGGTCATTTTGAAATCGCATTCGATTCGGTAGTGATCGTTTTTTACGAATTTTGCCGACGCTACATCTCAGTTGTGTCGTATTATACACAAATTGTGTGATTCCAAACTAAAAATTGTACTCATATTATAGTACTACTCGTACTCGTATTACTCTTATACCACAAAACGAACTGGGGGGAGCTCTCAATGAAACCCAGGCTCCAAGCCAATTTAGAAAGTTCGTTTTCTAACTTGACTTGACCAAGGATCGAAATCGGGGCCGCAGTTTAGAAAGCCAATGCTCTGTACCGCCCTAACAGGTCCGTCAATACATACTACGTATAATGTAACTTCACGCCATTTACCATGCGAGATGGACAGCATCAAGACGCAACAAAATCACAATTTAAAGACATATCATATTTATGTGGATTTGAGTTGTGTGCTAGAAAGTAAAACGAAACTTGAAAGGAAAAATGTAATACAATTAATAAGAAATCTCATATACTCCTATTAAATAATCGATTTTTATGTATATGTTATATAGAATAAATATATTTATTTATTCCTTAAATTATTAGTTCTATCACAGATTAATTAGTTACTAACGTAAAGTTTTATTTACATAACACTTATAAGAGATACGAATATAGTGCGCTATTTTACTATGATTCGGTTCGTTCAGCGTATATTTGTGTTATAGAAGTCTGTCGGAGCGAAAGTGCACCTTATTGTGAACTACATAAGGCTTATTTTCATATCAAAGTGGAAGTCAAATCAATTTATTCAAGTAAACCCAAATGCAAGGTATTTAGGACGTCAAATCTCCGTTAGTGGTAGTATATACCCACTGAATGAATTAATTATTAAAAATATAAAATTGAAAGTACATAGTGCAAATAGATTCAATTAATGATTCTAAACGAAGTATTGTTGCATGCTGTTTAATTCTGTATATAAAGTTATTTCGAAAGGATGGCCAGATAGGAAAGGGTATTAACGTACGTATGACAACGGAAAACTAGCGTTCTACAACATAGCCGAAAGTCAATAGTTCTAGTGTAAAACCTCAAAGTTAAAAAAAGAGGGTGAGGCAACCCTAATATTAATGTTTTTACGTCGCTAGCAAACCTTTGGAATATATGGCATAATGACAAGGTTGTACATTTTTCTTATAAATGTTTTTTTTGTACGGAAAACATAATAAACCTATCCCGTAATGTATGATTGTCTAATCAATGTACGTTTTATAACCAATCTAAATTAATTCTCTGTTAATAGAGTAATTTCCTGAGGAACTTTGTTATAAAAACGAATGCAGTTACTCAAAATTGAAACATTTGACTTAATATGTAATTTAAATTTTGGAATAACCAATTTATCACGACCTCGGGTTTCGATACCATTCATTTCGGCTTTCTTTTTAAACAAATCTATATTTTTCCTCATATACATAATAATTTCAAAGATGTATAAGCACGGCAAGGTGAGGACATCAATGTCTTTAAAAGGATCTTTAAGTGATTCTCCTGCATCCATACTGTAGATGGCACGAATTGTTCTTTTTTGTAAAATAAAAATTAAGTTAATATAAACCCTACCTTGTATATACATGTTTTATGTGATTGAAGAGATCAATTATTTATTATAGTCAATATTATAAGTGCGTTATGTAAAATTCTGTTACTATAAAAAAAAAATGAAAATGTGTCACCAGGGCATGTTGGACTTCGACTACATATGTCGTCGCGCGGAGCCGTCTGTCGTCGCTATAGTCTACCCGTTCACAGCTGACCACAAGCAGAAATACTATTTTGGCAACAAGGAGGTCTTTATACCAGGTTAGTTTTTTACTAATTATGATGAATCCGAGAATGTAAATACAGCTACATTATCAGCGAGTAACGGGCTATATGATTTTTTTTTTTTCAAAAAAATTTCTACCCGTGCGAAACTGTTGTCTCGTTGACGTTAAATTTTTAAGTTTCAACAACACACCTCAGGTTATTATGATATTTTTCCGATAGAACTATATTATTGTGTTAAACTTTCGACCTAAGTTAAATACACTTATAATAGCTTATTGGTGTATTTATTTGGATTATTTACAACTATTCCAGTGTTCTCCGACATGGACGTCGCCATGCGTAAGCACCAAGAGGCGACCGTCCTCGTCAACTTCGCGTCGCTTCGCTCCGCTTACGACAGTACCATGCAGGTTAGGTTACATAATATATTTCGTTACTTTAATAAATAAGGATTTTTTTTTCGTTTAATATGAATTCACTCATTTTAAAGCCAGAGTCATTTCAAGGTTAATTTTTAATGTTGAGAAACAATAACTACTGGCAATAAAGTATCGCATTAAACTACACGCTAGATTGAATAGTTACGCTTGCATTTAACGTTCAATAAAACGCATTTCTGAACTGTTATAATGAATATCACTGTAAGAAAGGTTCTATTTGTATTACTTCGAAAACTATTTTTTTTTGATTAAAATATGACCAAGATTGACAAAATCGCAAAACACAATAACATATTGTATACACTCAGGTGTTACTTTGCGGAAATCCATTTCATGTGATGAATTCCTAAAATCTTTAGCAATTTTCCGCTCAAATTCCAAAATCCACCAATCACACGTTTTTTGCCTCAACGAAGCATCCTCAGGATATATCATCTTCAAGATATGATAGAGATCAGACTCGGTCAGTTAACCAGTACCGAATCCTTAGCTGACCGAGTCTGATCTCTGCTATATCCTGAGGATGCTTCGTTGAGAGGCGAAACACGTGTCGATTGGTGGTTTTTGGAGTTTGAGCGGAAAATACCTAAAAATTTTAGGAATTTATCACACAATAACATATAATAGTGTAGCCACCATAGACACAACAAAGCTATGTTACCTAAAGCATAATGTTGTTTAAAAATGCGTTCATATTAATGTCAATTTAAAGGACATTAGACCTTATTGTTAGTGTAGTTCCGGGGTTTTTATTCAAAATGTTCAAAGGAAATAATCTATAGTTACATTAACAAACCGGTAATTGTCAACAATTTAAGCAAATTGTCAGTTGTGGCAACACAGTCGCGGTAACCTCTTTCTCTCTGACTATGCAACTCTTATACAAAAAAATAATTAAGTAATGTTTTTTCAGTTAATTTATGTGATATAGACACTACATTGTATCAAGCTCTAATACTGATATACATTACTCACAATGCGTTATCAAACCATGTTGTGGCTATGTCGCAGGCGATGCAACACCCACAAATAAACACAGTGGTCATCATAGCAGAAGGTATCCCAGAGAACATGACCAGGAAGATCATCAAAGTGGCGGATACACGTGGTGTAAGTACAATATTAATATAATAATAACATTCCAGAACATTACACAGATCGTGTGACCCCAAACTAAGCAGTAAGCTTGTACTATGGGTACCACACAACGAACTCTGGGGGAGTTCCCAGTAACACCCAGACTCCAAGCCAATTTAGAAAAGTTCGTTTCTTAAATTGCAAGCTGGGAAGCAGATACTATGTCACTGCGCCAATGGGCCAGTCATATATTATATGTTTTTATGTATTGAATCTATAGAGCGAAAGTGAGTGGTAAAAGAAGCCAAGGAAGACCAAGGCTGACTTACGAAGATCAAATAGCTAGTGTTAGCCGACGGAAATGTGAAAAGCACTCGCATACCTAGGCGAAAATGTATGAGGAGAATGATGAGATTTGAGGAACCGAAAGATGTATGTAAGGATAGCGACGCTTGGCGCTCCGTCCTCTCTGACTACCTCGTTAGGGATACGGCGTGAAGATATGTATATATATATATATATATTTCTTAAATATTAAACGTTCTCATAATGTTACGTCGTAATATATTTATACCTAAGACCAATATCTCTATACTTATAATACTGTATAGAGATATTAGTCTGTTTGTTCTATGTTGGTTTGAGTTCTATTGTACTAATTAATATTTACTTTTCCTAGAATTTTCATTGTGAAAATTTTGTTTTTTTTTGTGTTCACTACTAATTTCGATACATTTCATCATTACGTAGATTTTTATATTACAGGTATTTAAAACTAATTAATTTAATTTAAAATTTTTAACAAATCATTACATTATTTTGAAACTATAGACCATAGACTATACTAGATAACAAGAAAGCGTTGCATTCAAAACTATTAGAGCAGCCATTCCCAAAGTGGGCGATAACGCCCCCTTGTGGGCGCTGCAGGCCTAAAGGGGGGCGGTAAAGAGACCCAGAAAAAAAATGGGGGCGTTGTGTAGAGGCCTGGGGGGTGATTTGTAATTTCATTTAGCTAGGAGGCATCTTAGACAACGACTGCATGAGCTCTCGATTCAGTAGACAAAATAAGTTTGGGAACCAGTGTATTAGAGCAATGAATATTTAGTATAAAAATATTATAGTAATTGCTAACAGATTACAAAAACGTACTATTGTTAAACGTAAAACGCAAGAAATTAAAGTGTTATGCTGCAATGTAAATCAAACAAGATGAAATAGTTCTTATTATATATAATAATATACTCAGACATTTCACGCAGCGCCATCTAGTCCCAAAGTAAGCAGCACATCGCTTGTGTTATGGGTACTAGACTACTGATATACTACTTATATACTTTTCTTTTGTAAATAAATACATATTATACATAAACATCCAGACTCGGGGCGGGAATCGAACCCGCAACGCCCGCTGACTTTCCGACGCGCTTAGCCGTTGCGCCACGGAGGTCATTAAAAATTTTATTAAATTGTTAAAACAGAATGAAGTTCAATTTTAAATAGCTTCAGAATCACTAAGTAATCATATATGTAATTGTATAGATTACACATTATCGACTGATTTTTAAATTTTATCACAGCTAAAGTATTGGATTGATTGATTTTTATCTCTTTTTCTCTTTTTCTCTCATACTGAGTCGTATTCTTCTCGTAACCAGTGATCTGTAACCAATAGATGTTATGTCGATGTGACCACTATAGTCTCAGGCTTTGACGTCCTATGATTATACAGCCACTTTGCATTCTAAAATATCGTATTCTACGAGTACCATCATGGTCAAAGATTTCTATCTCACAAAATAAAATAAAAATTATATTTATTTTTCACTTGTAAAGTACAAAAATGTTTAATAAACCTAAAAGTATTAACGAACAAAGAGTTATTTTGTTTATAGGTCTGTCAAATGCCTTAACAGTCTTAAAACATTGAGCATACCGATAGGGACGGAATATGTGTATTCTCATCCCTTTCTATTACAGGCTTACGCCATATATTTCTTTCCGTCTCACAATTGGTGACGTGTGAAAGGCGATATCTTTTTTTTTCTATATAGCATGGCGCACAGATTAGCGTATTTGCCAATGTCACGTATTAATAAGTAGAAATCACAAGTAAATTAGTAGGCTTTACTGAAGTTTTAAAGGACTTCTCGGAAGAACGCAAGAACTTCAGCTACACATGTTTAATTAGGCTTAGTACATTATTTTCACTTTATACAGAACTTTAAAACACTATCACTACTATCACTTTTGTGCTTTAAAACTCCCAAAAATGTAAAAAATAGAAAATCCAAGTAAAAGGACAACTTCACTTCTCCCGTTCCTGCTAAAAAGTCTCAAAAGGCGATATCTATTAGTGGTGAGTCTGAGCTTATAACGCACTGAAAAAATTTATGGATATTTCTTTAGAGTTGGCAACACTGTACGCGTGCCGCAGTCCAAAGCGATGTGATATTATACTACAGAAATAAAAACCTTTATACTTTGATCTCAGGTGAATATAATCGGGCCGGCAACAGTGGGTGGCATCAAGCCTGGTTGCTTCAAGATTGGCAACACTGCAGGCATGATTGACAACATTATCGACAGCAAGCTTTATAGACCCGGCAGGTAAACACAGATCTACATTATAACAAGCAATTAGTATATTATTTAAAGTTGGAATAAAGTAAGGAATAATATGAAACCTTCCGAATTAAAACAAGATGTACTGTTTTTGTCTATATTCTATAAAAACTTGCCAAAATGGTACTAAAAGTAATAATAATAATACTACATACAATTACACAGATTGTGTGACCCCAAACTAAGCAGTAAGTTTGTATTATGGGTACCACACAACAAACTGGGGAAGTTCCCAGTAGCACCTAGACTCAAGCCAATTTAGAAAAGTTCGTTTCCTAAATTGACCTGACCGGGATCGAACGCGGGACCCTAGCTTTGTAATCAGATGCTATGCCACTGCGCTCCAAAAATGTCCGAACCAAATGTGCGCTCAAATCAGTATTTGAGCGCACTTCAGTTTTAATTGTATTCGAAAACGCTAACAGCGAACATATCAAAGTGCTCCTTCAAAAATTGCAAAAATAACACATCTAGAACGCAAGTTCTTATTTTCGGTTAATAAATAAATAATATTATTTACGTGTTTATTATTTCATTATAGTAATAACGTTACATAGCTCTTTTTTATTAAATTCGTAATCATATTTTTAAATATTGCCTGACAATATATGTCTTATCCTTGTCACTTTCACGTAACAAATCAACGTAGCAACACAGCAACGCAAATAGATTATTTGAATTATATTTTATGCACGAGACGTAAGATTGCATTTTAAATATTTTATTTAACAAACTTCGTTTCAATGTCTTGCAAGAATCGTTTACGAGCGTTTAATATGACCTTTACACCCACTACTTTAGATTAACACAATATTGCCGATAATACTTTACGATATTAAAAATATATACGTCAATTCATACAATAATTTGTTTAAATTTTATAGGAGATTGTGAATCTAGTTCTTTATTGGTGATCGAAGGTCTAAATATAAATGTAGACGTTCATAAGTTGAATTTCGACATCGAAATTTGATTTCGTGGCTTAAATAAACTAAAATATTATTTTGTATTTTAATGTCATCTGTGGTATTCAACAAAAATATTTTAAACCACGATTTTAAATATGTGTAGCATGTTGCTATATGTTGCACTTTCTTTGAATTTTCTTTGTTGAAAAAAAAAGCTTAAGAATTATTGTCCCTCCATTTTATTTTGTCAGTAGTTCCCAACTCGTCGTCCGCGGACCACCAGGATTTCATGAAAAGTAAATTAAGGTCCGCGAAACGAAGTAATAATCCTATAAAAGTAATAATTAAAGTTTATTTTCAGTAACATAATTTTTATTTTGGACATTGGGGTTTGCACCAAACAAAAATGACCTAGTGGTACCCAGTGAAAAGAAAGTTGGGAACCATCGTCGTAAGATCACTCAGAGATAACTGAAAGAAAATCATGTGTACTGTGTATGATATGAAATTTTTTTATGTAAAAACATTCATGACAGTCTTCATATTATTTACACAAATACGACTTACACTTGGCATATTTTTTAAATTTTTTTTCTGCGTGTGCGATATGTACAATCTGTGTATGTGTGTGTACAGTGTGGCGTACGTGTCTCGCTCGGGCGGCATGAGCAACGAGCTAAACAACATTTTGTCCAAATGCGCGGACGGTGTTTGTGAGGGAGTCGCCATCGGTGGCGACCGCTACCCTGGAACCACCTTCATCGACCACTTGCTCAGGTACGACACTATACTACTGGATTAATGCATCGTTGCAATACAATAATACCATTGCATTATATTACCGCATAAGCATCTTACAGCACAACAACATTACTGCGTTATTGTTGTAGTCCACGACAATATTATTACAAAATATCTAATACGGGAAATTTAACGCGATTACCTTTTTATTCTGGCTTGACTTTTCGACCGAGTTATCGGCCGTGGTCTCAAGCAAACTGTCGCAGCAAGTTTCACTCCATGTCTGAGGTAGACGTTTTGTCATCTACCCCCGATATTTGTAAATAGTTTCCGGTATACCTACACACAACATTCACAGTGTACACGCGTTTAACCGAATGCGAACCGACCGAAACGTCAAGCCAGAATAAAAAGGTAATCGCGTTAAATTGCCCGTTTTAGATATTTTATAATGCAACGCGAAAGTTTAAAACTTTATAATATTACTACACTTGTGTTACAGTGCGACATTTTTACTGCATTAGTGTTGCAGTGCACGACAACATTACTGCATTAGTGTTGCAGTGCACGACAACATTACTGCATTAGTGTTGCAGTGCACGACAACATTACTGCATTAGTGTTGCAGTGCACGACAACATTACTGCATTAGTGTTGCAGTGCACGACAACATTACTGCATTGGTGTTGTAGTGCACGACAACATTACTACACCATGAGACTTGCTCTACGACAGAGCTACCTTACAGCGTCGACCTAGTCTGTGTAATGTATGGTCATAAATCCCGTGCGCAGGTTCGAAGCGGACCCGAACGTGAAGATGCTAGTACTGTTGGGAGAAGTGGGTGGAGTGGAGGAGTACCACGTGTGCCGCGCCTACCGCGATGGGCTACTCACCAAGCCCATGGTGGGCTGGTGCATTGGCACCTGCTCTGGTAAGACACGCACACGTACACACACACACACACACGCAACATCCATGTTTTTGAAGCAACCTCATAAAATTACTACACTACAGACTACAGCATGGGGTTCTTAAAATGAAAATGAAAAGTTTATATAGAGTCTGCAATGCGTAATTGATACTCCTGGTGTCGCAGGCGGCCATAGACTACGGTAACCGCGGGGTTATGACCTAAAAATTTGCAGACAGCGACAGACACGCGATCACTCCACGACCGGTGATTAATTGTAATAAAAAATTAGTATCATGTATGACGATTGCGTATCTGTTATTGTATGACCGTAAAATGCACTTTTTGCGGTAGATTTAGCGCCACTATACAAATTAAATTACACAAATTCCCGTTTTGACAGCAGATACCGCGCGATATTGGCTGTCGCATGCTGTCTGCAAGTTACGTAATAAGCGTAATTTAAAAAAAAAATTAACGTTTCAAAACCAAGTAAGCAATATGTACAAAATTCAGTTCAAATGACGTGAAAATTATTTAACCTCTATTCGAAATATAAAATTATGTATATAAGCGAGACAGCAAGTTCTACGCATTTATTGCTTGCCTAAACTGGTGGCGAAACGCATACATATCCTTCCATCACATCACTAATATAGTAATGTTGTATTACAAGTTCAACGTGGTATTGCAGATATGTTCACATCCGAAGTGCAGTTTGGCCACGCGGGTTCCCTGGCGGGCTCGGCGATGGAAAAGGCTGTAGTCAAAAACGCAGGCCTCAAGGCCTACGGAGTTACGGTGCCCGAGTCCTTCGACACGTTGGGAGATGCCATCAACAAAGTGTACCAGAAACTAGTGACCGACGGCAAGATCATCGTCAAAGAGGAGGTGGAACCACCCAAGGTGCCCATGGACTACGACTGGGCTAGGGTGAGTACGAGTTTTCGGACACGACAGATAGAATAAAAATTGGATGAATACGGTGGAAATGCGGTCTTTCGGTGTGTATCTTTGTGTCTATATGCGGTATCACCCTCGTGGATAGTTACGTGAAAAATGGTTCCAAAAATGCTGATTTTAACCGACAGACGACGAAGCTACTAGGGTTCAAATTTTGTCATATCGGCTATGGAATCCTTGAAATGAAAAAAAAATGCAACCAATGTGAAAAATCTTTATCTGCTTTGCTGAGTTTCTTGTCAGTTCTCAGTGTGTAAGTTTTTTTTCGAACTAAAGGTGGATTTGACATGCAATAACACCATGCAATTGGGATGATTACTTGAGTAAATTGATTTGATTGATCTATGATCTCAATGAATTTTAACTACGATAGTCCAGAATTTCTAATGAAAGAAAAGAACATGTAGCAAAGATTTACGAAGTGAAATTAATTAATATATTGATTGAGTTTGGTTTACCCAAAATACTTATTTAATATTTTTGAATGTCAAATTTATCATTGGCTTGGAAAAAATCTGCATCAAGAAGAATCGTTAAAAATTTAGTCAGATATTATTTATTGAGCATCATTTTACACAATAATATATATTAAAATGCTATATTTAGAAAACTAATAAATGCCTGTGTAGAGAAGATTACTTCTAGAGTTGTAGTCTCACTTTGTTATTGAATGTAGTAAGGGTTTTGGTACAATGACTATGACCGAGATTCAAATCGTGCTTGAAATTGGATTCGTTCTTGATTTTTTGTGCTGTCTTGAGTGGCGATTAGCTTAATAGGAATCAAGGGAAGTCACCTCTTTTCCGTATGAATAACATACTCTGTGATAACCTCACCTAGTATCGTGTACAGTGGATACTAATTATTTAAATAACTGCTTCTATGAGCCTAAACATATATTTGTTAGTTAAATGTATAGAAATATAAAAAAAAATATAAACGAATTAGCGACCCTAGCGAAATTCTTTTGAAAATAACATACAATCCATGTTACTCGCTGATAATGTGGCTTTCTATAGGTGAAAGAATTTTTGAAATCGCTGAAGTAGTGTTCGAGTTTATCCATTACATACAAAGTTTATCTCTCTATATTAGTATAGATTACCTTGTTTTTTTTTCTTTTTTTTTTCTTTTTTTTTTTCTCGTTCTCCTAACATATAGACAAAGCCCGTATTGCTATTGTCTTTATTAACGTTTCTTAATTCTATCCAATGCTTTATTCTTTCTTATTCTATTATTTATCTTCCTTAATTTAGTTATATATATCCTAGTATGCATCTCATTAAACGTATTTATTTTAGCACATACTTTGTCTTAACTTCCTACTATCATACCACCTACTATTCCTCGATATGTAATGGAGGTGGTTGGGTGTGCGTGTGGCAGAAGCTGGGCCTGATCCGCAAGCCGGCGGCGTTCATCAGCACGATCTGCGACGAGCGGGGCGCGGAGCTGAGCTACTGTGGCGTGCCCATCTCGGGCGTGCTGGAGCGGGCCATGGGCGTGGGCGGCACGCTGGGGCTGCTGTGGTTCCAGCGGGAGCTGCCCGAGTGGGCGGCGCGGTTCTTCGAGCTGGTGCTGGTGGTGACGGCCGACCACGGCCCGGCCGTCTCGGGCGCGCACAACACCATGGTCACGGCCCGCGCCGGCAAGGACCTCATCTCCTCGCTTGTCAGCGGCCTGCTCACCATCGTATGTGAACATACCATTTTTTTTCTTTATTTTATTATTTATATTTCTTAAGGCATCGGTAACAAGACCATCAGCCTAATGACGTAACTTCTGGAGAAACACTGACTGTCCCTAGTACTCCCCGAGTAAAGTGATAGCAGGCTTTACTGGACTTAGAAAGACTTCTTGGAAGAGCGCGAAAACTTCAGCTACACATGTTTATTTAGATCTCGTCCATTCTTTTCACTTACACAGAACTTTAAAACACCATATACTGTTGTACCTTAAAACTCCTAAAAATGTAAAAAACAGAAAATCTAAATAAAATGACAACCTCACTTCTCCCGTTCCCGCCAAAAAGTCCCATTTTTTTTTCTTCATGACATGCGCACAGATTAGCGCATTTGCCAATGTCACGTAAAATGAAACTCGTTTGAAGTTTTAAATTTTTTCTTCTTATCGTAAAACTTCTCCCAGTAAAGTGATAGTAGTTCAACTACACATGTTTATTTAAACCTGCTTCATTCTTTTCACTTATACAGATCTTTAAAACACAATATGCTATCTACACTATTATATACTATCTATTCTTTAAAACACCCAAAAATGTAAAAAATAGAAATTCTAAATAAAATGCCAACCTCACTTTTCTCGTTCCCGCCAAAAAGTCCCCCCATCCTCAATCACAAATATAAAACTAGATACACAATCAACGCTCCAAAAATGTCTGAACAAAACTTAAAAAAAATGCGAGTTCTTATTTTCGGTTAATAAATAAATTATATTATTTATGTGTTCATCATTTTATATTACTATAATACATAGCTCTTTTTTATTAAATTCGTAATCATATTTTTAAATATTGCCTGACAATATATGTCTTATCCTTGTCACTTTCACGTAACAAATCAAAATGATATAAACAGCAACACAAATACATTATTTGAATTATATTTTATGCAGGAGAAGTAAGATTGCATTTTTAATATTTTATTTAATAAACTTCGTTTCAATGTCATACAAGAATCGTTTACGAGCGTTTATTACCTTATAGTTTGACAGTAAGGTCTACTTTAGATTAACACAATATTGCCCGTAACACTGTACGATATTAAAAATAATTACAATAATTTGTTTAAATTTTATAGGAGATTGTGAATCTAGTTCTTTATTTGTGATCGACCACACAGAATTCAATACCATTGATAGATAAATCATACACACCGCGCGTGCATCATAGATTTAGTATATTATCATAGATAGGCAATACGTAAGAGACAGCATAGTATTACATATGTTAGAACGAGATAGATAGACGAGACAATTCACATACACCCATAGTCCAAAATGATCCCAGAGTCACGGACGAACGAAATTTAGCCCAGTCATATTTACAAAATCTCAGGAGTTACAGCGTAATTTTGTGTTCATTTGAGGGGGTTAATTATGATTAAATGAATGCAGTACCCGATCATAACTAATCACAAAAAAACTAAATTGTTTTTATTATTAAAATATTTTGTTATCTAACTGCAATGTTTTAAAACTATCACAAAAGTTTTGGAATTGAATGAATAGAAAAAACTATCGAAATTAACAACATTACTGTTCTGAATACTATCGAGTTCAGTTTAAATAACAAATTTAATAACAAATACGTGAATTCTGCTATACATAACCTCACTTTGATAGGAACTTGTTGATTTGTAACCCACGCACGCACACTGATGTATTCGCTTTTTGGTCTCACCGTAATCATTTGTGCGTACACACATCACACGACCACCCAACAACCCAACAAGCGCTCTCTGATTCACACATCACATATCACACAACGATCGAGGATCCGCTCTGTCTTACACACCGCACCCGTACACATATTACATATCTCACAATAACCCACAACCTCACTCTTATACACACCGTGTGCATACAGACATCACACACTACATGACAACTGATAACCGCGCTCTCATACACACCGTGTGTGTACACAAACCATACAACAATCAGAGACCGCGCTTTCACACACACCATGTGTGTACACACATCATAAACTACACAATTACCTGCAACCGCATTCCCATACACACCGCGTGCGTACACATATCACATACTACACAACAATCCAGAAACCGCACGCTTATTATCTTACTTTTTTTTTTTTTTTTTTTATTTATTTAAGTTCACCAACAATTGTTACACCAAGTAAAACACAGATTTAACATTAATAGTATTATGCTAAGTGCACAATCACTTACAGGTAAACACAGCATGCATTTTTCATTTTAATGAAACAAGACTTACATATTCAGTGAAAATAATAATTGAATAAAAACTTTAAAAAAAAAATAAAACTTTTAAAGATCTTAACTTACATGAGCTTAACTTAATTGAGCTAGAGTGCCAGGTATTTTACGTCATGTCCTGTTTATAATATTTCACTATGACATACTTAAATGTCACGTCAGAGTCAAAAAATATGTCAACTCTGTGACTTACTTTGTTGAATAGGTCACATAGTCTAGGTATTGCTGATTTGGAACAAAATACTGTTTTACGAAAAGGTGGTACCAATAATTTAATTTCGCCACGTGGTTGTCTAGTCGGTATTCTAATTCTGAATTTGCTTAAGAGGCCCGGACAGTCTATCTTAAACCTAAACACTTTGTAAAGAAACATTAAATCCAACACATCTCTACGTTTTGAAAGGGGAATCATTTTAAAATAGTTAAGTCTATCTGTGTATGAGTTAAATTTAATTGCAGCACCACTAGATCCCATCAGGCTCCACAAAAATCTTTTTTGGATGCGTTCGATTCTTAGTGAGTGTGTCGCATAATGAGGTCTCCAGATCACACTGCAATACTCCAAAATACTACGAACCAATGCATTATAAAGGACTATTTTTGTGCTAGGTTGACGAAATTCTCTACCATTACGTATAATAAAACCTAACATTTTAGATGCCTTCTTTATGCATAATTCAATTTGAGCAATGAATGTAAGTTTAGAGTCCAACATGATGCCTAGATCTTTAACGACTTTAACCTCTGTTAGCGCATGAGGTCCTAAACGATAAATAGATGAGATACTGTTAAGTTTGCGTGTATATTTCATGTATGAACACTTATTGGGGTTTAGCTGCATATGATTAAGTTTACACCATTCAATCAAGTTATTAAGATCAACTTGAACCTTATCCACATCTGAAGCAGATTCAATCACTCTCAAAAACTTCAAATCATCAGCGAACAAGAACGGACTGCAATGAAGAAAAATCTTAGAAATATCATTAATGAAAATATTAAAAAGCACCGGCCCTAGATGTGATCCTTGAGGGACTCCAGAAGTAATGTTATGGTAACCAGATTCGAATCCATTGACTACGACGCTAAAAGTGCGCTCTCTCAAGTATGACTCAAGCCACTGTAACACATAACCCCCAAAGCCGTATAACGAAAGTTTTCTTAATAAAATCGTATGTGACACTTTGTCGAAGGCTTTACTAAAGTCTGTATAGATCACATCGACTTGGCCTTGACGATCCATAGCTTCGAATAAAATATCTGTAAACATTACTAAATTGGTAACAGTAGACCTCATCTTAACGAAACCATGTTGGTGCTCGGATAAAAAATGTGCAAAATAATTCAGGATGTGCGGACACACTAACGATTCCAATAATTTACCAAACACAGACAAAATAGAAATTGGCCTATAGTTGCTTACAATAGTATTATCACCATCTTTAAATATAGGAACTACCTTGGCCAATTTCCATTGACTTGGAAATATACCAGTTTGCAATGATTTATTAAATAATATATGCAATGGAATGGCTAAACTCGACGCACATGAGACAACAAAATAAGGATGAATTTTATCTGGACCGGGGCCCTTGGTGCTATCCAATTGTTTAATTTTTGATAACATGGTCTTAAAATCAATCACAATACTCGAAAAGTAATCACTATTTTCAATGGGTAAGGAAAAGTCACTACCTGAGGTCGAGCCATAAACTTGGTGATTGTCCTCGGCATATACCGATGCAAAATAAGACGCAAATGTGTTACAGATTTCTGGTCCGCTAGAAATCCGCCCACTCACATCCAACATAGTGGAAGGATATACATTGGAATCCTTTCTTTTTGTTTTAACAAAACTCCAAAAATTCTTAGGATTCTTTGAAATATTTAATTCTGCACATCTTATGTACTTGTTATAATATTCAGTTGATAATTTATTGCATCTTTTGCTAATGGTGTCCAAAGATAATTTATCCAATGGATTTTTATATAATTTGTACCTATTCCTCAGTTTTTGCTTTTCCTTTAAGAGCCTGATTAGTCCATTATCAAACCAAGGTGGAAACTTTTTATGTTTTCTTTGAACCAACGGTACGTGTATCTCAATAACATTCCAAAGTATCTCATAAAGTAAACTCACCATTTCATTCACATTTTTACATAATTTAAATTGTTCACTCCAATCAACTTTGTTTATGCAATCATTAATTGCAATATAGTCGCCTTTATAAAAATTATATCTTTTAAGTTCATTATTACAATATAACTGCCTAGATAAATGGATTGAAATAGAAATTTCTATAGGTGGGTGTAATATGTCGACTTTACTTAACGGACACTGACATTCATTTACTTGACATGTTGGGATGTCGCAAAATACTAAATCAAGCACTCTTCCCATATTATTAACAACATTATTATACTGGCGAAAATTATTTACATAAGAAAAATCAATAATTAGTTGTTCCAGAGAGGACGAGCAGCATTGTGTAGTTTCAGTATATTGGGAATCCCAATCAATACGACTGAGATTAAAGTCACCTACTATACACGTATACATGTCTGACTCTCCCAAAACTTTATTACAACCGGAAATAAAGTCTTCCACTAATACTTTGTTTATGGGTGGGGGTAAATATACGGTACATAATGCTAAATGTTTTACATGATTAGCATTGTTTAATTCCAGTAGGATCCAAAGATCTTCACAATCGCTTTCCCACCTCTTTACTCGCTTAGAATTTAAAGCTTTGGATACAGCTATCAACACGCCTCCACCATCTTTTTTAGTACTAAACCTTGACGTTTCTCTATCTCTTCTATAAACAATATAATCAGAAGTAAATAACTCGCTAGTTAAAACAGTACTATTCAGCCACGTTTCCGTGAGTATAACAACATCATAGCTACAACAACTTAAGTTACGATAAAAAGCATGAGATTTAGTTCTCAGGCCACGTATATTTTGGTAGTAAACATTTAATGCTGAGAATTTTATATAAAATATTAGTTTGAAATACAACATGCTTAGAATAATAAACAACTAGAAAAAAAAAATATAAAATACCTAAATAATTACAAATAACTATTTTAAATTATCAAGCGAGTCCTTGTCTTTTATTAAAATATATTTTGATGTCTCAGATTTCCTCATAAAAATATAACCATTTCTAGTCCAGACATATTTATAGTGTAACTCTTTAGCTTTCAATCTGGCTGCAGCATGAAGAAACTTGTTATTTGAAGAAAGATGTTCTACAACGTAAATTGGTACCCTGTCACCAGCAATACCAATATGCGATGTATTGAGTTTATTCTGAGGATTTTGCTTATTGAATTTTATAGTAGCAGCTAAAAACATGTCTCGAACTCTTGGAGAATTTAATCTAACTACTATTGACCTAGGTCGTTCAGAGGAGTTGTTTATTTTAGCAATTCTAGTGCAGTGAACAATATTTTCTTCTGATAATTCGTGTCCCACTATTCTGCTAATTTGTGATATAACTGAGACTAAATTTTCGTTTTTGTTCTCAGGAAAACACTGTATCTCCACATTATTACGTCTGGCCTCTTGCTCTATTTGATTAATTCTTACATTTAAGGAATCCATACCAGATTTCAAGGTGTTATTCTGAACTTTTAACTCGTTTACTATGACTGAACTTGCTTTACATTCTCTTTTTACCTCGTCATACTGATCACTAAGAAAGCCAATGGATTCCTTGACATCTCTTATTTCATCCTTAATATTTTTCAATTCACTACTTAAAGTATTCGATAATGTTTGATTCAGATTAGACAAAAGTTGCTTCATTTCCGCTTTTACCACATCGTTAATAATATTCCGGATATCTTGTTGCGTTATACGATCTTCAAGGCGTTGTTCAGAGGGTGAAGACGGTGCCGGTTTTTTTTTTGACCTTTTAGTGATATTAGTTTCAGAGGAGGATCCGCGCACCGGAGTGTTATCATTATTGCCTCCTTTAGGCTTATTGTTTTTACATACAGGGCATCTCCAAGTTGCTTTTTTATCTCCTATGTCAAGGTTATTCAACAGAAGACAATCTAGGTGATATGGCTTTTTACATTGAAAACACTCTATGTATTCATTATCGTTTTCTGACTCCTGGTTACAACATCCCCAAACTTGGTCTGCCATAATGCTTGCTGCTCAATAAAAAATGTAAATAATACTTTTCCAAGAGAGATACGCAATTGCTCGTTAAAACTTCAAGGCACTTATTAAAACAAATATAAAACAGTCTCGAGATGTCAACTCACATTTGGATTATAAAAGAGTACAAAAACAAAAAAATCTGCCACTCACATCCAAACTTTTCAAACTATCGGTTTATTTTGTGCACAAAGCTATTGAATATATAATTTTTCTAAAATTTTACAATAACGCACACCTTTTGACTCAACTTTTGTTTTTACACAAACACTTAAATTCTTCCAGTGTAATCTGCTGCTATTTTTTCGCACTACTTTTATCACATCTATTGATATATGTAACACTATAATTAATATATTTTAAACTATTTTTTTAAATAAAAACTGTAGAAATAGACAAAGTAACGTTTTGCTTCAAAAACTACCCGCCAATTTTGACATTGACATACTTGCATGCAATAGCCAAATATCGCGCGATATCTGCTGTCAAAACGAGAATTTGTGTAATGTAACTTGTACAGCGGCGCTAAATCTACCGCGAAAAGTACATTTTACGGTCATGGTGCAATAGAACGTGGCTGTCGCTGTCTAGAAATTTTTTGGTAATAACCCCGCCGTTCTCTTATTCACAGCGCGTGCGTACACTCGTACACAACTCAACAACGCAGAAAACGCTTTCTTATGTACGCCGCGAGCGTAGTTACGTCACATGCCACATAACAATCCAGGAACCGTTCTGTCATACACACCGCGTGCGTACACATATCACACATATGATACAATAAGTCGGCCAACCATTCCCTCATACATATCGTGTGCGTACATTTTGCCATTCTGCAATATCCATTTAAAAAGAGTTACTGATATGACGTGCAGGGTGACCGGTTCGGTGGCGCGCTCGACCGCGCGGCGGCCGACTTCTGTGCCGCGTACGATCGCGGCCAGCATCCGCAGGAGTTCGTCAACGAGAAGAGGGCCAAGGGCGAGCTCATCATGGGCATCGGACACAGGTCAGTCCCGTACACACACACACACACACACACACACACATATAACAGCCAGCAAGCACGGCACGATGTACGCGTTGTTTTGAATAAATTTGCCTTAAAAGTGTTACGCAGTTACATATATTATAATATAATTTCGAAAATTACTAAAGCCATGTATAGTCTCATGATAGTTTGTGTAATGTAAAGGTTCGCAAAGTATGATAGTTTGTGTATGTAAAGGTTTGGAAATTTATTCTCTAAGGGGGTAAAGGAGGTGAGGTTGAACTTTGTATGAAACTTTTATATCTAAAGGAATTCGGCTGTAAAACTAAGTATAAATATTGCTTTTTATAAATAACTAGCAAACCCGGCCCGTTTCACTGGGCGTTAGTTTCACTGGGCGTAAAAAACAAAAAAAAATTCTTACTGATCCGATCGCTATCAAACTTTACAGGGTCACCCGCTAGGCCAATCTGAAGATTCCCTGAAAATTTATTTATTTAAGGGTGTAACGTAACGCGATGTGGTGTGTGCACTTGCGCAGGGTGAAGTCGATCAACAACCCGGACTCGCGCGTGCGCGAGCTGAAGGCGTACGTGACGGCGCGCTGGCCCGCGTGGCCCGTGACGCGCTACGCGCTCGACGTGGAGGCCATCACCACGCGCAAGAAGCCCAACCTCATCCTCAACGTGGACGGGATCGTGGCCGCCGCCATGGTCGACCTGCTGCGACACTGCCAGCTGTTCACGCAGTGAGTGCACTCGCTCACACTCGTTCACACACACACACGCACGCACACTCGCATACACGCGCTCGGACACGTACACGCATACTGACATACACAGCCACGCCGACACATACACGCACTGCTGACACATACACGCGCACGCATCGACACACATATGCGCACACTGATACAGTCTGACACACGCTGACACATACACACACATGTTGACACATACACACATACGTTGACACATACACAAATACGCTACCACATACACACGCATCGATACGCGCTGCACTGACACAAGCTCACGCATACGCGCGCCTATCACCACAGACGTACAGTGACACGCAAGCACGATAACACACACGCATGCTAACGCATACGAATGCACGTATTCAGTACATAATTGTACATCACATGCGTGTAGATACAACGCATAAATACGCATACAAGTTATACACTTGAGATTTCTAATTACTAATAAAATTCTTAATTTATATTGTACAGAGGCTTTGTTGAATTCCATTCATACCATTCGTGTTATATTTTTGAGCTATTTTCGGCCTAAAATAACAATTCGTCAATCGAGACGTGTTTCGCTTCTTGACGGAGCACCGTCAGAATATTCCAGATAGATTCCAGGTTTACGCGGAAAAGAGCTAAAAATGTAAGACTTCATGACAGGAATCTCAATTCTAAACGATTACAAAACTTATGAAAATGAAATTTGCTAACCTGATTCTTCATTTTGCCAGTTGCGATACGCGATTGGTTAATTTTTGTAACAGATAAAAGAACATCAAAGAAACCTCTATTAAAACAGAGATTTCCATTTATGGGACTAATGGGACCGATTTATACTTTTAAATTTTTTGTGTAGATTAATCTAAATACACTCTTCAAAATGTCAGTTGGATTTTTTAAAATTAATTATAGTTTTTAATATAAACGAAAATATCTGTTTTTTCGTATTTTTCGGAAGTTAACGCACGCACGTTTGTATAGCGCAGAAGCTCTATTTTAGATTAATTTTATCGTTAATCACTGCGTCGTCTTAATAGACAGTTACGTACCCACCCAGCGCTAATTTAGATATCTAGCAAAATAAAGCAATTGTATATTCGGAAAGAATTACGAATGTATGTAGACAAAAATATATTGATGTGTTTGTGTACAGGGAGGAAGGCAATAACTACATCCAGATGGGCTCGATCAACGCCCTGTTCGTGCTTGGCCGCAGTATCGGCTTAATAGGCCACTACCTTGATCAGAAGAGGATGAAGCAACCCTTATACAGGCACCCCTGGGACGATATCACCTACATGTCGCCGCTCAACTAAACATCCCTCCACAGGACTGCTCTCGACTGACTGCGCTCTGCTAGCGAGAAATACCGCAACGCTTACATTAATTTATTAGTCTACGTAGTAGACTGCCATGTTTTATGTTTTTATCGCGTATAGTAAAGCCAGTCGATGACAATTCAGGTGAGGTGGATGCAGTAGATTTGTTAAGCAAAATACCTTTATCTGTATATTACGAGTGTAAAGTAACCATCTTAAGTGGAAACGAGACAACTTACAACAACCAGCCGTATGCTTGTCGTATGCTCCATCTCCTTCACTCTTGAGAACCGTCTAATGCGACGTGCGCTGTCCAATTCTATATGTAGTTAATATAAATATAAAATTGTTAAAAAATCTGAAATATTTAATATTATACTTTTAGGTTAAAATATGATGTATGTATGCTGTTGTAGCTTTAAAACTTACAGCTATCTCTCTCATTCTATAGCTTTTTCATTGCTACAGAAAGAAAGATATAACCTTGTATTTTTTAAAGACTTGCGTAGTGTTAGTAGTTAAACATAGTAATTTAATAATGTGAATTCTAAATCATTGGGATCCTTTTCAACTAAGATTGCTCACTCAGATTTGAATTACACGCAATACGCGGGTAATTCAAATAAAAAAAACTAATAAAACTTCAAGTCTGAAACTTTGAACTCGTCGTGTAAACTTGAAAAGGCAACTGGTTTGCGTTTGCAAAAACCCATGCCTCGATGCGTGTCATCGTTCGGGAATTCGTCACGTTTGCTCTGATTTCAACCACTGAATTTGGAATGCAATTCATGCATTTTGATTGATACCAATGATTCGAAATTCACCTGTGTAACTTCGGTTACTCATACAATATTTATCTCAACAACTGTAATAAATGGAGTTTCTGTAAATATGATTTTAATATAGTCATTCCATATTCACGTAACAAAAGATCATCCCTAAACCTCTTAGGGGAAGGAGTCACAAAGTGACAAAGGGGAGAAAGAAGAGTTGTCTACAATATAAAAATAAAGACATTGAAATTACAACAGTGTTATTTTAATATTGAATTAGAAGTGACATCAAAATGAAGAACAGTCACACGAATTTGACAGCTTGTCACAAAATTAATCACAAAAATCTAATGCGAGTCAAAATTAATGGATGCCCCTTAAGCGGTGTTCAAGGGTCTAATATAGCAAAGCATCGAGCATTTATGTAATTAATTTAAATTGTTAAGCATCGAATTGCCTATCAATAAATGTACTCAAAACGATTACGGCCTTGTATACAATATGAAAAAAAATTTACTTCACTGTTGTAAGCTGTTAGTGGATTAGAATGTTTGCACACTGTTTAGTTTTGCATAGTTTTATCAGTCGAGGATGACCCTTAGTGAAATATTGTATCAATTTGCTTATAATATGTTTTATAACGTAATGAAATTATAAAAAGCATGCTTAGAGATTGACGGTATGTTTCACTATGATTTTGAATGTTCTATTATGAAATAGGAAGCGCGAGCGTTTGAGTATTACGTGACTTTAATTCCGTATATTTCCACTCCTATTCCGGCTATTTTAACAAAACAAGAAAATTCGAAACCCCCTGAATCGCCCTCCTTCCTGGCGTAAGTAATTTAAAATTTTGCCTAATTAAAGTGTAAAAATATTTTAGCAGAAAAAGCAAATCTTACTTTTCTCTTTTCCTGCCCCCCTCCTGAATCTCGTTACGTAATACTCGAACCTCCTACCCCCATATTTTTAATAACTGACAATCTCTAAGCCCCTTAAAGTTTACCACGTAAGTACAACTAGATCTGAGTGAAAAACAGAGGTGTTAGCTTTTAAGTGCGAGTGGTGATAGCGTGAATATATTTATATAAAAAATTGTATTAGCATGCTTCCTGTGTTTTTTTTGCGTTTGATATTACAGAAATATGTAGGTTTATTGAAAGTGTAGCATTTATAAATAAATCTAAGCGCTAGGTAATGTACATCTTTGAACAGGTGATGGTTATTAACTCTGAATTTAAAATAACGCCATCTAGTGGTCAGTAATGTAAATTGTCATTATAAAAAATATACAATATTATATATGTAATACGTGCCGTTCCTACATTATGCAAAAGGACGGGACGAGGTGAACCCAACTGGTTTTCATTTGTGACCTTGCAGAAACAAGTAACATTTGGATTTAATATGGTATGTGTAGATTTTTTACATCCACTGTAAATACTTACACTTAATATCAAAGTTATGATACTAGGTAATGTCTTGTTGGTGTTTGAAAACAGTTCACTAGTATAAGGATTTTTTAGATGCAAAAGTCACACGACTTCACGCTTAAGTATTTTTTATATTGCATAATAGCTGTTAAGACTAGATAACATAACATAACTTCACGCTGTATCCCCAACGGGGTAGTCAGAGAGGACGGAGCGCCAGGAGTCGCGGTCCTTACACACCACTTTCGCTTCCTCAAATTTCATCATTCTCCTCACACATTTTCGCCTAGGTATGCGGGTGCTTTTGACATTTCCGTCTGCTAACACTCTGGCTATTTGATCTTCATAAGTCAGCCTTGGTCTTCCTTGGTTTCTTTTACCACTCACTTTCGCTCTGTATATTTTCTTCGTCAGTCTTTCATCACTCATTCTTTCCATGTGCCCGAACCATCTAAGCATTCCTTTCTTCATTTTTACAATAACACTAAGTTAAGACTAGATGTTTTTAATAAAAAAGAAAAAAAAGTCTAACAAAAATGAACATACAAGTAGCTTGCACTCGTTTACTATATGTGTGTAGATACGTCACAAAATAATAATAAAGACTCCTTTTATAAACAAAAACAATTGTATTTTTTAAAATATTTGAAATGAATTCAATTACATGATGGTTATAAACAAAGTGGTTAATGGTTTCTGGGGGTCATTCACAAACGTCGGAAACTCCGTGGCGGAAAGGGCCGATCATCGAAAAGCATAAATTCAATCCGACGGCTTGGATTTGTGAATACGACTATAATAAATATAATACGATTACGATTACGACATACGATTTGTCAATCGCGTATAGATAAAATCATCGAAAAATTTCCTGTCGGATACGGGAAGTTGAGTTTCCAACGTCTGAATAAACCCGGTGGTTAATTTTTATTTTATATGCTGGTTGCGCGATGACAGCGCCATCTAGTCTATTTCGACAAAACGAAAAGTAAGAAAACAAAAGAGATAAAATCAGCACTTAACTCCTATGTAATTTTATTGCTGAAAGTATTCATTCAAAATTGCATATGAGCAGTCAGAACCAGTAATTATTTTATAGTGGAAACTATTAATTTTACATATATTAAGTTACAGTTTGAATTACTAATTCTGTTAACGACTTGATTGGTCCCGAAAATTAACGATTTCAATAAAATATCTATTTTCAGACTATTTATTATAACTAAGTAATACACAACAGAGGGATTATTCACAAACGTCGGAAACTTTCCGTAGCGGAAAGGGCCGATTGTCGGAAAGCATAAATTCAATCCGACAGCTTGGATTGGATTGGACGACTATATATAATATGATATATACAATATAAATATAATACGATTTCGGATTTGTGAATCGCGTATAGACAAAATCATCGAAAAGTTTCCTCTCGGATACGGAAAGTTGTGTTTCGGACGTTTGTGAATAGCCCGCTGGTTCCGTGGTCCATTTCCATTTCATTATAAAAAAACAGATTTCACTGACTGACAGTTCGTGCGTCATTGGTTTTATTTTTAACCGCCGTTTTCATTCTCCAACCATGTAATTCGCACGCAGCGAAGCATCGCTTAGCATTTTTATCAGGTTTATCTAAATTCTTATCACTGAATAGCCATAACGATGACGTTAAATATCCATATTTTTGTTTAAAGGCTTATTCACCCGACTACAAAAAACCAAAAAGCGTTCGCGGGTTATTACCTAAAAATTTGCAGACGGCGACAGTCACGCGATCATTGCGCTACCGGTGATTAATTGTAATAAAAAATTAATATCAGGTATGACGTCTATTGCGCCATGACCGTAAAATGCACTTTTCGCGGTGGATATAGCGCCACTATACACATTGGGTTGGTTACATTATACAAATTGTCGTTTTGACAGCAGATATCGCGCAATATTTGGCTGTCGCATGCTGACTGCAAGTTAGGTTAGGTTAGGTAATAATCGTGCGGATTACCACTTAATTGTGATAGGTATTGCAAACCTGCTTTGATTCATTGCAGTATTTTTGTTAAACATTTCTGTAAACTCAAAAGCTATAGATGTTTTTCAAATTTTTTTTGGCATTTTGTATAGTCGGGTTTAAATTATTAGTTTAGGTTGAAAAGAGTTACTTATCAGTGAGTGGGGATAATACACGTAGTCATATTAGGATAAATATGATAATTTTTATTGCTATTAGACATGGGCAAAATGTATCATTGAATTGAATAGAGAGAGGCATCGTTTTCGTTTGTTTATAATATGTCACTATTCTAGTTCAGTAACTAACGTTAACTAACTAATTTTTGAATTAAATTTTAAATTATTGACACAGTTCCGCGTACAAATAAATATTCGTCTTATTTGCGTGTCAATTGCCATTGACGTGTTGTGTTATATTTACAAGGTGGCTCTTATGATATAAATTTTATATTTTTTTTGTCTGAGCCGAGCTCTGTCATGTGCAACGAGCAAGTGACGTAAATGAGATAGCTACCATATCTTATAAAACTCGTTACATTTATAACTTCTTTTAATGCATTTTAAATCTCGATTTTTTTGTCATTATCAGTGACATGTTACCCATGTCCAGTGGCGGATCCAGGATTTTGGTTTGGGAGGGGCTCGAACCCAATGAGCGTAGGGCGTTCCGAGACCCTAAAATTTTTCATGGAGGGACTCAGATGCTTTTGGGGGGGCTCAATCACCGTAGCACCCCCCCCCCCCCCCCCCCCCCCTAAATCCGCTACTGCCCATGTCTAGTTGTTTCTACTGTTATTGTTTCAATCTCACTGTGTGACAGTCCACAAATTCAATCTCTCGTAAAACTTCCATTATAAACATTTAACAAGTACTGGAACTGAAACGACAGTATATGGAAATGATAAATTTATATCTGTAATGAAAAAGCGAAATTGCATACAGAACGGAATTGACCTAATTCACTAATATACAATTTAAAAACGGTACTTAAAAGTTATAATATGAATGTAATAATTATCCGCCTACCCCATTAGGGATATACTGTAAAGATACGTGTGCATTTGTCCTATTTAATTTTTATTATGAGCATACATTTTCACGAATTAAAACCCAAATATTGTGTATATGATCAGTTCCGTTTTGATAATGCAATTCACTTTCTTAAGAAAATACACTGTAATCATTTGTGTAAATACAAATAGTTATCAAATACAATGTGTGGTGGTAACTGGTCAGAGGCGCCGAGCGGTGGCCATTATAGGCGACAATGTCACGCGACATACATTTAAGGCGACACATTGGAAATTTTGACGGCAGGGATCTCAATTTTTCTAAGTGACTACAAAACGTATGAAACTGATATTTCGTAACCTGATTCTTCATTTCATTGACTTTATTTTCATTGTTGCGATACACGATTGGTTAACTTTTGTAACACAAAAAAAACAAAGAAACCTCTTTTAAAACTGAGATTTACATTTTTAGGAGTAACGGGACCGATTTATGTTTCTACATTTTCTGTATTGTTTTAATCTAAACATATTCTTTAAAATGACAGTTGGATTTATTAAAATTAATTATAGTTTTTAAAATAAACGAAAATAACTACTTTTTCGTAGTTTTCGTAAGCTAGCGCGCGCACTTGCACAGACCGGAAAATCTATTTTGGATTAAATGATTGTTTATCAATGGGTCGCCTTAATCCATAGACTATAACTCTAGAGAGCCTGTCTATGAAGTGAGACAAATAAAATAAAATGTAGACGTGTGGATGCTTTTTCTAACGAAGTGGCGGTCGATCACATTATCTGAAAATAAACGTGTGTCTTATGTACAGATGTGTCAGTTTATCTTATTTGCCTCACCATTGATGCTCTGATACGGCGTCTAGAGTTTATAGTCTATGCATTTTGTATTTTTTTGTATGTTAATAGTTGTGTTATCTCTAATTTATACATAGAACATGGTTGGTATCTGTAAATATTGGAAACTGACAACTTATTTGAATATAATTTTATTTACTAATTTGTTGTTTAATTTTATTACTTCTCTCGTTCAGTACGCGACACAGAACCGATCTTTTATGAGTCTGCCTAAACAGCCCGGCGCAACCGATATCGTCCATTACCCCCGCGCCCTACGCCTATAACAATAGAGTTGATTTTGGCAGTTGCGGGTTCGATCATATTTTAGCGCGGAGAAATCTCACATTTGTTTTTGCACATAATTGTAATTTGCAAGCAAACTACATTACCAATTAAAAAACTGGTTTTAGAGATTTGAGATATTATAATTACCTATCTGTTTAGTAAAAATCATTTTAAAATTCTGTAGAATTTCGGAGATGCAACTGAATCTTTGCCAAAAGGTTTTTTCATCGAGATTTTTTTAACCGATCATGTTTCCACGTTTAAGGATTTAAGATAAAGAGTTGAAGTTGTATGTATCCAAATATCTAACTCTCAGTCTTCTTAGATATCGATATCTAGGTCACCAAAGACACGAAAGTCTGCAGAGGCGGACTCTTAATATGATTATTATTTATTTCAAGTGTTATGTAAGTATGGTACGCTTTAAGCGCCTAGTAGGTGCAGTAACTTGACGGTAGTAAGCTAATTAATCTGTGCAGTAACTAAACTGAAATAAAGGTTAGAAAAAATTTACTTTTACATAAAGGAAACTCAATTATGTCGTGCCCATATTTTCTGGTCTTTTTTAAGTACTGTTTAGGTACAATTAAATAATAAACTAAGTTACCGTCGGCCTTTAACAATAAATCGTGTTAGAATACACATATTCGGTCAAAGAACTTTGTCCCTTGTTTCGAATCATGTGGTTAGTATGATGTATGGTATCTTTGATAATCTTCAGTCATAAAAAGATGAAAATGTTTCAGTCTTTTGACACGGCGGAACCACATGGGTTCCATTTTTGACATTTTATGACTTTGGAACCCTAAAAATTAACTTACCAATAAAAAAGATCGGGATTATCAGACTTGCATACACTTTAAACCCGTGGTATTTCAACAGGAACACAATCTGCATTGCGCGAGTAGCAAAAAGGGAACCACTAGTCGTAAGACCTGGGGCTTACCACCATCTCTTATAGCATTATTATTTTAATTTACTTAACATTGAAAGCTCGAAATTCTGACAGTAGGTTAGTGATTAGTTTTATCATTCGACATTCAATATAGGTAAGAATCGCGATGTTGAGCCGTCCAACCTACCTTAACTACCTACCCCGTAAGTCAAGGAACATAAAATAATAATGCTAAAAGATGGTGGTAAGCCCCCTGAAGCTACTCAGGATCACCGCGCTCGTAGATTTCAATTTTAAAAGATATTTTTTAAGCTATGGTGGGTTTGCCAGACTACCAGTAGTCCGGTTCAGTTACTTCAAAAAACAGGGGTAAGCTTACAATAATTCGCATAGAGCTGAAAATTGGTACGAATGTTGGGAACACCATTATAAATGAAATGTCAAAAGTCCCCATCGATCCCACATCAACAGTGTATGTAAATTATGAGTAATTAGGTAAAACTATTCGTCTGATTGAATTTATCTAATGGAACTTCAAGCGTATTCTCAGAATCGTAGAATTTGTACGTATAAGTTATACAGACTAATATTTTTACTTGTATTACGGGTCCAGTGATGTATATAGGCGGCGTACTCATGCATATTACGGGGAACACGACTTTTTTATGTTTTTGAATCGCTATATCTCATAAATGATGATTCTAGGGAAAAAAGTGTAAGAACAATTTTTATAGGTAATCGCATTATCGTAACCTTGAATGTCTATTTTGAGCGGACTACAAGCATATGAAGGATATATGGCCTTATATTTGGGTAGATTCGTAAATTTATCGTATATTAGAATCGTATATTTAATAATTATTAAAATAATGTCTTATTTACGAATTATTATTTTTATGGGAGGTTAATTCTGCAGCCGGGAACAGTAGAGCAGAAAGTCGGATCAATTTATTCAAGTAAACCCAATTACAAGGCATTTTTGAACGTCAAATCTACTTTAATTCGGTTCAACTACACTGAGAAGAACCGACAAGAAAATCAGTCAGGTATCATTTTACAAAAGGTTTATTAAAATACAACATTTAGAAAGCCAGTAAATGCATGTGCTGAGGAGATCATTTGCGGACTATTTATTGTTTTATCTTCAACGAAATCGTTGTTTTTAAATTGTCTGTCATAATCAATGTACGTTTTATAACTAATCTAAATCTATTTTCTGTCAATTCAGTGACTTCTTCCGAAACTTTATTATAAAAACGAATGCAGTTACCCAAAAATTAAACATTTGACTTGTAATTTAAATTTTGGAATAACCAATTTATCTCGACCTCTGGTTTCCATACCACCAATATCGCCTTTCTTTATAAACAGATCTATATTTTTCCTCGTATACATAATAATTTACGGCGAGGTGAGTACATCAATGTCTTTGAATCCATCTCTTCATGATTCTCATGCATTCATACTGTAGATGGCACGTATCGCCTTTTTGTAAAATAAAAATGGAGTTAATATGCGCCGCTGATACCCACAGCAAAAGCCATAGGAAATTAGGCTATGAAAATATGCGAAGTACACCAGTCCAGCCGTATCCATATCCGTCAATTGCCTAATGGGTCTAATGGCATGTACCGCGGAACCAAGCTTACTAGCCAATGCCCCGATATGGGCCGCCCACTGTAACTTGTTATGTACTGTAAAACCCAGAAAACTGGCTGACTTAACTAATTGTAATTGTTTCCCACTCAGTTCTATTTTATCATAGATTCTGGGTACATTAGAAAGCGAAAATTTAATATATTTAGTTTTTTGTGACGAATCTATTTATTGCTGTTGATATGAAATAAAACAAACATATGAAATAATAAAATTTTTATTAATTTAATTTCCTAACAGATAATGTAATTCAGTTTATACTTTATAGCGCGAAGTTCACGAACTGAACAATAAATGTGCAAGTATACATTGAATTATTTTAGTTACAACGCCATCTGTTGGTGCTACAGCAGTTAACTGTACATAAAATTATTTGAATTGCAAGGTTGTTTCAAAAATTCCGCTAACAAATGGCGCTTTCAATAATGCCAATTCATGTCCTATCGTCTCCGCGATTCTTATCGTAATGAGTGAAATTACGAGTACAAAAAATACTAACAAATTCTTAACATAAATAAAACAATGATCTTATGAATTTACAACAAAATACTTATATTCAACTTAAAATATTTCATAATTAATTACATTAGAATAAAAATTTGGTCTGATACATCCAATTGAATTTGGACAACACTAAAATACAATTATTTTTTTGCTAATCAGATACATGAACGAAAATTGGCAAAAATATGGACATTCACTGATCGATCCATTATTAACACATTAGCAATATTTTCTATGAAATCCCTATTTTACGTGTAACTGTAAGTGTTTGCGACAGTAAATGCGTTAGTATCTCCACAAGAAAATAGAACATTTTTCGTTAATGTATCGACTCCTATAACACGATATAATTATTATAATGCTCTTAAAAAATAAATGAATTCATAAAAATATAAGGGTGGGTCACAGGTGGTACATAATAGATTACATTTCAATATAAAATTGCCGAGAAAATTAAAATTACTGTCGATACACGTGCCACCAATTCATGTGATCTCAATAATACGAAATTTAAGGCTCTACTACCAGACAGCTGTGACATAAAACGCCTGCCATCTTACACACTGCTGCGATAATAACGGAGCGATAGATGTATTTCCTTGCGTTCTTGAATCTTGCGACAGTCCGATATCTGTTCTTAGTAGGTTTTGTGTTATGACGCATATGATCATACACATCTCACCTCAGGGCGCAATTTGAATTCTACAGATAATCCCACAATGGTACTTGGTAAAAGGCACGTTAGTAATATCAGACGATGAAAACGCAGCTCTATAACAAGGACGCCACCCATTATCACATGCGATATTATCGACCGTTACATCGCAGCTGTCTGGTAAGAGCCTTCATTGGTCCACAACATACGTGGAAACGGGGATTATTGCTGTTAAAACATTAGTTACATAAATAGATATCAATGTTTTTGTTTCGATTTGCAGGCAGGTGGAGTTCGCAATGAATTTAGCGTTTATTCTATTTCCAAACAAATAAAAATATTGTTTTTATGCCGGTCTGAGGAAGAAAACAATATATAGCTGTTTTTTTCGTATTAGCCATAAAATTTAACGAAGTACACAGAAGTTTACAGACGAGGGACAGCAGATTCCTTACGGTCAGTTTCATCGCCTATTAGCTCAAATACCTATTGACTACTTTGGGGCAGTCAGGTAATAAGCGTTTGAGGTTTTTCCTCCATTTAGATCAGCCATTCCCAAAGTGGGCGATAACCCCCCCTTGTGGGCGCTACAGGCCTAAAGAGGGGCGGTAAGAGACCAAGAAAAAAATGGGGGCGTTGTGTAGAGGCCTGGGGGGTGATTTGTAATTTCATTTAGCTAGGAGGCATCTTAGACAACGACTGCATGAGCTCTCGACTCAGTAGACAAAATAAGTTTGGGAACCGACTGTCCCAGGAGGGTAAATGTTCGTTTCTAAAAGTAGTTTCAAAGTATAATTTATAGCGCCCCGTTGCTCTGTCCGTCTCGAAAAATAAACGACGCGTGTAACGCAACGAATTTAATAACTTATATTATACTTCAATAAATATTACAAATTATGGAAAAATAGATGATAACACGATAATCCACCTGTAACTGTATAATCGATCGCAAATTGCTGAATAAAAAATTTTTGTACAAATTATTATAAAACAAGAAACAATGAGATATAAATGAGTAAACATGAATTTTAACCCTAGCTTTAGAGGAACGACAAATTATTTCATAAAATATCTACAATATAATAATTATTTAAAGGTCATCGTCGACAGGTTACGCTAAGATGTGAAGGAACAATTCACGATACTGAAGAAATAACTGTAACAACGCAAAGATTGTCACTAGCTAAGAAAAACAACCAATATGGAGATACCACAGAGAATAAGAAAAGGCAGATTGGAAAAAAATAACCTTGAAAGTCATCTGTGATCTTTTTTCACGGTTAAATTAGTACTTACTGCAAACTTCATATTGATTTTTTCTGATCTTCTTGTCACTAATGCCTCTAGCGGCAGAATGTGAAGCTGCCTCTTGGCAGCTGTCAATGTCATGTGTCAATTGTAATTGATGTTTCTTTAAACAACAAAAAAATATAAAAATGCTGTCAACATCGACATTAATACTTATTAAAGGAGACCAACAATCTAAAAGAAAAAGTATTAATATATAAGCCAATAAATGGTCGTCGTTTCATCATTCTTTATTACGAATTATGGATTCCTATTTAACGTAATCTTAATCTATTGTAAAAATTTAGATACAACTTCAAACAAGTGTTTGTACTATAGAATATTCAGAACAATGACAAACATGGAAGCCGGACCTTAATCAAAACTGAGTGATGGCTTTGTTACTCAATTTGCTTGTATACGTAATGAGCGAGACAAAAAATATTATTGGTTGCTATTTTCACGTTAACACGTAACAGTCAAATGGTTTATGATATGCAATTATACGAAATCAGTGTCCATTGTTAATGATAAAAAACATATTCTGACCATTTCTCCAATTTCCCTGACCAAAACCACGTTCATTTTAAAGCATGGTTTTATTAAATTAAAAAATAAAAGGAAATAATGTAAATAATGAATAATCCTTATATTGTGTAGTTCTTTATAATGAGCGCAATTGCTCTTAACAAGTGAATCTCTGGACAGACTACATAACCAAGAAACAATTATCATGCATCCCTTTTCCTTACGCTATATAACGTCGCGAGATGATCAGATTTGCGACGTAAATAATATTTTAATAGAAAACAGAATGAATATATTTATTTCGTTGCTATTTTAGTCTTGCTTCTATGTTTAGTCATTATTATGAAAGTTATCCTTAAGACAGCTTACAAATTATGCCGCTAGAGGCGCGCGCGCAGCTTTCATGTTGCCTATTACTGAAACTCAGTTTGTACAAAACATACAAAAAAAAATATTTAGTATTGTATTCCATCTAAAGAATATCCAGATTATTCCACATATGAATGTTTAACGACTGACAAAGAAAATCTACAAAATTGGTGACAGCGATAGCCACGCGATCATTGCGCGACTGGTGATGGCGTGTATAATGCGCCGCGACTGTAAAATGCACCTTTCGCGGTAGACGCCACTATACAAGTTACAATTATACAAAATTTCGTTTTGACAGCAGATATCGTGTGATATTTGGCTATCGCATGCTGACTGCAAGTTAGATAATAAGCATGCGGGAGTGAGTAGCAGCAAAGTTAAGGAAGACCAAGAATTATGAAGGTTAAATAGCCAGTTAGCTGATGGAAATCTCAAAAACACTCGCATGGTTCGGCGTAAATGTGTGAGGAATGATGATGTTTGATGATGAGAGAATAGGGAACGCGGTGCTTGGCGCTTCAACCTTTCTTTCAACTTTTCTGTTTACTCCGATAAGTATAGGACGCGAAGATATGTTTTTATATATATAGACGCAACACAGTCGAGGTTAGACCTAATTATTTAACGACGGTTTTCATGATTCGACGTATTAATTTAAATATACAAATATAACTCTTATGCCATATTATAAACATAACTTATTTTTACACAATCCTTAACTATCGATACAAATCTTAATGGATATAGTTTAATTATTTCTATTTTGAGAATTCGTTTTATACAGGGACGAACAAAGGAGTTCTGAGGTAGGGAGGCGAGTAGAGAATTTATTTAAATCGTATAGGACCGTTACTAATAGTCTGCAATTGCAATTCGGGTGATAGAGAAAATATCATTTTTAGATCTTTATAGCAAACTGTGAAACGTTATAATTTCGATTCGTTTGTGTCTCTGGATGTAACCTTCAATAACCACAGGAAACGCGCTTTGTTGTACTGTTACTGTAGCGGACGATAAGCTACCAAATTATCTTGACAGAGTCGATATAATTTTATTTTCAAAGTATGTATACCATAAGACATATCTGAAATCGTTGTCATAACCAAAATGTCTAGAGAATCAGCCATTTGGTTTTCGTTGGACTTAAAAGGCTCGGTGTATGCGCCGTATAAGTCAGTATCATAATAGGCTATATTACTATTTCTTAAGGTGGTAGGGGAGGCAAGTTTCCTTGAGCAGTTAACACGTGATTGATGTCTATACGCGTGCCGTATAAAGGTGCATGAGCTCGGTTTTATAGGTTGCGCTATATTTTCCTCAATGAACTATCGCGCTTTTTTGCGGATAGATGGCGCGCGAATGGACCGATAATTAGCACAGAGTAATGTTATGGTCAGAGACAAAACGAATCATTTATGTTTATACCTTATTTAAGTAATGTTCGGAATAAATGGACCTCCAAGATCAATATAGAAACTATAACAATAACCGCACCGAGTTTGATAGTGAACAAGTTTGGATTTCGCGAAGTTATAAGTTAGTAATATAAGTTATTTATCAGGTTTTATAATTAGTGGCAACTCAGTGGGGATAAGATTCGCCTCTGTCACTCCTAGCAATGTCACTGCAACTTGCCTTCGGGTCCTTCTCGCAGCGGTCACGCCGCAGGGAAACCGTATCGAGGCTTTTAACACCTCTTGGCGGTGGTAGTCAATCGCCTCGCACTACCGTGCGAGGGTCGTTTAGGAGACTACCTTTTAGAAGCAGTGAGAGGCATCCTTTAAAGAGTATCGGTGTAAAGTGATTAGTGTGTGGAACCTTCTGGGAATCGGAATCTGGCCTTCAATGTCAGCTGACCAGGTCTCGTAGAAAGGCCCGGCACGGCAACGGCCTCTCGAGACTGAGAGCAATCCCCCTTATATGAGAGCTCCGATCTATCAGCCCAGAGAAAGAGGTTGCGCGCCAGACGCCTGACATGTTCCTCGATTGTCTCAACTCTGAGGTCCCTGCGTATGACGCTGTTCCTCACATACCGTGGAGCCTGTACAATCTTCCTTAGACTTAGGTTCTGCTGTGCTTCGATCCTGGTTCGCTGACATGTAGAAGTGAGAGCGTACCAAGCCGGGGCTGCGTATGTTAGTCTGGAGCGCATGTAGGACTTATGAAATCCCCAGCTTGGCGTGCAGGGGAAGACTCGAGGATAGAATTCCATGTAGGCTTCTGCGAACTCCACGTGCGCTGGCTATCACAGCTGGTCCACATGGGGTTTCATAGTAATATCACGATCTATGGTTACCCCAAGGTACTTCGCTGTTGGAGACCATCTTATGTTTTTGCCGCAAAGTTGAAGGGAAGTTGGTAGGGCCGGGCGTCTGCTCCCACTTACTATGACAGCCTGCGACTTTTGTGCATTGGCTGAAAGGTCCCACTGTGAAAGCCAGCTTGGAAGCAAGTCCAGTATCCGCTGGATCTTGGAGGCAGCAATGTCGGCTCGAATTGACGCTGAAAAATAGGCTGCGTCGTCCTAAGGGCTAATTGTGCACCCTTCGCTGTGGGAATGTCATCAGTGAATATGGCGTAGCAAGTGCGGGACAAACAGCTTCCCTGCGGTAAGCCTGTTCAAATGGGTCTCTCCTCCGACAGTTTACTTTCCACGGATACTTGGAATCTCCTGCTCTTCAGGAAGGACTCGTAACACTTTTACAATGCGGACCGACATGGGGAGGGCAATCAATTTATAGCATAAGCCGAGGTGCCAGACACGGTCGAATGCCTTTTCCATGTCGAGGAATACCGCTGCCGCATGCTCGTTTGTTAATCGCCCGAGCCATGTGGTGCAGTACCCTCGACAGCTGGAGGGTGGTGACTGCGACTTAATGACGTTATAGTTATATAACGCTATCTCCCTCAGCTCAGTTCAGCCCCCCTCTAATCCCGCTACCCGGTACCCGGTACAAAACCCAATAAATTAATTTCTGTCAATGAATTGCAAGTAGTTCTTGCACAATTGCATCCAAAAAATTTAATTACTTTAATTCAATGTACAAAATGTAGCACTTTTAACAGAACACATCTATACCATTCATATTGCAGATTATTAGTATTCTTATACGACTCCTAGGTACTTGCAAATTACAAGCCGTGGTCATTTTCACAAGATGCTCTAGATATTGTCTCGTTAGCCATATAAACTATATTTATTCTGTATATAGATTATTATTTAATATACGAGCCACATTTTTCAAGTAATATAACAAATTGTGAATAAAAAGGATATATACTAATAAAAAGAACATGTTTTAAGACGTAAAAAATAATACATGCTACAAAATTTTTCTAAATAATGTCATTCATGTTTACAGCAAAAAGCTTTATTTTTAATTATTTATATTATAATAATAACAACATTATTTACACATTGTAAATTAATCAATTCATATTTTATACACTGAGGTGTAGATTTTTATTTGTTCAGTGTTCCCCATTAGGAGCGATTTTTGTAGACATTTTAAATTTTTTACACATGGCAAAACTTACAAAGCATTTAAAACACGTGTTCGAAATTTTAAAAAATATAACTGCATATAAATTATTTTCTACTTAATGAAATATAAAACGATTTTTTTTACAAATAATGCATGAGTGGTAGACAAAATGACATTATATAATATATTGTATTATAATGTGGAAACCCCATTCACTACCAAAACACTGTATATTTAACTGTGGAAACGTTATAGACATATGGAGCATTTTAAACGCTTATAACTCGACAGGTGGCAGCCCCATTAACCAAATTTTATATGTACACTTGCGAGCGAAAGATCTACACATCTTATTGTTATTAATGTAGCTCACTCGTTATTTTTACACATAAAATGTGTGAATACCAGGCTTTTTTGGTATGATGAACCACAACTTATTTTTAAATGCAACATCTTCAAATACACTTAATTCTTTAGCTGTTTATAACATTGTGAGATATATTCCTTTTACGATATGACCTTTAAATTTGAAAACTGTAAGGCGGGCCTTTATTTTTGGTTGCAAGTGCGTTCTAGGCATATTTAATTTTACTATACAGGTTTACGTGTTATGTATAATCATGTAATTGAATGTCTCGACACACAGCCTCTATTTTTATATATGTTTATATGTACTTGTCATTTTGTCTCTCTCACGCCGACATAAATAATGTCAATATATATTATATATATCGCACTCTCAAATCGATAGTGGCCTTAACTCAAAAATTCCATACATTTGAATTAGAATAATGAAAATATTAGTTTCAGTAAAAACATCTGCCCCATTAAGAAAAAAGCGTGAAGACGTATATTTGTCTAAAAATCAATTTCCGTTATGGTTAGGTGGATCCATTATAATTCATTAACCCAAAATATTTCAATCAAATCACTTCAACTATGGGAATTGTAAACATTAAATTATTACTATTTTAATGTAATTAATATCTACATTTTGAATAATAAATGATTATTATATTACATAATTGTATATACACGTCTGTATATTCCAAATAGTTATTTACACACTGCCGCGATCAGATCCGACGAGTGAGGGAGACGCATATACACGACTTGTACAATGCCGTCTCTCTCTCACAACGGATTATGGCAGCTTTTGAGATATTAAGTTATAATTATAATTAATATATCAGTTTTTTATATACTTACACAAAGCAATAGATTATATATTACAGTCTAAATTCTATGTTTCCTGGTCTTTATAAATTGAGATTTAACTCTTTAAAATTCATTTTTAAACACTCGCGCAATACTTTGACTTACTGTTTCATAAACTATACTCTTAAACTAAGAGAAATGTAAATTAAACAATCAATAAACACTACTGTAAAGAAATATTCGAAATACATTGAAAAATATAAGTTATTGACTTTAAACTCAATCAGTGATCAAAGCTTGTAAACGATTCTTGCGTGACATTGAAACGAAGTTTGTTAAAAAAATATTTAAAATGCAATCTTAGGTCTCGAGCGTAAGGTATAATTCACCTAATCTATTTTCATTACTATTTACGTCATTTTGACTTGTTACGTGAAAGTGACAAGGATAAGACATATTGTCACGCAATATTTAAAAATATGATTACGAATTTAATAAAAAAAAGCTATGTAACGTTATTACTATAACGAAATAATGAACACGTAAATAATACATTTAATTTATTAACCAAAAATAAGAATCTCCGTCTTTTTTAGCGTTCTAGACGTGTTGTTTTTACAATTTTTGAGGGAGCACATTGACATGTTCGCTGTTAGCGTTTTCGAAGACTATTAAAACAGAAGTGCACTCAAATACTCATTTGAGTGTACATTTGGTTCGGACATTTTAAAAAGCGTTGAATGTGTATCTAGTTTTTTATTTGTGATCGAAGTCTAGCCTATTTATTGTATTTGTTTGGGATTATAAATTACAGAATATCAGATAATATAACAATGACAAACGCATTAGTTGTCTCGAATTGATAATAAAAATTTGAAAAAAGTCCTACTACAGTTGTAATATATTGTCGTATTTGATTAATTAAGGTATTTGCACAAGTAGTTTGCCTTGCACATAGAAAGTTGCATATTAATAAATAATTATAGTCAAATAAGTATCTTTCAATTACAAAGACTTCTATGTAAACAGAGGTCCTAGACCTGCCATTTTCCAAAAATTAATGTTTTTATGTAGCCAAGGAAGACCAAGGCTGATTTATGAAGATCAAATAGCCAGTGTTAGCAGACGGAAATGTCAAAAGCACTCGCATACCTAGGCGAAAATGTGTGAGGAGAATGATGAGATTTGAGGAAGCGAAAGAGGTATGTAAGGGCCGCGACGCTTGGCGACGTCCTCTCTGACTACCCCGTTAGGGATACAGCGTGAAGATATGTATGTGTGTATACAATATTTACGTAAGTGCTATTAGAAAGTGATAAATCTATATGAAGAAAATAAGAGTGAACGACAACTCATGGATACTTAACAAATAAATTAGAATGTAATTTACTGAGCTTAAACCACGCATATAAAGATAATTAAGGTTTTTCTAATTCTAAACAACACTGTAAGATTGAGTAATGAACAACGCTAACAGTTTTTTTTGGTGTGGACTGAGCAGTGGTGCTAATTGGCTTCTATTTTACGCTTCCGAATTTGGTGTGTAAGGTGCGTCACCTCAGTTCATATAGAAGTCTTTATTCAATTAGTTTAAAAATATTTCCAAGAAACAGTCACATAATTCGTTAATAATGCGATTCCTTGTAATTCGAACACGTAAATTCATTTCGATGCGATTATATCGCGCTTTGCAAAAGTATAGTCTTTCAATATAACCACTCCATAATAACTCTTTACAAAAATGTCTTCTTAATATGCAACAGTTTGAAAATAGTGAAGTCACAAAATGGCCGAATTCGCCTTATAATCCGGAATGGATAAGAAAGGACTGTGGTTCCACCAGATATTGACTCGACATTGACTACCCATGACGTCAGAACGTGTGGATGTAGTGTCGGTCAAGTTGGCAGAGTGGCAAACAGCTTACTTGAGGAAGAAGAACTGCTTCACATAACCGTGACGACTCACTGGCACTGATGACATCACAGGCATGGCGATGTAGTCTATCGAGTTAACCGTGTCGCCTACTAAAATATTAGCGGTCCACTTAATTGTAATTTACACTCGTGACGTCACACTATCGACGTCTGCAAAAAACGTCTGTCGCAAGATCTATGGTAAAAACGAAGATGGATGCGGTTCTATGTAATATTAGTCAGTCCACACTCGTGATGCACAACATGGGTGCAGTGTCAATAATGTAATTGGCGCGTGGTAAGTCCTACGGCTTACTCGCGGGCAGACAGCGGCTCCACGTGACGGTGACGTCACTGGCGGCGGCGGTGACGTCACTGCGCGAGCCCCATCACGAGTCCCTCGGCGGCGGCTCGTCCCTGGGCGCGGGCTTCTTGGCGGCCACTATGGTGAGGTCGGGGCGCGTGCGCATGAGCAGCGAGGGGGAGGCGGGCGGGGCGGGGGGAGGGGCGGGGGCGGGGGCGGCGGGGGGAGCGGCACTAGCGGGGGGCGGGGCCTCCTCCGGCTCCGCCCCGCGGAGGGACTCCAGCGACGCCACGCGGATCGAGGGCCACTTGCCACCTGCCGGACGACATACAATGTTGAATCAATTCATTCATGTACACGAGGCATTTTTGTATTGTTGAAATGTTAATAAATGGACTTTTTGGCGGGAACGGGAGAAGTGAGGGTGTCATTTTATTTAGATTTTCTATTTTTTACATTTTTGGAAGTTTTAAAGTACAAAAGTTCTGTGTAAGTGAAAAAAATGGAGTAGATCTAAATAAACATGTGTAGCTGAAGTTCTCGCGCTCTTCCAAGAAGTCCTATAACACTTCAGTAAATTCTACTATCACTTTATTGGAGGATTTTTACGATAACGATTCTACTTATTAATACAATACATGTCATTGGAATGGCGCACAGATTCAGAATCTGTGCGCCATGCCATGAAAAAAGAAAAAATATATTAATAAATTTATATCAATACATATAATATATCATATTATACCATCGACCTACAAGACTGGCAATGTAGAACTAAAAATTTGTCACCTAAAGAATAGTCAATTAGTCACAACTCATGTAGCCGATCACATGCAACTACGGGAACAGGTTATCTGATTTGTGAGATAAATATTTGAACACTTCATTAAAAACGCGTTATATTATAGTTATGCAATATTTATGTGCTTTATTTCAAGTATGATAATTAACTTGTGATGTGTGGCAAGGTTTTCGTTTGCTTGCTTGCTAGCAGATGAATGTATCATACGATATAATATATCAAAAAAATGGCAGCCCAGTAGTAAAAATTCGATCGTAAATATAAAATAAACGTTTTTCCTTCGACATATACTCTACAGATTCGAAACAGCTCACAGCTCACAAATAGCACAAAATTCACAGCTCAAGACTCATTCGGTCAATCTGTCGAAAATTATTTATTAGCAACATTTTAAAATTCTTTAGCAACTACTTCTACTATGTGCGACTGTTTGATCACAAACTATTATGTGTTTGATACACAGATCTACTAATAATAGATATTGCATTAATGTGACCACTATAGTCTGTCTCGCTTTAACGACCTATGTTTGTCAAACCAGCCGTTGCGGGCTACAATACTGCATTCTACCACCACGAAGAGTCTATCTCACATATTAATTTTTCACTTGTAAAGTTCAATAATAATTAAAAAAAAAAACTAAAAGTACTAACGAAAAAAGATTTGTTTTGTGTTATAGCACTGTCAAATGCAACAGCATAAAGTCTTAAAATATTGAGAACACCGATAGAGACGAAACATGTGCATTCCTATCCCTTTCTATTACAGCTTACACCCCACACATATTTCTTTTAGTCTAACAATTCGTGATGTGTGAAGGGCTAAATCTGTTAGTGCTAAATCTATGGTTTGATATTTACAGTATAACTTAAGAGATATATTTACAGTATTATGTAAATAAATGTTTTATTTTATTTAGTATTTGTAAATTGTAACACATATCACACATACATTTTAGCTTTCTGCACACCTCCATATAAACTTTAACTGCCTACGTCAAATCTCAGACTCCTACGTGCGCGCAATATGCTTTAAAAAGGTACGAAGTTGTCCCTGGATTGTGGCAGAATAGCCGGTCCACTCTCTGTGACTTATGTCTGCGCAGCTTGATTGCACAGAATCGTCAAGTTTGAAGTTTGCACCAATGTGTGTTTTTGTATTTTATAACAAAAAGTCGCCCAAAATACGTTTCTCATATTGTAAGAGCAGCTAAAAGAAGTAATCGCCGACGTCGCTAGATATTTTCTATATTATCGCAAAACACAAAATCTAAAAGACTTGCTTATACTGTGTGGACGTCGAGACTTATACAACCTATAGTTGCTAAAAAGTTTGCACAGCATAAGTCGTTGTGTGAACCGGCCTTAATGGTTTCAATAAATATTTTGTTGACACTTACTGGCGGTGGCAGCACTGGGCGTCTTCTTAGCGTCGTGCGTCGTGATTACTGTCGCGGGGATTGGGTCCTCATCGGTCATACTGCTTAAGACGACCTTCTTTACATTCTGAACAAAAAAAGTTTTAAAATGAAACTTCTGCGATATAACGAGCGAGTCGCTCACCATTCGGGTGAACTCGGAAGACTTCGGTTAGGTTCGGACGATTTTGCAGAAGGAGGCGGCGGAGCGGGAGCGGGAAAACGATCAGCTCTCCCAACCAATCCGCCGCCGGAGAGCCGGGGCCCGGAGGAGAGCCTTCCAAAGCCTCCTCCCCCCCACCTAGGGGCTCGGGGGTGACATTCGGGGGAGCGTCACTCCCATCTCAATAGCCCCGGGCGGGCGCGCGCGGTGTTCCCGCTCCCGCGCGCCTCCCACGCAGTACACAAATAGGGCAGGAGCGGCTCCACCCCCCTGCCCATAACGGGATGGGCCCGGCGCATCAAACGCGCTGGGCATCGCCGCCGGGGTCGCGGAAGAATACAAAACTGTACCCGTAGCCCCGGCATCAGCCGCCCCGGAGGAACACCGTCAGGTGTTAGTGGGTATACTCGGCTTTGCACTATCAGCCGAGGAGTCCCACATATCTCCCCGCCTCCGTCAGGCGGGACGGAATGCATAAAGCATTTCCTGACGCAAAAAAAAAGGTTCGGACAATTTCGGTAAGCGTCGGTCAAAATTCGACAGCTGATGTACATATAATTGAAATGAGCAATGATTACGAGGGATGGATCATCGGAAGCGATGACCTCATTACTTATCAATTGAACCGCCACATGATATGCGATATTTAATGGTCCCAAAGCTAATCAGGTTTTCGTTATTGTAAAAATTCAAAAAATTCAAAAATCAGATTCAAGACAAAACGACCTGTACTTAAGCTATTAGATATATTATTATTACCAATATTGGATCTAGTATATCACGATCATAGACTATAAATAAATCCAGACGCCGTGTCCGAGCAGCGACGGTGAGGTAAATCAGATAAGCTGACTCAACTGTACATACGACACATATTTATTAACAGTGGAGCTGCGGCTAGACAAGTGGCGAACGGTTTGTACAATCGACGCTTGCTGGCGTTATTGCTAAATGAAAGTACCATTTGTATACCTTTAACATGGCGGTTTCACACAACTTTACGTTTTGTTTCATGTAATAGAAAGTTAATAACGTCTTTTACCTATTTAAAATTCGTTACGCTAGATCAGAGATTCCTAAGGTGTGTTCCGTATACAAGACACTAAGGTTCCGCGAACGTTACATTGGTCGTTAAATCGTTGGAATTTTTTGGTTACCGTCATTTGTGGCGGCATTATTTTTTGCGCAGTACTTAGTCTAAGCATATATATTGACAAACATTGAACCATTTTTATGCTATAAAAGGTCCTACACAATAAAAATGCTCGATTTTAGACCTATTAATATAGTTTTTATAGGAAGTGGTGAAATAATTTCATTCTCTCATTAATCTTTATTCCAATTATTTGTAATAAATGATTTTTACTCTTATTTGAATTGCGGTATTTTATTATTATAGTTTGTTATAGGGTGTCATAAATTAAATGGGATTTATTGAGTGTTCCATGGTCTTAAAAGTTTAGGAACCACTGCGCTAGATCACGTGGTATTTGTTAGTCTATTCTACTAGCATTTACCACAATTAAGCCACTTGTCTAGGCCTCCTGATCGGTGGCCATTTCGTTAGAAAACAACACACACGATTCTATATTTTATTTGATTTATTTGCCTCATTTCGTAGTACGGGACAGGCTGTCTAGAGGCATGAAGTCTATGACTTCGATATTATTTTGAGTCATGTCCCCAGCACAGATTATTGAGTTATACATTAGTGGAGGCGCCACGAGGAATGCTTCGAGTGGACTGTATTTTGCGGTTTAAAGATATTAAATTTTGAAAGTTCGTCTCACACACAAGAAAGGAAAGATAGGAATATAAGCTGACCTTGTGAAGCGATCGAAGACTTGTTGGCAGGCCTGCTTCTTCTTCACTGGACGAGCACTTCACCTTATAACTTTGGTGGAGAATAGTTCACTCGCGACTTGTCCATCACAAGAAATTAAATATTAACACATGAATATTGTAATCAGCGGTTTATTTTATTTTAATATGTATTATTTTACAGCGAGAAACAGCGGATTTTACGAAATTAATGTCGCGCGGACGGCGGGTAGATTTTAACTGTTTTTTTTTGTTTTTGTGTAAGTGGCGCTGCATCGTTTTCTTATGTTGGTCAGATATAAAGGGTTGGGATAGGAGTATTGAGACGCAATAAGTTTAATTTATGTTAATAAAGAGATGGCGCCACCATTTCCTCCCCCCTTTAAAGGATCTCCTTTAAAAGCGCCAAAAAAAATAAGCGAGAAAATTATATATATTTTTTTTTTTTTTAAAACTAATTATGACTAAAGATATATTATTTTATTATTTATATTAGGCGATAAGACTATTGAGTTGGAAGCGGACACAGACGCATGACAGGCCGGAGGTAAGTTCCTTTAGCGGTTTTGACAGTAACAACGCGGACAGTACCATCCTTGGAAGGGTGGACTCTTTCTACGACTGCTAACGGCCAAGCGAGAGGGGGCGCGTTATCTACAATAATGACTACCACCGTACCCGGCAGAATGGGAACGGCAGGAGTGTTCCACTTCTCTCTAACCTGCAACCCATGTAGGTATTCGATCCTCCATCGCCCCCAAAAGGACTGAACTAACTTATCCAGTAGCGAATGTCTTTGAAGAAGAGTGAGCTTATCATCAGCTACTTCAGGCGCGGGGAGAGAGCTTAAAGGTGAAGTATTAAGAAAATGACTCGGTGTCAGCGCTGTGGGCTCCGCGGGATCAGAACTCAATACGGTGAGCGGACGTGAATTTAGAACGCACTCCACCTGAATCAGAACGGTATTGAGCTCTTCATAAGATAAGATCTGTTGACCTATGACCTTAAAGAGATGATTTTTTATTATTTTAACCATGCTCTCCCAACAACCTCCAGCATGAGGCATGGTCGGACAGTTAAATTTAAACTTAATGCGATTTTCTGTTAATTCATGTTCGAAACGCGGGCGGTATACATTATTTAAAAACTTATAAAGATCGCGAAGGTACGAATTTGCGCCTTGAAAGTTAGTTCCGTTATCGGAATATATCACCTGCACAGGACCGCGGCGTGCAAGAAAGCGTTTCAAGGCGTCTAGAAAACTAGCCGTGCTGAGATCGGTTGTTAATTCAATATGCACGGCGCGAGTTGTCATGCATGTAAAAATACAAAGATAGGCCTTTTGACTATGAACCCCTCGACGGCGTATCGGATTATAGGGAATCGGGCCTGCGTAATCACATCCTGTGTGTGTAAAAGCCTTTACAACAGGATTGATGCGGTTGTCTGGCAAATCAGCCATCAGCGGGAACGTAGGACGCGGTTTCATACGGAAACAAGTATTACACTTGTGTATAATTTGTCGCACTATGCGACGCGCGGAGAGGATCCAATACCTCTGCCTGAGGTGGGACAGAACCAGCTCAGGACCTGCGTGCAGATATTTTAAATGATAATAGCCGATTAACAGCTCTACGATACGATCTTGTCGCGGAAGAATGATAGGATGTTTAGCGGAAAAATTTAGGGAGGAAGCGTTATTAAGGCGACCGCCTACGCGAATCAACCCGTCTTGTAAGAACGGTCTTAATTTATTAAATGCAGATGAGCATGACTGATCGCTTTGAAGAGCGGACAGTTCACTTGCGAAATATTTTGATTGTAAGACCTGAAGCAATTTTACTTCTGCAACGTCTAAATCAGCGGCGGAAACTGCGGCGGAACCGCGACGCGGCAATAATTTAATAAAGCGGTAAATATAAACAATTACGCGTAGCAACTTAGGCCATGAAGACGTGCGATCTGCGAGCGCGAGAATAAAGGACTTCTCGTCGAGGGACATCACGGCATGAGCGAGTATCTTTTGCTCCGGTACGTTATCCATCGATAGAATAGTGTCTTCTGCGATTGGCCACTGGGATGGATTTAAAGAAAGCCATTGCGGTCCATGTAGCCACAAGGGATGAGATATTAATCTCTCAGGCGTCAGGCCACGCGATAGACAGTCAGCGGGGTTCTCAGTGCCTACGACGTGGTGAAAATTATCTGCGGGTATGTTTTCGGTCACCTGTACGACGCGGTTCGCCACAAAGGTCTTCCAGCGGTGCGGTGAGCTTTTAATCCAACAGAGGGCTACCTTAGAGTCGAGAAACGCGTATACGTTAGGACGAAAATGTGCGGAATAATTATTTAAAACAATGTGTAAAAGTTTCGAGAGCAGAACGGCTCCACAGAGCTCAAGCTGAGCGATAGTGCGCGGAGAAGATGGTGCCACCTTCGACTTAGTGCAAACAAGCTGGACGATATTATAGTGGGCGAAACTCACTTGTATGTACACCACACCACCATAACCAAACTCGCTAGCGTCCGCAAAGCCGACTAGGGTGACCACGCTGTCGTCCGTTACGCCTAAACAACGCGGAATTTTAAAATTATTAAGAGCTGAGAGTTCCATACAGAAACTCTTCCACTGCTTGACGATGTGATCAGGTGGAGTATCGTCCCACTCAAGTCTCAGCTGCCATAACTGCTTCACGATCAGCTTGGCGTAAAGAATACACGGGGCTACGAATCCCATAATATCCCACAGCCTTGCAATGGTCGACAGTATGGTTCGCTTAGTGACGTGATCACTCCGCGGCGGTTTGATTTTAAAATAAAAACAATCGGTGTCAGTAGACCAGTTTAAGCCCAATATTTTATGTTGCGTACTTTCCTCAAACTCCACATCGGTCAATCTATGATCGATGGGAATTTTATCTAACGCGGTTCGCGAATTACTGCTCCATTTAATTAAGTCCCACTGAGCCCCTTTGAACAAGTCAATGAGCTCTCTGCTGGCGGTCGCTCCTTCAGCTTCATCTTTAACGGAGAAAGCGATATCGTCCATATAAAGAGAGCGAGAAGCGATCTCGCTGGCACGAGGGTACTTGGAGCCGTCGTCTTCGATCAGCTGACGCGCGGTGCGTAGCGCGTGAAATGGGCTGGACTTAAGTCCGAAACAAACCCTGTTAAATTGGTAAACTATAAGCGGTTCGTCTGGGCTAAAACGGTATAGAATCCGTTGATAACGGCGATCTTGTTCGTTCATTACAATTTGTAAAAATTGTTGACGACAATCTGCGGTCATAGCTACAGCGAATAGACGAAAATTAAGAATAATCTCAAACAGACTGCCTTGCAAATTTTGACCACTGTGCAAGACGTCGTTGAGAGAGCGTCCCGAACTAGTTTTACTACTAGCATCGAGAACGATGCGTAAGCGAGTAGAAGTCTTATCCTCACGGACTACTCCATGATGCGGTATGACATATGAAGGCGTAAGTTGATTAAAGTCATTTGCGAGCGCGGGAGATATATAATTCTTTTCAATATACTCCTTGATGACGTCATCATACGCCACCCTTAATTTAGGCGACGCTTCTAACTTTCTCTCAAGGCACATGAAACGTTTGTGGGCTGATTCGTGAGACTCCCCTAAGAGGTAGACGTCGTCACGAAACGGTAACGAAACAATATAACGGCCACTATCGGGGTCCCGTTTAGTGGTCGCGCGGTAGAACTCCTCACATTCTACATCATCACGGCTGTGAATGGGAGTACTAGGGAGTTCTTCCAATTCCCAGAATTTCGTAACTAATTTATCTAACGGCGGACTCTCGACTAAACAGCAAGCGGTCAAAGGCGCAGTCGGGCGGGTAAGTAAAGTAGGTACGGAACCCATAACTATATACCCCAACACAGTTTCAATAGCGGGGGGCGCGGACGAGTTACTCCGGATCACGCCGGGTAACAACAAATGCGGAAACAAAGATGCTCCGATCAACACATCTATTTTATTTGGCGTGGCAAACACACCATCAGCGAGCGGAATATTATTTAAATGCGGAAGCGAAGACGTATCAACGATAGCGGTAGGTAAGTAGTCAGTAATTTGACCCACTACCATAGGACATATATTGAATTTAATTTTCGAATTAAAGCGGGAAGAAAACTCGAAATTAACGGAACCCTGCACCATTTTTTCGGACCCACCGAATCCCCTGATAACTGTGGTTGCCGTTTTATGAGGAGTAATACCTAAAGTATTGCAACATTCCTCCGTAATAAAATGACTTTGCGAAGCGGAATCAAGTAAAACGCGCACTAAACATTTTCTATTATACTTATCGTACGCAGCGACTTGTGCAGTAGCGAGCAATACAGTAGTGTTCACAATAGAATGCTTTGTATCTACTTGCTTGCTACGTGAACGATCGCGCGAAGCGGCAATGAATGTCGAACAAAGCGCCACACCCGTGTCACTATTTCGTTCGGCGGCCGTAGCGGGCGACTGCTGCGCGTTAGGTACCAATGGCGCGGTGGACGCGACTTGGTTTCCCTGCGGTGCGGACGGGCCCGGGTTCGAGTCCCGGTTAAAGTGCAAAAGACTATGATGTTTTAATTTGCAGACGCGACAGAAGGAATTACTGTTACAAACTGAAGTTCTGTGTTTTATACTGAGACAATTGACACACGAACTGCGTTCCTTTACGGCCTTGAAACGATTTTCAGGTGATAATTTCATGAATGCGGGACACTTATATAAGTGTTGATGCGTTACGTTACTACATAAACAACTGTCTTGCGGTTTCGCGTTCTGTTTATCGCCAGTAATTAAATAAGCAAGATAATTAGGCGGGGTTGTTTTATTAGTAGGCGCGGAAGACGAGTGGTTGCGGTCAGTGACCTTTTTCGGAACAGCTGACTGCGAAGCAGAAGAACTATTAACGCGTTGCAATATTTTAGACTGCGTTTGTATGAAATCGACCAAACTATCAAAGGTAGGTATTTTATTAGGATCAGATAGATTCATCTCGAATATACGGACCGTGTTACTGTCCAATTTACTGAGCGCAATATGTAAAAACATAAAATCGCTCAAGTTATCTATCTTTAAGTTTTTTAATGTGCGGACAGCGCTGACTAATTTGTCATTAAAATTATTAAAATCATTTACTGACGAAGAATTTAAGGGCTTAAAATTTAGAATATTGTGCAATTGCATGGAGGCAAGGGTACGCTGATCTTCGTATTTATCTTTCAGCGTCTGAAGAAGCAGCTGATAATTTTCAGGACATGGAGTTATGCCTGCTATAGCTGTTTGTGCATTACCGGAAATTCGGCCTAGCAAATAATAAAGTTTTTCTGAATCTGACAACAACGGGTTATTGTTAATAGTTGAATTGAAACTCGAATAAAAAAGCGGCCAAGTGCGATAGTCACCTGAGAACGGAATTATATCTACAGGCGGGAGGGAAGGACGGCTGACACGCGGATAAGTACCTACATCGGTTGCAAGCTGCGTGCTTGGTGGTAGGTACTGCGTAACAAGGCGTTTTAAATGACTATATAGGTGCTCGAATGAGATTAAACTTTTGAAATTAGGGCTCGAATTAGGGTTCACCACTAATAAGCGAGCGTTGTAATGGTCTAAAGTTGATCTAAATTCCGTGCGAATAGTGTCAATATTTGAACTTTCGCTAAGGAACCTATCCCGAGCGAGCGCGTCTGTGTGTATATTTGAAGATAGGTCATATATCTGCTGAATACATTCGAACAAAGCATTACGCTTAGCTTGCAAAATAGACAATTCACTGTCTTGGTGGTCAGTATCTTCGGTTTTCCCTGTTTTGGGCATTGTTTAACCGAAATGAAATAACTAAATACGCGGTGCAGAAAAGTATGTAGATAGGTAGGTATATCTATACTACCACGGCGACACAGCAATGTGCCGGCCGGCGAACGCGTGCTAAATTGAAAAATGGCCGACGCTAAGGAAATTAAAATCGGTTATTTTCGCGAATAATGTATGTTATTTATAGTATTGTAAGTATATCAGCGGAGTAATCAATTAAAGGAGTCACCTAATAAGGGCGGGAGGTTATTATCCGGCTCGAAGGACCAAATTATGATGGAGGCGCCACGAGGAATGCTTCGAGTGGACTGTATTTTGCGGTTTAAAGATATTAAATTTTGAAAGTTCGTCTCACACACAAGAAAGGAAAGATAGGAATATAAGCTGACCTTGTGAAGCGATCGAAGACTTGTTGGCAGGCCTGCTTCTTCTTCACTGGACGAGCACTTCACCTTATAACTTTGGTGGAGAATAGTTCACTCGCGACTTGTCCATCACAAGAAATTAAATATTAACACATGAATATTGTAATCAGCGGTTTATTTTATTTTAATATGTATTATTTTACAGCGAGAAACAGCGGATTTTACGAAATTAATGTCGCGCGGACGGCGGGTAGATTTTAACTGTTTTTTTTGTTTTTGTGTAAGTGGCGCTGCATCGTTTTCTTATGTTGGTCAGATATAAAGGGTTGGGATAGGAGTATTGAGACGCAATAAGTTTAATTTATGTTAATAAAGAGATGGCGCCACCAATTAGTATGTTCAAACCAGAGCAACCTCTCAAAAATGTTTGCAATTCAAATTTTTCCGTTAGTATTCAAAGCCACTAAAAAAATTATAAATACATTTTTTCTAACAATTTATGTTAAACACTGCTCATATTTATAGAGCTGCTCATATTCTTGCCACATTTCGTTACTGCCGGAGCATTATGTTGACAAATTGACCCAAATGAAACAAGGAAACAAGTGCGATTTTTTTTTTTAATTCAGTGGCTATTTTAAATTGACTCAAATGAAACAAGGAAACAAGTGCGAAATTTTTTTTTTTAATTCAGTGGCTATTTTAGGAAGTAAGTAACATTAATAATTGATATGGCTACGACACGCCAATAAATAGAATAACAAAACTAAATAAAGAACGGAGAATGAGATAAATATAAATTACAAGTAATTTCTCTTATATAACTTTAACAAATATTTATTCAAAATAGCCATCGATGTTAGCCTACACCTGCGATGACGATTGGTTTGAGTGCGTGACAAAATAATTGGGGCACGGCTGTATTAAAGGATTTAGGTATCTAATCGAAACAATAAATTTTTTCAAATACATTTGTTTTTTTTTTCATTAATCGCTAAGTCAAGATTGTTCGATGCCACGTCATGGCCTTTGGATTTCATGGATTAAGTAAAGGTGGTTCTCGCCATCCCTGGCCTACACCCTCTCGAAAATTTTCTTTTATACTTACGGATTATGATTACTTTTTCGTTATATCTCATATTTAATTAGACTTATGTATGTCGGACCATAATTTAATTGTTAAATTTTAAAAGTAACAAATACCTTTTGCGCTTGTTCAGCGTTCGCCACATTTTTTCTCATCGCTTTGACTATATTAGACGCCGACGCGCCACCACTGTACGAGAAGCTGCTGGCTTTCATCTTGAGAGACGGGTCTATCTCGATGGGTATCGGCTCAAATTCTGTAATTTAAAAATAAATATATATAAAAATTTTACAAAAAAAAAAATACTGTAGATAAAAAATATTTCTAACATATGGTGAGTTAGTGAAAATAGAAGGGATGGTAATGACAGGGAGACAGTGAATGCGATGGCAATACATGACGGTAATGAACTGAGAGGGTAATGATTAAGAGCTGTTTATGCACCGATGACGGCTCCAGTACAACTCACCTCCGGTTTTCTTCATCTGTGTAGCGTCAATTAGGTACCTCGCGAGGTTGCTGGGGGTGACCCCCAATGCTTGCGCGCCAGCGTCCAACGATACTTCGCCGCGTTGAAGCTGGTCTAGCAAATCTGAGGGACCCCTTATTGGCCAAGTACTGTGAAATTAAACACTGTACATTGTTCTACGTACATCTGGTAAATATTTTTTATAACGACTCCGCATAAATTTTGGCAAGCGAAAGACCCCTAAAAAGTGCGACCGGTTCCAACGCGTTCGATTAGTACTCACCATTTCTCGATAGTTTGCTGACGTCAGAGATAGTAATGCAAAATAGCTTATCAGCTTATTTAAAAACAACTTACCTTCATGGGTATCAGCCGGTAATATCCGGAGCTCTTAATATTATCTACGATACAAGGACCTTCCATAAATTACGTCACGCTTTGTAGTTTTTAACCCATACTCTCTGACAGTCACGTTCGCGTGTGATCTGTTTCCTGCTGTGACGTCACAACTTTTATAACTCATAATTTGTTGAGTTCATTAAAATAACACTGCTTTTTATGCAATTGTTTTTATTTTAAAATCTTAACCCGAGCTTGCCACGACAATTTAATTGTTTCCTTAATGTAAATTGGATGTTATGTTACGACCCCCTTCTTCCTCAATATGTGACGCAATTTATGAATGGTTCGTAAGTATTATAATATATTACTTCAGTCCGCTATAATAATGTATTGTAATGGCTAACAGTGAATAAAATATTCCGAGAGTGAGTGATTCAAAGACAACACTGACGTTTTGTGACAGAAATGTATAAGGAATTATGAGGTATGAAGAAGCGAAAGATATGTTAAATGTGTAAGGAATTATGAGGTATGAAGAAGCGAAAGCTATGTTAAGTGTGTAAGGTATTATGAGGTACGAAGAAGTGAAAGATACGTTAAGTGTGTAAGGAATTATGAGGTATGAAAAAGTGAAAGATATGTTAAGTGTGTAAGGAATTATGAGGTATGAAAAAGTGATAGATATGTTAAGTGTGTAAGGAATTATGAGGTATGAAGAAGCGAAAGATGTTAAATGTGTAAAAAATTATGAGGTATGAAGAAGCGAAAGATATGTTAAGTGTGTAAGGAATTATGAGGTATGAAGAAGTGAAAGATATGTTAAGTATATAAGGTATTATGAGGTATGAAGAAGTGAAAGATATGTTAAGTGTATAAGGTATTATGAGGTATGAAGAAGTAAAAGATATGTTAAATGTATAAGGAATTATGAGGTATGAAGAAGCTGAAAAAAACAAAACTTATTTTGTGGTATAAATGTGTAAGGAATTATGAAGTATGAAGAGGCAAAATATATGTTAAATGTGTAAGGAATTATGAGGTATGAAGAAGCAAAACATATGTCAAAATAGAGATCCGTGCATAGATAAAGCCATTAAGGACACAATGTGAAATATTATATTTAAGTTATAACAACGTTTTGAAGTTGAAAGATAAGTGTATGAGACGGCAATGAATATTAAAAGCTGAACATAGAAAGGCTTTTTAGTGTTTTGGAACTACCGCTGTTTGAACCAAAACTGACATGAACTCAAAAGCTGAGTTCAGATTTCGTGGATTAGTTTTGGGACTTAAATAGCAAATTGACATCAATTTTTGGGGTCATCAAATGAGGTATCAAATGAAAAGCTCTTTAAATCACAAATTGAAAAATGTATTCAAAATAAACGTCTTTTCAAATAACAAATAACACGTTATTTTGCGTTAAATTTTTTAACACTCCAAAAACCCCTTAACAATTGATGACCCCTAACTTGTCTTCAAGGTTACCGCTCTGAGAAATCTGGAAAAAAACCATCAACATTGAGAAAAAGATGCAGTTTAAAGGACAATAATCAGTATATGTGTTAGATACTTCTTTACCAATGCCAATAATTTGGAAAGCTGTATATGAATAACATAAACCGTGGAGTTGTGAATAAGAAAGAGATGTGGGGATAAGTACGGGAATGGACCTGCAACTCAGGGATTACTGAGTTGAGTAAGGAGTGCTGTACCTTTTTCCTGCATTTTGAACTCGACCCAGAACGACACGAACTCGTTCGTTGTGACACCTAGTATCTTCGCAGCGGCGTCCTTCGCTAGTTCGCCGCGTTGAACGCATTCGAGCACCTCAGTAACGCGTTTCGTTTGCCAGAAGTCGCCGCGGTCGAGGGAATAGAATCTATTAGAAAATCTCGAATATATTATCTTAACCAATCCTTACTGACTCCACGGTCAAGTAAAAATATACGGTAAGTAAAAGTTTTTCATTCCATTTCGTTTTTAAACATCAGAATGGTCTGCATTGATTGACTGTATTGATTTGTAACTTATTTTACGATCTGTCAATCATTTCTTTCATTGTAATGTGTTGCCAATATTATAAAACATAACTTTTATTATTACAATTTAATCAAATTAAAAATAAAAATTATTTGATATTAATCAGTATCGCACTTTATTTTAAAACTTAAATTTCGAATGCCGTAAAAAATATATATATATAAATTTTTTTTTATTAAAAACAAGTAATATTATTTCTGAAAAAAAATAATTAAAAAATGCACACGTTTTGACTTCTGGCAAGCGAAAGACGTTCATAATAGTTATACACCACCTACCTTCAAGTTGTCTGCTAGAATTTATCTGGCTGTATGGCATGGAAATCAGTGTCAAGGAGAACGATAATTTTAAAAAGTAAAGAAGTCAATTGTAATTTATGACTGTAATAATCCTATTCTTTTTATCCATAAAAACGTTAGCGAAATATTTGTTTTTGTTACCCAAAACTCGGTTTTCCAAGCCATTGAGCTTCTACCTTTTTCATTGTTGGACCAACCGCGTACGCTGTGATCGTATCCGAGATCCGATTAGGCTAATGTTTGAAGGTCTATCCACGAACATTCGACACGATCCGATCAGTTTCGACACTAGTGTTGCGCATCGATAGTGAATTATTATCGAGAATATTGACAAAAGCATCGTGTCCTCGAAGAATAGTCCTAATATACGTGTTAATGTCGATAATAATAATAGCACCAATATTTCTGCAGTACCGATGGTGATTACTCAATACTTGTGCCGTGAGCAGAAAGAATTTCGGTCATTAACATACGTACATACCATATAACAATTGCAATTGTCAAACGCCTTATCAAAATAATGCTTGTTTAATTGCTATTGCGTTTCATGATACAGGGCGTGGCAAGTGACTTCTGTAGAGATTTCAAACCGTTCTGTCCTTCAAAATTCAAATCGAGTGAAGGAGATCAATGGATGTGGGTATGTTTGTTTGCACTCTCACACTCGCTCATTTTGACTAGGAACTGTGACTACATTAACTGTATTGAATTCAACAAGTCCCAAAAAATAAAAGGATAAGTTATATGAACTTGACGATAAAATCGACAAAATAGTAATTCTTCTATTATCAACTCTACTAATATCCACTGACTCGTCAGAAAACTCTGAAGACGGCACGGAATTTGGGATGACATCTCTAACGTATAAAACTTTTAAAATTTGCAAAACTAAGGTCAATGTACGAAATTCCTTCTGCTCATGACGCATGTGTATACAAACATATCTTCACGCTGTATCCCTAACGAGCTAGTCAGAGAGGACGGAGCGCCAAGCGTCACGGTCCTTACATATTTCTTTCGCCTCCTCAAATCTCATCATTTTCCTCACACATTTTCGCCTAGGTATGCGAGTTACTCTTATATATACATACATACATATCCTCACGCCGTATCCCTAACGGGGTAATCAGAGCGGACGGAGCGCCAAGCGTCGTGGTTCTTACATACTTCTTTCGCTTCCTCAAATCTCATGATTCTCCTCACATATTTTCGCCTAGGTATGCGAGAGCTTTTGACATTTCCATCCGCTAACACTGGCTATTTCATCTTCATAAGTCAGTCTTAGTGTTACTTAGCTTCTTTTATCACTCACTTTCGCTGTGTAGATTTTCTTCGTCTTTCGTCACTCATTTTTTCTATGTGCCCGAACAATCCAAGCATTCCTTTCTTCATTTTTACAATAACACTGTCGCGTAACCCTGTCATACTGCATATGCATTTAGTTTTGCTATTATAGCATAACACTCAAACATGACAAAATGATTGTCGCAGTATTATCGATATTGTGACTATGTTTCGAGGACAACTATCCGCAGTTCCGCAGATATATTTAGGATTCCGCAACACTAGTGGACAATTAGTAATGTGAACCGGTTTTAAAATTCCTACAAAAAACCGTTCTAAACCGGTATTTTGTATGGATTTTACCGCTGTAAACCGATTCAAATCAAAAATGTCAATGTTCCATACATTTTCAATGTTGCTGAGCGTCAGACACAATAATGGATGTCAATGATATTGTCGGAAGCGAAAACGATTGGATCGTATCAATGGATTAATTGGACCAGATAGGATATGTGTGGATCGTATCCGAACGTGACCCTCGCCAAATAACCAGTACCTGGCCTGCCTCTCACGTCTGCAATATAATTGGCGAGCTCGTTGGGCGATATGTTCATTACTATAGCGGCCGCTACTAACGACATGTCACCGCGTTTGAGTCGTTCCAATACTTTAGCGGCGGGGCCTGTCGCTTGCCAGAGGTCATTTGCGGTACTGCAATGTCAATAAATCGAAGTATATCTGATTTATTTGAGAAAATTAACAGTTACAGAAATTTCCGATAAATTCACATATTTTTGTACATTTTTACATTTACAGATGTATGTAACATTATGTAGAAATTAAGAAAGGCACAATATTATGCGCTTTTCGAATCTGAAATTGAAACATAGTGGAAAAAATTAAAATGGAGCATTAGTGTAAAATGCTTTGTAAGTACATACATACATAATATAATTTTAAATAAAAATGACTTTGTTTTAGAGAATACTGGCAACTAACTGGCAATCATAATTTGCTAAGATAGTATTGTTCCATAATTAAAAAAATACTATAAAAAAAGAAAAAAATGAATGGTAACAGAAAACGTTGGCTTAGAACCTCGAACCAAGGGGGGAAGAACGCGAGAAGTGAGGTTGTCATTTTAATCACATTTCCTATTTTCTACATTTTTGGGAGTTTTAAAGTACAAAAGTGATAGTACATTGTATTTTAAAGTTCTGTATAAGTGAAAAGAATGGAGTAGGTCTAAATAAACATGTGTAGCTGAAGCTCTCGCGCTCTTCCAAGAAGTCCTTTATTACTTGAGTAAAGCCTACTATCACTTTACTGGAGGAGTTTTACGTTTACTTCGAACATGATTAATACGTGACATTGGCAAATGCGCTAATCTGTGCGCCATGTCATGAAGTAAAAAAAAAACCTCGAACCAAGAAACGTACTAAATAGAGCTTTTGCTTTATAAGCGTGTTTTTTGTTTATGGGAGGTTCTAGACCTGTACTAATGTGCGTGTGACTAGGAAAGGGTCACAGCACTATAATAATAATAATAATAATACTCAGACATTTCACGCAGCGCCATCTAGTCCCAAAGTAAGCTGCATAGCGCTTGTGTTATGGGTACTAGACAACTGATATACTACATATATACTTTTCTTTTGTAAATATATACATATTATACATAAACACCCAGACTCGGGACGGGAATCGAACCCGCAACCCCCGTTTTACTTTCCGACGCGCTAAACCGTTGCGCCACGGAGGTCGTCATATAATAGACAGTTAAACACGAGATATTTTTATTTTTGTTAGTACTACGCCAAAACAGTTAAGATTTTCAAGTAACTGATAGCAAGTTATTGGGCCGGTCATGAGCTGACACGAATTACACCAACAATGTGAGGTTGCCAAACTCACTGTAGCTGTTTTGCTTGTCGTTACGCGCAGTGAGATAGAGTGATACGTACATTTATTTGACAGACGGTGATAAGAGTGGCAACTCATTACGACTCCGGCCTATATAATTCTTGGTCAAAGGTCAGAACATAAAATTTATTACGTTCCAAGAATTAGTAAAATTATATTCTTATTATAGCATGGCGCACAAATTAGCGCATTTGCCAATGTCACGTATTATTACGTAGAATCACAATCACAAGTTAGATCACAAGTAAATTAGTTTTTTTCTTATCGTAAAACTCCTCCAGTAAAGTGATAGTAGGCTTTACTGAAGTTGTAAAGAACTTCTTGGAAGAGCGAGAGAACTTCAGCTACACATGTTTATTTAGACCTACTCCATTCTTTTCACTTACGCATAACTTTAAAACACAATATACTATCACTTTTGTACTTTAAAACTCCCAAAAATTTAAAAAATAGAAAATCTAAATAAAATAACAACCTCACTTCTCCCGTTCCCGCCAAAAAGTCCATGAGTAAAATCAGTATTCGCTACAGATTCATATGTAAAGCCTAGCGTTATGAAAATATATGAAATATATGAAGATTGTAAACGATTATAAGTTGATAATATATAATACTGACGACCTCCGTGGCGCAAAGGCTAAGCGCGTCGGAAAGTAAACGGGGTTGCGGGTTCGATTCCCGCCCCGAGTCTGGGTGTTTATGTATAATATGTATTTATTTACAAACGAAAAAGTATATAAGTAGTATATCAGTTGTCTAGTACCCATAACACAAGCGCTGTGCTGCTTACTTTGGGACTAGATGGCGCTGTGTGATATGTCAGAGGAAATTATATTATTATTATTATATTATATATATAATGCACACTGAATCAAGTTGGTTTGTTTCAGTGTTTCATTTATTTCACTGTAGATTACATTTCTTTTATTTTAAGTACATTAAATTCTAATTAGATTAATTAAGTCGACATAATGACAAACTTGTTTCAGCGTAAACTGAAATAAATTCATTATTATGACGAGCTAATTATGAAACCTCATAATTTAATATTTAAAAATATTGTATGCCATTTAACGTACAATCATTCAACCGACTGAAGAAAACATTCTCATCCTCGTTAGACGTATGGTGAACCATAAACACATAGATTTTATAAATAACTTCAGATGCCGTATCCGAGAGCGACGGTGAGAAAATCGGCACGCTTATTACGTAACTTGCAGACAGCATGCGACAGCCAATATCGCGCGATATCTGCTGTCAAAACGGGAATTTGTGTAACGTAATTTGTATAGTGGCGCTTAATTTATTAAGTGCATTTTACTCTCATAGCGCAACAGACACGCAATCGTTATACACGACATACATTTTTTATTACAATTAATAACCTTCCTTCTTCAATTAATAGCCTTCGATCACAAATAAAAAACTAGATACACAATCAACGCTCCAAAAATGTCTGAACCAAATGTGCACTCACATGAATATTTGAGTGCACTTCTGTTTTAATAGTATTCGAAAACGCTAACGGCGAACGTGTCAAAGTGCTCCTTCAAAAAATGCAAAAACAACGTTAAAAAAAGACGCGAGTTCTTATTTTCGGTTAATAAATTAATAATATTATTTTTTACGTGTTCATTATTTCATTATAGTACTTTTTTATTAAATTCATAATCATATTTTTAAATATTGCCTGACAATGTATGTCTTATCCTTGTCACTTTCACGTAACAAATCAAAATGATATAAATAGCAACGCAAATAGACTATTTGAATTATACTTTATGCACGAGACGTAAGATTGCATTTTAAATGTTTTATTTAACGAACTTCGTTTCAATGTCATACAAGAATCGTTTACGAGCGCTTATAACCTTATAGTTTGACAGTAAGGTCTACTTTAGATTAACACAATATTGCCGATAATACTATACGATATTAAAAATATATACGCCAATTCGGGCAATAATTTGTTTAAATTTTATAGGAGATTGTGAATCTAGTTCTTTATTTGTGATCGAAGTCGGTTGCTAAAGGATCGCGTGACTGTCACTGTCTGCAATTCTTTAGGTAATAACCTCGCGGATCTGCTGATTCGTCTGTATGACATACGAATACGACACATTTAACTTCAGCAATGCAATTCTGTAGAAACTCGATTCGCCCAAGTGAGACTCGCTTGACAATTCACTTGACTTCGCAATCGAATTCACTTGGTCTTGAAACGGAATTCTCTAAACCAAACATACTAGGAGCGAAATGAAGTGATCTTGGAGGCGAGTTTGTCGGGGATAGCTTTAAGAGTTCTCGGTCGATATTTCTTCTTGATGTTTTTTAACTTCTGAGATAATTACGTTAAAGAAAGTTTGTTTTATTTAGATTAGATTATTATATTTAGCAAAACGTCAAAAAATTCATTTACGATAGTACGACTCGCCGCCGCACTCATCGAGGCGGCGTTAGTATCGCTGTCGACTTTAGAGAATACTAATTCACAGTTGACTATTTCACGGCGGATTCAGAAGGGAATTCAACTAATCTGTGTTAGAGAATCGCACTGCAGATAAGCTAAGCAGATAGACAAGTCACAGCTTCACTTTTCGTTCCATTTAATATAAAGTTAATAGCGTTTGACTACTGATTTAAAATTTGTTACATTCTATTCTACTAACGTTGACGACAATTGAGCCACTTGTCTAGGACCCCTTATCGGTCGCTATTTCGTTAAAAACAGCAGCCGTGCATCTAAATTTTATTTTATTTTGCTCACTTCGTAGTATCAGACATGCTTTCCGGGGTTATAAAGTTTATTCATAAACAGTTATTGTTCGTGTGTGTGTATATTTGTGTGTGTGTGTGTGTGTGTACTCACCGATAAGGTCTGTTAATACAGCCGTAAACATCGCGATACCGTCCATAGAGCGTGCCGTAACTCACGCCTAGTATCTCGGCTGCTTGCTTCATTTCTAATTCCTTCAACCTAACAGCTTCCATAACCTAATAAACAGAAAACACAGAGTTACTACAATACTGTAATGAATTTCAGCTTTTGATTGTATTAGTGATAATATAAGATATAAGAAATAAGAATAATATCAGATAAGATCAGAAATCAGAAGTGGTAGAGCCATGCTGCATTGCAGCACGAATAGGGCCGGCTCGCCCGGTGAAATACCACCCTCTCACAGAATATCGGCGTGAAATAACAGCATCTATTGCTGTTGTGTTTCGTTCGGTGAGTGTGTGCCGGTGGACCATCTCCCTCCTCACTTTCTTTTCCCTAAAAGGCAGTAACGCACCCGTGACGCCCCGGACGTTGCGGGTGTCTATGGGCGGTGGTGATCACTTTCCATCAGGTGACTCGCATGCTTGTCTGCATCCTCTTTTATATAAAAACAAATCTTACCAACCATACAACCATAGACTAAGCGGGAACGTTCGCTATTTAGAACCGACTTTAAAAAAGAAGGTTGTAAATTAGTCTGCATTTTTTTTGTATGTTCGGACATAATTTCTGTATTTATGAACCAATTTCAATTATTTTTTTATCGTTATATTCAGCATAACTCCCATTCTAATTTCATTGGTATTGGACCTTGTACTATGCAGATAAATACCAACCAAATACTCCTAACGGTTTATTTTGATATTTTTTATATATATTCCATTCCAAAATTGGAAAGAAATTAGTTGTAGACCTACCCTAAACATTTATTTAAGAGCAGGTCACTCAAAAGAGACAAATAAATAACTTTCATAAGAAAAAACTTACACCAAGTTCAATATAAAAACACTGAAAATAATTATCCTTTACTAATCAAAACTCAAGTACCAAAATAACTTCGGAAATACGATACAAATACTTCTGTGTAAATTATATTTAAATTTGACAGTTATTGATTACTATTTATTATTTATATTTCTTAAGGCATTGGTAACAAGACCATCAGCCTCATGACGTAACTTTTGGAGAAACATTAACTGTCCCTAACACTCCTCCAGTAAAGTGATAGTAGGCTTTACTGAAGTTAAAAAGGACTTCTTGGAAGAGCGCGAAAACTTCAGCTACACATGTTTATTTAGATCTCGTCCATTCTTTTCACTTACACAGAACTTTAAAACACAATATACTATCACTGTTGTACTTTAAAACTCCTAAAAATGTAAAAAATATAAAATCTAAATAAAATGACAACCTCACTTCTCCCGTTCCCGCCAAAAAGTCTGACAGTTATTGAAGTCGGTGCAAAATCAATAAACAACAGTCTGTCTGACAATCTCTCAGTTTGGACGCTTTTATAATTTACCGTTAAACGTTTTTATCGCCATGTTTTTACCGTCCAAAATACAATAGGTAAGCAAAATGCTTCCCTATTATGTCGACCATAAAGACGCTTTTTCAACGTCCACGGCATGACGTTATCGTCCACGGAAATCTAAAAGCGTCTTCAAACAATTGCATACATTTAGCTTCGCCATTGCACCGTGGACGGTAAAAACATGGCGATAAAAACGTTTAACAGAAAACAGAAAATAAAATAACAGAAAAACGTTTAAAAGAAAAATAAATAAAAGCAGCCTTTAGTAGACTTGGCGCAGACTTCAGTAACTGTACTTCAGTAATTTTAATTATATAGACTTCGAAACTTCCACTATATCCTATATTAGCGACCGGCCCTGGCTTCGCACGGATAGAAATTTATTTGAAAATAAAATGCCATGTTACTCACTGATAATGTAGCTTTCTATAGATGAAAGAATTTTTGAAATCGCTGAAGCAGTTTTTGAGTTTATCCATTACATACAAACAAACAAAGTTTATCTCTTTATAATATTGGTATAGACATGCGTTGATGGATGGATAGACATGGATCGATCAAATAAGACTCGTCGTCCTCAAAATTTTACGCAGTTGTAAGAGACGCAATGGACAGATACGGTGGAGGCAAATTATCCGCTCCAGATGCAACCCCGATACTGACCACGATCCTCAGACATGAGGGATCGACTCCAGAGAGAGAGACAAGCGTTTGTGCTAGTAGGTTCTATTTGCTTCAACTATGTGGCGAGACCTATATTCCCTTTACTCACCCGTTTGACGTAGCTCTCTTCCCAAAACTGCGGCCTGCGTCCGTGTCGTAGATAGTCGTTCAGTTTAACGACGTCCGTGAACCGAGGGTCAGAGGGTCCCGATTTGGGTCCTATAGTTGCTGCAAACAAAGTCGATTGTTTAATTTTTCTTGAGACACTAACGCTAAACTAAAATTACATTTGTATTGCATACAACATGTGAAGCTCTTTCCTCTCGAGGTTTATGTCATGCATACTTAAAGACACTTCTATATTTTTTTTTATTTTGGTTGTTTGTTTTTATAGATTGGACTTTGAATTTGACAAGGCAACTGCAGAGTAATCGCGATCCAATGGGCTTTATTGTGGGTAGATGTCAAGAGACATACCTGACAAAGCGCGTGAGGGTAGTACAAGTGGTATCAACATTGCCAAACGCATGTAGGCCATCTGTGGTAGGCATTGGCCATCAAACGCAAAAAGCCTTCATACACAATGGTAATGGCCTACAATTACTTCTCACGGGCCATTGTTGTGTTTACTTTTCTGCTTAACACTGTAAACGGCTCTCATAGGCAATCGTGTACACGGTATTGCTTAATACTGTAAAGGGCTGTCACGGGCGATTGTGTTTATATTACTGCTTAATATTGTTAAGGGCTTTCATGCGCGATTGTGGTATTACTTAATACTGTAAAGGGCTCTTATGGGCGATTGTGTACACTGTACTGCTTAATACTGTAAAGGGCTATGTCGGGCGATTGCTTGACATAGCCCTTTACAGTACTGCTTAATACTATAAACGGCTTTTATGCGCGATTGTGTATATGGTATTGCTTAATACTGTAAAGGGCTCTCAAGGGCGATTGTGTATACGGTACTGCTTAATACTGTAAAGGGCTCTCATGTGCGATTGTGTACACTGCACTGTTTAATACTGAAAAAGGCTCTCATGGGCGATTGTATACACTGCACTGCTTAATACTGAAAAGGGCTTTCATGGGCGATTGTATACACTGCAATGCTAAATACTGAAAAGGGCTCTCGTGTGCGACTGTATATACTGCACTGATTAATATTGACAAGAACTCTCATGGGCGATTGTGTTAAGCTTGCTGCTTAACACTTTCACGGGCTATCTCGTGGATAGTACAACTAGTATTACTCACGTTTGCCGGCGGCAGAGTGCATCGCCTTGTGGTGCGGAAGATCTATCTTGAGGTCCACGGTGGAGCCGGCGCCCGCCGATGAAGCAGTGGACGGAGGCGCTTCCTCGTTAGACTCCTCGTCTGGAATAGGCATCCACGTTAGATATATGTATAAAATAAGCTTACCATTCATTTTCCATTAAAATAAACAAAATAAAAAAATACACCGTCTTTAGACACTCGCAAACCTGAGCCACGTCAGTCGCTCTAGTGTAAAAAGCGCGCTTGAGTGAGGTGCGCTTGCGAATGACTAGCGGGTTCAAGAAGCGAGCTGATCGCGGTAGTTCACTGCCGTTTACGCGAGTGCGTATGCTTCATTGGGAAGCTTGCTAGTAGGACACTCAAAAATAACCAGAGAGCTGCCTCTAGAAGATTTCAAAACACAACTATGTACATAGAAATTATGCTATAGAAATTGCCACAAAATCCTTGATGATTTATTTATTTATGATGATTTATTTAGGCGATCGTAAATCATTGATTTTCTTTGTTCAAAATATGTAACGATATATTACGTATTAAAAACAGAAAGTCAGCAAAACGAACGCCGAAGTGAAGAAGTGTTACTCCAATTTTGAATAAATTACTTTTATTTTTGACTTATTTCACTATTAACACTGTTTTGTATACTATACTGATTTGGACGTTTAGGTGAGAACGAAACAAATAGTGAAGTTGATATCTTCTTTGAATTTTCTATTTAATGGGCTTTTGAATATTTTAATGCACAGCAGTGATGAGTATATAATGTTAAGATTTTGCACAAGAGCGGAAGAATAGACATGATGACGGTATTAAAGAATCAAATAATAAATGGTTTTAAAGAAAAATATATGTTGAAACGATTCTAAATAACGACTCAGTTTTAATTTAGACATTGCGATTAATAATATTTTTAATAAAATAAAAGTATAAAATACTGCAATCAGCCATGTTAACTGAAACACAAATCAGAGCGAATGACGTCACACCTAGGTAAATATAACTTTTGTATTCTATCTAATTTGTGAATGTAACCCTAATAAAGTAATGTAGAACAATATTTACCTAGGCGTGACGTCACAAGCTGACGCCATGACACCTACTAGCGTTTTCTCGCTTGATTCAAATTACGTAGAATAAATTGCAATAATTGGCGTTAAAACTTAGTTTACTACTGAAATAATATTGTCTTCGGAAATAGCAGACGTGTACCTACATTATAGAAGGGGATTTTAAATTGTGTCATCATGCCTATTAAAAAATTAAATCAATATGTGCAACTAAAGTATTTGTTCTGACAAGAAGTTCGTTTTAACTCCAGTAAAGGCTACTATCACTTTACTGGAAGAATGTTAGGGATAAAAAAGGATTTCTGTTAACAGTGTCTTTTTTCCAACAAGTTATTTACAAAATATACTGTTATTCAAATTATTTGATTTCGCTGATATTAAATTAATAATAATAATATTTTTATTAAGAAATAGATAATACAATAATATTATTTATTTATTGTTTAACCTCGAACCGAGAATCGAGAGGATAAATCACCCCTCACTTTTAAATCACTTTTATACACACGTACCTCTAAAGAGAAGTGCGAAATTATGTGTAAACCTCGGGCCAATATCACAATGGACGTACCATTTGCTCTAAGAGAGTGTCCTTACGGCCTTTTTTTGTTGACCGAATTTCTAGATTTTTACTAACTTGCGTGACTAGGGAAGGCTTACAAGTACTACGATACTACACACTTAAACATGACATATTTTTATTTTTTGAATACTGGTGCCGAAACTGGTGAGTATTATGCAAATAATTATCTCGTCAGCGACTTCTAAGCGGACACGAATTACACTGACAATGCGACGTTGCCACACTATAGCTGTTTTACTCGTGGTTACTCGATGAGATAGAAAGAGACGAAAATTCATTTGACACCTCCTATGTATGTTATCCTAAATGCATTTCGCCAAGTTTTCAGGGAATCCAATTTAATTCGTAATGACGACCTCCGTGGCGCAACGGTTAAGCGCGTAGGAAAGTCAACGGGGGTTGCGGGTTCGATTCCCGCCTTGAGTCTGGGTGTCTATGTATTATATATATTTACTTACAAAAGAAAATTATATAAGTAGTATATCAGTTGTCTAGTACCCATAACACAAGCGCTCTGCTGTTTACTTTGGGACTAGATGGCGCTGTGTGAAATGTCTGAGAATATATATATATATATATATTAAAATATTAAAAAAAAAAAAATATCATTTGAAGGTTGTATTGTATTAATTGATGATTGTGCATTCAATCAACAACGAATACTTAAACCTGAATATTTCTTAAGTATGGACATTAGTTATCAATTAACATCACAATTATCAATTATTAAAAGAGCGAATCATCATCATAATCATAATTTATTTTGAGTCTTTTAGAAAGGTGGCGAAATACACTTAGAATGATGTACATGGGAGGAGTCGACGTGGTGGTAATACCGGCCACTAATAACGACTTCCTCCATTACGTGTCCTGGGGCTGCAGTCCCGACATAGCGATTACTTTCGTAAACTACCGATCGATAAAAATAACGAAAAAAATCGCTTGCCATAACGATAAGCATGAACACTTTGCGAGCTGTCAAATTTGATCGTAAAAACATTATCAGCAATCGTAAAGTTGACAGTTAGATTCGATATGAGTCCAATCACAATCGATAGTTTTAATGTAGAGACTTTCAAAAATCGTTAAAAATTAATAGTTATGACTTATCAACCGAAATCGGTCATAAAGCGATCGCTATCTATGTCGAGACTGCAGGGGCTGGTATGAGCGCACATTAGTACAAATCTAGAATCTCACACCAACAAAAAGCGGACACTCTCTTCTTTTTCTCTTGTATATAATGACAACTCGTTTCATATTTAATAAGAAATTTTCATGTAAAAAGTGGTGCGGTGCATTTCTATGTGAAATGGGTCTTCTTTTTACTGAGTCCCTAACACTCTCCAGTAAAGAGATAGTAGGCTTTACTGGAGTTAGAAAGAACTTATTAGGAAAACGCGAAAACTTAGTTAAACTAAATTAACTTCAAACTTTCCAATTCTCAGCACTTAACGCACAATATACTATCACTTAACCTTAAAACAAACAATAACGCAAAAAATAGAAAATTTAAATGAAATATCAACTTCACTTCTCCCGTTTTCGCCAAAAAAAAGTCAGATACGCTTTTAAAGCAAAAGCTCCGTCGGACCCCGTCCATTTATTTATTTTTTTATTTTATTTATTTAACATGTGAATCACAGGTATTAATGGTGTAATAATACATACATCATATACAAAGTATTTTTTATTCTATAATTTTTTTTTTCTTTCTTTATGGGATGGCGTACAGTTTAGCGCATTTGCCAATGTCACGTATTAATAAGTAAAATCCCAAATAAATTAGTTTTTGTTATCGTAAAACTCCTCCAGTAAAGTGATAGAAGGCTTTACTGAAGTGTTATAGGACTTCTTGGAAGAGCGCGAGAACTTCAGCTACACATGTTTATTTAGAACTACTCTATTCTTTTCACTTATACAGAACTTTAAAACACAATATACTATCATTTTTGTACTTTAAAACTCTCAAAAATGTAAAAAATAGAAAACAACCTAAATAAAATGACAACTTCACTTCTCCCGTTCCCGCCAAAAAGTCCATATAAAAAGTACATCATAATCCATTATGATGTTCGGTCCGAGGGCCCACAAATACGGTGTAATGCATACCGGCGCTGTTATCTCCGTCGACCTGAAGCCGCGTGTGCAGGAATGAGCCGATGTCCGCGGGCGCATCCGCCCACTCATCGTCGCTGGCGTCGCGCGACCACGAACCCTCTCCCCCCGGCCCGCCCGTAATATCGCCCCCTCCCCCACCCGCTCCCCCCACCTCGCCCCCTCCCCCTCCCGCCCCTCCCGACCCCACCGCGCACCACCCCACCACACGCTCCGCCGTTATGTCCTGCAGATGAACAATAACACGACATTCACAGACATCCATACTACTTATATACTAGCATTACAAATCCATAATAATATTATAAATGCAAAAATCTGTCTGTCTGTCTGGTTGGATTTAACGGCTAAACCGCTAAACCGATTTTGATGTTTAGAATAGAAAATAGAGAAATCAAACCCAGGGAAAGAACATAGGGTACTATTTGATTTATTCCTTGCGAGTCCCGCAACGTCCGGGGAGTCACGGTTGCGTTGCCAACCTTTAAAGGAAGAGAGGGGAAGGAGAAGGGAGAGAGGGAGATGGATCACCGGCACTCTCATACACCGAACGAAACACAACAGTAATAGATGGTCTTATTTCGCGCCGATATTCTGTGAGAGAGTGGTATTTCACCGGGCGAGTCGACCCAATTGTGCGCAATGCAGCATGGCTTACATACATAACTGAAGATGTTCCGACTGATTGATTTATCATCGCCCAGTTTAAACTAATGAAGTTAGAAACGTGAAATTTGGACAGTAACTTCTTTTTGTGACGAAATGCTCAGTTAAGAAGGAATTTTCTGAAACTCAACCCCTCAGAGGATGAAAAGGATGAGGGCACAATTTCTGTGGCAAAAAAAATCATTATTTAATAACTTAAAATTTAGCACAGATACTCTTCAACAAAAAATATTTATACATATATTTCAGCATTTATCTAATTTCACATCCTAAGAGTGGAATATAAGGGATGAGTGGACTAACTCATCATTGCCCAAACGAGATTACTGAAGCTACAAACATGAAATTTGGACAGCAGTTCCTTGTATGACACAGAGACTGAATAGGAATTAAGAAGGGATCCAAATTTCACGCGGACGAAGTCGCGGGCAAAAGTTGCTAAATAGACGACAGTTTGCGGGTGGTAGGGACCTTGTGCTGGCTCCATCAGGATTGCTACTACCATCTTACTCGCTAATCTTGCCGCTAAACGGCGGTGCTTGCAGCGTTGTGTTTCAGTGTCAGAGTATAAGATGGTCACTGATTTCTGGCACGAAAAGCCTAAACATGGACGTACTACTCTAACAAGACTGCAGACTATCAAAAATGACAAATGCGAAAACGGAACTTGTGGCATTAGATTAAGACTCCATTTAGACTACCGACATTGAGAGATAGCTAGAACAGATGCTATTTGTCCAACACTCGCCATGTGATCGAAAGATGATCTTTGGTAGTAATTATTTCACTATTCGCTACCACTCCACTAAAAACCAGTTTTTTTTGTAGCCAATTGTCGATCAATTGTTAAAAGCCATTGTAATAGAATGTAATTAAATGAAAATAGTTTATTTTATTTAAATTCACAAACACAAGCTACAGGTTCCATAGTTTATAATTTACTTATGGAGATCATTTGATATTTCAAAGTTATCCAATATAGTAAATATATCATGGTCATCTAATTAGACAGTGACAAAAGGACTCCATAGTGCACATCTTGCTTAACTCACATTTCAGTCGCAAGTGCTCAGTCCTGTTAGAGAAGTACATCCACGAGCGTAACATCTAAGTCCTCATAGAGTTGCCAATGCATTTTGAAGTTGTTTCTTAGCCTTAGTATTCTAAATGTCCATGGACCTCAACTCACTATAAGGTGGGTGGGTTCTACGCTTGTTTGTCTCATCCTATGGCCGGGTTTCTAACCCTGGGGTCCGTGGACCCCTGAGAGGTCTATGTCATGAGTGTTGGGGTCCGTGAATAGCCAACCTAACATCATTTATTAAGATAATAATTCATGCAACAACTCGATTTAACATACTCATTCAACTTAAGCAGCAGCAACCTACTCACTAGCTGATTGTAACAAAATATTGTTATCCTTTTGAGTCAAGTCCTGCCCAATACAGAGTATTTTTGAATTCTCTTGTTTTCTTTTGGTACACTTTTATTCGAAAAGGGTCCGTGAAGTTTTTGGTATTTTAAAAGTGGTCCGCGGCTACAAAAAGGTTGAGAAACTCTGTCTTATGGTATGGTATTAAAATCAATGTAGCACAGAAAAATTGGTCACTTATTTGCAGTTAGTTACCTCTAAGACATTTAGTCAATCACGAACGAATGACAGAAGACACCGGATTTGTAAATCAAACACTGCAAAATATTTTCATTAAGGTTCACACAAAACATGTTTACTATTTTAATGATTTATTAAAGTTATATTGTGCAGTGTTTACATGTTTTATTTCAAATAAGTAATATTATTTGATTCTTTATTTTGCAGAGGAGAGTGATGAGATTTGAGAAAGCGAAGGAAGTTTGGCGCGAAGCTTGGCGTTCCAATCTCTATGACTATCCCGTTCGGATACAGCGTTAATATGTGTGTATAAAATAAAAACAGGCACAACCATCTTGTATTGCTATCCTTCTCACTTACTTTTCACTATAATCATTTCGTTGAAATTATATCACAGTTTTTGTAATAAGAAATCAAATTTGACTCACCATATTCCCATGTTGCCATTCGTGATCCCGATCTCTGCGGGAATAGCAAAATACATTTTTTAAACTTCCTTGTAGTTTCAATTAATCCTACATCACAAAAAGTATATATTAATTACTACTTACTCATCATCCGAATGTTCGGTATTACTCGCCATGCGATGCCGCTTAGGACTTGGACTTTCTCTATAAAAATAAATTGTCAAATTCAGACTAGGTGTATATTTGTTCCAAGTATGTAACATGTTCCAAAACGTTTTTATGTTTAGATCCGAGTTGAAAAATATATCCATAGTTGATCTCAAAAATATCGATAGTAAAATCACTGTCACAGAGCAGATATAAATTACTTTATTAGAAGAGTAATAAAGTGGATAGGGTCGAATGATGAATCTAAATGTCAATAAATGAATACGCTTAGACCGCCTTTAGCGTTGTTTATTTATGTTAAGATTATTTTTTGACGTAACTATCGATAATTCAATTTCGATCCCCAGAACTATTCTAAATGTTTTTAAAAGTGGTTTGTATTATCAAATTTTTATACTCACGTGTCAGAACGCTCTCGTTTCAATGGACTATTCTTTTCTTTCGTTGGTAGCTTTATTAATGGCGGTGGACCTCCTGGAAACAGAGCAATATAATATTGTTATTATTTCTGCCCTTCTAAGGCGTAAATATATCAATTTTGTTTTATTAATTATATATATCTAACCCAAGTCCGTTTTCGAGGAATGAAAGATGTGAGTTGGATGTGGAGAGACGGGTAGCAACTGGCAATAAAGTGAATAGTGCTCCTCCGCATTAGTGGATAGTGTGAGTATATCTAACTCAGCCAAAATGGCCATACATAATGTGGTGTTGGTACCAACTTCATTGTACAGTTTTGAGGCCTGGATATGCCCGAAATCAAGTGAAAGTAAGATAAATACAGTAGAAATGCGATCTCTTAGGAATATGTGCAGCATGGAAGATGTCTAGAGTAGGTGAATGAAATTGTGTATCTGGGGAGTGCGTTTTCGAGGGATGGAAGATGTGAGTTGGATGTGGAGAGACGGGTAGCAGCTGGCAATAAAGTGAACGGTGCTCTGTCCACATTAGTGGGTAGTGTGAATATATCTAACACTGCCAAAATGGCCATCCACAATGCGATGTTGGTTCCAACTTTACAAGAACGGAATTCTTATAGTTTCGTTACGTGTATGTGTATGTATGTCTGTCTGTCTGTATGTCTTAGTTCTAAGCTGAAATTTGGTACAGAGACGTCAATTGATAAGCCGAAAGAAACGAACAATAAACATTTGAATAATGTGTATTTTCAACCGAATATTTTTTTTTTATTCGTGTTTTATCCAAAATTGTTACTGTACCCAAAGTTAATTCATGTCCACTCGAGTTAACTGATGAGTTAATTAAACGAGTTATTTGAAATTTTGAATAAATATGCGCAACGGAAATGTTCATGTTTCTCCAAGAAGCCTTTTTAACTCCAGTAAAGTCTGCTATCACTTTACTTAAGCGTTAAGGACAGTAATAAGAAGATAGATATTTTACATCCGATGCACTACTTCTTTACATGAGAATAGCAGAAATTTTTAAAATAAATACGAAATGAGTTGCCAGTATACAAAAGAGAAGAAATTTCTTTGTATCTACCTAACAGCGACTCATTTAACTCTAATTTATCTAACATTAGAGTATCACTCAGTTGTAAAATATTTTACCTCAGACGACATATCTTGAATTCCTCGCCCTAGAATCTTTCGCTCCACTCTGGATTTAAAATATCGTCTCGTCTAATATTATTTTACTGCCTTAGGGTGGCTTGAACCAACTATTTAAACTCAATATAAGGATTTGACATCTCGCTTGCACCAATGATTTAATAGTTAGTGCAAGCGAGATGTCAAATCCTTAAAACCAGTTTAATAGATGGTGAAAACTACCCTTAATCTACTATTTTTAATCTATGGCAAGGAGTGTTTTAACTGATTACCGTTAACATTAAACTTCTCCCCCTGTTTCGGCTCCACGTCATTTTCTATCTCCTTTTTCACGTGAACTGTGTCAAACCCGGGGGACGTTGGGGTCCGCCGCGACTCCGTAGACTTGGGCTCGTGCGGCCTCGACTCAGTTCGCTTCTTATCGCTACTAGACGTTGTCGTTACTGCACCTGCAACGAGTTATATGGAACTGTTAGAAATTTATGCTATCGCCTGGTACATTTGTATGAAATATGAATTTATTTTACCCAACTTTAAAAAGAACTATTAGAATAAACATATATTGAACCAACTTCAAATAATGGCATGCACTGAATATAATTTAGAATAATTTATAAGATAGAAGTCACAAAAAACAAAACAAACAATACAAACACAACTTATTTCTGTACTCGGACATCCCACAGCCCAAAACACTGTCTAGATACTCGAGAACTTTAAGACAGAGATTCCTTATATAACGTATATAACCCACTAAGAGATTTTTGATAATCTAACCCCTAAGGAGGTGAAATGGGGGATGTAAGTTTTATGATAATCCGACGTTTTTGAAGATAAATCCAAGAATATTGGTAAAGGAATTTTCTCTCAGAAAAACAAGGGCTCCGTTTTCAGAGAAAACACTTGCCAATTGCACTTCCCTCGAATAAAAACGTTCTATGCAGTGAAATGATGTCACAACACATCAGAAAGACAAAAATGTTTGTAGTGTTGTGCTACTGAGGTAAATATTACATTTTGATCGATACGCTGCTTGAAAAAACACTTGCCAATTGCACTTCCCTCGAATAAAAACGTTCTATGCAGTGAAATGATGTCACAACACATCAGAAAGACAAAAATGTTTGTAGTGTTGTGCTACTGAGGTAAATATTACATTTTGATCGATACGCTGCTTGAAAAAACACTTGCCAATTGCACTTCCTTTGAATAAAAACGTTCTATGCAGTGAAATGATGTCACAACACATCAGAAAGACAAAAATGTTTGTAGTGTTGTGCTACTGAGGTAAATATTACATTTTAATCGATACGCTGCCTAAGAAAAAACACTTGCCAATTGCACTTCCCTCGAATAAAAACGTTCTATGCAGTGAAATGATGTCACAACACATCAGAAAGACAAAAATGTTTGTAATGTTGTGCTACTGAGGTAAATATTACATTTTAATCGATACGCTGCTCACGCGCACATGTATTCTTTTACGCTTTATTTGTTCTGTATCGCTTGTTAGTAATAACGCCTTTCTTCTAATCATTTTTCTTAAAAGTCTACTACGTCTGAGATTATATAGTCAGGCAGGCACGTACAACGCAGACACATAATAAAAACCAGTATTGTACTGTATTGAACTGAAATATGCTGTGCTGAACTGTTGTACTGCGCGGCCTGCACTCCATATAACCTTATTTTATTGTAAAGCATGAGGAATCTATACACACTAATCCAGCCTCATGGGGGGTGAGACTGAGTTGTGGCGCTTTTACCCACTAAAACCTTGCGATGCTCGTCTTTGGCGCTTTATCGAGGGGCTCTGGGATCTTCTACGTCACGCGCCGGAGCCCCTCCTGCGCTGTATCCGAAGCACTTCTCAGGAGGACAGTGTCAAGAGTCCCTCGTATCCTTGCAATGCCACAACAGCGTTGACCACACGTGATGTGATCCCCGTCGGGGTTTAAAGATCCCTTTAATCACCGCTTACGACAGGCGGAGACCAACGTAGTCTTATTCTCTGGCACAGGCTAAAGGGTTAAGCTAATATTTCTATACATATACCTGTGTGACAGTCGGGCGGTTCGTCCTTGTTATTCCACCGTATATCCGTTAGTCCTTTTATCCTCAGTTCTTCTGCAGTCTTCAGCAGGCTCGCCAATTGTGACTGAAAAATAAAATTTGTGTTTTATTATTAAACGCTAGCAGCCTTTACTAACAAATTATTGGGCGACCGAGCTTTGCTCGGCTCAAAAAAAAATTAAAAAAATTCTGACTATATTGCAGGATTCGAATCTGCGCACTTCGGTGTGGTAGACCTACGTTCTAGCTACTATGCTACTGCAACTGTTATCAATCATATTTCGCGGGTAAGTTTTAATTTGTAAAAACACGGAAAAAAAGAATTTTCCAGAATTGAGACCTAGCTAAATCGATTTTTCGCCCCCGTGAACTTCCAAATTGTAAATTTTATCGAAATCGTTAGAGCTGTTACACACAATAGCAAATTCCCAATGAATTAATTTTTTTACGCAATATTAGCTTTACTATACAAAATTAAATAATGGATATTTTTTGTGTGCACTGCAGACCAAGTATCACAAATAAATGGAGCATTTTCTCTAAAGGCGTGTCCTTAAATTGTCCTTTTTTTGTTGACCGAATTTCTAGATTTTTACTTATGTGCCTGACTAAGAAAGGTCACAGTATAACGATACACAATTGAACATAACATATTTGATTTAAGAGTATTTTGCAAATAATTATTTCATGACCGACTCAACTGACACGAATTACACTAACAGTGCGAGGTTGCCTTACTTACTATAGCTAACTGTTTTACTCGTGGTTACGGTCATTGAGATAGAAAGAGACAGGAGAATTCGTTTGACACGCGGCGGTAAGAGCGGCAACTTATTACGCCTCCGTACATTATATTTCTTGGTCCAAGGTATGCATCGTACGTACAAACAAGAGACAAGTAACTTAGCGTTACAGCGTCTTATGTTATTGTTCACAAACTACAGTTTATATACAATATTACTAGATTCCTTTTATCCGCATCTTCGGCAAACAAATAAGAAAACCGATGACATTTTTATATAGTAGAAACAGTAGGGTTATATAAAATCCGGCTCGAAGGACCATATGTAGGTTTACTTGTAGAATACGTCAAAAGGGATGAAATTACATAAAAATCAATGTTTGTTTGTTCGTAATTTATGGGCTGCCAACTGACATACCGTTCATTCGATTGCGATGAAATTTGGTATGGACAAGCTTGAATCCTGAGGAATGGCATAGGGTATTTTAGAAATAAAAATCTCGGACGAAATAACGACCATTAGCTACTTATGAATAAAATAATGTAATACAGTGAGATGTGCATTTTGATTAAAAGTAGCAATCCATTATAAGTATCCGTAAGTATGAGTGACACATGATAAGAAACACATATTTAGTTCTGCTGCATTTTCTATCTATATTTAGAATCAGACAATAAATTATTATGGCAAAATAAAATTGCCTCGTTAAAAACAAAATATTAAATATAATTTCATTCTATGTATATCGCACTGTCTTGCCGGCTGATACTAGTCACTACTAATAAGGTGCAGAGAAGAATGGTGCAGTGAAATATGGTACACCAGAGTTCACTGTGAACATTCATATTACACTGTAGCATGTTGCAGTGTATAGTTTTGCAGCACGAGCGGTATGCAGTGTACAGTTAGGCATCATATTTATAACAACATAACAGTGTAGTTTGATGCAATGTATGTGACGCAGTGAAGTAGAGTGCAGTGTTGTGACACAGTGAGGTACTGTGCGGGTGTATGTTATGCAGTGAAGTATGGTGCAGTGTATGAGACGCAGTGTACTCACATGATGTACATTCATTTCGCCTGTGTACATGTAGTCGAGCAGTGCCCTCAGGTGGCGCGGCTCGGCGCCATCTAATACCAGCACCGGCTCGCCATGTGCTTCGTGCGCGCACAGCAAGGCGCCTAGCAACTCCGAACATGCCGCCAGCACCACCCTGTATCAATTATCAACATATTATATATGCATGAACAACGTTGAACAATTAGGGTCAACTTTAGCCATATAGAGGGCCTTGGGAACACTGAATATGAAGGGATATTTAAATAAAAAAGACGAAACCACCAAATAAAATTCTATGGCGCATGGGTTTCGGCGTTCCTTAAACCGAAAGCCCTGTGCTGTCCAATGACAGAGAATATGTATAACAGAAGACCGACTCCCGCCTCGCGGCTACGGGCTTCTCTGGGCCATATAGGTATGTAACGTCGCCGTACGCAGGGTGTGAGACGTGGACAAAATCTCGTTTAGTTATACAATAATATCTGTATATGTAAGTGCATAAAAATAAAAAACATTGCACACGGACACGTTTTTCGTACATATTAAATTTAATTTCTTGTTTTTATGTTGAAGGACGATAACTCTGGTTTCGAATATTTTTTATATAGGCATCCAAGTGACGATGTGAGGAACAAATTAAATACTAAGGGAAGAGGACGCGCGTATGACGGTGGCCAGTAAAAGACTAATTGGGCTGGCGCTATGATAATAACCCATGATCTCCCTAAATATTGCCGTTGTGTGGGTGCCATGGCGCGTACGTTTTAGCGCGCACACAGACAAACCGTGTACGCTAACTTTCCATGAAGATATCCTACTGTTATATGTGTCCTGTGCCCATGTGTTCATTGTGAACAATGTAATACAACTCTCTACATATTCTACATATTCATAATACCAAAACGTTCACAGCAAGGGCTGTGATGAGGTGTCAAGGGATCACAGTCCGGTAACAGAGATACAAGTCGAGATGTAAGCAGTACATAGTAGTCTTTGACTACACATATTATGTACGTATATACTTACTTATCCTCACGCTGTATCCCTAACGGGGTAGTTAGAGAGTATAGCGCGCCAAGTATCGCGGTCCTTACATACTTCTTTCGCCTCCTCAAATCTCATCATTCTCCTTACATACTTACGCCTAGTTATGCGAGTGCTTTTGACGACACTGACTATTTGAGCTTCATAAGTCAAGCTTGATCTTCCTTGGATTCTGCTACCACTCGTTTTCGCTCTGTAGATTTTTTTCATCAGTCTTTCATCACTCATTCTTTCTATGTGTCCGAACCGCACGCTTATTACGTAACTTGCAGACAACGTGCGACAGCCAATATCGCGCGATATCTGCAGTCAAAACGAGAGTTTGTGTAATGTAATTTGTATAGTGGCGCTAAAACAACCGCGAAAAGTGCATTTTATGGTCGTAGAAGAACAGATACGCAATCGTCATACATAATACCAATTTTTATTACAATTAATCACCGGTCGCGCAGTGATTGCGTGGCTGTCGGTGTCTGCAAATTTTTAGGTAATAACACCGCCGTTTAAGCTTTAATTTCTTCATTTTTACACCAACACTGTCGTCCAATCCTGTCATACTATGCATATCTCTTCATTGCTTATTTTCTCTTCACAATTCTCACACATTTCTCAGAGATCGCATGTTTTACTACATTTATCTTACTTTCACTCGATTTCGGGCATAAATCGGTTCCGATAGTCCGAAAAATGTAAATAATCTCCGTTTTTAAAGAAGTTTATTTGATATTCTTTTTTCTGTTATAAAAGTTAACCAATCGTGTAACGCAACTGTTAACGCTAAATCAATGAAATAAAGAATCAGTTTACCAAATATCACTTTCATACGTTTTGTAATTACTTTGAAAAATTGAGAACCCTGCCATCAAAATTTCCAATTCGTCGTCTTAACACCTAGTTTCTCAACCTGGAGGTCGCGACCCTTGGGGAGGTCGCGTTTGTTACAAAAGGGAAACGCAGTCTGTTAAAAAAAAATACCTATATACAAAAGATTCGTTTAAGAAAGGAATGAATTTTAGTGTAGTATTATCAAATTAAATATTACCAAATTTGTGACAAAACATAACAACATGAAATAATAAACTTATAGCTTACTTTGTTTAATTAAAATGATTAATCATGAACATTAATTAATTAATGCGACGGTTGACTTTGTTTTTCACTTTAAAGTATTTCTATACGTGGGTCATCTTTGCAAACACACATAAGTAAATTATTTTCGAGTGATAACAGACGATTTCTGTATTTAGTTTTCAAAGTCACTATAGACGAGAAACCTTTTTCGCACAGGTAAGGAGTAGCAAAGGGAATCAATGTTTTCAAAGCTTCCGTTACTAGGCTTCCGTTCTCACGTCGTCGTGCAAGCCAAAATTTATCTAAATCTTGAGACAAAAATTTCAGTCGTAAAGTTTTATCAGCCGATAGTTCAATGAGTTGATCGTGAGTCTCAGTTCGTAACTTGGCAGCTGCAACAATATATTCATCAAACGGATTGAGAACTCATCTTTTCGAGAAATCATTGTTGTCATCTGGAAAATATTCTAGTAACTGAATCTTTAATTCACCTAAATGCGTTTTCATGCTCTCAGATAGGCGGTCAATAACTGAATTTTCTAAATTCGCATTATTGTTAATATAATCAAAAGTTGCAGTAAATGCATCACAATTTCCTTTTTCAAGGCGTATAATCTAAATACCAAGCTTCTTGATAAAGGTATTGACTTTATCTGTCATAAGTAAAATGTTTTTGTTACGGCCTTGTAAACTCGTATTCAAGTTTTTCAAATGTGAAAATATGTCACTCAAATAAGCCAACAGTAAGAAAGATTCTTTATGTTGTTAAAATTCTAAAAATGAACTGGTTTTCTCTGTAAAAAAGATTTTTAATTCATCTCGTAATTCAAAAAGCCTTGTTAAAACTTCCTCGCGACTGCCATCTCACTTCAGTATGGAAAAGCAGTGAATTGTTCTTGGCACCCATTTTTTCGCAGAGTGTGGAAAGCAATCTAGTTTTGCAACGGTCGGCTTTTAATACAATTAACAATTTTACCAGCTTGTGATAAAACATTTTGTAAATTGTTCGGCATCTTTTCTGCGGCAAGCTCATTGTCTTTGAAGAAAGCAGTGAGTCCATTCCACATGCGGCATAATGTCTTTTAATGTTGCTATCACGCCAATGTTGTTCCCCGTTATCGCCATCAGTACACACCGCAATGCTTTTATTCCAGTTTAAGTTTTCGTTTTGTGTTGCTTCAATGAATACGTTAAAAGTCCTTCGCCATATGTTCGACCAGGAATTTATTTGCAAAAAAGCATAGTTTCTTTAATAGACTCCTCGCATTCATATCGGATAAAACATAAAATTTAGAAAAATTAGACACGTCTGTTGACTCGTCAAACTGAATGGCAAAAAATTCACTTAATTGAACTTTTTAATTATTTGGTTGTGAATATCGATGGCCATTTCATTAATACGTCTCGATATTGTATCATTTGAAAGGGGTACAGTTTATAATTTTTTAGCTTCTTCCGGACTTATCACAATATTGACCATATCAATGGCAGCGGCTAAAATAAGTCTTTCCGCAAAAGTATGGGGCTTAGATTCCCTCGCGACTCGCAGTGCTACTAAGTAGGATACATAAAGTGCTACAGTGTCATTACGGTTGGATTTTGTTACAGCAAGTTATTGATTTTTCAAAACACGGGATATACGCTCAAAGAATTCTAACGGTTTCCTTTGTAAACACGGGTGTCTTGTTTCCAGATGCCGGAGTAATTTTAAAGGCTTCATACTTTCCGCGGATAGGACTTGAAAACAAACAACACATTGTGGCTTGCCATCCAATGAAATAAATCAATATTTTAAATATGAGTCGGTTTAACCTGGTCTTTTTCTTCACCGTTTCACCAGACGTAGAAGGCACACAAATTGTCACAAATTTGTCCATTTTAAATTAACTTTTTTACTGTTATTTAAAAAAAATAAACACTGGATGAGTGAGATAAGATCGCTGTTGTATGTACTTGCTTTCCTGTGCTACTTCCCTAAAAATGTAAAGGACAATGATACTCTGCCTCGCGTTCTTTTGTTTTTATAACTAAGGCATTTAACATGTACGAACCTGTCTAGTGCTAGTCTAGTCTATGTTAGGAGTATTTTGGAGTTTGTATCCCTAGTTTGGTGTCCGCAGTATAAAACTTACTAATCTAGAATTGAAAGCATCCAGCGCAAGTTTATCTGTTTCCCTGCTCGTCGTCACCGGAGTACTGAGCGCACTTATAATGATACTCTCAACCATTATGGAATGTTGTCATTGCAGAGTCGTAGATTATTTGCTAACATCATGTTCCTGTATGACCTAATCAATGGTAACATACACAGTTCACTATTGTTCGAGAGAGTGAATTTTCAGGCGAGCATGTCACGGACACGTCAACGACGTCTATTCTCTGTACCCTCTTTCAATACTAACTACGCAGAAAAGTCAGTTTTGAGTAGATCTATGACTCTGTATAACAAACAGTTTCAGGACATAGACCTGTTTAACATCAATAGACTAAAATTCCAAAAATTAATGATTAATTACATAAGGGAGTTAACAGATGATTTAATTTAATTTTAATAATTTAATGACAATAATTTAATTAATGATAAATTTAATGATAATAATTTAATTACTGGCATTAGTATGCCATTTGAACACACTTCTTACACACATACATTATTACTGAAATATAACTACACATTATACTTACTCATTCTTACATACAATACTAGATATCCCGCAAACATACACAAACACATACACCACTAACTCACTCACACACTCACATGAACACATACGTACAAAATTTACTCATGCACGGACTTGGTTGTACTGTATTTTGATAATTTTCTTTTTATTGCTTTTCAATCTACATCAGCTGATTTATTTATATTGTACAGTCTTGGGAACCACTTAAATTGGCTTTTTAAATGTACAACATCATAATATGTAACTTTGCAATTATTGTAACAAGCTGTGAGTTTCTGTCCAATAATAAATTTAAAAAAAAACTTTTTATCCAACGACGGCAAAGCAAAAAGGAGGGTTATGATTTTAGCAGCTCATTTATGTATTTATATATGTATTTAAGTATGTAGGTATGTTTATTTGTTTCCTCACGAAGCGAAACCACGTAACCGATATCAACGTGTGAATATTATTGAATTCGTCTCAGTTACGAGGGTGACATAGGCTAGGTTTTTTAGACATTTATAAAAAAAAATAACTTTTTATCCAACGACGGCAAAGCAAAAAGGAGGGTTATGATTTTAGCAGCTCATTTATGTATTTACATATGTATTTAAGTATGTAGGTATGTTTATTTGTTCCCTCACGTAGCGAGACCACATAACCGATATCAACGTGTGAATATTATTGAATTCGTCTCAGTTACGAGGGTGACATAGGCTAGGTTTTTTTAGACATTTATGGCGCCTGTAGTAAAACATAAAATCAAAGGGATAAAATAATTTCACAGAAACCAGAGAAAATTTACTGTGGCGAATAGACACGTGGTAAATTAATTAAATATAAATCATGTAAATTAAAATTCTCATTTAAGTGAATGTAATATGTTCTCATAAAAACTCTGTAATCTGAAACATCCAATTTTCTTTTTAAAATACGACACGCTATAAGGCATTTAATAAATGTCTTGACGTTATGATTGACTATGTACCGAATACATTGAGTCAATGTCATGACATTTAATATCTAAAGAGTTAATTTTAGATGACAATAGACAGGAAATAGGAACTCTATAGAAATACGCGCCATTTCAACAACTGCTTTTCCTATTGCTATCACCTGATATCGCTTCGACTCCCAATCAGATTGGATCGACAATACTTACCGCACTTCGTTTCACATTTAAGGTACATTCATTTCTACACACGTATTATGTCTAGCACGCACCGTGTCAGACACAAGTTTTCACATAGACAGCGGCGTAGACAGGACTCAGACGGTCTATATTCGTCTATATTCACTGGTTCCCAAGCTTATTTTGTCTACTGAGTCGAGAGCTCATGCAGTCGTTGTCTAAGATGCCTCCTAGCTAAATGAAATTACAAATCACCCTCCAGGCCTCTACACAACGCCCCCATTTTTTTCTGGGTCTCTTACCGCCCCCCTTTAGGTCTGCAGCGCCCACAAGGGGGCGTTATCGCCCACTTTGGGAAAGGCTGGTCTATATAAATACTAGGCTGTGCCAAAAAAAGTAGATTTTTTTTTCTTGCTCTCCGCTCAAAATATCGTAGAATATGTCGAAACTAATATCCTGTTAAAAGCAGAGCTCATAATTTTAATTTTAAGAGGTCCATCATCGAATCTGAAGTTTTACCGCTTAAATAACACAGAAAAATGATTTTTTTTACCTTATTTATTCTTGCGACATAGGAAGAAATTTTTTTTCTATAAAATCCATGGCTATACTATATAATACACTAAATTTGGAACAAAAAATCTCATCGAACCGAATTTCCGTTTTCATTATTTGATTTTTTACAGAGCTTTGAAATCAAAATTTTCCGGTTTTTGCCTTTTTCAGCTAAACTATTGAAGTTACACGAAAAAGTTAAATGGCAATTTTGTAGCTTGTCTGACGGACTACAAAAAAGTTATAAACATATTTTTTTGTATCGTCAATACTTGAAAAGTTACATATTCTACGATATTTTGAGCGGAGAGCAAGAAAAAAAATATCGAGTTTTTTTGGCACACTCTAATAAATACCCATAGCAACGCTGTCTGTGCTAAACATGGGTGACACTGCGCTACGCCGTACAAATGCGCCAACTCCGTTCAATGTGCCGGATGTGTCGACTCAGTTATTTCAAATTTATCGGACACTAGTTACCTGCATGAAAGAAGACTAGGAAGTGAAAGGATTGAATATGAATGTGAATAAAACTAAGGTTCTGGTGTTTGAAAGAGAAGGTGTACAGAGAAAGTGTGATATATGGGTAAATGGAAAATGTCTAGAACAAGTGAACGAAATTGTATATCTGGGGAGTGCGTTTTCGAGGGAGATGTGAGTTGGATGTGGAGAGACGGGTAGCAGCAAGAAATAAAGTGGACAGTTCTGTTCGCATTAGTAGACAGTGTGAATATATCTAACTCAGCCAAAATTACTGTAGTGACTGAAGCCTGGTACTGAAGCTGGGTATGCCCGAAATCGGGTGAAAGTAAGATAAATGCAGTAGAAATGCGATCTCTTAGAAATATGTGCGCCGTCACCCTTGCGGACAAAAGAAGCAATGAAGAGATATGCAGTATGACAGGGTTGCACGACAGTGTTATTGTAAAAATGAAAAAAGGTGAAAAAAAATAAGATGGTTCAGGCACACAGTTCGGATAAAACGTGAAGATATATATGTATCGGTGCATAACATGCATCAGCGTATAAATATGCTGCCTGCGTTAAACACTAGCAATTAGATACGCCTGAGTTACTGATTTGGCGCAATGAATTTTGCTGCGTTACCGAGGTAGTCAGGGGCCTAATTCACTATGACCATTTAGCGATTCCTTGTTTCGAAACCACGTCAATTCCATACTTATCTACGATATCTGCAAAAAGCGTATGCCGTATGACACATTTAACGATCTCGCGCGGAATGAACGAGACGTTAGCGTGAATTGAACTGTCAAAAACTCCACGATAGACAATCGCGTGGAATCGCTGTGATCACAAATTAGTAAGATTATGTCTGTTGTGACTTTTACTTGATTTGCAGAAAAATTGATTTGTTTTTACTTGCCGGCAACGGCATACCTACATCTTTCGTACAGTCTGCGAACAAATGTAAATATTAACAAAATATAGATAATCGACTAGATTATGTTGAAAACCTGCTAATAGAATAACTCTATTATGGTAGGTGGTTGCAAATTATTATACTTACGATTAAATTTCCAATAAAAACTGTTTACTATTCACGTTTTTTGTTACAATTCTTTCAGTCATTGATTACGAATTATTTGGTTATAAAATAATATTCACAACATCACTTCGGTAAAATCACAAACTAAGGAGAAGATACTGGGTAAAGTTTGGTAGAAAAACCTCTTTTGTAAATATAACATAATTGTATAAAAATGTTCAAAAGCATGTCATTTATGATTAGGTACTTCTGTCATGCTGTCGGTGAATTGTTTATCAAATATGTGACATTTATAGCCATTCCTATGGTTTTAATCTTTAAAATAATAAATAGCACGTAAGGTACAGCTATTAGTAACATTTTTCATTTAAAAAAATAAAATTTAAATTAAAAATATTTAAGATCAAATACTACAAAAGTTATGTTCAGAACGTACTAATGAATTTACAATGTACTATAGACAATTTGTCTTGGGGCATACAGAATACAAAGTACTCGATTCCTTACCGCGACATGGTTTAAAGGAGACACGATATTGACGTGGTTTACGTGTGATAAGACATATGGGCGAAATCTATATTGTCATAGTGAATTAGCCCCCGGTGCTTGTATCTACCGCGTAGACACGCACAGACACGAGTCGCAACGCTGAACGTGCCGGCCCGTGAATACGTCTCTAGACTATGTATATAATTATATTTTTAAACCCAGATGCAAAAAAGGGCCTACTTATTCATTTTCCAACCCCATTGTCACAGTACAGAGTAGATAACAATGAAACGTAATTATTTACTACACTTACTCTAAATATTTTACTTCCTAATTTAAAAAAATTTAAAGTGTTAAAACTCGATCAACCTGTGTGCCCTCAAGGAAACGCCTCGTATATTTTCCGGGTCCACCGGATCCTTGTCGGAGACCTGTGTGGCGAAGCTGGGTGAGCAGTACAGCGTCACGTCGCAGAATCGCTCTGGAACAGATATAACAGAATAATTAGAATCTCAAACAATTACACCAATTATCATGATGAACTAAGCACTAGGCTATGAGTTTTGACCGAACTGGGATACACCCAGCGATATTCAGACTCTTAAAACAATTTAAAAAACGCTTTAGCTAAGAGCGTGGCAAACAACTTAGGGTTAGCAATATTGGACATACTTAATAAAAAAATGGTGACATATACCCATTATTTAATTTTTTACGTCCTGACCCAAATTTGAGCTCAGTAGGTGTTATGATGACGGAATAAAGGACCATTCATATTATACAGACACGTAGCGTGTCCAGCTCGTATCAGCACAGATTTAAAAATATCATTAGATGTATTTTCTGCAGGCGTATTCACATTCACGGCCGGCCCGTATTTGTGCGGATACATTACGCTCATGTCCGTTAGATGTTAATACGCCTATAAAAAATGTAATAATGAATTAAACATTGTCTGTATTGGTACGCGCTGGACACGTTACGTGTCTTTAGATATGAATGCTCTTTAAGTCAACTGTGACAAACGCAACTATAAAGGTAAGACATTACTTTAGCCTTTGCATTATTAGGAAACCCTAAAATATTAGTATCTTCTGTTCTTCTGAAAGGTAATCGACCTTGGAATCCTAATCTTGCAATACAGTAAAAAATGTGCTAGTCAGAAAACACACGCTTAACTACGCGGTGATTTATCATTACATCAACTCAGAAACGATGAATCAGATTGACTCATATCTTTAATGTCACTATGCTCTGATTTAAATGGGTCTTTTGCATCGAAGTATTTAACACATTTTACTAACATAATTGTCGATTAAATGTTATGTCTAACTGACAAGGGGTGCCTTGGGCGACTGAATGAACGTTGCACCGTACAGCCGAAATTGCTGCTCTTGCACATTGCACAGATGCCACGCAGCCGCTACAATGTCCTTATAACTAAGGGTGACTTGTACCAACTATTTAAACTAGATGTAAGGACTGGACTGGAGTGAGTGGAGTGGAGTAAATCGAGTTTATTTAGATGGTGCAAGCCACCCTTAGTTATAAGGATATCGTAGCGACTGCGTGCTAAAACTGACAACGTATCTGTAATTTACAGAGATTGGAAAAGGTCGAGCTATTTTATATACTTGTAACGACATATTGACCTTATTATAAATAAACCTGACCAAAATCCCGAAATCTCGAAATTCAAAGTACCTAAAAATAGATTTTATGAGGTATTTTTAATTATTACAAATGTTAATAGATATGTAAAAATTAAAAGATAATTAATATTATAAAACAGAAGACACAGGAAGTATAAAATCAACATATACTTAAAACACTGAACATTGAAGTAGTTTTACTTAGCTACTAAATGCAAGATTCAGATGAAGCCTCATGTGGACAACCTGGTTACCAATGTCCGCAGAGTCCGAAAATGGCTACATGGCATCCTCTTATCGAATCCCCCGCTACTAATTTGGCTACTTGCGCTCCAAACTAACATATGCAACCCCGGCTTGGTACGCGCTCACTACACAGCGGTAGGGAATCGGTGCTCAACAAAATTTGCCATTAAGACTTGTAGTGAATGCTCTAAGCTATGTCAGAAATGATGTAGTACGCGGAGATCTACAAATGAAAACCATTGCAGAATTTTCCAAGAGCCTGGCGCGTAACATGTTCAACCGAGCCGACAGATCGAACTTCCCCTACATCAGGGGGATTCCTTCACGGCTCGAGAGACTACCGCATCGACCGTACCCGCGAGACCTAGTTAGCTAACAATGAATGCAAGCTTCCAGTTCCCAATCGAATCCATAATTCCAAACAAGCCATAAGGAAAATGACACCACTGACTGCCACGGCAGTCACCCAATTGACCCTCGCTCGGTACGGCGAAGCGATTGAGATCTACCCTAGAGAGGTAACACACCAGGGAACGATTTTTCCACTGCCCATTAGGACAGCGAGAAGGACCCGAAGACAACATTCAGTGTTTTTGAAAAAAAATGTATCAATAAATACTATCATATTATGTGTTAGGTATATTTGTCAGGCCGACTATTGTATGTAACAGTTACCATTAATGATCATTAATATCGTATTGTCAATTATTCTCTAACTACCTACTTGTAAGATGTTGTTTGAATGCCGACTGTAATTTCATAATTTATATTAATAGACTTTCTATTGTTCGTAAATGATATCTGTAAATTGTGAATAACAATAAGAGGTTTCTTAATAGAAGTAAACCGAAATTAGATTAGTCTATCTTGTGATTGCAACGAGAGAGGTTGTCGAAAATATACAGTTAATACTCAAATAGTATTTATTCGGTCATCGCTCACATATGTAAGTGCATTGTTAGATAAATTCTGGAAACATGATGAACTCTGTCCGAGATTAGCCTGAGGCATATCCATGTTATGGAAGACGCATTGTAAATATACCAAATAACTACTAATTACAATCCCTAATGATATCAAAACTACTCTCCTTTTGCGGTCCGTAGCTAATTAAAAAACCTTATAATTTCAGTTCTTCCGTACCTGTCACAGCCCTTCCATGTTCCATCCTGTATTATATACCTATTAATATGTATGTTTGGTACACGGATATGATCTATTGATGATTCATTTAAAAAAGAAAATCCTGCGTACAAAATAAACAATCAACTGATACACAATATGACAAGGTTCGACGAGTGTTATTGTAAAAAGAAAGGTATGGTTAGACGGGTGGGGAGCATAGAAAGAATCAATGACGAAAGATTGAGGAAAAAAATCTATAGAGCGAGTGATTGGTAGCGGAAGCCAAGGAAGACCAAGGCTGACTTATGAAGAGCAAATAGCCAGAGTGGTCAATGACGAAAATGTCAAATGCACTTCCATAGCTAAGTGAGTGTGTGAGAAAAATGATGAGATTTAAGGAGGCGAAAGAAATGTGTAAGGACCGTGAGAAGGATGCTTGGCGTGCTCCTTCTTCTCTGGCGGAGATACAGTGTGAAGATGTGCGTGTGTATGTATGAATATTTGTTTTGGACCCCTCTCCCAGACTAAATTGCATTCAAATTTTCTTACACTTACCCCGCGAAAAGGGGTCTGTTTGGATCGTCTTCTACAAAACGACAAAAAATTTTTTGGAGCTTTTCGTTTTAGCATATTTGGTGCGAAAAATCTAAATAATTCCTGAACGTAGACTTAATATTTTGAAGTTATAATGAATACAAATGGAAGTTCTGTCACAATAAAGTAGGTCTTATAATTATAAGATCTACTTTATTGTTAATTAAAGTAGGTCATCATAATAAATAATGATTATATTCGAATCATCTCTGGGTTGTGAAAATTTAAATAGTTTGAAAATTATATTTGCAATACGGAACCCTGCGGACACGCTTTTAGCTGGTTTATTTTTCCACAAAATAGCGGTACAAAGTAAACATTTCATAATTTCTAAAGCTTTCGTTTGCTTTTTATAACCATTTTTTATTTTCTATTTAAAATAAACCCTATAAGTACTAGTACTACTTAGTTCTACAAATAGGTAGAAACCAAAAAAAATTAAATAAAAGGAATAAAATTTAGTAACAATATGTAAATTCATAGAACGAATGTTCATTGGGTACTTACTCGTGTTCCAAATTCGGTTTCAGTAAATACATATTTTGAGATTAGATTCCCTTATCGTTCGGTTTTAGATTAACGCATATACGTCTTTCAATTAGATACTATTTCGTAAACTGTTCGCAATTTCATAATCGTAAAGGAATTTTTATCGCATTTTGTAAACGTATCAATAACCTATCACTATTCTCTATTTAGAGAGGTTAAGGTGGGAGGAGGGCCGGTCAAATCACTGTCCCTTAAGAATAATTAGCTTAAGCCTCTTGTTAATTCTCCAAAAACGATTTTAAAATATTAACTAGTGTATACCACATTAATAGGCACAGTGTAGCAGACGGAAATGTCAAAAACACTCGTATACCTAGGCGAAAATGTGTGAGGAGAATAATGAGATTTGAGGAAGCGAAAGAGGTATGCAAGGACCGCGACGCTTGGCGCTCCGTCCTCTCTGACTATCCCGTTGGGGATACAGCGCAAAAATGTGTATGTATCTATGTATGGGTCAACAAGATGGATCATTAGTCATTATGTTAAATGTCAAGTTTCTGAGTAATTTAATTGTGACAGAAAAGGCCGACTCCCGCTTCAAGCGTAACAGAATTGCCTATTCTCGGCAGGATACGTAGGGTGTTGCGTTTGGTGTGCGATGCGGAGAGCATCTTTTTTAGTTATACATTTAGTATATAATAGTAAAAAGCAATGCACACAGATATGTTTTTCGTATTTGTTAACTTTAATTTCTTGTAATTATGTTGAAGAATGATTAATCTGCATTCGAATGTATAAAAATATTTAGGCATATAAGGACAGTATAATAATACGTTGTTTTAAGCGAATTAGACATTTTCGTATTTCTGACGATTTGAAGAACGAATTAAAGACACACGAAAGCGGTCGCATGTTTGCTTGGCGTGCGACCCTGACTGGAGCTACCATAATTGCCCATATTCATCCAAAATATTGCCGCTGTGTGATTGTCACGACGCGTGCGTATTAGCGCGCACACATATAAACCACGTACGCAAGCTTTCTATGAAGACGTCCTACTATTACTGTGTTACTATTATCATATAGTAAAAAACAGACTTCTCTCTCAAATAGGCCTAGTGCACGTTGGGACATCGCGCTGAGCCAGTGCGCTAATCCAGCGTTTAAACAGCCCTTTGACACAGTTTTGATTATAAAGTGCCTAGCACACGTTAGGCCAGTGCGCTGGGCCAAGATGTAAACGGACCTTTAGCGCAGTTTAGATATACGAATCAAAGTTGGCAGGCCAACCGAAGGGTATTAGTATTTCTACACGTCGAGATTTTGCGCCAATGCATCAAAGGGCCGTTTGCACGTCAGCCTAGCGCACTGGGCCAAAGTGTACTAGGGTCATGGAGCACTCAACCTTTAGAGCAGCAATGTCATTTATTTTGTATAAAACAAATTACATCTATGGTAAAAACTGTTGCAGTTACTGGCGTTCTGTTTTATGGTTTGATTTTTTGCTGTTTTTGCCATAACACCCAATAGAGCAATAAGCCATTACATAAATATTTAAATATATGTCCAGTTTTGGTTATGTACTGCTAAATGCGAGAGTTGATACTTGTTAGTGTAAATAAACTGAGTAGTGGTGAATAAAATGGTCCGATATTTCATCTCTATAGGTTGAGTGCTCTATAACTAGGGTTTAATATAAGCAAAATTATGCCAAAGGGTCGTTTACACGCTGGCAAAGCACATCGACCTTGCGCGCTGGCTCAAGGTGTACTAGGATCTTAAAAAAACAAAATAAACAGTACAGAAAATAATTATTATTTTGAAATTCGTTTGCGATAAAATTTCATTATACACGTACCTATTTCAATTATTTGCATTACCTACACTCCAGACAACAAACAGTAAAGGTCAAATTAATAAAATGCATACGATATTCATTTCAATAAATTACTTTGAAGTCCATTTGCATCAGTAGTTCACCGTATCTACACAAAAACTAAGAGATTTTTGAAACTTTAAAACAGATGACAAAGTGAGTGGCTTTTATAAGATCAGCCCTAAAATTAAGTCAATTCCTTAACCCTATTGCGTTATTTAACCATTGGTAATATTGCTTAACTATTGTTGTACGATTTTGAAACCGAATAAGCTACAGGTCCTATGTATTACACATACATACGTACTATATACAATCGTGCTAGGTAACCTAGAAATGAACAATGGGTTCATTTGGTTAAAAATTTCGAAACTGTCTATAAATTATACTGAAAAGCTGTAGGTCTAATACAAAATATCCCAATAGACTAGTTCTCTGGCCCGGACTACAGGGCTGTGATGAATGTACATACCAAAGTACTTTGTGATTCTCCCTTATGAGGGAAGGTAAAAAGCATTTTAGTCCATACAACCATGTCTTCAGTAATAAATTGATAAATTCTTCATGTTATTTCATTAAAATGTAGACGTAATACACTTTAATGTCTCTTGGAGTTTCTGGCGACAAATATATTAAAGCAGTCTAGTAGGTTCGACTGAGGCGGACTAGGCCACCATGAAAGTATCAACGTCACGCTACTAAATTAGCACTTATATGAACAATTTCACATAACAGCACAACAGCGTAGATACTTGGAATCCAAAACTACGCCAATTTTAAATCACAATATCCACTAGAAACCATTTCCAAATAATTAAAATAAACGCCCAATTGCTCCCCATAAAATCCCGCCAAAAACTCTGTACCAACCATAAAGATCCGATGAACTAATTTTTTTTAAACTGCTAAAGCGTTCCAAATTTAAATTGAATCGCTGTTGCAAAAAAATAAGACGTTAAACGCATAATATAATGGACTAGTATAATATAATAGTTTCTAGAAAGGTCAGTCATTTTTTGTTTGTATCGTTCAGGAAATAAAATTTGATTTTATTCAGATAATACTAATAGAAGGTTAGATATTTATTAGCTCGTTGCTTACTGCCGGAGCCACTGCTATGGGTAATAACAAAATACGCATTCAGAAACCAGACATACTACCCGGTCACATTATATCTGCATCTCGCTGGAATACGATGCCTGCTTATCCCTAAATAGTGCAGTAGAATTAGATTATCAATTTACATTAATTGTGGTACTAATGATTTTTGGCACATCGATAGTTGTCTGTGTATGATTACCTTAAATTCGCAACCGATTTGGAAGTGCGGAAAATGGTGAAAATTGAGAAAATATTGGATTTGTAAATAATTCCAAAACAAAAATTGTGGTACTAGTTGCGAGAATACCACGTGTTTGGAGTACGAATACCTACCTACTCAAGCAATTTGGAGCGGTTGCGACATACGGAACATACCTAAATTTAAAAAAAGTGATTTTTCGTCTTTATCTCCTAGGCAAAATTTGTGGTACTAGTTGCGAACTCATCGGACATTTGTTTTAACTTAATATACTTAGTTTTAAATTTGCAACCGGTTGCGACCTACGGAACCCTAAAAAAATACTTTTTTCAAAATTCTACTTCCAGCAAAATTAGTGTAGTCAATATTATTGCTTATATCACATTTATAGGTCGTATTCCAACTGCTTTGTGATCGCAACCTCTGAAAACACTACGGAACTTAGTCTATTTTGTAAATAAAAAGTACATATTATTACGAGTCTTGCGGGGAATGCGGGCGGCGTGCGGCGGGCGGTACAGGTACAGGACTAGCGTTGAAATTAGCGTTGCGTATGATAACTTTGATAACTGTTTTTAATATTTGAAATTAGTTAAGACGAGATGTCGGTGAGTGATGAGTACTGCTTAAACAAAAGACTTTTTATGTCTTCTTTTTTTCGAAAAATAATTTAGATTTTTTTTGTTTTAACAAAAATTCAGCGCATCTGTATTTTACTGACTATACAGGACAGTGATTTACAAAAAAGCGATTTATTGTCCTAACTATAGTCTAACGTTTTTACAGAGCTTAAAGAAGCATCATTTAAAATAACAATTAACTCTTTTTATACGCGTATTTGAGGAAGCTAAAGAAGTATGTATCGATCGCGAAGCGTGGCGCTCCGTCCGCTCTGACTACCCCGTTAGGGATACAGCGTGAAGATATGTATGTATGTATACGTGTATATTCATTTTAGTTTACGTTTATTTTTAATATCTTTTCATACATCTTTCAATATGCAAAATTTTGTAATAATTAATTTATGTCCAACAAGTCAGCTTGAAATAAAATTAAATAATTGAAACAGAGTCCACTTGCATCAATTTTTTTGAATAATCTATACACGTAATAAAATCGTAGACTGTTGTCATTTGTAATCACATCACGCATATACCACTTATTGAATTAAAAATCTAATTTCTGAAAAAAATTAACCTTCTATATGAGTAACATAATATAGTGTCTATTTTATCGAAATCGACCCACTCAATCAAAAATCAAATCACTACGGTTAGTAGGTACTAGACCTGTGTCAATAGTTTATTTTCAAACATTCGATCGTTCAAGTATTGATATGAAAAAAGATTCCGCCAAATGGTCCGTCCAATCAATCATTGATTATATATACAGATACAATCATATATTTTTGATTGAAATGAAAGATTGAATTATTGTATTAGTAAATCGATCTTTCACGATTTCCATATTTTTCAAAATTTATATTGCAATTCTGCTGCGTTCGTAATTTTATTATTAGTGTTTTGAAAATTAATGTGTATGGGTGAGTTCAGCTTAAAATTTTTTTTAACTTCACTTTTTATCATATTAAGCGACATAGACAAATAATTAAATAACGACATGTAACAAGATCGAATCGATCAAATGATTGAATCGATGAACAATACGTTCATTCAAATGTGATTGCAATCATCAATACTTTGAAATGATTGCAATCGAATGACCGAATCAATCACGAACGACACAGGTCTAATTAGTACCTTCATCGCCGATACGTGTCTCGATAATTTGGATTTTCTAGTGGCCTCATTGTTTTGTCTTTGCACATTAATTGTTAAGTTTGGACTATTTTTATTATTGTTGAATTTTGTTTTGGTAATAAAATTTAAATTTAACACCAAAGATATAGATAGTGAAGCAAAAATTTAATCCTAAAAAAGCTAAATTTTTCGAAATGGAGAAGGATAATAGACAGTTCACCGTACCTGCATCGAGTCGTTAAACTAACCTGTGGTGCAATTAGGATATCAAAAAGGACTGTGACGAAACGCCGCCTACTTTGCCGGGCATCAGACCAAGTACTAGCAAAGATCCAAGTAGTAGTAATAATCCAAACACCCAACGAATATTGTCAACACCAGTAAAAAGGCGTAAGCGGTACAAAAAAAGTTGAAGTAGCTAATTTTAACACTGAATTGTTTTTTTTAGAATTAGAATTTTATATTGTAAAAAAACGAGTTCCTACTTTGAATAAAATCTTTACAGTAGCTAACTCATTAGGACATTGTTTCTCAAACTTGCGACCCAAGAAAAAGCCAAAAAATTAAGTATAAAGTCTTGCGACCCCTTCACTGTGACATTACAATTATAATAATATTTTAATTAATAATTTATTTATACGTTTAATTTAACCTCCCTCCCTCAGGCGAAAAAAACGCAAAACCACGCATTACAAAAATAAAATAACGCGCGTATAAATCGCGCCCGCCTGTCTAAGGGACTAAAATTATTGTTTAGGCTAGGTTTCAACCTGCATTGTACTTGCACGAACTTGTCAAATAAGCCGTCTACGCATCCCGTGACACGTGCGCTGGGATACATATTAAGATCCCTATGACAAATCGTAAGCATTTGAATTTAGGTAATTGGCGCGCTCGGACACATGTATGCGTGCGACTTTCGTAGCTTTATTGAAAAGATGGGTTCGCAATCCGTTTGATGAATATTGTTGCAGCTGCCAAGTTACGAACTGAGTCTCACAATCAAGTCATTGAACTATCGGCTGATAAAACATTACAACTGGAATTTTTATCTCAAGATTTAGATAAATTTTGGCTTGCACGACGACGTGAGTGCGGAAGCCTAGTAACGGAAGCTTTGAAAACATTGGTACCCTTTGCTACTTTTTACCTTTGCAAAGAAGTTTTCTCGTCTATGGTGGCTTTGAAAACTAAATACAGTAATCGTCTGTTATCCCTCGAAAATAATTTACTTACGAGTGTTTGCAAAGATGATCCACGTCTAGAAATACTTTGAAGTGAGAAGCAAAGCCAACCATCGCATTAATTAATTAATGTTCATGTTTATTGTTTCATATTGTTACGTTTTGTCACAAATTTGGTAATATTTAATTTTATAACACTACACTAAAATTCATTCCTTTATTAAACGAATCTTTTATACATAGGTCTTTTTTTTAACAGACTGCGATCTCCTTTTATAACAAACGTGACCTCTCCAAGGGTCGCGAGCCCCAGGTTGAGGAACTAGGTGTTAAGACGATGAATTGGAAATTTTGATGGCAGAGATCTCAATTTTTCAAAGTAATTACAAAACGTATGAAAGTGATATTTGGTAACCTGATTCGTCATTTCATTTAACTCTTAGTGTACGTTTGAAGGAAGTTAATTGAAACTCTTTTTCCAATCACAATGATTTTATTTGGGATATTCCATACTTAACTTTTTAACAGACTGCGACCCCCTCTAATAACAAACGCGACCCCCCGAAGGTTCGCGCAACAGATTGAGAAACTAGCCATTAGGAGATAAATTCAAAAAATACAAATATGTTCGTAATGAACTGATACAAAAGATAAATATCTCCACAAGGAGGGTTCGCTACCTGCTTTACCTGAATATATATGGAACTCGGTAAAACAAAGATACAGTTATCATCCAGTTCAAAAATTAAATCGGAAAACTGGAAAAAGATGCGATAAATTCTATTACACCATCTGATTGGAAGAAGGAAGTAAATTACGTAGAAAAACTGCAGCAGAAGTACAGGGAAATAGATAACCACGAAGACAAGAACAAACGACGAATAGTGATATACCTAGGAGAAGAAGACACTTCAGAGAGTAATTTAAGCGAGATCAAAAGCGATGAGGATAGAGTGCCAGGGATAGAACCAATTTTTATAGTGACGATGAGTTTAGTTCATTTAGGAAGAAAACTTTGTAATGTTTTCAATATTAAATATTTTTTTGTAAACAAGATTATTTCATTTATTTTCAATCACTTTAATGCAATCATCAAAGTTAAATATTTATTATATTTTTTCTCTAGTGATGATTTTGTCACTATGTACCAGAGCGCCAATATGACGTCATCGTCGCCGAGTGCAGAGCTATTTTAACCGGGTTGTACTACAGACGATTGGGAGTGCTGTAACGTCGATAATATTATATCAATACATAAAATCTATCTATATTTTGAAAATTGGCCAAGAGCGTACCAGAAATGCATTATTAACTTGGGTTCAGCAGCAATTCATATAAAATATAAATTGAGTGCAAAAATACCCATTGTGAAATTTGAAATACTAGAAATGAAAAACAAAACTCGTAGGCATGGTGTGCAGTCTCACAACTCTCACTATGTACCGTACCGTAAATCTTATCTTCGCGATATTTCTAGTTAACCACACGCCTTATTTTAAGTTTTCGCGAAACTCTATTTAACGAATATTCGAATTATAGGGTACTGCAATGACAGAATTCAACAAATATTGCGTTTATGCGTGAAAATAATTCATCAAATGCGAGTTCAACTCGCGTACAGAGGATTCCGTGCGATATTCATAAAATGATTAACTAATATATTATTAAATATTAACTAATACAATAGCTTTCTCTCATAGTATCCCTTTGTCTGGGGGCCAGGACTAACCTTCCTCACCGTTGCCGCTATGGTGATCTCGTCGATGTACTAGGTCACCACGGTTTATCCTGTTTACGTAGTGCGGGCCGCATGTCACGATGCTGCCTTGAATGACGTCATTCGGCGGGCTCTTGTCGCCGCTGGCGTTCCTGCAGTCTTAGAGCCTGTAGGTATTGCGCGCAGCGACGGCAGGAGACCGGATGGTTTGACGCTCATTCCTTGGAAACTTGGAAGATCGCTGGTGTGGGATGCCACTTGTGTCGATACACTTGCTGTTTCCCATGTGCCGGCGACTTCCAAGTCAGCAGGTGCCGCGGCCAGCGCTGCCGAGAACTTGAAGCGGCGTAAGTATGCCACTCTCTCTGGAGTTTCATATTTACGCTCTTTGCAATAGAAAGTTTTGGGTCCCTAGGGACCCGAAACCCATCGACTGGTTTCAGATATTTGTAAGAGACTGGTCGAAGCTTCGGTAGACCGCCGGGCTGGCAGCTTCTTCCGCCAACGAATCAGTTTGGCTATTCAAAGAGGCAATGCTGCCAGTCTGCTAGGTACCTTGAGCAATGACAGCTTTCTAAGCGGCAACTTTGAGGAAGTTTATTATTTAAGATAATGTGTAGTTTTAAGTTTGTAAATATTAACATATGTATGTACTTTTTGTTAATGTAAATAAAAATGATTAACTTATAATATCTGGGGAGTGCGTTTTCGAGGGATGGAAGATATGAGTTGGATATGGAGAGACGGGTAGTAGCCGGCATAGTGAACGGTGTTCTGTCCGCATTAGTAGGCAGAGCATATAGAGTAGGCAGAGGCAGATATCTAACTCAGCCAAAATGACCATACACAATGCGGTGTTGGTGCTAACTTTATTGTACGGTAGTGAGGCCTGGATATGACCGAAATCGAGTGAAAGTAAGATAAATGCAGTAGAAATGCGATCTCTTAGAAATATGTGCGGTGTCACCTTTGCGGCCAAAATAAGCAATAAAGAGATACGCAGTATGACAGTGTTGCATGACAGTGTTATTGAAAAAGTGAAGAAAGGAATGCTAAAATAGTTCGGGCACATGGAAAGAATGAGTGATGAAAGATTTACGAAGAAAATCTATAGAGCGAAAGCGAGTGGTAAAAGAAGCCAGGGAAAACCAAGGGTGACTTGTGAAGATCAAATAGCTAGAGTGTTAGCCGACGGAAACTGTGCGAAACTGTGTGAGAATGATGAGATTTGAGAAAGCGAAAGAAGTATGTAAGGATCGCGACGCTTGGCGCTCCGTCCTCTGACTCCCCGTTAGGGATACGGCGTGAAGATATGATGTATATATGATTATCTTCTCAACTTTATTTCTGAAATGCTATTAGACCCAGGACTTTGTTTATATTTGTTCGGTTGACTTTCTGTAGGGTTTCGGGGTTGAACAATTATTTATTGTACTGGTCGGTTAGTCAGCTAAAATATTATTTTTTTGTCTAAATAATTGAAACGACAGATAATAACTTACATATTTATGAATTCATGCTGAGAAACGTACTACTTGAAATATTTTATTATTTTCGTAACAGTTTTCGTAATATCGAAAAAAATTTAAGAAAAATATTAGACACTAAAAAAAACACTGAAAATTACAAATTAACTGTATTTTACTAATCAAAAATCAAGTAGAAAAACTTAATACCATATAAATACCTACATATAGTATAATTAAAGACAGTTACTGAAGTCGGTGCCAAGCTTACTAAATTAATAGACTTTCTGTTGTTGCACATTGATTTGGCACTGATTTCAATAACTGTCAAATTTAGATATAAATACAGAAAATTATCGAATTATTGTTAATTTTATATATCGATGAGACAGATAAATTTTTATGATAAATACAATATTTATATTGTACATAACTATATAGTACCTGGGCGACCGAGCTTTCTAGCTATCTTATAAAAAAAATAACAAATAAAATCTGACCACATTGCCGGATTCGAACCTGCGTATTTCAGCTTGGTAGATCTATGCTCTAGGCACTGTACTACTGAGAAGGTAAAATCTGTTGTGAAATCAGAAGATTTTAGAGTTTAGAAGTTTTAAGTGTGTGAAAACAAAGAAAGGAATTTTCTCAGATGTGGACCCTAGCCAGGTTGATTTTTAACCACCGTAAAGCCCTATATTTTAAATTTCAACGAAATTGTTAGTCGTTTTCGAGAACGCGATCATAAATATACTTAATATGCTTGTATAATACCACTCTTTTGAATAACATAGTATGTTAGAATAAAGAAAGTCCATAAAATTTACATTAAATTTATTGTTCAGGAAAACAAACCATAATCTAAGACGGGAAATTTAAGGCGATTACCTTTTATTTTGACTTGTGTAAACTCGAGTTTGCTTGAGACCACGGCTAATGCAACTCGGTCGAAACGTCAAGCCAAAACAAAAGGTAATCAATCGCGTTAAATTTCCCATTTTAGATATTTTATAATGCAACGCGAAAGTTTAAAAGTTTATAAATAATAGATTTTTCTCAACATAACATATCTTCACGCTGTATCCGCAACGGGGTAGTCAGAGAGGACGGAGCGCCAGGAGTCGCGGTCCTTACACACCTCTTTCGCTTCCTCAAAACTCATCATTCTCTCACGCATTTTCGCCTAGGTATGCGAGTGCTTTTGACATTTCCGTCTGCTAACACTCTGGCTATTTGATCTTCATAAGTCAGCCTTGGTCTTCCTTGGCTTCTTTTACCACTCACTTTCGCTCTGTATATTTTCTTCGTCAGTCTTTCATCACTCATTCTTTCCAAGTGCCCGAACCATCTAAGCATTCCATTCTTCATTTTTACAATAACACTGTTGTGCAACCCTGTCATACTGCGTATCTCATCATGGCTTATCCTGTCCGCAAGCGTGACACCGCACATATTTCTGAGAGACCGCTTCTATTTATCATTCTTTCACTCGATTTCGGGCACATCCAGGCCTCACTACCGTACAACAAAGTTGGCACCAACACCGCATTGTGGATGGCCATTTTAGCAGTGTTAGATATATTATTACTACCCACTAATGCGGACAGAGCACCGTTCACTTTATTGCCAGTTGCTACCCGTCTCTCCACATCCAACTCATATCTTCCATCCCTCGAAAACGCACTCCCCAGATACACAATTTCATTCACTTGTTCTAGACATTTTCCATTTATACAAATCACACATTTCGTTTGTACCGCTTCTCTTTCAAACACCAGAACCTTAGTTTTGTTCACATTCATTTTCAATCCTTTTACTTCACAATCTTCTTTCATACACGTGACTAGTGTCTGAAACTCTGCTTCTGACGGTGCTATTAGCACAGCATCGTCAGCGTACAATAGGCAGTTTACCACTGTGTCATCACATCCCATACCACTCATATTACCTTTCAATCTCTGGAGGCAACTGTCCAAATACAGCACGAACAGCCAGGCAGACATCACGCAGCCCTGTCCGACACCAGAAGAGACATGTCACCGTCTATCCTTACACAGGCTTTGTGGCCACGATATAATTACCTCACAGCCTGCAGTAACGAGCGCTCCACGCCATATTCAGGCAGAAGACTCCACAATTTCTTCCGCACTACTCTATCGAATGATTTTTCTAGGTCCACGAAAGCGCATAAAATATTCTGGCCTATAGCCAGAAACCTTCCCACGATAACGCGAAGCGAGAAAATCTGATCCATACAACCCATACCGTTCTTGAAACCACCTTGCGCCTCCCACAAATATCTTTCTGAAACGCCTTTCATACGTTCAGTCAATACCTTAGTATAGACTTTACTCGCTAAGCTGACCAAGTTGATGGCCCTATAGCACGCACAGTCTAGATAGGAACCTTTCTCTTTATAGTATATAGGTAATATGACTGCCGTGCACCAGTCCTCTGGAACCTCCCCCTTCTGCCAACAAAGGTTGCAGAGTGCACAGAAGGCATCCCAGACCCTAGGACTACCATACTTGATCATTTCAGTATTTTAGATTTTTCTCAATGACGCAAAAGTCATCAGTCAGGTTCAGGTTCAAAAACATGAACCTGACTCACCTGTACATACGACACACATTTATTATCAAATAAGCTGATCAGACGGTCATTTCATTAGAAAACTGCATCTATATTTTATGTGATTTTATTTGCCTCACTTCGTAGTACGAGACGGGTTGTCTGAAGTTATGAAGTCTATGCTTTTATCATTATTTTTCATTTTATTTCCTTATTATAAGTACATTATAAAAGTGACATGTGTTTTTAATAGATACTTGTTGCAAACTGAACTTAGACATAATATTTCAACTTATTAAAAAAAAAGGTCTGACCACATTACAGGATTCGAACCCCTGCACTTCGGCATGGTAGACGTACACTCAGCCACTGTGCTATTGAGAAGGTAAACTTTGCTGCGACATGAAAACAGTTTTAAAGTTTAGAATTTTTTAAGTTTTAAGTGTGTGAAAGATGGAGAAAACGATTTTCCACAGAATTAAGACCTAGCTAGATCGATTTCTCGCATTCCTCAACCCCTATATTGTAAATTTGATCGAAGTCGCTAGACCCGTTTTCGAGAAAGCCATATAAAATATACATATATATACGAATATTGCTCGTTTAATATATTAATGGATACGTACATAAAGATATTTTCCGAATAATATTTGTCAGGAATTTAGGGGACAGCAGGGAGACGAAAAATAGTTGATCTACCCTGGGACATATTTCCTAACATATGATCTAAATATGGGACATATATGTATATTATAGGTCATATTTCTGAATTCTTTAGAATCTTAGGTGCAATAATTTCGGAGAAAAATGGGGCCTAACCAAGTTTTGTTCTAATACCCAAACCCTTTCTTTAATTCTCATATGAATAATTTAATATAATAACTTGTGCAAAATATGTGGAGCAACAATGCATTACTATGGCATGTCAAATTTCAAGTGACAAATTTCAAATTACGTAGTTTCTGAGAAATTCAACTGTGACAGACGAACACACGAATGAACGCATGAGTAATTTTGTAAAGATTGTGTTTTCCCTATTGAGGTATAGAACTCCAAAAAATCTCAAATAGATCAACGAATAGACTCTGATAAACGTCACTTTAAAATAACCAGCTGACTCGTGCTAATATTTCGCATAGTATCGTGACCTGTCATGCTTGTTAGTTAAGGTGACGCAGTGATAAATAATAATTTAATCTGAAATAGACCTGCACCAAACGTGCGCGCCCTAGCTTACGAAAAATACGTAGAAACGGTTATATTCGTTTATATTAATCTACACAGAAAATTTAGAAGTATAAACCAGTTCCGTTAGTTTGAAAAATGTAAATCTCTATTTTAAAATAGGTTTCTTTGATAATTTTTTTTCTGTTACAAAAGTTCGTGTAAAGCAACTGACAGAGTGAAGTCAATGAAATGAAGAATCAGGTTATCAAATATTACTTTCCTACGTATTGTATTACAATAGAACAAATTGAGTTCCCTGCCGTCAAAATTTATAATTCATCGCCTTAAAGAAATTATCAACAAATGGCGCTGAAGGCAGATGAACGTAATCTTCAAAATGATGTCTCAATTATTTATTTTGAAACATCTGACAATTTTTTTAAACAGTCTGGCCACAAATACTGTTACAATAAAAAAACAATAATATTACATTTGAATTTGGAACCTGTCATGCTCCTGTGAATATTTATAGTACTAATTATCGCGACAATTTTTGTCAAACATTCTTGTGATATTAAATTGGAGTGAGATGATAAAGAGAACTGAATTGCTGTGATAGCATTACACAAAATAGGTATGGAGTCATATGCGATTTTTGAAACTGTCCACTCGCTTGGCATTAGTCGAATGTTTGTGTACCGGGCTATTGAAAAGTATAATGAGACGTCCTCTTATGAAAAAGGCGATCTCCGAAGAAATCCTGTCCAAAAGCGAAAGATATTATCTAGGGAAATGTATATAGCAATTAGAACGATGTTGCGTATTTTAAAAGATGACTTAGGACTTGCAGCTTATTAGAGACACACTGGTCATTACTTAACGGATAATTTAAAAATCAAAAAGGTTATAAAATCAAGACAACTTCTTAGGCGGTCCGCAAAGCGAGGTCACAGAAAAAATGTATTTACTGACGAGAAAATTTTTACAATTGAGCAACACTTTAATAAGCAGAATGACCGAGTTTATGCTCAAAGCTCTAAAGAAGCTTATCAATTAGTCAGTAGGGTACAATGTGGGCATTATCCGGCTTCAGTGATAGTGTGGTGGGGTATTAGCTATCAAGGAGTGACTGATTGGCAGTGGCGAATTTTCCCATGGAGAAAGTGCGTGTTTCAATTGGTAGCTGGCCACAAAGTTTAAAGGATTGTATTAAAGCCAATGGAGATTATTTTGATGAGTTTCCTATTTTTAAAATACTATTATATACACACCGGCACAATTAGCGGAACAGAAAAAAAAGTGAGACTATGAGATAATAACGCATATATTTGACGAAAATGTAATTAGACACAAAATAACAAATTGATTAACATCTTTTAACAACGACTTTGAAAAGTCTTGGTTATTTTTTATTGAAAAATAAAGAAATTTGAAATAAGTGAAATTTTTAGATGATTATGAACCATCACAAAAAATAAAAAAAGTAAGCATTAAATGATTTAACAATAAAATTAAAGCAAAATTAATAACGAGTGTTTCCCCCTCTTGCTCTGATTACGGTTTCCATTCGTCTGGGCATGCTACAGATTATGTTATCGATGATTTCTTGAGGCAACCGCTCCCACTCCTCAAGTAATGCGTTTCCAAGTTCATTCAGATTGTTGGGGGGTGGCGTTCTGGATTTAACCCTTCTTTTTAGCAAGTCCCAGACATGCTCTATCGGATTCATATCGGGGGAATTTGCTGGCCACTGCATCACCGGTATACCTACGTGGCTCAGATATGCCTGTACCGATTGTGCACTATGAGCACGAGCATTATCTTGCATTAGAATAAAGTCGTCACCAATAAATGGGGCAAATGGTACAACATGTTCTTCTAAAATGTCTCTGATGTATCGATCTGCTGTCATGGTCCCTCCTGTGACTATCACTAACTCCGTGCGAGCTCCCAAACATATCCCTCCCCAAACCATAATCGAGCCGCCACCATAAGCCACTGTGTGTTCAAAATTAGACTGTATGTGGCGTTCTCCTTTGCGTCTCCATATTCGCTGTCTCCCATCGATCTGTTTTAAAAGAACTCTGCACTCATCAGTAAAGAGAACCTGCTGCCATTCGTTCAAATCCCAATGACGATGTTCTCGCGCATAGCTTAATCGGTTTACGCGGTGACGTCTCTCAAGTTTTGGGCCTTTGGCAGGTATATACGACCCTAAACCAACTTCTTCAAATCTCCTGCGAACTGTACGCTCACTTACTCGTACTCCTCGAACGTCTTCCAGTTCATTTCGAGCTTGTACAGCCGTTAATCGCGTATTCCTACGAACTCCAAGTTGTAAAAAACTGTCATCTCGCCTCGATGTACATCTTTTTCTACCTTGACCCCTCCTCCTCACAAGAGAATTAGACGATCTGTACCGCTGGATGCTGCGATGAATCGTTGATACTGGTCGACGAAGCCTTGAGGCAATCGATCTGTAGGTATGGCCATTTCTTCTCATTTCATCAGCCCTAATGATTTCCAGTGATGTTAAGTCAGGTATAATAAAGAGCTTTTAATAAACAAATAATAATTTTTAATATTATAGTATAAACTAACGCACACACACGCACGCAGTAATAAATTTTTTATATATTATTTTATATATTAGGGTCTGTAGATATTTTTGTCAACTTAATGTACAATATTCTCATTGATTAAGATCATTTCACAATGGCAAACTTTCTCGTTATCGAAAATGAGTTAATTAAAAATATGTGGAGGAAAACCAATAATAATAATAATAAGAACCTAGGCGACCGAGCTTTACTCGGTCTTATAAAAAAAATAACAAAAAAAAGGTCTGACCACATTGCAGGATTCGAAACCGCGCACTTAGGCGCGGTAGACGTACCCTCTAGCCATTACGCTATTGAGAAGGTAAACTCTGCTGCAAAATTAAAAAGTTTAGCAGTTTTAAGTGTGTGAAAGACGAGGAAAACGACTTTTCCTAGAAAAGAGACCTAGCTAGATCGATTTCTCGCTCTCCTGAACCCCTATGTTGTAAATTTCATAGAAATCGCTACAGCCGTTTTCGAAAAAGCGATATCAAATATATAACCCGACTAAATATGTACCCGCGACTTTGTCCGCGTGAAAATTTTTTCCGTAACTTCTCCGGGTTACTGAGGTTACCTTCCCGAGATACCTATATTTTACAGGTCTTGAAACAAGTTACTTATCGTGGTGCATCCGCCATATTGGATTTATGATGACGTCAAATGTACAGTAACCTTATCTGTGTATCCTATTTCATTTGATATCCATATTGTTGGAAGTCTTGAAAAAGTTTATTTCCTACAGCGGAGAATCCGCCATATTGGAGATTTATGATGATGTCACATATGCAGAAACCTTCCCCTGCGTATTCGATTTTATTTGATACCCATACTTTTGGTGTTGAAAAAAAAGCTATTTCCTAATATGGAGCATTCGCCACATTGGATTTATGATGACGTCACATATATAAAAGCCTCATGTCATTTGTTAGCAACAAAGTAGCTTATGTTTTTTTTCGGGCACATTGTATCTCTGTACAAAATTTCACCATAATCAGTTCAGCGGTATAGCATTTCCCCTATAAGTTTTATCCCCCTTTTCACCCCTTTAGGAGTAGATTTTTGATTAAAAAAAGAAGTCTAAGCTTTTTTAATAGAAAAGGATTATCTTTGTACCAAATTTCATCTTAATCGGTTCTGCGATTTAGCATTTCCCATACAAAGTTTCATCCCTCTTTTCACCCCTTTAGGGGTAGATTTTTGAAAAAAATGTAGCCTATGTTCGTCCCCTGGTGTCGAACTACCATTATGCCCAATTTCATAAAAATCGGTCCGACGCGTCGGCGGTTTAGCGGTGAAATCGTACCAGAGAGACAGACCTTCGCATTTATAATATTAGTATGGAAGTGAATGTATGGATAGTATGGAAGTATGGATGGATACATATATATATATATATATATATACAAATATTGCTCGTTTAATATAATTAATAATAATAATCATTTATTTGCAGGTTGTGCATCCATATTAACACATATTATGTTATGTTCTTATGTTAAAATGAAATAAAATAAAAGAAGGACGTAGTCATAATAATAATAACGATAATAATCTAAAGGTCAACTAACACATGATAATTTATAATTCTAAAATTTCATTGTATCAGTCATTTCCGGTTCCCGTCCCTATGTACAGTGGCCAAAGTGTTGTATATTGGGCTTGACATATCTCCATAGACGACTTTGAGTATGGCATTGTTCGAGCATCGCAGCCTCTCCCAAACGAATGCTACGCGTGTCCTCACTAAGTCACCACACCATAAAAGTCGCGCACCCCCTTTCCGCAAACATGCCAGAAGCGCTGCAGAATCTCGGTAACCCTATATGGGTACGAAAAGTGTCATTGTATTGCACCCCTATGGCTATCCTATGGCTATCGGTCTCCTACGACATTTTACCCAAAGTTGGCAAGTGAAAAGATTCTGACATGACGCATTCAATAACGTTAATTTTATGTTGCTACTACACTTGCCAAATCTACGCGTCAGTATGTTTCTACTGGTGAAGTGCCGGGTATCCATATCCGTATCCGTGGATATCCGAGGGAGAAGAAAGATCTGGATACGTATCCATTACTTTTTTGGCGGATCTTTTACCTTATTAATTTTCAATACATAGATTAAATTCTATATAAGTTGAAACATGTCCTGTCACGCAAAGCGTCAAGTGGCGTCAACTATCGCTTCAAGGTCACGTGCACCGACACCGATCGAGTAAGAAAGTTAAGATCCGTATCCGTATCCGCGGATCTTGACACCAAATATCCGTATTCGGATCCGTATCCGCGGATATACATTTTTAACGATCCGGCACATCACTAGTTTCAACAGACGGCGAGCGCCCTCCTCTCTTTCAATATCAGAATCGTCACTTAGGTACTCCTTCAATACATGTCCCAGGTATTTCAATTTCTTTACAACTCAAATTGCCGAACCATACAAACACATGGCCGGTATATTATCCGGACCCCTCCCTGCCCTAAATAGCAACATTTCTGTTTTTTTTACATTGTATGACAAAAAAACGTATAAAATGCATTACTACGAGATGTCACATAATTTCTGAAAAAATCGGTGTGATGGACGCATAAATGAGTTATATCATAACAATTCGTCTTCCCTTTAAGGTGAACCCTAAAAGTTGAATCAAAAGCCTTTTATACCCTTTAAGACATATGACATAAGAGTTCAATGGAACAAAAAGAAGTTCAGCGAAAATTATTAGTAAGATCTTGTTTGTTCATCGTTGATATGTATAATAAATAATATGTAATAAAACCAACCTTTTTCCAGAAGCTGAGCGAACATACTCTGCACATTCGAGTGGTGATGTTTCCATCTCAAACAATACTGTTGCGGCATCATTTTTACGACCACACTATAAATACTTATTTATCCGAGTCTTCAAAAAAATAAATAATTTACATATAAGGCTTTGGTATTAAGGCAGGCTACATATGAAATATTTTTCGTTTGGTTGTGAATTTTGGTCGATTTCTGTCATAGTCTTTTGTAATTTTAGATAAAGGTACATAAATTGGGTTATATTCTATTTATTGGAATGTAGTTCTTCGGTGGTTGTCTTATAGTCGCTTTTTACCTGCAACAAACAATAACAAAGAGTTAATAAATTGTTTCAATAAAGTACACTTCACTCTAATAAAAATCGTTATGTTAAAAGTTCACATTTTTTGTATTATAGTTTTCATTTTATATCATAGTTTTAATTTCATTCGTTATGTAGTTAGTTTGGTACAGCCATTGCAGCACGAACTGGGCCGGCTCGCCCAGCGAAATACCATCCTCTCACAGAATATCGGCGTGAAATAACAGTATTTGTTTCATTCATCTATTGCTGTTGTGTTTTGTTCGGTGAGTGCGAGTGCCGGTGGCCCATCTCACCTTCCCGTTCCTTTCCCCATTTCCCTAAAGGGCAGGAACGCACACATGATTCCCAGGACGTTGCAGGTGTCCATGGGCGGCGGTGGTCACTCTGTGACTCTGTGAAGGTGAAGCGCTTGCTCATTTGCCCCCTTTTATAAAAAAAAAATATCTCAGAGACTCGCACATACAGCAGCAATAAATGCTGTTATTTCACGCCGATATTCTGTGAGTGGGTACTATTTCACCGGGCGAGCCAACCCAATTCGTGCTGCAATGTAGCATGGCTCTACCACTCGGAAAAAAGAAAGGAAGAATTTCACATTTACGACCTCTGTAGTTAAAACGAAGATCAAATACCCAGAGTGTTAGCCGATAGAAATATCAAAAGCACTCGCATACTATCATAAGTGAAAAAATTATGAGGAGAATGATGAGATTTGAGAAAGGGAAAGAAGTATGTAAGAACCGTGACGCCAGGCGCTCCGTCCTCTCCGACTATACCGTTAGGAATACAGCGTTAAGATATGCAGTCGAAACTTTGGGACCCTGGGGCCCGAAGCCCATAGACTGGTTTCTAATATTTGCATAGAAATAGGAACTATATACATACTTCGCATGTCTATGGATATTTATAAGCGACTGGTGGACCGTCGGGCTGGCAGCTTCTTCCGATAACGAATTAGTTTGGCTAATCAAAGAGAATGCCGCCAGTCTGCTGGGCACCCTAAGCAATGACAGCTTTCTAAGCGGCAAGTTTGAGGAAGTCTATTGTTTAAGATAATGTTTAGTTTTAAGTCTGTAAATATTAACGTTAAGATATGTACATGTACTGATTTGTTTCAATAAATGCATTCTTACCGTTAAAAATCTGGTTATTTAATATTTTTGTCTGTTTTTGCATTATCCGAGTTCTATGTCTACGTCCCTGTTAAATTTCAATTCAGTGGTACAAAGATTTTTCTTAAGCTTATACGGTTCAAGTATTTGTATGTAACAAATACCTAAGCACACTTTTTTTAATTTTTGTCTGCCTGTTTTGTCCAGGCTAATCTCCGAAGCGGCTAAACCTATTTTGACAAGATTTTCAAAGGACTTTTCAGAGTATACTAGGCTACTTTTTATACCGGGAATTTTAGACAAAATTTAACGCGGGTAAAACCGCGAGGAACGTCTAGTTGCAGATATCAGTGTTGCAGACCGTAGGTACATAACTATAATATATAAGTAATATCTTTAAATTGTTAATCAACTTCCAAAAATGATGACGACAGTGTTATCACTTGCGTAACATTTTGGAAACCGATAACAGCGTGTCAGAGGTTCAGCCCTTATCAACGTCGAAATAGTAGTATTTGTCTAGCAGCCAAAGGAAAAAATTTCTGTTTGTGTGTTTAAAACATAAAAAATATGATAGCTTATCTATTAAATTTTTGTATAGCATGTTTTCGAATTAACTATTAATCGCAACGACCTCCAATCAGTTTTAATAACTACAAATACTGTGTGGATAAAAAACATAACTGCGTAAAAAAGATTACATATTTTTAAATAAGCTTCAAAAACAGCACGTACCTATTAGAAATTAAAAAAAAAACTATACAGTGCCAGTTCAATTCGTACACAGAGTTTTGTACGATATCTATAGGAAATTTTAAACTTAATTTCTTCTTCTAATTAAAAATAAAAAATAGTACATTTCGATACAAGTGTGGAAAGTATGTCATTTCTTCACGAGTCCCGGTTTGTTGACTTAAGCCGAAGGCGCGAGTCAACAATAGGGACGAGTGTAAATGACAATTCCGCACGTGCATCGAACGACGTTTTTTAATACATTTGCGAAAAAAATATAAATAAATAAAAAAAAATACAGAAAAGTAATTTCGCGGAAGTTTCTTTTTTTTTTGAGGACATGGCAGGCCAAATGTTTCTATGCATTCAGCCAATTCAATGACAATAATTTATCTAAATTCAAAATAATTTTAATTGCGTTATTTATTTATTTATATTATACGTATATATTAAAATAATAAATGTATTTTAAATTTTATTCATGTATTAATAGTGTTTACGCTGTAAAATAGTCATTTCATACAAAAATATTTGTACAGAAAACTTTTTGATCAATAACCTTCATACATTTGAATGTCATATGCAGGAGGAAAACAAAAAGCACTAGTGTGGAAAAGAATAACTTTCCGCACGCTAAACACACATGGGAAAGTCTACTTTTTAAGCAAAATAATGTATTAAAAAAACAGTGCCAGTTCAATTCGTACACAGTTTTGTATGATATATATAAAGAAATATTAAATTTAATTTCTAAAATTCTTTGGAGACAGAACTTACTTTATATTTCGCCTATAAATTTCGATTTTGTATAACCTGCAATTTCTAGAATTCGACGTACGGACAAATCGACTTTAACTATACTATTTTCCCTTTTTTTAAGTGTCCTATAAATATTATAAAAATATTTATTGTATGTGGCTTAACAAGATGTATATCACTATGCCTAACGTGACCATTTTTTTTACTCAAAACGGGGCATTGGTTTATTTACGTCAGTTAGTAGGTTCATAGGCTGTGAAATGTGTTTTTCCTCACACAATCACAGTACAAAAAAGAGCACGTTTTTTAATAAGCTTTATTTTATTTATCATAATGGTATTTAAGTATTACAAACGAAAAATCTTATGAAACATAAATACTTAATTATATTTGTCAGAGGAACAAATTTGTTTTGATGATTTTAAGCAAGAATAAAATTCTTGGCAGGCTTTTCTGTTGAGCTATCGTTGACGCGTCCCGCACAATCCGCGTCCGGCTGGCCCGCCAATTTTTGAAAATCGACTAGACTTTTGGCAAAATGGGACAATTTTGCGTCTCGATACTTTTCTCGGGGACCCGGGACAGAGAACCGAAAACCGGGAGGGTCCCGTTCAAAGCGGGAAGTACGGTCACATTAACCATGATTTTCCAGTATGTAAATACAACGTAACGTATGTATAGGGCTTTGATCTATGACCAACACTTCGACTGCGATAGACATATGGACCGTTTCCATTCCGTTTTTTCTCTCATGATACGGAACCCTAAGGATCATTGAATTAAAGAATTGATCAACACTAATATACAAATGACATCGGTTAAATTGAATCGGTTAAATCAGTTAAATTATTATGAAGACCGTTACTTAGTAAGATTATATGTAAGTACACATTATGTATGTACTATTAAAGAATTATTAAAATCAATTAAGGAGTTTTTTTTAGAAAATCGAGCTTCACTACAATTTTAACCGCGACAATTAGCCATCTGTGATAATCTTGTAACATTTTAATAGCAAGAGTGGTGTTAAAGTGGGTTGCTTATGTATTGGTGACGCTGTATATAAGTCTGACTTAGCAAATGTCAAGTAGCAACAAGCGATCATGTACAGTTTATTTTCAAATGGAGGTAGTCCGAGATAATTTAATTATACTCTCCGCTATGCACTGTTATATAGAAGTAGTCTAGTGTAATCAGTATTAGTATATTTTGAGCTGCATCCGCGAATGGTCGTTGTTAAAAAGTAGTAAAATGAGAGTTCAGTGAGTTATTCGGTGAGATTTATACGTAGTATTTTAGTGAGTGATTAGTGAGTTTTATGGTGTATTTAATTTAATTTAATATACGTATTAATTAGTGTACTTTTACATATTATGCGAGGGGAAAACCTTATATTTTATTTTATTGAACTGTGATTGAGTATTTATTTAGGGTTCATAGCATATTGGTGAGTGACGCGAAAGTTACTTTCATCTTTGTTCTGTATGTAAAATGTATTAAAATCTACTTACTTGTATCGATTTTAATACATTATTAAAATTATGATAACATTTATTAAATAATAATAATATAATAATAATTTAATATATTAAAATCGATGCAAGTATTTATTTTGTATCAATTTTAATACGGATAAAATACAATACAGATACAATCGATATTAAGTATTTGTTTGTATCGATTTTAACACAGTTTCGGTAATATATAAAACTGCTTTCAAGTTGATCTGGAAGAAGAACACATACGAAGAATATGCCAGCTGATTTATCTTACTGCATATTTCATACTTTAAATTCGGTACCAAGTATTGTACTTGACGCAAAATTTTTTTTGGAAAGAAAATATTCGAATGAAACCGTTCATTGAGGAATTGTTTTATTTTATTATTTAAATCTCATTCGGACTATAGTTAGACATTGAAAAAAATTTATTCTAAACTACGAATATAACTTTATCTTACAATATTTATTAACGGGTCTATGTCGCGTTTATACTTTAAGAATTATCTATTTTATCCCGACGTTTCCATCGGACAGACGAAAAGAACAATAGTAGAAAGAGTCAAAGAACATATCACAGCTGTCAGAAAACGACAGACAAATAGGTCAGCCATTGCCGAGCACTTGCTGGAGTCAGGACCTAATCACTGGATTGAATTGCATCAGCCACAGGTCCTTTCCACCGATCGACACTATTATTCCAGAATAGCACGAGAGGCGGTTGAAATCAAAAAATACCATAATTTCAACCGGGAAGATGGATACCGCTTATCAACATCATGGAATCCTGTCATCAGTGAGTGTGTCCGGAGCCGGAAAACCGGACGTCGCCAGTGTGTAGATGTCGTTAGTGTAGTGTGTCGAAGTACCGACAGTGACAATAACAAAAATTAAGAAATGTGTTGAATGGGTGTGGGTAGTTGCAAAAAACCGCACGCTACGAAGACGTCATTAATCCTCAACATTCTGCCCGTGACCACGATCGGTGCAATCCGGTCGAAACGTCGGGATAAAATAGGTAATTAGCCTTAAAGTATAAACGCGACATAGACCCGTTAATAAATATTGTAAGATGTGTACAAGTCGTGAAAGTTTAAAAACATGAATATAACTTTATTTATAACATAGGTAAATAGGTAAATATAAAAGTTCAAAATCGGACATTCACAAGAACAAACAAAAAAACAAACAAAAACATACAAAGTCCACCAAAAAAGACTCCAATGTGAAACGCACAATAGCTAATATTATTACTATTATAGAAACACACAAAAAAGGCAATTGCAAGACATTGCATTTCCACTCTTAAGTAATCACGCTTTGTAACGAATAGAGCTGTCAATATACTCATTTTTAGAGTTACAATTTAAAACGTATGTACCTACTGTGTATAATAAATACATATATACATATCGGATGTCACTTTAAAATGTTTAACCGACTTCAAAAAAAGGAGGTTTTCAATTCGTCTGTATGTTTTTTTTTGTATGTTTGTTACCTTATAACTCCGTCATTTATGAACCGATTTCGAAAATTCTTTTTTCGTTTGGTAGGTACTACTTCAGAGGTGACCCCATTTAAATTTCATCGATATTGGAGCTTGGACTTCGAAGATACACTAGATAACACGAACTGGTTATAACGTTTATTTATATTGACGATTCTCTTGTATATCGTTGCGCTCCGGAATTAGAATGAAGTTAATTGTAGACCTGCCCTAGATATTTATTTAGGTCAAGACCACTCAAAAGGGAGAAATAAAAAAAATTTATTAAAAAAAATTAATCCGCCTTCAAAAAAACACTGAAAAGTATAAAATAACTATCCTTTACTAATCAAAACTCAAGTACAATTAAAATAACTTTATAAATACGATACACATACCCATATAATTAAATTTGACAGTTATTGAAGTCGGTGCCAAATCAATACGCAACAACATAAAGTCTATTAGTTTGGTGGGCTTGGCACCGACTTCAGTAACTGTCAAGTTTAATTATATAAGTATGTGTATCGTATTTATAAAGTTATTTAAATTGTACTTGAGTTTTGATTAGTAAAGGATAGTTTTTATACTTTTCAGTGCTTTTTTTGAGGGCGGTTTTTGACAAACAATTTTATTTAATGCTTCGTTTGATATGTATTTTAATAATGCCTTAATAAATGATTTTATAATGTATAGCAAACTGAAAAAAAGTAGTGTTGGAAATGGATAATAAACTTGATACCAATAACTGTATAATAAATGTATATTTGAATTAACGTACACATAAATGAAAGAGCAATACAAGCGTCGCAGTACGATGACGAATTACGAGTGACTCGATGATGATATGATGGCGATGGCGCACCGTACCGTACCCGCGTCCCTTTTCATCACTTTGTCTTAAAGTGATGAAATTGTCTCTTTGTGCCTGTGATACAATTACTAACTTTTAAAATTGTTAACAAGTATCAAATAGCATTAACAATTCTGTTAAAAATATTTCAATATCTTCTTAACACCGGAAGCACCGACCCTATTAATGTTCTATTAGTTTATACAGGTTTATGCACCAATACTTGTATCCTACATTATTTTGGGTTGACTATTATATTCTATAATACATTGGCCGTATTCCAAACAGACACTGTGTTCAGTTCGTCAATTAAATGTTAAAAATAAATTGTCAATTCTTGGTTTTGAGATTTCAAAATTTTAAGAAAAATTTTTATTTTAGAAAGAAGTATTTGTAATTCTCGTTATTATTTTTTGTATCCTAATATGGGCTACAGAAATTTCTTTCACAGTCTTTTAATGCTATTTTTATTCTGGGCTGGCGTAGTCTGAAATTGCGCGGGTAAGAAATCCCCGCGCAGTTTCAGATTACGCCAAATTTTGTTTAAATTGAACCAAATATATATCTATCCACTATCCTGAAGGCCTTACAGCGTCTATAGTCCTATAGTCGGAATGCACAAAAAACAAGGAAGTAAAATAACATTTTTACGGCGAGGCGCTTGAGTCCAGAGCGGAGCGAAGGAGTCAACAGTAGTATCCCGAGCGCAGCGAAGGATTCTGAAGCAGAATCCGTGAACTTAACAGAGGTAAAAAATTAATTTTACTACCGCGTGGTACACTACTTTTCATTTCCCTCTATGAGAAAAATAAATGAGAGGCTATTCGATATATAAAAGTACAAAAAAGTTTTATATTTTTAAATTTTAAATTTGTTTTTCTTTTCTGGTGCGCGGTTACCGCCGCCAGGTAGTCACCAGCAGCCAGTAACATTTTTCATACAATATTATCGTTTGACCTCTTTGCTCGCAGAACATTATTAAGGATCAATTCGTGTTCCTTATTCAAACTCATTTCTGCCCTCTATGAAAGTTTTTAAGAGGAAAGTACTATTTTGGTCGCACTTACGGCAGAACCAATCGTCGTTTTTTGAATAGATGGGAGTGAAAAAATCATTTTTCTTCTACCTTGAGTAAAGTTCCATTTCATACTCGAAATTAGTTTCAAAAATCGAACTTTCCGCGGGGTTATTACCTAAAAATTTGCAGACAGCGACAGCCACACGATCATTGCGCGACCGGTGACTAATTGTAATAAAAAATTGGTATCATGTATGACGATTGCGTGTTTATTGCTGATATAGCGCCACTATACAAAGGCGAAAATGTGTGAGGACAATGATGAGATTTGAGGAAGCAAAAGAGGTGTGTAAGGACCGCGACTCCTGGCGCTCCGTCTTCTCTGACTACTCCGTTGGGGATACAGCGTGAAGTTATGTTATGTTATGTTTATACAAATTACATTACAAATTCTCGATTTGACAGCATATATCGTGCGATATTTGGTTGTCGCGTGGTGACTGCAAGTTAGGTGATAAGCGTGTCGGAACACGCTGCGAAATGTCTCACAGGTCAGTACGAAATATTGTATGAAATTTTATTTTGTACTCAGTATGGTTTTCTTTTTTTAGGCTTGTACAGACACTGAAATTTATCTCGTGGCCCCGTAGTTGGCAGAATGTTACTGGCCAGTTATTAGCGCCGGCCCACAGACAGGCGCGCGTTGTCAGAATGATACTGGCCACTTCGCACCGCGCCACGTCGCGCGGCAAGGTCCATTATAAAAAACTTACAATTTGATGGGAATGCATTAAAAACATGGCGAGTTTTTCTGAAAGTCAATGTGATGATGAATCGGACTTTCAAGTAGTAGAAAAATATCATTCGTACCGAGTACAAAATGGCTTTTCTTACCCTCGGAACGAAAGCTTTAAGCTCGGAATGAAACCGGTTTCTTTGCTCGGGTAAGAAAGTATCATTTTGTACTCGGTACAAAATATACTATTAAGTAATCGACAGCAAAAATAAGCTTGTATTTCATCATCATTGAAACAGCCATTCATAAACTTTTTTTTTATATCAGAGAGGGCAAACGAGCAAGCGTGTCACCTGATGGATAGTGAAACAACGAAGAAATATGTTTTCCTCTGGTTACGAAATATCTGTCTTCTTCCATTCCAGAGGTTCTTCATTGCCTATAGATAACACAAAATCGACGTTTTAGGCTTTTTAGGCATTTTACGGTGACGATATAAATTATTATATATCTTAGGGAATACGAGAACCTATTACAACCTATTACAGTAAGACATTATGTTAAATTATTATTAACTAAATAATTAATGAACACGGCTATACTCATGTCCAATAGGTGTAGGTACCGACTAATTTCGGACCTATCGGAGTCTAGTCTAGGAACTAGTCGGTACTTATACCTATTGGTCGCGAGTATAGCCGTGTTCATTAATTATTAAGGCATTATGTTGAAATGTCAAAAGCACTCGCATATCCAGGCGACAGTGTGTGAGGAGAATGATGAGGTTTGAGGAAGCGAAAGAAGTATGTAACCGCGACGCTTGGCGCTCCCTCCTCTCTGACTACCCCGTTAGGGATACAGCGTGAAGATAATGTATGTACTATAGATACAATAACTGAAAATAGCCTGTGGCAGTGGCGTGACATTCAGACGGGTGGACGGACAAACGAGCGACGGGTTCTGAGTGCACTACTCCAGGTACGTGAAGTTGAGGATACGACTGGAAATTACGTTGTTATTATATAAATTGGTCAAGCGTGAGTCGGACTCACGCACAGGTAGGTCTCATACAATATTTACAATATGGTAAACTTTAATTTCTGGAGATCTGTCAGTCCTAAGACTATCGTTATATAATACCGTCTCCGAAAAAATATAAGTAACGCTTTATCTACAATTTCATATTTCTACTAGCTTTTGCACGCGTATTCGTTCGTGTGGTGGCGACTTACGAGAAAGGGGACAGCATAAAAACCTTCAAATGAAAAAATACACATACATGCCAACTTTCATAGTGATCTGTAAAACGGTGTTAGAGATGAGCGTATACCAACATGCCCGCGACCTCGTCCGCAGTAATTATTTTTAAAATAGCCTATCTCCTTTCTCAGGATTGAAGCTATCTCTATACTAAATTTCATAGCATTCGGATGTACTACGGTATGGCAGCCCATAAAACACGAACAAACAAACATTGATTTTTATATTAGACTCGCTGATGCCCGCAACTTCGTTCGCGTTTTTATTTTTAAAATAGCCTATGTCCTTCCTCAGGGTTCAAGCCATCCCTATACCAAATTTCAACGCAATCAGATTAACGGTATGGCAGCCCATAAAATTCGAAAAAACAAACGAACATTGATTTTTATATAAGGTATTATAATATACAGATACAGAACGCTTTAGTCGAGTTCAAATATTCAAATTGCCTTTTTAATTCTCTCCGTTAATATTTTAACATGTTAACTAGTGCAAAATATGTGGGATAACAGACATGTCACTGAGTCAAACAAATTACGTCATAATTTCAGAGTAAATGACTGCACCAGACAGACCGACGCAAGAGTCATAACAGATTTTTATGGACATTGAGCCCTAAAAACTTGCCAATAACTCTGTGGGCTGACTTACATACGCATGGTTCTGTAGACATTCTCATAAACATTTTCTTTTTAACTCATTATAACGTAACCATTAGCATAAAGGCATTGAACTTTATTTTGTCGCAATTAGAGCTAATTCATCGTAACTAATTGGCTTGCTTCCAAAAGTTACTTTTTATCTGAATACGGCGCAACAAATGGAGGGTTATGGCTTTTGCAACATACATAATATGTATATAATGTGTTTTTAATACTTTGCGAAATAAACACTAAATTGCGTTCCTCTGAAAAGAAAATATTTTGAGTTTTTTATTAGACATTAAATATTGCTTAACCTATTATTACATTATTTCTATAAAGTAATAACATAGGTATTGGTATCTTACCTGAAAAGAGAAACAACATTTAAAGCTACTATTTCACACTCCATTTAATCCACTATGGTATTTTAAATTTATTGCGTACATTCTTTCAATGAAACATAACCTCTCTCTTCAACCCACAGAATACTCCTTTATACTTTCAAGCTACGTCGACAGAGCTGTCATGTCATTGCGCGGCAAGTTTAAATTAAATGAAGGACGAAGAATTTCCTTTACATGTATATAATATATTTTATAATGTATGATATTATCAGTTCCCACACAGAGGCGAAATACGAGGTATCATTGGATCGTCGTCATCTCAAGTTACGGGCAGGTTATAGGCTATAGCAGTGTTTCCTAACCTATTTTTAAACAGAGGCCACTACTTTTCTTTTGGTGCAGAAACCCTACGGTACGAAATAAATTTTTTTGTAAATAAACTAAACATGATTATCGAGGGAATGGTAGCGACGCCTGGATTTGCCTGAAATCGAATGACATCCAGTACAATGAATACAGTAGAAATGCGATCTCTTAAAAATGTGTGCGTCACTCCCAGGGACAAAATAAGTAATGAGGTGATACGCATTATGGCAGGGTTGGACCACAATGTTATTATAAAAATGAAGAATTAATATAATATAATAATGCTTAGACGGTTCGGGCACAAAGAAAGAACGAGTGATGAAAGATTGTCGAAGAAAATCTACAAAGCGAAAGTGAGTGCTAGCAGTGGCTAAGGAAGACTAAGGCTGACTTATGAGGATCAAATAGCCCTAGCTTTAGCCGACGGAAATGTCAAAAGCACTCGCAAACCTAGGCGAAAGTGTGTGAGGAGAATAGTGAGATTTGAGGAGGCGACAGAAGTACGTATGGACCGCGTTACTTGGCGCTCTGTCTTCTCTGATTACCCCGTTAGAGATACAGCGTGAGAATAAGTATGTACATATATATAATTATCCAAACCAGCTAAATCCCGCTTCTCTGGCAATACGACAAACTGACGGGCGAATGAGTGACCTCATTTAAATTTCGTTTTTCTTCTTGAGGTAATGAACCCTACAACGTTCAATATGAACATTATAATGCAAATTAATGAAGTTTTATGTTTATATAAATGACAACACCTCGGAAAAGAACTCCATCAACTCCATAAGTAATATATTTACGTAGTTTCACTAATACAAGAACTTGTTTTGATACTTTTGTGAATTTTTCCATGCGACAAGGCCTTATATAAAACCTTGAGTACAGAATTAAAAAAGACAAAAAATCATAGGGTTTAACAAAAAAAAAATGTAAGTTGAAAATAACGTATGTATTGAACGTATGTATTGCACGTTGCAGTGTTGCAACGAATAGTACATTCGGCCTAAGGCCAGATACAGAATATTCGGATAGGAACGTGGCGAATAGCCGATTGCGGCACCTACGAAAATTAGCCAGTAAGCCGCATTGCTGCAAGGATCGCGCGCCCTGATCAATGATTAGCCTGGGGGGCTAGACAAGTGGCTCGAATGTCGTAAACGTTAGTAGAATAGAATAACAAATACCGCGTGATTTAGTGTAACGAATTTAAAATTGGTTGTCAAACGTTATTAACTTTCTAAGGTCCAATTTCACCAATGTCGTCGTTATCCGAGAAAAACTATTCTAGGAATAAAATTACTCGCTATTTTTACTCTCGGATAATTCATAATACATTTCACCACTTTGTAAAGTCATAAAATTACTCCTAGAATAACTATTATTTAGAGTACAGTTTTTATATGTATCAATGAACGAATGAATGTCACTCAGTCAAAATAAATAGTATATAGTTCTCTTTGTACGTTATGACATAACAGGATATTTTTAAAATAGTCGTATTATTCGTCACTTTGAAGTTTTTGAACATTGTGTCAATGTATCATTCATCTCTAACATTTGTATTTTGGCCTTTGTTATATTATTACTTTTATTATTTAACATTCTTCTCAAACGCTGCATTTCTCTAGACTAGATTAAGATTGTGTTAAGACTAGTTAAGACTAGTCTTAACACAAAACTTCTTATTATTTTTCTTTTGTGGCGATCCAACACTGAACTTTCAACAATCTTAAACTATTCTGACTACAGAACAAAATTCTGACAGCCGATCAGCTGACATAAAACATTTGACGCCATTTTAGTTTTATCTGAGGAATAACCTCATTATTCCTTCAAAATCAGTGGTATAAGAGTTACTCTCGTATAACTCCGCTATTCTTAGGATAAGTAGTTGGTGAAATAAAAATGTGATTATCTGAGAATAAATCATGGTTTTATCTTTGGAATAAAACTTATTCGACTTTGGTGAAACTGACCCTTAATATATCAAACGAAACGTTTCCCACTTGTCTAGACGCTCTGTTGTCACTACGCTTCGCTGATCATGTAATTCTTGACAGCGTATTGTTTTGTATAAGTTATAACAACTTTGGAACAGTAAGAATTATAATTTAAATTGATGACATCATAAGGAAAAAGTAATTGTTTATTTCACTTCAGTTGAACTTTCAAACATTTAATTTAACTTTGGTTTTCAAATATTAAGTATGTACTTAGTTGATTTTGTTAGTGTTTACTTAATAATGACTTAACTTCATAATAAATAGATGAAGGTTTCATTTCAACTGTTACCTTTTTTGACCTCTTAGAATAATAACTTTATTATGTTATTCTTTGATCTTTTAGAAAAATAAGCATAAAATTGCGCTTTCTCGAACTTAGAATATGTGTTTAGAATTAACAAAAATTACATGATTGGATTTGGTATTCGACCGAATAGTAGATTTGATAATCGGTATCCGGCCGAATAGTAAAAAATAGGCCGCACACCGAATATTCATTGTAACTAGTATTTACCAGACTGCCCCAGAAGGAGGCTAATGCATTTCGTCTGTATGCATATCGGTACCTTTGGCACATCCTGTGGCCTTAACGGTTCGATGGAACTTATATAAATAAGGTGTCATTAGATTTGGTTTAGCGAGTGCTACTGTTTAAAACGATTTGATTTGATATTGCTATTTAGCGAGTGACCCTCATAAAGAGAGCAACATTTTTAACAGTTATTTGCTTATTAATTGCCTTTAACCTATATTAAGATAAGTTTCAAATAAGTACATCAATATTAGTGTGGTAATAGTACGAGGGCTGCTATTTATGTATCCGGAACTGGCCAGTTACAGAACAATATTAAAAAAGTAATTATAACATTTAAAAATGGAACTCTTTGGCTGAAGAATACAATTTGTTTCATGTAGCTGTCATTTGTTTATCCTTTGTGGCGTCATTTTGAAAATTGCGAGTCTTTATCACCATGGATTTAAGTCGTGAAAATTGTCGTGCTATGATTTATTACGATTTTCGGCGAGGGCTAACTCAAAAACAGTGCATTGATCAACTCACTTCGACTTTTGGGGACGAAGCACCATCGAAAACTACTGTGTATCACTGGTTTAGTAAGTTTAATCGTGGGCGGTCTGTACTCACGGACGAAGTTAAAGAAGGTCGCCCTAAATCGGTTGTTGTACCTCAAAATATTGATGCTATGCGGGAACTAATAATGCAAGATCGTCATGTTACATATCGCGAGATAGAGGCGTCTCTGGGCATAAGTATGACGAGTATATATAAAATGCTACACGAACATTTAGCTATAAAAAAAATTTGTTCACGTTGGATTCCGCACAACTTGAGAATTGACCAAAAACGGGCTCGTGTCGATTGGTGTGAAAAAATGTTACAAAAGTACAATCAGGGTGCGTCAAAAGTTGTCTATAATATCTACACAGGTGATGAATCTTGCATATATGCGTATGATCCTGAAACTAAACAACAATCAACGGTTTGGGTGTTCCAAGATGAGCCGAACCCAACAAAAGTCATTCGTTCAAAAAGCACTTTGAAGCAAATGGTCGCTTGTCTTTTTGGTATAAATGGACATGTAGCTACAGTGCCACTAGAGGATCGTAAAACGGTTAATTCTGAATGGTACACGACCATTTGTTTGCCAGAAGTCTTTGAAGAAATAAGAAAGAACAACCGACAACGCAGAATCCTTCTTCATCATGACAATGCTAGCTGCCACACATCGGCCGAAACAACTCGGTATTTGGAAGATCAAGATCGAATTAACGGGTCATCCGCTGTACAGGCCCGACTTGGCCCCCAATGACTTCTATTTATTCCCAACCGTGAAGAATAAATTACGTGGTCAACGTTTTTCGAGCCGTGAAGAGGCTGTTGATGTGTTCAAAATGCACGTTTTGGAGATACCTCAATCCCAATGGAAAAAGTGCTACGAAAATTGGTTCCAAAAGTGCATCGATCATCATGGTGAATATTTTGAAAAGCAATAAAACTATAATAAATGCTACATACATGTTTGTTTCACTTTGTTATTCCGGATACATAAATAGCAGCCCTCGTATATTCACTGTGGTAATAGTCACGAAAATAAAAAATCTATCCTGTGCAAGTTGGAATCGTATCGAGAGGGTTCTTTAGACGCATCGACGCATTTGTCACTGCCATTACTAAGTTTTTAATTTTGACTTCAAGTTTGTGGTAACTAAATAAAGTATATTGTATGGTAACCCATTGAAAAAAAAAATTATTGTTGAATCATTACGCTATTACTATTCGGTCTTGTCGTAGGTACTATCTTCTTAAACGAGTAAACTAGGACCAAGTAATAGAAGGTATTCTAATATTAAATTTTTCTTATTCTGATTAAAAAAATGTGTCATAATAAAAAAATTATGTTCTAACTAGCACTGCACTATAAATTAGTCTTTATCTGAAAAGAAAAAAAAATAACTAAAAATCTTTTAGAAAGATTTTCATTTGTTTTCCTGTTAATTATGAATGAATCCACATTCCATATATTTTTCAAAAGTTTAGGTGCAATAGTTTCGGAGATGGGAAAGATAGAACGCTCGAGTTCCGTATATATTATCTTTTATATCTATTAAACTATGCATTTTATAACTATAAAAACATATTGGGTCCTTACATATGAAATTAGCGTTTTGTCGTACTGACCATTTTGATCTGAAATATCTCCTCTTTGGTTAAGAATTCCAAATTCAAATTTATAAATTCATTTAGCTGGTATATTTGAGTTTTGAAAACAGTCATTCATTTGTTTTTTTCCTCATTATTTTTTTCTTTCGCGTCGCTTATTACCGCACAATGGAAAACATGAAATATCGGTATATTTACGAGTACGAGTTCTACCGTGGCACCAGTGCTGCAGAAACAGCTCAAAGGATTAATGATGTGTACGGCGCTGGTGCCGCAAAATAAAGCACGGTACGTTTTTGGTTTCAACGTTTTCGTTCCGGAAATTTCGACCTTCAGAACCAACCCCGTGGACGGACGGAGACCAAAGTGGAAAATGAAGAATTAAAGGCTATTGTGGAAACGGATCCATCACAAAGCATTTCAGAGATAGCTGCAGGCTTCGGGGTAAGTGACAAAACTGTATTAATCCACTTGAAGCAAATCGGGAAAGTAAAAAAACTTGAACGATGGGTACCTCATGAATTGAGTGCATCGAACTTGCAAACACGCGTCGACTGCTGTGTTACTTTGCTCAACAGACACAATAATGAAGGGATTTTAAATCAAATCATTACTTGTGATGAAAAGTGGATACTGTACGATAATCAGAAGCGCTCGTCGCAATGGCTGAACCCTGGAGACCCAGCCAAATCCTGCCCTAAACGAAAATTGACTCAGAAAAAGTTACTTGTGAGTGTTTGGTGGACTAGCGCCGGTGTCGTTCACTACAGCTTTCTAAAATCTGGCCAAACGATTACGGCAGATATCTATTGTCAGCAACTGCAAACCATGAAGGAAGAACTAGCTGCTAAACAACCGAGATTGGTCAATCGCTCTAGGCCACTGCTGCTTCACGACAACGCAAGACTACACACTGCACAACAAACAACCACTAAGTTAGATGAGCTACAATTGGAATGTCTGCGACATCCACCGTACTACCCGGACCTTGCTCCAACAGATTACCATTTTTTCCGGAATTTGGACAACTTCTTACAAGGAAAAAAATTCAACTCCGATGCGGCAGTCCAAACCGCTTTCAAAGAGTTTATTAATTCTCGCCCCCATGGTTTTTTTAGTAAAGAGATCAATGAACTACCTATGAGATGGCAAAAGTGTATAGATAACAACGGTGCATACTTTGATTAATTAAATATATTTTACAAAAAAAAAATTGACTTTATGTTCCTCCCGTACAAAACGCCAATTTCATATGTAAGGACCCAATATTATGTAGACGTCCAAGCAAAAAGGGTCCAGTAATAGAGTATTGAGTTAAGACTAGATTCGGAATATTTAGAATAGTCGTATTCGAAATTTAGAATAGATAATAAGGATTAAAAAAATATTCAAAAACTGACATAATATTTTTTTATCAGACATTTAAAGTTGAAACTGAAAAAGCTTGTTTCGAGAAGAAACATTTTAAATGTTTGATTGAAAAAAAAAACACACTTCTACTTGTTTGTTTCTACTTAGAAACAACATATAAAGTCATTTACTATATGAACTTGTAGATAACTGGAAGTTTCTCAAATCTCTTGAACTGGGCGGCACTAAGTCTGACTCTGACATTGTTAACAACTCTTCCTTTTCGCTAAACGATTTAAATCATCATTTTTCGTCAACACAAGTGTTGATTGGAGCAGCTAAGTCAAATGCTGTTAATAATATTGCTTCCTTAGCCTCGCCTACTTGTTACACTTTCTCTTTTTTACCTGTGAATTCGGAGATGATTCACAAAGTCTTGAAGTCTGTCAAGACTAGGGCTGTTGGTCGGGACGAGGTGAGTCGAAGTATGATATTCTATCTAATTGATTACTCACATCATAAATTACTCATTAGCAGAAGGGGGTGTTCCTGATGTCTGGCGTAATGCTTTTGTTGCAACATGCCGTAACATAATATACACATATGTACATATAACATATACGTAACGTCAACGCAACGAAGATCGCGCGAGCAGTGCGACCAGCAAACTGCTCGTTTTTTAAAAGACATTTAAATCTATATTTTTTTACGAACCACACGCATACAATAAACCAAACTGCAATTTTTTAGTTTGCGTTCTAATTTATAAACTACCTCTTCCCAAAACTTCCAGCCCCTGCACTGTCAAATATTTCAGACCTATTTCCATTTTATCGTTCTTGTCCAAAATTTTAGAAGCTGTAGTTCACAAACAAGTCTGAATTTATTTATCGAAATAATATACTGTGTTTAGCTTTCGACCTGGCCACAGCACAAGTACTGCACTGCTTAAAGTAATTGAACACATTCGGAATGGGATGGAAGATTCTTGTGTGACAGTTTTGGTTTTGATTGACTTTTCCAACGCGTTCAATAGTGTTGATCATGACATTCTCATCGCGATGCGGTGGCCTGGTTCAACTACTATCTTCGCGGCCGCCTACAAGCTGTTTGTGCGGATCGGATTTTGTCTGACTGGTGTAAGGTGGATGTTGGAGTGCCGCAAGGTGGCATACTTTCTCCACTTCTGTTCGCTATTTTCATTAATTTCATTACGGCTGATCTGGGTTGCTCATACCATCTGTATGTTGATGACCTCCAACTGTACGCACAAGCCGCGGTGAGCAATATAAAGAGTGCCGTCGATAATATAAATAAAGATCTCGAAGCTGTTTGCGAATAGTCTGCCAATTTTGGAGTTTCAGTAAACCCAAGCAAATGCCAGGCCATTATAATTGGTGCTCCATATCAGCTTTCTAAAGTGGATCACCAAACCACACCGCCTGTTCTTTTTAACAGAAGCCATATTCTCTACTCCTCCTGTATAAAAGATTTAGGCCTGATTGTTGATGAAACTGAGTTCGAGGCCCTTGATGGTGGAGATCAGTCGTAAAGTCACTGTCACTCTCAGAAACTTATATCGCTTTAAGAACTTTTTACTCACGAAAACTAAGACTGCTGATACAGACTCTAGTCTTACCACTGATTGACTATGCGGACATTTGTTGTACTAACATTAACCTGCGCAAATACACATCACATATCTCAATATCGTCGACATCTTAAATGGCTAACTATACGTCAGCGTCGTAACCTACGGATTCTTAGCACGCTTTATTCCATTTTAAATGATCTACTAGCGCCAGAATACCTAAAATCAAGATTTCGACTTCGGAGTACATTCCATGATTGTAATCTTCGCTCATCTGACGGTCTCTTGCTCCATGTGCCTGCTTATCGAACTAATTGTCTGATTTGTTTATTGTTCAAGCTATCAGAATCTGGAATGCCCTTCCCCTTGACATCATTAATGCTCCAAGCAAGTCAACTTTTAAGATGAAAGTTAAAGGCCGTCTGCTCAAACTGATCAGCTGATGATTATTATCTGTTATATTTGTTATACTGTAATGTATTATTATGTTGTATCCTAATCTTATTTATTATACTATCTTTTTCAATTTTTTTTGGACTTGGGTACTTGTATGTATACATAAATATGTATGGAGGGTTTGTTGTGTATATGTGTATTTGTATGTATGTGTGTATATATGTATGTATGTGTGTATATGTGCATATATGTATGTGTATACTTATCTATATGTATGGTATATACATATTGTAGTCATTATTCGGTGACTTTATTGTACCGCTACTTATTTCTCTGACAGTAAAGCTCAGGTTGACTGGTAGAGAATGCCATTAGGCATTAAGTCCGCCTATTGTATACATTATGTACAATAAAGAATAAAGAAATAAATAAATAATTGAGCATTAATTAATAATAATCAATAAAAATCGCGAAGTGTCATTTTATCACCCAACTTTACAAAACTGCGTATATCGCGGAAACTAAATGCCGATCACTGGACCCTTTCTGCTTGGACACCCACATTGTGTTCCTCATAACGAACCCTTTCATTTAATATATCACATGAAGTACTTGAAAAACGTCTTTGTTTTTTGTTTTCTAGTTAATACCAGAATTTTTTTATTTACCCTACAGTTCGAGATTGGGTCATCTTACTCTTTACGTATATATCGGCGTGGGTAATTAAACAAAATTGACGCGGGTAGTTAATTGATCAATATTCAAACCTATTTGGCGCTACTTGTCGATTTACCCGAGAAGTACGACGTTAAATCGACCAATCACAAACGATTAATTATACCACTCCGTGGATCAGGAGTTGAGTGGAAGGGGACGCAGGACACTTATAAAAGACTGCACAATGCCTATGGAGCCACACTCCAAATAGATATAATGCTAGTGCAGGAAACCTTTTTGAAACCTAGAAATCGCGACCCCGGCCTCTCCGGGCTTAACATCGTGCGAAACAATAGGGTTCCCGCCCCCAAAGGCGGCACTATTATCTACTACAGAAGGTCCCTGCACTACATTCCGATCGATACGCCCGCTCTCACCAACATAGAGGCGTCGGTGTGCCGGGTGGCCCTCACGGGGCACGCGCCTGTCACACTCGCGTCTGTTTATCTCCCTCCCGGTAAAGCGCTAATTAGAAGCGATCTAGAGGCCCTCCTAAACTTAGACGACTCTGTCATACTCGCCGGCGACCTCAACGCTAAACATGGTCGCTGGAATTCGCACACCACCTCGCGAAATGGCAGAGCTTTAGACGAACTAACCGATGTCCTTAACTTTGACGTTATCGCCCCCATGACGCCCACCCACTATGCCAGAGTTACAACACACAGACCGGACGTACTCGATATAGCGCTTCTAAAGAACGTAGCTCTAACGCTGCACTCAATAGAGGCGTTACACGAGTTAGACTCTGACCATAGGTATTACTCAAACTAGGACCTATGATAGACACTAGGACGCTCACAAAAACCGTGACGGATTGGCAGAGTTTAGACGAAACGCTAAACTCTGAGAATTCGCCGCGGCTTAACGCGGTACCGGACGTTATCCGTTCCGCCGAGGACGCGACCGCGGCGATAGACGCGTTCACCGCCCACATCCGCGAATCGGTCTCCTCGTGCTCCCGTGAGGTCCCGGCGGCGAACGACCGCCGTTGGGAGCTCCCTGGAGACATCCGTCGGCTGATCAGAGCCAAGAACGCCGCGACCCGCGCTTACGACTCGTTTCCCTCAGAAACAAATAAACGCAACTTACGCGCCCTCCAACGCGAAGTCAAATACCGAATTTCCGAACTTAGGGATAACAGGTGGAGCGATCTCATGCGAGAGATCGAGCCGACGCACCAGGCTTACTGGAAGTTGGCCCGATCTCTCAAATCGGACACGTTCCAAACAATGCCGCCTCTGACGAAACCGAACGGACAGACAGCTTTCGACGATGTAGATAAAGCCGAACTCTTGGCCGACACTCTGGAGGCCCAATGCTCCCCTAGCTCTCAGCCTGTAGATCAGAACCATTTAGATATGGTCAATCGCGAAGTAGGCTCCCTACCGCCCGCGACCGCCCCCTGCCAACTCAGACCCGCGACGGTTGACGAAGTTCAGGACATTGTCAAGGCTCTCAAACCTAGAAAAGCCCCCGGTAGACGGCAGACGGGATCTCCAACCGAGTAGTCAAACTTTTTTCGATGTGCCTTCTCGCGCTTTTAGCAGCTATTATCAATGCCGCCATGGCGAACCGCGTCTTCCCAGCCGCCTGGAAGGAAGCGATCGTCATCGGAATCCCGAAACCGGGTAAACCCCGCAGTAGCCCCAATAGCTATCGCCCAATCAGTCTCCTTAGCGTGCTAGGGAAAATTTACGAACGGGTCCTTCTGGCTCGTCTCAAAGCCCACTTAGACAGTTCCAATCTCTTCATAGACGAGCAATTCGGTTTTCGAGCCAAACACTCGTGCATACAACAAGTGCACCGCCTCACGGAACACATCTTGGAGGGCCTTAACCGCCCGAGTCGCACTATAGGCACGGGGGCCCTCTTCTTCGATGTAGCGAAGGCGCTCGACAAAGTCTGGCACGCCGGGCTGGTGTACAAGCTGCGCCGGCTCGGCGTGCCCGACGATCTCGTACGCATAGTACGGGACTTTTTGTCGGACCGCTCCTTCCGCTATAGAGTCGAAGGGGTGCTCTCCTCTCCCCGCCCCATCAGGGCAGGCGTCCCACAAGGCTCCGTTTTATCGCCCACACTCTACTCGCTCTACACGAACGACGTCCCCAGAACCCCCGGTGTAGAGCTCGCCCTATTTGCGGACGATACCGCACTGTTCACATCAGACCGTAGTCGCCTCAGTCTCCCAACTCCTCCAAGTCGCGGTCACGAGCCTAGGCGAGTGGTTCCGTCTTTGGAGAATCGAAGTCAACCCCGAGAAAAGCGCCGCCGTGTATTTCTCGAGGGGAACGACGACCAGCCGCGCCCGCCGCGCTAACACTCTCCGTACTATCACGCTCTTCGGGCAGGATATCCCTTGGACTAGGAAAGTCTAATACTTAGGAGTCACCCTTGACAGTGCCATGACCTTCGGCCAACACATCAAAATGGTCCGCGACCGCGCCGCGTTCGTCCTCGGTCGTCTCAACATGCTCATTTGCGGTAAAAGCAAAATGTCCCTCAGACATAAAGTTACCTTATATAAGACGTGCGTCAGGCCTATCATGACGTACGCCAGTGTAGTATTCGCTCACGCTGCGCGCTCTCACATCAACTCCCTCCAAGTTATTCAGAATAGGTTCATGCGCAGGGCCACCGGTGCCCCTCCTTACAAAACTGTATTAATCCACTTGACGCAAATCGGGAAAGTAAAAAAACTTGGAACGATGGGTACTTCATGAATTGAGTGAATCGAACTTGCAAACACGCGTCGACTGCTGTGTTACTTTGCTCAACCGACACAATAATGAAGGGAAGGGATTTTAAATCCAATCATTACTTGTGATGAAAAGTAGATACTGTACGATAATCGGAAGCGCTCGTCGCAATGGCAGAACCCTGGAGACCCAGCCAAATTCTGCTCTAAACGAAAATTGACTCAGAAAAAGTTACTTGTGAGTGTTTGGTGGACTAGCGCCGCTGTCGTTCCCTACAGCTTTCTAAAATCTGGCCTAACGAATACGGCAGATATCTATTGTCAGCAACTGCAAACCATGAAGGAAGAACTAGCTGCTAAACAACCGAGATTGGTCAATCGCTCTAGGCCACTGCTGCTTCACGACAACGCAAGACCACACACTGCACAACAAACAACCACTAAGTTAGATGAGCTACAATTGGAATGTCTGCGACATCCACCGTACTCCCCAGACCTTGCTCCAACAGATTACCACTTTTTCCGGAATTTGGACAACTTCTTACAAGGAAAAAAATTCAACTCCGATGCGGCAGTCCAAACCGCCTTCAAAGAGTTTATTGATTCTCGCCCCCATGGTTTTTTTTAGTAAAGGGATCAATGAACTACCTATGAGATGGCAAAAGTGCATAGATAACAACGGTGCATACTTTGATTAATTAAATATATTTTACAAAAAAAAATTGACTTTATATTCCTCCCGTACAAAACGCCAATTTCATATGTAAGGACCCAATATTACTTTACAATTGCCCTTGTTCTCTGACAATTATTTCTTTTGTTTGTAAGTTTTTATTCGACCAAACTTAATATCATTGTCTATATACTAATACGTTAAGCGAAAACTTTAGTAATTTGAGGAGTGTCAAATTTGGTACACTTAATGTTTATATGGAGAAGGATTGGAGAAAGCTAATATTTTTATATACTCGTAGTATGCATTAGAAATACATTAAATTAAATAAATCTCTCATTGTTTACGTTCATACTGCCAATGTCAAAAAGACTGTCACTTTCAAACTCATAATAGTTTGTGATCACTTATGGTATACGTAACCTCTTGGACCAAACTGTCGCAGAAAAGATTGTAGCCAAAGAGTTTATAAGTTTATATTTACAGTCGAATTTCGACCACGGGGCGACCTTTAGTATTTATAATAACAATACAATTATACTAATTTATGTAACACCTAAACTTATATTTATTGGTGTATAAATACTAGGCTTATATTATGTGTCAAGGAACGAGTTGAGAAAGCTCACGGTAACATCTAGACTTCAAACCAATTTGGAAATGTTCGTTTCTTAAATTAACTTGAAAGGGAATCGAATCCTGGGCCCCGGCTTGGACAAAGATCCCACAGACGAAATATGGTAGGTGGTCTGTGACGGATACTCTACAACCGCGGCAATGGCCCAGTCAATTGAAATCGAATAACTCTAATATTTTTTTCTGTATAGAATTGACCACATCTACAGTATTATTGTGTTATAAATATATTATACATGATACATACATATCTTCACGTTGTATCCCTAACGGGGTAGTCATAGTCTCCTCATACATTTTCGTCTAGGTATCCGGGTACTTTTGACATTTCCGTCAGCAATTTGATCTTCGTAAGTCAGCCTTGGTCTTTTGTTGCATTGGAAATTCTTCGTCAAGTCTTTCATCACTCATTCTTTCTATGTGCATATCTCTTCAATGCTTATTTTGTCTGCAAGGGTGACACCGCACATATTTCAAAGAGATCGCTTTTCTACCGCGTTTATCTTAAGTTAAATACTTATATAATTTATTTTTATAGGATTTACTATTGGAACGGACAGAACATAAAAAAGCAAACATAATCCTTGACGCCACTTTTATATAATAACTTATATTTGAGTTTAAGATGTGTTAGACGTATCAGCTCGCTAATCCAGCGCTTATAACTCCTTATAACAAGTCTTATTCATTGGTTAATGCTACGATGTGCATAGAAAGACGAGTAGCAGGCACTTTATACGGTTTTCTTTCTTTCAGAAGCATCAGAAGAGCATTTGATGATGATCCTTTTTCTTCTTCTTACTTTATACTATATTGGCCACTCTCACATTTATTGGAAATACTCTTCTCATTCTCATGTAAAAAGTGGTGCATCACTGATGTAAAATGTTCGTATTCTCATTATTAAGTCCCTAACAGTGAAGTGATAGTAGACTTTACTTAGAATTCATTATACTTTAAAAAACTAAAAGGCAAAAATAATTATCGAGCCTATTTTCTTTCTCTACTCCGCAAGAGCTTCAGTGTAAGCCATGTTTGAAATTAAGTAATTTGAGTTTAAAAGCGTGGGACGCTTTTACTCGAAAATAAACGATTCTCCTTTAATTGATGTTCTGTGAACGACTATGCTTAATATTTCTGTTACATTTCAAGGAAACTCAATACATTTATTAGATTTTGATTTAACGACTTATCTATTTTTAATATTTGATGTTTATAGTAACCATGCAGAAATGCATCTATATAAAATTAGCTTGTACCCGAAGTACAAGCTTATACTCTGGACGTATATCTCGGAAACTAAATGCCGACCACTGGACCCTTTTTGCTTGGATGCCCACATATGGATCCGCTGGATGTAGATCCGCAGAGCAGGATGTGCGTGGTAGAGAGTAGAAGTACTCTGTGGTCGGAAGTTAGGTATACCTATGTTTAGAACTACAACAGGTCCGGACCGGTCACGATCCGCGGATCCAGACGTGTATTGACGGGAGCAAAAGTACTTCATAGTCAGACCTGTGCAGGTCCAGAGACAGAATCTGGATGTAAATCGCCGGAGCTGGATGTAGATCCGGATCCTATATCAATATTTCTTGGAGTATTTCTTTAAATATACTAGCTATAGCCTGCGACTTCGTCTGCGAGGAATTAGAAAAGTAGCCTTTGTCCTTCTCTGGGGCTTAATCTATTTCCCAAGCCGTTCAGAAGGAGAACGTTTAATTGACGATAATCGTTTTCACTATCATCCGATTTCAACCAAACAAAGATTAAATGTTGCTCCGAGCTAAGCTTAATCTTCCTGTAAAACCCGCAAGTAAATCCGTTCATTGTTTTTTATAAATTTCCCCAATGTGCAGACACGGTTTCTGTACATTGGTATAATCACAGTACAAGTACAAGATAATTACCTACAGTCGCTCGGTACGTAAACACGCAATAGGGCTACCGACTTGGACTGAATGTTTTTTTTGGGTTACGTATTTGATAATAGGTACTATATAAATTGTCATATTATCTTTTCATTTTATATTATTGTAAATTTAATAAGTTTTTATTTATGTAATTCTACTAGTATTTTATTTCTAGTTTCAAAAGTTTGTGAGTTAGTATGGTGGAAATAGACAAAAAAAATGCATTTTGTGTGCAGTGTAATTAAAAATCAGCACTAAATTAACTAGATCATTAAGATAATATATTTCCTACAAATTAGGAACAGAGAAATATTTCCGGTTTGGATATAGATGTATTCAAACATCCATACACTGAACATTATGCTTGTAAACTTGATTGACATAACATTTAGTCAGTAAATGCGCGGGAGCGTCTCATACCGCCCGACGACAACTGCGGCGCATTCGCGACTGTCGTATACCCAGAAATGCCGAGATTTCAAGCGCGTCGTTTGGGAGCGTTTGTATGAAGATTGAATACTGTATGCTTACTTGTACTGTGGTATAATGTGTAGAAACCTAAGTATATTAAAAATTAATGTTTGTACAATCTATCTATACATAGTATAAAACAAAGTCGCTTCCCGCTGTCTGTCCCTCTGTATATACGCTTAGATCTTTTAAACTACGCAACGAATTTTAATGCGGTTTTCATCAATAGATAGAGTGATTCAAGAAGAAGGTTTATACGTATAGTTTAATATTGTTTTGTGTTAATTTGTTGAAATATGACGATAATAGTTCAAGATGTCGGAAAAAATCAAGTCGACTGAGAGCTTTCATCGAAAATGTTGTCTTATTCGAAAACAATGTACGATGGAATTGTTTCTCTTTATTAGGACTACAAAAGTCAGCAATGGCATATATCTATATTATACGGATAGCTTCCTATAACCATAACAATAATAGCCTTTATTCAGATCAATTTAACCTAAACAAAGTATGGAAAGTATAAGTATACAAACTAAATGTAAAAACTAAATACAAACATTTTTCCTTATCTATACTACTATATATATCTCTTGCGTCTGTCTGTAATTTTCGTTTTTTTGTCAAATTTTGCGATAGATAGTCGTTTTATTACTCACTGATTTCGATTCTACCATTTTTAAAAATTTTGTCTGTCTGTCTGTATGTCCTTTTATAACTAAAGAACGGCTTGACTGATCTTGATGAAAATTGGTACGTAGTAAGAACACGCGATTGCGCTCATGATAGGCTACTTATCTTTTAGAAAATTAACTTCTAAAGGGGTGAAAAGGGGGTAAAACTTTGTATGGGAAATGGTAAATCCCTGAACCGATTATGATAAAATTTAGCAAAGAGATAGTTTGACATCAGAGAACGGATATGAACTACTTTTTTTTGTTAAAAATTTACCCCTAAAGGGTGAAAATGGGGATGAAACTTTGTATGGGAAACGCTAAATCTAGGTAAAGATAAATTTGGTGATGTGATAAGACATTATTTATCAAAAATACATAGACTACTTTTTTGTTAAAAATCTGTGAAAAGGGGGACGGGAGGGAGGGGTACGAAACTTTGTATGGGAAATGCTAAACCACTGAACTAATTATGATGTGACATGGATATAGTTTGACATCTGGGAACGGACATAGGCTACTTTTTATCAAAAATCTACCCCTAAGGGGGTGAAAAAGGGGATGAAACTTTGAATGGGAAATGCTGAACCGCCGAAGCAATTATGATGTTTGGTACAGAGATAGTATGTTCCCGGAGACACGTAGGCTAGACGTCGACTTTTTTTCAAAAACAATCTTTGAACATACTATGCACATACATATAATGTAACCTAATTCGGAAAAGCCAAAAAAAATTCCGCGAGACGAAGTCGCAGGTATAGCCAGCTCCACTATAAATCTCTAGCGTCTGTCTGTAATTATGATTTTACGATTAAATTTTGTGATAGTCATTTTATGACTCACTGAATTCGATTCTACCATTTTTTAAATGTTTGTCTGTATGTCCTTACATAACCTTACATAACTGAAAAACGGCTTGACCGATCTTGATGAAATTCGGTAAGTAGTCGGAATATGTGATTGCGCTCATGATAGGCTACTTATTTTTAAAGAAAATCTACCTCTAAAAGGGTGAAAAGGGGGACGAAACTGTATAGGTAATGGGAAACCGCTGAATAGATCGTGATGAAATTTGGCAAGAAGATAGTTTGACATTAGAAAACGGACATAGGCTACTTTTTATGAAAAATCTACCCCTAACAGGGTGAAAAGGGGGATGAAATTTTGTATGGAAAATGCTAAAACTTAGTAATGACACAATTTGGTGCGGTAATAAGACTTTTTGTATCAAAAATACATAGGCTACTTTTTTTATAAAAAATCTGTGAACAGGGGGAGGGAGGGAGGGGGACGAAACTTTGTACGGTCAATGCTAAACCGCTGAACTGATTATGATGTAGCATGGATATAGTACGACAACTGGGAACGGACACTGGCTACTTTTTAATCGAAAAACTAACCCTAAGGGGCGAAAAGGGGTGTGAAACTTTAAATGGGAAATGCTGAATCGCCGAAGCAATTATGATGTTTGGTACAGAGATAGTATGTTCGCGGAGATAGACGCAGGCTAAACGTAGACTTTTTTTCAAAAATAATCTTTAAACATATTATGCACATGTATATATAATCTAACCTAATCTGGGAAAGCCACGAAAAATTTTCCACGCAGTCGAAGTCGCGGGTACAGCTAGTATGTTACTAAAGTATTTGTTGTTTGTTTATTTTCTGAAGATCTGTTTGCCAATCGGCAAAAGCCTCCTCCAATTTGTTATTTGTTCCAGTTGATGTTTTCCAAGCTTAGCGTTTATTGGGTTTTGTCTTGGTCTAGTCTTTTTTGGTTGAGTTGCTACAAGTTGTGTTCTGATCATCTTATGATTTGTATTAAAGTTCAATTTGTTAATTATAGTAAAGTTAGTGAAGTATCTGTTTCTGTTAGTCATTATGAAATCTATTTTGTTTTTTGTTTCAACGTCCGGCGAGATCCAGGTCCACATATTTTTCTTATTTTTCATGAACATAGTGTTGTAGATGGTCGAATTATTTTCTAGTGCGACAGATGTCGCAAGAAAAAGTTAGTATTACTCTTCTTATATATAAATAATGTCTGTTTGTTTGCATATTTGTCATCTGCGTTCCTAAATCATTCATTCGATTGTGACGAAACTTTGATGAACTGTTCTGTGTACGCCCGCTAAGGCTTCTGCGGGCCTACCGCGTAACGTGAAGACAATGACAATTTGATTAAAATGAAGTTAATATTTCTAATTCTGAACTTCGTCGTACCGCGTAAGCAAATGTCATGTGACAAAATTCCGATGTTCATCAAGATGAAAATTGAGTGAATGGCGGACTTCATTTTGACAGCTAACCGTACCGGCTAAAAAAATAATATTAATCTAATGAAAATCTTGTCAATTGATGACTGTCAGATGAAACCGGCAACCTTACCGTCCCGGGCTTCAATAGAAAACAATGATTTTTGTGACTATTTTGCGTGTTTCAATCGTTTCAATACACTTCATCTTTTGTTGCAATATGCTATTACGCATTTAAGTATCTAAAGTGAAATTTTTCTTTAACATTATTGTATCTTGCTGCGCAAGAAGAACGTGTCAAGAATGTCGACCTTATGGAGTAAAGGAGATGATAAGAGATACCAGCCAGCCTATCTTCCTATCAGAGAGCAGTCACGCTATCAGAAACCCATTCTATAGCTTTGTGCAGTGATTTGACAGTGGTCTTTTGCCATAAGGACATCAAAAGGGAAATAAATATGGAAATAAATTATAGAATTATATCGATATGCCTTTTATTTTCATGACAAGGATTAGCTTAGTTAATACAAAGGAAACCTTAAATATATGATTATCCTTTCGTGTCTATCTACAGTTTTTCCTATCCTGTAACATAGGTACCTACATAGTAAAACATGTACTATAGGTACTACAATCTATATAAATAAAAATGAATCGTCGAATTGTATGTACGCACATATCTTCCGAAATACTGCACCAAATTGGATGATTCTTCCTTTTTTGTTTGTTATTTTTCGGACAAGGTTTGTATAAATATAAAATAAAATAAAAGCTATTTTTTATTAAAATCTGATTTAAAAAATCTCATAATAAAGAAAAGTGAGCGAGTGAGACAGAATGACAGTCAGTTGTTAAGGCAACGAATGACAACTTCAAACAGACCATACGTCAAACGGTTTTTTCAAATTGTGTTTGTGTTGAGAGAATTATCATCGTGTTATTTATTGCTCATATTCATATTACTCGTAATTTATTTGATGTTATTAATAAGAAAATGCCACCAGTAAGGCGTCTAAATATTGGTCGACGTACACGTAATGCAAGTCGAGTGCACAATCTTCGAGACAATGAGACTGAAGAAGAACGTAGACAGCGTTTGGAAGCAAATAAAATGAGACTATCTCAAGTGAGATCTACTACGACTCCGGACGAATCCATAGTATCGACTTCAAGCGAGAGGCAACAAAACAGACGATCAAACGTAATAATTAGCTATGAACGTTTGGCATTTAGATATGATAGAACAATTGATTACGGCGGCGATAAATCGGTTGATTTTAGAACAATGAGCACTATTTGTCAATATTGCAATGTTTTGAGGTTTCGATTTGAACCGACAGGATTATGTTGTGCGAATGGAAAGGTCAAATTACCACAACTGACGACGCCACCTGAACCACTGAATTCATTATTTTCAGGGCAAGAACCTTTATCAAAGCATTTCTTGCAGAATATTCAAAATTACAATAGTGTGTTTCAAATGACATCATTTGGTGCAAACATAACTGAAGAACGTGGTTTCAATCCAACTTTTAAGGTATTTTTTATTCTGTGACACACTTTATGCACTTCATGAATGTTAAATGGAGTTGCCATTGTGGTTGTTGGAGAGAATATGGAGTCTCGCGACATTGTAATTCAATACAATAGATATGTTGTAAATATTTAAATACTATACTTTATTGTTTGACGCAATATAACCGATATGAATTTACCGGAAGTGTTACATTAGTCAGTCAGTGTTAGTTAGTCCACGACTGTACACCACCTATGTGATGCTGAGGCGGGTATAAACAGTAAATAGTCTGAAATTAAGAAATTTTGAAAATATTTACGGAAAGAAGGCGGTACGAAGTTCGCCGGGTCAACTAGTTTATAATAATTTTGACTGTGCTTCTTAGGAACTCATAAAATTTTGTAAAAGTACACATTACTTGAGTATATTATGAGGTAGAATACTTACCATTACCATCTGCATGTCATCTTTGATATAAATAATTTTATCTTTATAATTATTTACTAGTGTTCAACATTAAATGCTTAACCGCAACATTCATAATTGAGTTTTTTCTACTGTGCATAGAAAGTCTGCAGATACATTATCCTATAGTATACCAACACATCTTGTGACAAATAACCACCTTAATTCAAAACTAAATATTTTGTAATATAGTTAATAAAAATACAAATAAAAAGCAGTCATTCGAATAATATTTATTAATAGAAAAAGCACAAATTTTTAGGTTTGTTCCACAATACACCATCGACATTGTGTCTTTAAAACCCTCTATGTGGTTCTCATTAAACCTAAGTGTTTTAATAAAGGTCACATTTTATTTCAAAATTAAGGAAAGTAATAACAACTTTATAATGTGTTCTTAAGTACATTCTTATAAAAACGTTTTAAGTGTGTTATTCTAGTAGTGGGTTTTTATAGACGGTAGCTCTTGTTACCGGCAGTGGTTCCTCTGTTAAACATTGAAATTGTTGCTTCTTTTGGCAGCGGTCTAAACCCCTGTGGGTGTTAACGTTATTAGCCACATCACAAGTTGCGAATTTGTATCAATACTTCCGATTCCGAATATGTAGTTACACTTATATCTCTCCGTTTCTCTGCATCGTCGAAAATCTACTCGTGTGCTGGCATCTGAAAAACATGAAATTGTAGCTAAGTCGCTTTTATAGACCCTTTAACAGAAGTCAGTGTTTTGTGTTGGTACCTTACCTTCTAATTCAATTCTTGATTCCGTAATAACCTTTGTTTTATCGTCAAATATTCCACACGCCGAAAATGAAGACATTTTTCAAAAAATCATTAGAAAGCTTGTTTTATTATTAACATTATAAAACATACATGGAAATACCATTTCACATTAATTATTTTATTTTATGAAGTTTAACAGCTGACACTTCCACTGAGTTCCACTGAGTAAATAATCACTACGTTGATTTAGTTCTGTATGTATTGTTTTGTTGTTACTGAGTAATTTTTAGTCTTCGGGGTAATAATTGCTAACTAAAGCGTCACAACAATAAAGTAAAGGCAATGAATTCTCTGAAATAATATTATTATATGACATTAAGATGAAATACTAAATTTCTTATTAGGCTAAATCTTCGTAACAAAACGCGCGGTTAAAATAGTTCGTTCAATAATTTCCGCACTATTATTGTCTATAACGATGTTCATGGAAGGTCCAATCGCCATCGAGTTGTTAGCCGGTACCAATTACATGATATTAATTAAATGAGCATGAACTTCATGTTCATAAAATTTTCCGAACTTCATGGAGTTACGCGGTACGGCCCCTGAATTATTCAAATCAGTAAATAAAATACTCTGCGAACAAAGTGGCGGGAAATGGCTAATAATTTTATAGTTGCAATTAAAATACATTAAAAATGCCGCATCTCCCATAAAGACATGCGAGTTATAGTCAGAGACAGCTGCTACTTTTTCCTTTACTTGTAGCATAATCATACATCCACATCTTAGTTGGATTATAGAAAACGCTTACAGAGACGTCGTCAACATTTTACCAGTTTTTTCTTCAGAACCACTATGAACTATTTACAATTCAATAGCGAACAAAAAGCGGTTGTAGGTTAAGTTGCAATAGTTACTGCAACTGTGTGCGTTGTGCTAACTCACACGGACCACAAATTCCATAGAGATATCGCAGGTTTGCTTTGTTCAAAAAAATTAGAATATAATTTTATAATAGAATAGAATTTTGTACATTTTCTCTAATAAAAGTAAAAAAGAGTCAGGTTTTAGTGTTCCTTAGAAAATTTAAGAACTGGCCAAGTGCGTGTCATACCATGCACAGTGGTGGGTTTCGTAGTCGGGATGCATCAATGCACATTTGATCGGCAGCAAAAATAACTTTGAATTTCTTAGCGTTTCACAATAACATTGAAAGAAGCAGAGTCGCTGTCGCTGAGCGTGTAGCCGAAAATACTCAATTTCTCAAAAACTACACAACCATTAAATTACAATAGCATTCAAACCATATTCGTTAAAAGTGCTTTTAAAGTTGCTTGTGCTTTTAAACCACCTGCGACTGTCATTTTTTTTTTATTTGATGTAAGTGGCTATGCAGGTCACGCCTGACCTGTATCATTGCGACCAATATTGATCTATCGAGATCGCCACCATGTAACAAAATATAGCCAAGTACCACTGCAATAAAAGACTGCTGGGTATTCCTTGAAGTGACGTGCTGAGCCTCCTCCGGGATCAATATTGGCCGAGGAAGAATCGACGAGTGCGAATCAGTGGCCCGCAGTCACACAAAATGTGCATTTCGTCCACCTCCTGGCAGTACCGACTGTCATTACTTAAATATTTTAGGCAGGCTTGGCATTACTTTAATATATTTTAATTCTGCATATGTAAAATCGGTTAATAGCTGTATTTTTAAAAGGTACTCAACATTGTATTATTAAAATTTTCAAGAGTTGTGGATTTTGAGTAAATAAATAAATAAAAGTTTTACTACCTTCAATTTCTTAAAATTTTCAATGACCCCATGCTTGCAAACTTAGAGTGCAGAACACACTTTTTAAGACTTTAGAAGCACATATCTCAGCAACTATAAATAAAATTTAAAAAAAAATAAAATGAGCCGTCTCGGGACGCCTGCAAACACCACACATCGAAACATTGAAACCATTTTATATAGAAAATATGCATGAAAGAATGGTTTATTAAAGGAAATAAATATGAAATAATTAAAAAATATGGCATATTCAAAAACACAATAATCAGATTATCCACGCCGGGAACATAATAAAATTAAAACTACTACTTTTTAACAAAACTTATATAAAATGTAAATTCAGAAAAGGTAGAAAGACATAGGTAGGTAGTTACATATAATATTATGTCGATGTTATGCGACTTCACATGACCGTTTATTGTCGAGTGCGGTAATGAAATGGGGGATCCACACGACGATGACGTATAAATTATAAATTAAATATGCCCCCGCATCCCTCTGTGGGCACGGCAGCACGTCGTTCCGTTCTTTGCGTAAACACAGATTTTTTTAAAAGAAAAAAAAAATTTTTTATTTAAAAAACACAGGCAACGTGTTCCGAAGTGAATAACAACATTGCATACACTATAGGTATACGAGCTCAGTAGAATCGCGTGGTGATGCGTCCCCACGTCAACAACCTGTCTGACCCGCTGCATAAGATGTTTCACATCGAAAAGTCATTTTGAAAGCTTTACATCAATTTAGAAGATCTATCTAAAGACACCCCAAAGGCTTATGTTCATCGGATTGTTTTTCATCACTCAGTTATTTTACTGCTTTGAAATATATAATCGGCCACCAAAAATTGTTTAAAAATTTCATTTTTAAAATTGTACCTACACTACACATATAACTGACCACCTCTAGATATTTATTTTTCGATCTATTTTCTATACATTGATATGTGAAGCGAAAACTGGTTCCTTGTTTTTAAGAAAATTGTGCGGACGGAGATTGTGAAATTTGGACTGGAGAAAGCTGCTAATTTTTTATGTAACATGTGTTACAAATAAGTACATTAAATTAAATAAAATAAAACTTTAATTGTTTACTTTCATACTGCCAATGTCAAAAAGACTGTCAATGTCAAACTCATAATAGATTGTGATCGTATGTAATGTAACTTCCTTGGATCGAACGCTGCACTGACTAGATTGTCGCCAAAGAGTTTATATTATGATCTTATATTTATGGTCGAATTTCGACGACCGGGCGACCCTAGTCACTCCTCTAGTACTATATAATTAACTATCTCTAGATATTTATACGTAGATTAGCAGTTTGCTCCGCAGACCAAATTAAACATTTACGATGCTTGTGACTCTTCGTATTGAGTCTACGGTCTACAATGGTTGAATCAGTACGTGTGAGCTGCATTTAACGCACACAAAAGCACTGTTCTTTTTTCCGTATATGAAACGCAGTGACAAACTTTTTTCACATTAAATATTAGAATTTCTAATATTACTGAGAATATTCTATGAGGTTTCAACTTCATGTAGATAGATATATTACATATAATGAGTATCTAATTACTTATACTAATGTGTATTTTATTCAAATTGAATTACTTATTTACAATGCAAATAATACCCATTTTCAACCTGTATTTTAAATAATGAGTTTGTGACAAAGATTTTTATATTACCAACCAGATAAAGAAAAGTTTTTTTTCTTTCTTTATGGCATGACGCACAGATTAACACATTTGCCAATGTCACGTATTAATAGGTAGAATCCATGTAGAATCACAAGTAAATTAGTTTTTCCTTATCGTAAAACTCCTAAAGTGATAGTAGGCTTTACTAAAATTTTAAAGGACTTCTTGGAAGAGCGCGAGAACTTCAACTATACCTGTTTATTTAGATCTCCTCCATTCTTTTCGCTTACACAGAACTTTAAAACACAATATACTATCACAGTTGTACTTTATAACTCATAAAAAATAGAAAATCTAAATAAAATGACAACCTCACTTGCCGTTCCCGCCAAAAAGTCCATAAAGAAAAGTAAGCTAGGAGTGTGTAGAGCTTGTAGGTAATACTTTATATTCGTAAAAAATTTAAAAAAAAAGAAAAGAGAAAAAGGTTCAAAAGATAATTTTTTTTACCCATTACTGGTTTTGAGTTACGACCAGTTACGACTTATAACTACGTCTGTTCCTAATTTTATTTTAATTGTTAAACTCAGTTTAACTCAGTAAAGACGGAATAAATCACTTGGACATACGGATAAAAGACAGACTTGAAGAAATTATAAAAAATCCATTTTTTAGAGCACACACAACCGTTGCCCCTTGTTAAGAAAAGACGATACTCCAAATGAATTTATTGAAATAATTTGTAACACAGTGGTGTTTCGCTGTATAATATGATAACTGAAGGTAGGTTAGAGAACTAAGGTACGCAACGTTACATGCAGTCACCTAGTGGATGGGCGACCCAGTACCAACCAATTAAACGTTTTTACGCCTTAGTAAAAGACGATGCTCAGGCCATTGCTATATGACCTATATTGCACAGGTCCACAGGGTGATGCCGTCATGTCAATGTCGTCGTCAAACAGAACAATGGCTGACTTAATGATAATCCGCGGTGTTATTACCTAAAAATTTTCATACAGCGACAGCCACGCGATCACTGCGCGGCCGGTGATTAATTGTAATAAAACATTGATATCATGTATGACGATTGCGTATCTATTACTCTATGACCGTAAAATGTACTTTTCGCGGTAGATTTAGCGCCACTATACAAATTACATTACACAAATTCTCGTTTTGAAAGCAGATATCGCGCTATCTATGCCATGCCGCATGCCGCGCCTCGCCTATCATCCACATCCACATCATAAACAGTTCAGCGATTTAGCATTTCCCACACAGTTTTATCTCCCTTGTCACCCCTTTAGGGGTAGATTTTTGATAACAGTAACATATATATGTCTTTTTGATAAAAAAATCTATCACCGGACCCAATTTTATTATTACCGAGATTTAACATTTCTCATACAAAGTGTCATCCCCCTTTTCACCTTCTTAAAGGTAGATTTTAAGCTCCTTCCTTGGTTGTTTTTTTTTTTTCATTTAGTTTTATTTTTGTTTGGGTCCAACGAAAACAGAACCTGGAATTTCTGTAACGTCATCACATACAATAAAGTCTCGAAGGTACCACGGGATTAGCAATTACTAGGAGTTAGCAGGATCAGTATTTGTAGTCTATTGTGTTTTTTCTTTTATAAAGATACGAGTATAAACCCGCGCCCAGATTACAAAAATTGAATGGCCAGTTACACATGAGCTGTTTTTAATTCTGTTGTTTATTTTCATCAAACAAGACAAAATTTAGTACATAGAATTAACTAAAAACTATATATGTATGTCTTGTAGTCTTAAAATTCGACCGTCTTTAATTTAAAAAAACTCAACAAAAATGTTTAAAAAAATTGAATATTTAAGTCATTTTGGACATATACCTAAATGGGTAAATATAATAGCTATTATGTGCACATTCGTCGACGTCGAATATGTCATTTACAAGACATTTTTCCAAATTAATGTAATAACGTTAACGTTAGTGTCAGAAAATATAATTTTAACAGACAGATATATAACTAAATAGATATTCTCATCCAAAGTACATATTATAACGTCTAATTGCAACGATCTCGGATGATTAGCGATAAAAAATGAATGAGTGAAGAAAGGCTGATGAAGAAAACAGAGAAATTAAAAGGTAGCAGAAGTCGAGGAAGACCATGGCCCTTTAATTGCTCGAACTACATCTCATTATCCCATTATTTTATATCTTTATCCAACCAATATTATAAATGTGAAAGTTTGTGAGGATGGATGTATGGATGTTTGTTACTCTTTAATGCAAAAACTACTTAAATAGGCTGCATGAATACGGCCTACGAGCACGATGCCCAATTAGATGCTCACCTATACGCCATGGGAATCGCGCCCGTCGAAACGAATGGTCTAGGGAATACTTGACATGGACCCAGGAGCAATGGCATAAAATTTTATTTTGTGATGAGTCGCGGTTTGGATTTAGCCCTGATACGAGTAGGGTAAGAGTGTATCGTCGTCCCGGAAATGCTGAACGGCTGAGATTCGTCCAGGAAGTGCACGCTTATAGTGGCGCCACAGTGATGGTATAGGCGGGTATTATGAAGAACAGACGAATTGAGCTCGTTTTTGTAGATGGCAATATGAACGCTGAAAGTTTCGTTGAAGACGTTTTCGGGCCTTATGTTCACCCATTTGCACAAAGTCTGGGCTCAGATTTCACGCTGACGCATGACAATGCGCGTTCGCACACAGCTCGGTGGACCAGAGAGTACTTGGCAATGGAAAACATCCGGGTATTGCCGTGGCCTGCACAATCGCCAGACCTCAATCCCACCGAGCACGCATGGGACATGCTCCAGAAACGTGTTTTTGAGAACCTGGACGGAGTGTAGACAACCCAACAACTTGTTAAAATTCCATTGTGGCCGATTGCCGCATGATCAGATAAACAATCTTATAAATTCGATGAAAAATCGCTGTCGACAAGTTTTAAACAACAGAGGCGGTCACACGTTGTATTGAATTACCAAATAATAAAAAAAATGTTGTTTAATTTTATAAAATATGAAAAGTTTCATTTCGTTTTAACTTTATTTCATACTACGTATGTTACGGTACATATATTGTTAATTACTGTGATTAAATGAACAATTGAATAAAGGATTTTGTTGCTTTAGTCACTAATGCGTCAAAAAATGCTTAGTTATTATTTATTAAAGAAATATAAATATATTACAATAGTAAAAATAGTTCAAAAGTTCAAAATCGTACATGTTGCTTAGACTTTTTTGATATGTGTACTACCATTTTACTACCATCGCAATTTCTAACAAAATTTGAAATAAATCATGTCACCATGTGTACGAGTATAGCGCACTTTAAATAACCCGAAAATTAATGAATTTCACCACCGAAACAGATAACGATTGACATTTTACGTTATTTTAGAGTAGGTATGTGTGAACGAGAGAGGGATCAATGCCGTAATCTCAACGTAAGGGGTTCCGCCTGCTTGCTTTTCGTGGTGGATTTCACCAACTCCATCAAGAAATATTTATTTAGTTCATAGAAATAGTTATTTGTTATACAAGAGTGCAAAGTTGCTTTTTAAACGCGTGTTCAATTTTGATGACCGCGCAAGCGAAGGATTCTAAAATTTAGAATCCTGAGCGTTAGCGAGGGAATCAAAAGAGCACGAGGTGAAAAATCTTTGCACTCGAGTGCAACACTTTTCATCCTACCTCAGCGAGGAAATGACTAAATGCAAAAAAATATATTTACAATCACAAGATACTTTTATTTCAGTTTAGGTATTAACTACTACATTATGATAGGTAAGTATTACAGAATAATCTTGAAATATAACAAATAATAGTTAGGTATAATTAAGAAAAATTGAAAGTAACGTTGCTACAGTTACTTAAGTTGAGTGTAATATTTTTGTTAGGTACTGTAATGTTTATGTTAGTGACTTGTGTACTGTTTTTCGGTAAACTATCTGTCATACTTAATAGTTGTACCGATTCATCGGATTCCCTTGGCGTAAATGTTGGCGAGAGAGGGCGATGGCCGATGGTTAGGTGTTTCGTAACAGCTCAATTTCGATATAGAAGGGCCAGTCCAAGGATCTGACTGAGGCTCTTTCAGTGTAATGAGTCCTACGATGCCTTTACATATTTTAGACTTATTTTGGATGGAATCCTCTATGTATCCCTCTACAACCGCATTGGACTTCCAGCCTCCATGGCGCTTTAGGGACAGGAGATCAGCTCCTGAATCGGCCAAAGGTGTGGCTGAAGTTCGTCGGAAACAATGACCCGTGTACAACTGGGGTTCTGGAAGTTCAAGAGATATTGCTATTTCTCGTGGGATACTGCCAATTTAATCCATTAGCTGTCTAACACACTTTCCGTTGCGATATTGTAGAAAAAATCGATTGATTGGAGTGTTAGGCGGGCGTAAGGCTTGATATTTCTCAACAATTGTTACGTATTCCTTGCGAATGACGAAGTTGCGGTCTCTTTTTGTCTTTGTATAAGCTAAATTAATTAATAGTAAGTTATCTGAATGTTTCTCAATGTTTTTGACGTTAAGTTGTGTTAGTTCATTAGTTCGACATGCTCTGTTTATACCAATAATAAGAACAACCTGTAACGTAAAGAGTATTGTAGTAGATAATTTAATAAAATTGATATGCATGCATAATTATGCCTATCAACATCTGCTAAGTACGTATTGTATTATGTTAAGTAGTTGATTAATATACTTAAGTAGATACTGAATGTGCAACTGACTTACTTTTGTCGCCAGATATACGGAATCAGGTGCTTCGTTAAGAAATTTTTCAATTTCAGATGCTGTGAAAACCTTCGATTTTTTTGGTTAATGAACAAATGAGGCCCTTTTTAAAAATGCCACAAATTTAGGATAGGTGTCGATATGTATGTCTTTTTTCATCTTTACTGTTGCTTTTAGTATTGAATACGTACTCCATACAGTGCTTGATTTCTTGGTCTCGGATAATTCAATAAAATATGTCAGCAAAACGTTTTCTGAGAAAGTTTTGGCTCCTTTAGCTAATCGCCACATGTTAAACATATCGTACTGTTTCAAATACTCGCATGATTGTTGAGCGAGAAAGCTCATTTGCGCATTATTAACAGTTTCAGTCAATTCTGTTGGCGTCAAATAAACTTCCTCGTGTTAGAACCACTCATTTTAGGTTTTTCACTTGTTTTCAAGTTTCTTGTTTTTAACCTAAGGTTTTAATAATATGACGTGGAAAGAAAATGGCGCGCGCTCAGCAAATTAAAAAAAAGTACACCAAGAAGGTTCCGGAGTCTGAGTTTTTAACAAATTAAAAAAGGTTGTATGATAAATTCGGTACCATGGAGGAAGAAGTAAATAGGTTTAATGATGTTTTGAATTCACAAACTTAGTGCATGCGATGTTCTAAATTCAATTTACTTTATCCTCTAGCGTCTAGGTTCCCAAACTTATTTTGTCTACTGAGTCGAGAGCTCATGCAGTCGTTGTCTAAGATGCCTCCTAGCTAAATGAAATTACAAATCACCCCCCAGGCCTCTACACAACGCCCCCATTTTTTTTCTGGGTCTCTTACCCTTTAGGCCTGGAGCGCCCACAGGGGGGCGTTATCGCCCACTTTGGGAATGGGTGCTCTAGCGGATAAAAACGGCTTTTGCACTCAGATATCGAAGAGTAAAAATACTCTTTCCGAGATGGGGGGATGAAAATGTTATTTTACATAGCATAATTTATTATTTTAAATTATTGCTTATTTTTTTTTTGACAATAATTATTTTACAGCGTCTTAAAATTTAAATCATCAAATCAAATCAAATCAATTTATGCAAGTAAACCCAATTATAAGGTATTTCTGAACGTTAAATCTACTTTAGTTCGGTTCAAATAGAAAACCTGGACACAGAAGAACCGACAAGAAACTCAGTCAGGTATCATTTTTTCAAGTTCATTTTACAAAAAGTTTATTAAAATACAATATTTTCATTAAGCCAGTAAATAATACATGTGCAGAAGAAGATCATTTCCATACTATTGTTTTATCTTCAACGAAATCGTTTATTTTATAGTATAATTGTCTAATCAATGTACGTTTTATAACCAATCTAAATTTATTCTCTGTTAATTGTGTAATTTCCTGAGGAACTTTGTTATGAAAACGAATGCAGTTACCCAAAAATGAAACATTTGACTTATGTAATTTAAATTTTGGAATAACCAATTTATCACGACCTCGAATTTTTTAAAGCATATATTTTTATTGTATGAAATTATATTTTTTATTAGCAATTCATAACATTTTTGTCTACATTTTCACCAATTTTGAGGTGCCGTTAAATGTATCTCTTAACAAAATGTTTTATCGCAAGTTCTTAAAATTGTTAATTTTATTAAAAGCCGACCGTTGCAACCTAGATTGCTTTCCACACTGCGAAGAAATGGGTGTCAAGAACAATTCACTGCTTTTCCATACTGAAGTGAGATGGCTGTTGCGACGGAAAGTTTTAACAAGGCTTTTTGAATTGCGAGATGAATTAAAAATATTTTTTACAGATAAAAAACAGTTCATTTCTAGAAGTTTTACAAGATAAAGAATCTTTTTGGTTTACTTGAGTGACATATTTTCACATTTGAATAACTTGAATACGAGTTTACAAGGCCGTAAAAAAAATATTTTACTTATGAGTGACAGATAAAGTCAATACCTTTATCAAGAAAGCTTATTTATTAGTATTTGGATTAAATAGGCCTTAAAAAATTAAATTTTGATGCATTTACTGCAAGTTCTGATTATATTAACAATAATGGGGGATGAAACTGAATGGGAAATGCTGAACCCCCGAACCAATTATGATGTTTGGTACGAAGATAGCATGTGCCCGGAGACGGATGTAGGCTAGACGTACTTTTTTCTAAAACAACCTTTAAATATACTATGTACATTAACATATAATCTAACCTAATCCATTAGCCACAAAAAAATTTTCCCCGCAGACGAAGTCGCGGATACACCTAGTACTACTATATAAATCTCTAGTCTCTGTCTGTAATTAAAATTTAATTGTCGAATTGTTTTATTGTCAAATACATAGTCATTTTATGACTCACTGACTTAGATTCTACCATTATTAAAATTTTTATCTGTCTGTACCTATTTCCTTTTATAACTGAGGAACGGCTTGACCGATCTTGATGAAAAGCGGCACATAGTAGAAACATGTGATTGCGCTCATGAAAGGGTACTTATTTTTTAGAAAATCTGTCCCTAAAGGAGTGAAAAGGGGGATGAAGCTTCGTATGACGAACGCTAAATCTAGGTAATGATAAAATTTGGTGTGATAATAAGACATTATTGACCAAAAATACATATACTTTTTTATCAATAATCTGTGAAAAGGGTGATGGGAGGGAGGGGTACGAAACTTTGTACGATAAATGCTAAACCACTGAACTGATTATGATGTAGCATGGATATAGTTTGATACCTGGGAACCGGCATAGGTTACTTTTTATCAAAAATATAAGGGAGTGAAATGGGGATTAAACTTTGAATGGGAAATGCTGAACCGCCGAAGCAATTATGATGTTTGGTACAGAGATAGTATGTTCCCGGAGACAGACGTAGGCTAGGCGTTCACTTTTTTCACCTTTTCACTTTTTCGGTACCAAGCCCACTAAACCAATAGACTTTCCGTTGTCGAACATTGATTTGGCACCGACTTCAATAACTGTCAAATTTAATTATATGGGTATTTGTATCGTATTTTTATAAAGTTATTTTTGTACTTAAGTTTCGATCCGTAAGGGATAGTTATTTCATACTTTTCAGTGTTCTTTTTTGAAGTCGGTTTAATGTTTTTATAAAAGTTTTTTTATTTCCCCCTTTTGAGTGACCTCTAGAGCAGGTCTACAATTAGTTTATTTTCTAATTCTGGAGCTCAATGTGTTAACTTCCATTCCATTGAGGAGCACAAACCGTGGGCTTTCACAATAAAGGATGCGAACAGATCGAACATGGGATATTATTGCCCATTATGGTCATTATCCATATCATCAATATAATATCATATCAATATCAATCAGTTATAAAAGAACAGTGTAAATAGTCCAAGATCCCAGAGCGATAAGACAAAACTTATTTTCTAAAGCATAGAACTTTCGGTTCTAAGTAGTCTTTCGTATACTTTTAATACCTGCATGCTTGTGGAGTTCGCTCGGTGACACCTGGGCAGCTATCAGGTAAGAAAGGTAACTAAGTATCAGAAGCACTTAACTTACATTTGTATGACTGATTTTTATATATATTTTGTGAAGCGCATGTGCATAGTGCTCTCGTGCTCATACTCGTGGTTGAATAATTTTTGTGTTTAGGGGATGTTTGGTCATTACAATTTGTCTGACTGATTAAATATAGCTTTGTAATAGTTATCTTAATAACATATTTAAAAATCAGACATATAAAAATAAGTAAAGTTAATTTATTTTCTATAGAGCTTTAAAGCGTCTGACAAAAGTTCTGGCCCATGGAAAGCGTCTGACACTTTTGAGATTACTTTAGAGTAATATTCTACAAAATATATTGGGTCCTTACATATGAAATTGGCGTTTTGTACGGGAGGAATATAAAGTCTTTTTTTTTTTTTGTAAAATATATTTAATTAATCAAAGTATGCACCGTTGTTATCTATGCACTTTTGCCATCTCATAGGTAGTTCATTGATCCCTTTACTAAAAAAACCATGGGGGCGAGAATCAATAAACTCTTTGAAGGCGGTTTGGACTGCCGCAACGGAGTTGAATTTTTTTCCTTGTAAGAAGTTGTCCAAATTCCGGAAAAAATGGTAATCTGTTGGAGCAAGGTCCGGGGAGTACGGTGGATGTCGCAGACATTCCCATTGTAGCTCATCTAACTTAGTGGTTGTTTGTTGTGCAGTGTGTGGTCTTGCGTTGTCGTGAAGCAGCAGTGGCCTAGAGCGATTGACCAATCTCGGTTGTTTAGCAGCTAGTTCTTCCTTCATGGTTTGCAGTTGCTGACAATAGATACCTGCCGTAATCGTTTGGCCAGATTTTAGAAAGCTGTAGGGAACGACACCGGCGCTAGTCCACCAAACACTCACAAGTAACTTTTTCTGAGTCAATTTTCGTTTAGGGCAGGATTTCGCTGGGTCTCCAGGGTTCAGCCATTGCGACGAGCGCTTCCGATTATCGTACAGTATCCACTTTTCATCACAAGTAATTATTCGATTTAAAATCCTTTCATTATTGTGTCGGTTGAACAAAGTAACACAGCAGTCGACGCGTGTTTGCAAGTTCGATTCACTCAATTCATGAGGTACCCATCGTTCCAAGTTTTTTTACTTTCCCGATTTGCGTCAAGTGGATTAATACAGTTTTGTCACTTACCCCGAAGCCTGCAGCAATCTCTGAAGTGCTTTGTGATGGATCCGCTTCCACAATAGCCTTTAATTGTTCATTTTCCACTTTGGTCTCCGGCCGTCCACGGGGTTGGTTCTGAAGGTCGAAATTTCCAGAACGAAAACGTTGAAACCAAAAACGTACCGTGCTTTCTTTTGCGACACCAGCGCCGTACACATCATTAATCCTTCGAGCTGTTTCTGCAGCACTGGTGCCACGGTAGAACTCGTACTCGTAAATATACCGATATTTCATGTTTTCCATTGTGCGGTAATAAGCTACGCCAAAGAAAAAAATAATGAGGAAAAAACAAATGAATGACTGTTTTCAAAACTCAAATGTACCAGCTAAATGAATTTATAAATTTGAATTTGGAATTCTTAACCAAAGAGGAGATATTTCAGATCAAAGTGGTCAGTACGACAAAACGCTAATTTCATATGTAAGGACCCAATATATAAAAATCAGTCATACAAATGTAAGTTAAGTGCTTCTGATACTTAGTTACCTTTCTTACCTGATAGCTGCCCAGGTGTCACCGAGCGAACTCCACAAGCATGCAGGTATTAAAAGTATACGAAAGACTACTTAGAACCGAAAGTTCTATGCTTTAGAAAATAAGTTGTGTCTTATCGCTCTGGGATCTTACTCTAAAAGGTTGCATCATAATTACACCCTAGCAGTATTCTTACAATCCGAAGACGACAGCCACCAGCCGTATTCTCTGTCCGCCACAAGACTGACTCTACTGACTGAATTTATTATATCACAGCCAATTTATATCTTCTCCCTACTTTATCATTATACCATACTACCATTATACCATGTGGGGACAATGATAGTTAACAAATGACATACAAGAGAATCGTCAATATAAATAACCAGGTCGCGTTATTTGGTGTATCTTCGAAACTAAAGCTTCAATTCAATTTCAATGGGACCAATCTGGAAGTGTATCCTTTCGAACAAAAAAAGAATTTTCCAAATCGGTTCATAAATGACGGAGTTATGAGGTAACAAACATAAAAAAAAACAACCGAATTGAGAACCTCCTCCTTTTTTGGAAGTCGGTTGAAAATGAATGATTCTATTGATTATTGCGATATATAATATCACAATCATATACAGAAACACGTAACCATTATTGAAAAATAAAGTACTTCTTTGAAATAAAACAGAAATAACACAAAATACTTCTCCACAGCGTGACGACTTGGGACGACCTGTAATTTTTTGCTTTGTTTAATAATAAATGAATATGAAGAAAGTTTGGCAAAGTTTAAAGAAATGTCACTCAATGCTCAATATGCTCATAGTAAATTGAAGGTCCTTGTTCAACTGTCTAAAATAATACATTCTGTGACAGATAGCCCAAAATTTCTTGTAGCGATTTATTTTAATATTGACTGGAATCCTTGTCGGTCAAAGATCTTTGAAGTTCCGCTCTATCGCAACAACATCTTTCCATCAACTTTTAACTACAATGTGTAGACAATATGAAGATTTTAGTAAGTCACTTCCAACTTGACATATTTCACTTAAATTTTACTTGAATTAAGACAATAGCTATAGATGTTCTTGAGAGGGTGGAGTACATAATTTTTATCATCTCGTATTTACGTACTCTCGTACATCTCCTACATACATACATATCTTCAGGCTGTATCCGTAACGGGATAGTCAGAGAGGACGGAGCGCCAAGTGTCGCGGTTCTTACATACTTCTTTCGCTTCCTCAAATATATTTACCTACCTATTTAATTTATTTCTTAATGTAAGCTCGTTTTATTACTCAATTTATTAATGTTATGTCGTGGAAATGTATTTAGGGTTTCAATAACTGTGATTTGTCAATTATTATACTAATTATTATGATTGTAACTGTTACATTGTCTTATTATAGTAATATGTGGGCGTCCAAGCAAAAAGGGTCCAGTAGTGGGGTATTGAGTTAAGACTAGATTCCGAATTTAGAATAGTCAATTGATAAGGATTAAAAAAATATTCAGAAACTGGCATATATTTTTTTTATCAGACATTTAAAGTTGAAACTGAAAAAGCTTGTTATGAGAAAAAGCATTTTCAAAGTTTGATTGAAAAAAAAAAACACACTTCTACTCGTTTGTTTCTACTTAGAAATGTCATAAAATATCATTTACTATATGAACTTGTAGATAATTAAGCATTAATTAATAATCAATTAAAATCGCGATATGCCATTTTTTCACCCAACTACAACACTGAGTATATCTCGGAAACTAAATGCCGACCACTGGAGGACCCTTTTTGCTTGGACGCTCACATATATACATATATGTAAATAAAAGAAGTTTTTTTGTGTTCAACTGTTCAACTCTTGCCGCTAACTGTACATTACATTCGTAGCACATGCCATAAACACAAAAATAGAGTTTTCCTTATCAGTCGCTAATGACGATGACTCATACATATTTTACCGAAAACATTTTAGGTAGGTATATTTCTAAGTTTGATGTTTTTCAAAAATGCATGACGGATAATTCTATTAAAAGTGTGACGTCAGTACGCCAGTGACTCGCTGTTATTTCCACGTTATTTTGTATTAGAATTTAGAACCATTAGCCCGACGATATTTTTAAAATTACACATTTTTCATAGACGCTATCATGACCATTATATCTCGGAGATAGTCTGATATATTACATTGAAACTACATATAGACGTAATAAGATGGACTCTGCATTTAATAGTAGACGAACCTACTTTAAAAGTATGGCAATTGAAATAAGCCGACTCGCCACATATAACATACATTCACCTACATCAAATAATCCGATCGGCTAATAGTTCGTTAGACAATAACCCCCCAAGCAATTTCAATACATTACTGCTATTCAATACATAAAAAACTGATGGATTTATCTATCTTCTATCTACCTATCTATACTACTATATAAATCTAAAGCGTCTGTCTGTAATTATAATTTTACTGTCAAATTTTGTGATAGTCATTTTATGACTCACTGACTTCGATTCTACCATTTTTACAATTTTTGTCTATCTGTATGTCTGTCCTTTTATAACTGAACAACGGCTTGACCGATCTTGATGAAAATCGATACATAGTAAGAACGTGTGAGTGCGCTCATCATATGCTACTTATTTTTTTTGAAAATCTACCCCTAAAGGGGTAAAAAGTGTGATGAAACTTTTTATGGGAAATGGTAAACCGCTGAACCGGTTATGATGAAATTTGGCAAGAAGATAGTTCGACATCAGAGAACGGACATAAGATACTTTTTATAAAAAAATCTACCCCTAAGAGAGTGAAAAGGTGGATGAAAATTTGTATGGGAAACGCTAAATCTTGGTAATGATAAAATTTGGTGTGGTGATAAGACATTTTTTTATCAAAAATACATAGGCTACTTTTTTCTCGAAAATATGTGAAAAGAAGGACGGAAGGGAGGGGGATGAAACTTTGTAGGGGAAATCTTAACCCGTTAACTGATTATGATGTGGCATGGATATAGTTTCGACTCCTGGGAATGGACAAGGGCTACTTTTTTATCAAAAAACAATAGGAGTTGGGGGATAAATTTTTGAATGGGAAATGCTGAACCGCCGAACCAATTATGTTTGATACAGAGATAGTATGTGCCCGGAGACAGACGAGGGATAAACGTACTTTTTTCAAAAACAATCTTTAAACATACCTATTATACTACTCTGTCAAGAAAGTACCGGGAAAAGATCAATAATACACGAAACGTTAGTTATTCATCCAAATTTATTTTATCACCTTCGAAGTATGCTCCTTCAGAAGCGATACACTTACGCCAACGAATAATCCAATCATCAAAACATTTTTTAAACGCTTTTTCCGGAATTGAGTTCAGTGCTCGCCGCGAATTCTCCTTTATGTCTTCTACCGAATGAAAACGGGTGCCACGAAGTGGTAATTTGAGTTTAGGAAAAAGAAAGAAGTCGGCTGGAGCCATATCTGGTGAATAAGGTGGTTAGGTGGTTGCTCGATGGTATTTGTTGAGTTTTTGGTCAAAAATTCGTTCACAATGATCACAATGGCCTTGTGCGAAGGCGCATTATCGTGGTGCAAAATCCAAGAATTTTCTTTCCACAAATCTGGCCTTTTTCGTCGAATTTGCTCTCTTAAACGCCGCATAACGCCCAAATAATATTCTTTATTTACCATTTGACCTTCCGGCTAGAATTCCGAGTGCACAACATCGCGATAGTTAAACAGTCAACATGACTGACTTTTGATCGACTTTGGCGTGGTTTTATCGGTTTCGGTTCAGTTGGAAGGCGCCACTCCGAAGCTTGTTGACTAGTTTGCATGTCAAACTCGTAAACACACGTCTCGTCACCAGTAACAATGCATTTCATGAATGTTGGATCGGAATTGACTCGTTCTAGCATGTCCTCAGCGACTCTTATGCGATTGAGTTTTTGGAGAAAATTCAGGTCTTTTGGGACTAGCCGAGCGACAACATGTTTCACACCCAAGTGATTATTTAAAATGGTATGGATCGACTCGTGAGACAGAAAGTTCGACGGCTATCTCTCTCAAACTTGAATGTAGATTTTCAGTCACTATTTCCTTCACTTTTGCGATGTTAACTTCAGTTGCAGACGTTGATGGCCTACCAGAGCGAAGCAAATCTTCCATCACATCTCGACCGCTTTTGAACGATTTGTACCACTCATAAGCACGTGTTTTTGATAAAATCGATTCACCGTAAGCCTTCTGTAACATTTTCAGTGACTCCGAACACGAAATTCCATTGGCGATGCAAAATTTAAGACAAACTCTTTGTTCGATGTTTTTGTCTATTACGAAATTCGCAATATACACTAGAATGATATAATTAAAAACAGCACTGTATTTAATCTAAATAATCGATGCAACACAAATTTCGCGCCAAAATGGAAAACAGTTGTGCCAATCTAACAACAAAAAAAAACAAAAAATTGAATTTGGAACCATAAACATATCATCCATTCCCAATACTTTCTTGACTATGTATACATGTACATATAATCTAACCTAAGTAGAAGTCGCGGGTACTGCTAGTTTTGACATAAATCTGTGTCGTATGCATAAGCATCTATGTTATTTTTGATGCTTCACTTCTGAAATACATCATGTGGATGTTACCGCTAAAGTGCAGAAATCAGTTATTCTACAAATTATCTAGGTAATTTACCGATTAACTACTAGGGTGATCCGTTGAAGTTCCGAAAATCGTTTTATTTTCCAAATTACCTAGACAAGTTAGTCGTATAGAAAACGAACTTCATCTACAGACGGAGTGATACTTTATTTTAAAACGTACTACAGACGCCATATTTAATAAAAAAAATACCTAGCATATTATGACGCTCGCGTAATTGAGAGGAATATAGTGATACCTCACCAGTTAAGTGGTTTCGGCTCTGTGAGGGACCAGATAAATAACCAGATCACCACTGTAACCAAATGACACACAAACATACATACGCTGCTAAAACCATAACCCTCTTATTTCTTTCACCGTAGTCGGATAAAAATGCTTTAATCAATTTTCGACAAAAAATTACTCTGTAAATCTGAACCTGTATCAAAAGATTTGAAGTTTCCTTTGAAGACAAATCCATCTCATCTTATGTTAATTATAAAAATAATCTTAATATATTTAAGATAAACAATATTAAAAAAGTGTAAATCATCTACACCACTGGTTCCCAAACTTATTTTGTCTACTGAGTCGAGAGCTCATGCAGTCGTTGTCTAAGATGCCTCCTAGCTAAATGAAATTACCCCCCAGGCCTCTACACAACGCCCCCATTTTTTTTCTGGGTCTCTTACCGCCCCCCTTTAGGCCTGCAGCGCCCACAAGGGGGCGTTATCGCCCACTTTGGGAATGGCTGATCTACACAAATGCCTTGTTTTTGTCATTCCAGTGCACTTTTTAACGTCCGCTTCGCACAAATGCAATCAGTGTTTCGCCTACTGCAAGTTGAGTCATACTGCGGACCAGAAAAAAAAAACTTCGAAAAACAAATAGTATTTGTTTAAACTCACAAATATACGACAGTATTTTATAGGAGATAAGTTTATCAAAATTACATTCAGTGTAATAATTAAAAGAAACTAGACACTAGGGTATGCTGAGAGCATCTACATAAGGTGATTCTACAAAAATTGGGTAACTCGATGTCTTCAGTAAATAGATATGGCGTTTTATTACGTTTTGTTATAATTTAAATATAATCTGTAATGTAATTAACACTGAATGTCACAACTTTCATCGAGGAATATTGTCACTATTGTTATTTAAAAAATAAGTAAAATCTTTGTCTTCAGTTTCATTCGTCAGTCCGCTGTACGTTCTAAAAATTTAAAATTCTCCCAAAAAAAGGCCGACTCAAGGTTAAATCCATGTTAGATTTTTAATTTTGGTAATGACATTAACCGCAGACCGCGCCATTTAACGGCCGTCATTACAGTGCAAGAGTCGCTGTTATCGCGTATAATGTGTGTTGGTCCAGTCAAAATGTCAGTACTGTGGTAAGTTTTTATTTCTATTTATACCTGTATTTTATTTTAATTTATACTCTGTCAACTGTGTTTTGTTAAAATGTAGCGACTTTACATTTGAAAATACCAAAAGAAACATTAGTTCCAAGTATAACCGTAAATGTATGTCCTTTTCATCAGTACTTTGGCGTCAGTCCCTTGTCTAAGCAGAGGACTGACGTGTTTCCAGGGTACTGATGTTTTTTTTTTTGTTTAGGTGACATTTCTCTGAACTGTTACCGTGTGTAAGCCTTTTTTTTATTTGTTTCAGTCTAAAACAACATGCCGCTCCCTAAAAAAAACAACATTTGTCAAGGGAATATATTAAAAAAGAAAAGAGAAGCCAAAAAGGCTCGCTTTGTCAGAATTAAAAGAAAACCAATTAAATTAGCCGAATACAAGAAAAATAAAGGTTACAGTACTTAAAAAAATTGGAGAAAGGACAAAGAAAACCAGTTAAAGAAATGGGAGCGAAGAATAAGAAAAAACAATGGAAAGAATGTTCATCAAAGTACAAGCAAACACCTGTTAAACCGAACGACTCATAATTTTATACGCCAGAATAGACCTACAACTACTGACGATGAAATACAACCAATAGTTCCTAAAGAAAATAGACCTATGATTAACGAAGACCAAAGAGCAATAAGAACCTGTGCTGGCATTACCACCATCAAATATTCAACACATCCCCTTTCTTACAGACGATCCTATAGCTCAATACAAGAAGAAATCTGTTTTATGTATTGGACTGTAAACTGCAAGACAGACCCTAATATTATGAGTTATAGCTGGAACTATCATGAAGCTGGCCATGGAAAGGGGGCACCCGATGACGTAGGGGCCACTTGTAAGCGAACAGTGAATCAAGTGATTGCTACAGGAGGTGATATATCTAACTTGAAAGAATTTGTTGCTGTCATTCGTGAGAGATGTCCTGGTATAAAAGTGGATGTGATTGAAGGCTGCGAAATCGAGAAAATGAACAGTTTCATTAACAATCAGTCGTCTGAATTTGTCGCTTTTAAGGGGACGCTATTGCTGCACCAGGTGACAACTGTTCTGTTATAATGAAGTCACATTATTAGAAACAATGTTATAATGAAGTCACTAAGTCGTTTCTGTGACCCTGATGGATGTGATCATTACCGGCTAGAATCTATTCATCATGACAAGATATTTTCTTCTACACGTAAATACCTCTACCTTATTCACAGACTCTGAAGATGATATTCCACTCTCCACCTACAAGAAAGACATTAATAGCCACCCTAAATTGTATAGCAATCTATCAACACCAGGAGTTAGCGACTATGCTTTAGCACAACAACAAAGTCGCTGTAGCAGTGGTGATTGTCTTCGTCAAATATGTCACAAAAAACAGAATATTGTCACACAGCTATCTGCTCTTCTGTTAATGACGAAGACGGTGAATTAAAAGTGACTTTCCTCAAAATTTATAACCATCATGGCACTCAGTTTAAATCGGATGAAAGAGATGTGTCAGATGTTCCGATAGGCCAAATAATAAAAAAATTACCTGTACCAAACCTTGTTACAAAAGGGAACAAGGAATTTTATCAATTTAGGGAAAAGACTGATATTTTAAAGATGTAATTTTGTGTTGTGTTAAACTATTTTAAAATTTATTTTTGTTGAGAAAAAGATCTCCTTTTTGATTATTTTTTGGTTATTATAATTTTATGAGAATTTTTTCGAGGCTTTGAGTCTTATTTTTGTTTGTTTTGTTTATCGATTTCTTACAAATTGTATTAGTACTGTTAAGAAAAACTACTTCAAAGTAATATAATATGTTAATATTGGGTCCTTACATATGAAATTGGCGTTTTGTATGGGAGGAATATAAAGTAATTTTTTTTTTTGTAAAATATATTTAATTAATCAAAGTATGCACCGTTGTTATCTATGCACTTTTGCCATCTCATAGGTAGTTCATTGATCCCTTTACTAAAAAAACCATGGGGGCGAGAATCAATAAACTCTTTGAAGGCGGTTTGGACTGCCGCATCGGAGTTGAATTTTTTTCCTTGTAAGAAGTTGTTCAAATTCCGGAAAAAATGGTAATCTGTTGGAGCAAGGTCCGGGGAGTACGGTGGATGTCGCAGACATTCCAATTGTAGCTCATCTAACTTAGTGGTTGTTTGTTGTACAGTGTGTGGTCTTGCGTTGTCGTGAAGCAGCAGTGGCCTAGAGCGATTGACCAATCTCGGTTGTTTAGCAGCTAGTTCTTTATTCATGGTTTGCAGTTGCTGACAATAGATATCTGCCGTAATCGTTTGGCCAGATTTTAGAAAGCTGTAGTGAACGACACCGGCGCTAGTCCACCAAACACTCACAAGTAACTTTTTCTGAGTCAATTTTCGTTTAGGGCAGGATTTGGCTGGGTCTCCAGGGTTCAGCCATTGCGACGAGCGCTTCTGATTATCGTACAGTATCCACTTTTCATCACAAGTAATGATTCGATTTAAAATCCCTTCATTATTGTGTCGGTTGAGCAAAGTAACACAGCAGTCGACGCGTGGTCGCAAGTTCGATTCACTCAATTTATGAGGTACTCTTCGTTCAAGTTTTTTTACTTTCCCGATTTGCTTCAAGTGGATTAATACAGTTTTGTCACTTACCCCGAAGCCTGCAGCTATCTCTGAAGTGCTTTGTGATGGATCCGCTTCGACAGTAGCCTTTAATTCTTCATTTTCCGCTTTGGTCTCCGGCCGTCCACGGGGTTGGTTCTGAAGGTCGAAATTTCCAGAACGAAAACGTTGAAACCAAAAACGTACCGTGCTTTCTGTTGCGACACCAGCGCCGTACACATCATTAATCCTTCGAGCTCTTTCTGCAGCACTGGTGCCACGGTAGAACTCGTACTCGTAAATATACCGATATTTCGTGTTTTCCATTGTGCGGTAATAAGCGACGCCAAAGAAAAAAATAATGAGGAAAAAACAAATGAATGACTGTTTTCAAAACTCAAATGTACCAGCTAAATGAATTTATAAATTTGAATTTGGAATTCTTAACCAAAGAGGAGATATTTCAGATCAAAGTGGTCAGTACGACAAAACGCTAATGTCATATGTAAGGACCCAATATAAGAATTAAAAATATCAAAAAGCTGTGTTGAAGACTGAGCTAGTTCATTTGCACAGTATTACATAGTAATAGTTACTCCTATTCTCATTTAGTTACTTCTGTAATTTACCTAATAGTTATAAGATATGTGCCATTATTAGATTCTAAGAAATTAACTTAAAATGTAAATGTCATATTTTTCTTACGAAATTGTGTATTTAATCAGTACTATGTTACCCCTCCTCAGTCTCCTGGCAGTTAATTTCAGAAAAATCGAAATATCTCAAAATCTATTAAAAAATGTGACTGGCCGATTTAGATCAATATATTCATGAGATTATCTGACTTAAATACCCAAATTTGAAAAAATTTTATGCAAAAAGTGTAATAAACAAAATAACTAAAAGTTACCCAACTTTTGTATAGTCACCCATAAATTGTACCTAACTTAGTAACCATCTTTACGAATAATACTTACTTTTCTTCCATCTATTGTAAAATTGATAATTGGTTCTTCAATAACTGCGACCAAAACAGGTCTTTTCACATATACACGAACATGAACCCTGTTCTTCACTGGTGCCGCGATCAAAGAGGCCAAACGAAAATATTGTATGAAAATTGTTACTGGTTGATTACCTCGGCGGCGGTAGCGTGCGCCAGAGAAAAAAAAAGTAATTAAAAATTTGAAATACGGTCGCGATTCTAGAATCCTTCGCTTCACTCTACTCCTAGATTCAAATTATGTAGCGCCTCGCCATAAAAATATTATTTTACTCCCTTGTTCCACAATCTACTATTTTTAACTCCAAATTATTTAAAAATATAGTTTATACTGCTCGTATTATCTATTTAGGATTGAATAATTTTAGAATAAAATATATTTAGTGCTAATGTAATTTATACATACATATAACCGTGTATCCCTAACGGGGTAGTCAAGAAGGACGGAGCGCCTATTTCATTTATAAAAATTAAGAACCTTATAAGGAAGACCAAGGCTGACTTATGAAGATTAAATAACCAGTGTTTACTGACATACTGATACAGCGTGAAGATATGTAATGTAAAAACCTTTTAATAAATATTGATGACATCGCAAGGATATCGCTATCTACGAATTTATTTTACAACTATTAACTGGGTATATTAAAAGCATGCTGCCATTTAGTCAGATTTATATGTAAAACCGATGCCGGTTGTTTTGGCAGAATAAGTGTGGTACATACAGTCTGTGCATATATACCACGGACCACTTGTTACTAATTAACTTGTGCCTAATAAACGCCACACACGATCAAGTATATTTGATCATGCCCATCCAATTGGCATGAAGCTGCGTCAAGTTAAGTTGATCATGAGTGGCATTGTAGAGGGCCTCATGCCAAACAACGATTCATGCCAACTGGACGGGCTTGATCAAGCATACTTGATCATCACTGCCCGGCTTAAGACTTTTTGGCGGGAACACGAGAAGTAAAGCTGGTATTTTATTTAGATTTCAATTTTTTTTACGGTACCTGGTTACTTTGCCATACCCTATGGACGTCTGAAACATCAGGGGTATCACTTACGCATAGCCGACCCTGTAAAACCTTGTCACACTCTTTTTAAAGAACCCCATGCTGTAAGTCTCTTGGAAAACCTCGATGAGAAGCTCTTTCCACAACCTCAGTGTTCGAAAGAGAAAGCTCTTTTGAAACTTGATCACTTTCCATCACCTCTGATATAAAAAAAAACTATACTGTGCGCTACCGTACTGTATATGGCGTCTGCAGTACGCAATAAAATCAAGGACTTAAAAAAGTATCAGAGCCCCGTGCTGTATCTTATAAGTACTTCTAAAACATATTTGTTTGAGTTTTTAAACTTTGTTTTTGTTATGTTGTATAATTTTAATTATTATGTTGGTAACAATGTAATGGCGAAATGGACGAAATCACTTTCATGCAACCTCATGTCTTGAACATAGTTTTTCCACAAAAATAGTCAGATAGCTAATCACGATTTCACTCACATTCTTGCATTACCAATACGGGAAATTAAAAAAGACGTGCTTTCGCTAGCTCGTGTAATTCTCGACGGCCCATTTTTTTTAAACTGCCATTCAAAAATACCAACTGTCAAATCACGAATAATATTAACAGATGTACCGTTATGTAGCAACACTGACAAACGACATCTGTAAATAAACGTTGATAACTTGCGACAGCTAACTCCTCCTCCCCCCCCCCCCCCCCCCCTTAATTAATAGATGCCAAATTCAATAGTTTGAGAATGCCATTGCCATAATATAACTATACATTTAACACGTTATTTAAGTAATAAAGATATTTATAGAGGTACATTTAGGAAGCGAAAACGATCCTTGGCGTTTCGTCCTCTCTGACTACCACGTTTGGGATACAGCGTGAAGATATGTATGTACATTGTACATTTCATACTGTGTTTTTGATGTGAGGCAGGCTTTTGATCGCGTTTGGCATAAGGGACTGCTTTATAAGATAAAACGAAACCTGCCAAATACAATATATATGTTGTTAAGATCATATTTGGAAGGCCGACTATTTCAGGTCAAGTTTGGTGAGGAGTACTCTGCCTTTAGAAAATGTCAGGCTGGAGTTCCGCAGGGCTCAGTGTTAGGGCCTGTGCTCTATACTATCTACACTTCTGACATGCCAAATACAGAAAATGTAGTCAATGCTACTTACGCTGATGACACCGCCTGTTTAACTTCTGACACCACAGCCACTGGTGCGTCGTCTAGATTGCAGAACCATATAAACAAACTAAGTGATTAGATGGATGCATGGCGAATAGAGCCTAGTCCTGCCAAATCTGTTCATATCACATTTACATTACGGAAAGAGAACTGTCCACTAGTACAAATGAGAGGGAATACTTTGCCTCACAAAACAAGTGTAAAATATCTGGGGTGTCATTTGGATCGCAAGTTAAACTGGAAAACCCATATCTGTACCAAGAGAGAGGAACTCAACATGAAGTATCGAAACTTGCATTGGCTGTTGGGAAGATCTTCAAAGCTGACATTGATAAATAAACTTCTCATTTATAAAGCTATCATTAAACCGGTATGGACATATGTGCTGGAGCTGTGGGGCTCGGCTAGCACATCTAACATAGAAATAATACAACGTTTACAAAATAAAGGTCTTCGAACTATCGGCTCAGCACCTTGGTTCGTTAGAAATGACGAAATCCACGCACACTTAAACATGCCCACTGTAAAGGAGGAAATCAAAAACAAAATCCAATCCTACAAACGAAGACTTGAGAAACATCAGAATCCACTCGTAGGGTCTATTGAATCGAGCAGACAACATAGCGCGCCTGAGGCGAACTGGTCTATTAGAGTAGCTCTGTAATGGTGAATGAGGTTGTATGTTACTGGACAACAACTTCTCATGTTCTTTTTGCGTGGATAAGATCCGATAAAGGCCATGGTTGGCTGATTGCAGATGGTATAACTAAATAAAAAAAAATAAAAAAAATTGTACATTTAATATCAAAAATTTACAAGCGACTAGGCAAGCATAATATTTTGCAACAGCCGGTCTTGCATTTTTTTTATCCATCATAATTACAGATAATAATATTATGAAGTTAAGTATGTTAAGAACTTTGACAATAACTTAAATGCATCGTTTTCGGGGTGTTGTCTACTACAGTGCGGCCGCTCAGTGAATGACAGTTCCTGATGGATGGACGACATAACCGAAATGGCGTTGAATTTACGAAAAACATATTTATATTGTTTATTTGTCCTAATAACGAATAATTATCATTAAAAAGTTTATTATTATGTCAACTGACAATAAATTTTATAATTTTGCACTAAATTTCATGTCAAATAAATAAGAAAACAATATTTTTTGTAAATCCATACTGCGCTGTTACTAGGTTTATGTGAAGTATGTATTTTTGTTGTGATGTGACAAAAATAACAGGCAAATATAACGTTATCTGTCATTATACCACAAAATAACAAGTTTTTCTTTTTAATACTTTAATATTAATAGAAGGTAGAAATAAATTTCATAATATTATAAAACTGCGGCCAAGCTACTTTTATATTTCTGTTACTTTTCTTGGGTAGGTTGAAGAAATAATATGTGTTACTTTTTGCCCATCACTAATCATAAGGTCATAACCAACTGACAGACGTCAGGAACGCATTCTCTCAGCAGCCGGATTGTAAAACGAATATAGAACGCAAATCGAGAGATTTTAATTACCTACATACACTTAAATAATTATGTCTATATCTTCATATCTATTCTCTTTCGAGGAGGGCAGAAGAACATCAAGGCCCAACAAAATTTCACAAATGTTAATTCTATTGACACCGCTATTTTGGGTTAAAAATGATACGAATATACTATCCGTGCGCAAAAGGTTTGCCGACAGCTTCATGACGTCACGCGACATAAAGCAGTCAGTAGAGTTGACAAAAAAGACAGGCTACAAAAATTGTTGTTGCAATAAATTGATGGTTTTGATTTATTATTCTATATACTTTACATAAAATTTTCCATGTGACAAAATCTTCAAAAACTTCACATGAACCTCGTTTATTTAAGAATAAATAATTGCAATAATTATGTACAAAACCTCTTATACTACACGCTAATCTGAAGAATTAGAGACTGGATAATGAAAGTGGACACTCGATTTTTTTGTACACTTTTAACATGGCAATGCTAATACAAACGTCAATGTCAATTTCTGAACTTGTCGGTTGATAATGACAGAACACACCATTCGTGTTAAAAATAAATACAAAGAAAGAGATAGAATTACTAAAAAAATTTAAAAAGTTTTATAATCAATGTGGAAAAAGTGACACCAGTGACTGATGAATCTATTCATGTAGAAGTGTTGGATTCAAGTTTTGACTACAGTGAATAAAAAAAATATAAACATATATTGAAATTGGCCGTTTTTAATTACCATTTGTAACACATATTTTTGTAATTATAATATAGCAATACTTATATCATGAACTGTCTGGTAGGTTTCCTTTGTTGGATGTCACCTAGGTAGACTAGTTACCACAAAAACGTGGGAACAAATTTTACATACGCTCATCTTGCCCCAAACTAGACAAGGCCATGGGAACTATACAACTGATAAATAATCTTAGGTAAATAAATTAACACTCAAGAAGAAAAAAAAAATATTCAGGTATTTCATATGACGACCTCCGTGGTGCAACAGCTAAGCGCGTCGCAGAGTAAACGGGGGTTGCGGGTTCGGTTCCCGCTCAGAGTCTGGGTGTTTATGTGTAATATGTATTTATTTACAAAAGAAAAGTATATAAGTAGTATATCAATTGTCTAGTACCATAACAAGCGCTGTGCCTCTTACTTTGGGACTAGATGGCGCTGTGTGAAATGTCTGAGTATATTATTATTATAGTATATTATTATTATATATTATTATTATATAAACGGGATGGCCATGCGGAATTTTTTTAAATTTGCCGCGCATTTTTAGTCTCTACTTTCATTAGCCAGACTATAGCAGTTTTAACAACAAAATAACAGATACCTAAAATAAACAACTAACAAAAAAGCAAAGTAAAACTTAACAAAAAAGCAACAATTAATTAATAACACGAATTTAAGTAAATGACAGTGTTGCTAGCGGTACTGACAAGACTAACGCGGGACGCAGGCGGTGAAGTGGGAGGTAGTCGTCGGCAAACCATCTAAACGCGGATAGTATACAAATGTCTTTGCGTATACGCATTATATTATGGTGTTCACCTAAATTTATGGTTTCGGTAAGTTTCGTTGCAAAATTGGAGGTTGATTCACTATGGTTAGTTTATCCGTTACACAGTTTCTGAGAAAATTGTTCATGATAGACGTACGGACACGCATAAGTGACTATAAGAGTTTTGTCTCTATTTCTGAGGTATGGAACTTTGAAATATTCTGCAATCAGATTTAATGTTCGGCTTTAAATATACGGATTTCAATAATTTCATATACCGAATACTTATATCTGATTATTTGCCACATATACAATATATTGTAATTATGAGCCGGCCTAAGCAGCCCAATGCAAGCGAATTAATTGTTCATCGCCACGCCTTATACTAGGAGCATCACGGTCAGTTTTCACAATTTCGGTTTAATTACATTTTAACATGGAAAATTCTCAAAATTTGTTTTTGTACATATTTTAAAAGTTTGTAAGTTCGTATGTAGGAGCTAATCTCCGAAACTACTCATCCGATTTCAAAAATTCTTTCACCTGTATTTAGAATAAACCTTCAGCGTGGGCATAGGCTGTGTAGCATCTCGCGGAAGAAGTCATGGGCAACAACTAGTTACAACATAAAAACATAATATAACAATTAAAATAACAATTAAGGCGACGAATTGGAAATTTTGACGGCAGGGATTCCAATTTTTCTAAGTAATTACAAAATGTATGAAAGTAATATTTGGTAACCTGATTTTTCATTTCATTGACTTCATTGAGCCAGTTGCGATACACGATTGGTTAACTTGTATAACAGAAAAAAAATATCAAAGAAACCTCTTTTAAAACAGAGATTTTAACGGAACCGATTTATGCTTCCAAATTTTCTGTGTAGATTAATCTAAACACACTTCAAAATGCCAGTTGGATTTTCAAAAATTATTTATAGTTTTTAATATAACCGAAAATAACTGTTTCTTATTTCTGGCAGGCTAGCGCGCACGTTTGTATAGTGCAGAAAGTCTATTTTAGATTAAATTATTTATTCTTTATCACTGCGTTACCTTAAAAGAATGGTTTGAGTGCCTAGATAACGCGCTCAGGAGGACCACAGATGTTTTGGTAAGCAACAACCCACACAATCCACTCCTACCCCAAGAAAAATGCACAACTACAGTACTGATACGAACTGCGGGAACCCCGTAACGAAGAGACTACAAGAAAATGGGTGACGTCATTTAAATAAAAGCATTTGCTTCTAGTATTTAGTATTAGCATTAGCAATTGTTAGTATAAGCTCTTACTCATAGCAATTGCTTTCGTTTAATTGAATAATCTGTTACTGATACTAGTTAGTTTTTATTCATCTTTTTTAGCAATAGCTTTTAGCTAACATTTGCTTAAGCAACAACAACTAGAAAAGAGCTGATGATCTTCAAACGGCTGAACAGACTTTCTTGAATTATAGCTAAGAACACTATCGATCAAATCATCTTTCAAACAAAAAAAACCGCATCAAAATCGATTCATCCGTTTGGGAGCTATGATGCCACAAACATACACCCATACAGGTTAAACTTATAAAGTTATAACACCCCTCTTATTGCGTCGGGGGTTAAAAATAGAATAAGCTTTTAGTAAACACTTTTGCTAAAGTATATTCCCACGAAACTCAGGTTTTGCTTTAAAAATATAAATAAAAGGATATACTGACGTTTTACTCACATCACCCATTATCATGAAAAGATCGTTCCTTGACTTATATCGCCGGCGCTAGCGCGCTTACGGCCAGTTACAATGATAATACTGCAGTTAATTAAAACTATTGTGTGACATCAAAGTAAGCGACGGGCTTATACTGTGGCAACGATTGAGCTGGGGGAGCTCCCACTAACACCCAGACTACACGACAATTTCAATGGAACTCGAGGCCCTGGCTTGGGATGTAGATGCTCTGCTTACAACGGGCAAACGAGCAAGATTTAAACATCTACTATACTATCTAATAAGTATATCTAAACACTATGTACCTAATAAGGACGACAGAATTTGGCACCATGTAATATGATTCGTGCATCTAATGCCTGCCACACACGATCAAGTATGCAAGATCAAGCCCGCCCAATTTGCATGAAGCGGAGGCTGCAACAAATAAATTTGATCGTGTGTGACATTGTAGGGGCGTCATGCCGCCACACACGATCAAGCATACTTGATCAAGCCCGTCCAATAGGCATGAAGCGTTTTTCGGCAAGATACCCCTACAATGTCACACACGATCAAACTAACTTGATGCGGCCTCCGCTTCATGCCTATTGGAAGGGCTTGATCAAGTATGCTTGATCGTGTGTGGCGGCATGACGCCCCTACAATGCCACACACGATCAAACTAACTTGATGCGGCCTCCGCTTCATGCAAATTGGACGGGCTTGATTATGCATACTTGATCGTATGTGGCGGGTATAAACATAATTTTTACATATTGTGTATTATCTTCACGCCGTATTCCTAACAGGGTACCTAGTCAGGGAGGACGGAGCGCTAAGCGTCGCGGTACTTACCTACATACGGCTTCTCAAAGGTCATCAATTATCATTCTTCTCACACATTTGCGTCTAGGTATGCGAATGTTTTTGCATTTCCGTCAGTTAACACTTTGGCTATTTAATCAGTCTCGGTATTCGGCTTCTGCTACGATTCACTTTCGCCATGTAGATTTTTTGTAGATACATAATTTCCACGTTTATTATAATAAAGTTGTATCGTATCATATCATATAGCTATTATATACCTAATATATAAAATAGCAAACATGAAGTATATATACATAGTATATAATGGTATATACAATAAATGGTTCAGTCTAAACATAATAGATGTATTTTGTAGTGAAATTAATGAAAATAAATGTAATATCTAACAAGGAATGTCACAACGGTCAACGACCAATGAAAGGTCAATGACCCCACTGTACATATATTTTGAAAGGGCTTATCTGAATTTGGTATATTATTTAAAAATAGGAAGATAACGAAAGAAATGAAGAGGAATGTAGGCATGTAATTTTTATGATGAGATTTATAATGTATAATTTGATTGCATAAATTATGTATGTATTATTATTAATATAGTATTATATACAGGTGTCCCAAATCTCAATATGAAACTGGGAATGGAAAATAAGCCGGTTTATAAAGGTAAAAAAAATCGTTATTTTTATGACCACCTTATGAGTTACAAGCGAGTATTACGTTGCTAATTGCGAAAATAGCTGGAATAGTGCAACAAATAAATCAAAATAACTTGAAAACGATGTGACTTAATATGACATGCATTATAATTTTTTTAAATTTGACGATATATTTTTTCTGGACCTTTAAATACCTTTTTTCCGTTCCGGTTTGACATTGATCTTTGGAACACCCCATCCCATATATTGTTTTAAAGACAGTTTTGGAATATTAAATATACATATATTATGTAGGTAATAATTAATATGTTATTAAATTTATAACATGGAAAGAATGAGTAATGAAAGACTGACGAAGAAAATCTACAGATAAAAAGGGAGTGGTAGCAGAAGCCAAGGAAGACCAAGGCTAACTTACGAAGATCAAATAGCCAGAGTGTTAGATGACGGAAATGTCAAAAGCATCCGCATACCTAGGCAAAAATGCCCGAGGAGAATGATGAGATTCGAAGAGCTGAAAGAAATATGTAATGACTACGACCTGTGACGCTTGGCGCTCCATCCTCTTTGACTACCCCGTTAGGGATACAGCGTGAAGATATATGTATGTATAACGAGAATTTTGTATGTTTAATGAACAATCAATAATTAAGTAAATAGACTGTGTATGTATCTATCATACATCAAAAGTGAAGTAAACAAATAAGTTGGCCTGAATTCTGACGCATATTTTCGATAAATTGAAAAATTTTTAAATAGAACCGTCGAATACTCGATGACTAATAGTGATCGCAAAAAAATTTTTTTTTAAACATTCTATTACAAAAAAATTGGGATCGAAAAATAATCCTTCAATTAATGCCTGTCTATAAATTACCGGAAGTCACCATTTACTATACGAACAAACAATTAAGTATTTCTCATTTCCAATTTAAAAGGAAACTAGAAAAAAATAGTTATTTCTTACAAATTAACTGTAATAATACCTTCCTAATACTTCATAACTTCCTAGATATAAAACAACATCTAAGTATAATATAAATCGCAGTGACAGAAAAAAACGTGCCAAATGGATTTCATAAGCAGCAATTTTGTTACAGAACACTAAAAAATTAAAATACCAAATTAAATGCTTTTTCTGGACATTTTTTTGCAAATGATTCTCTTGATTTTAATGTTTTTATATCAATGTAATGCTCATATTCTTTTTGTAGAAGTCTTAATAAATATTTTTGCTTTCACTAACACTGCTAACAAATGAACAGTATAATGAAAATTATCTTATATATTGCAACTAAAGACTTATTATAATCATGTCTCGATAACAATTTCCTGTTTTTCTTACTGTTAGGGTTCCGTAATTCCAAATTTATATAGAAAACATTCTATATCAATTTGAATTGTTTGTCCATCTATGATAATTTATAAGCGATTTTACCGAAAATAAGCACATAAAAGCTTGGCTTAACTAATAATACTATAATATATAATTACTTTAACTAATGGAAGACCAAGGCTGACTTATGAAGATCGAATAGCTAGTGTTAGCCAACGGAAATGTCAAAAGCACTCGCATACCTAGGCGAAAATGTGTGAGGAGAAATATGAGATTTGAGGAAGCGAAAGAAGTCTGTAAGGATCGCGACGCTTGGCGCTCCGTCCTCTCTGACTACCCCGTTGAGGATACAGCGTGAGGATATGTATGTATGTACTTTAATTAATAATACTGCAACAATAATATTAACCCATTAACCCATATATCAGTGTTATTACTTTAAATCATTTTTAGATAACAAATGTAATTCATGTGGATTCATTCTAAAAATTTTTCAAAATTACTCTCCCTCCCATTCTTTATAATGAATGTACCAAAGACTTTACAAGAAATACATTTTGGCAGTATGACACCTTATCTGAAGTTTATACAACAAAATTATAACAGTCCTATTTCTCAGACTTTCTTCCTTTTTTTAGGCGTAAAGATCTGTTTGGAAAAAATATGAAGTTGTTGCCCAAATACAGAAGCAAACTTGAAAAATAGAGTTTTCAGTTCTTAGGGTTAATTTAGGACACAACTAGAAAAAAATTTTTGGGGTCATCATATGTTTTTATCACAAGTTTTTATACTACTGTTATTTGGTTGTGCCAATAACTTAAAAATATATATAAATAAAAAAAAATATGGGGTATCAAATGAAAGTTCTCTACTTATATCACGAATTCAAAAATGGAATATCAAATGAAAGTTCTCTAATTATCACAAATTTAAAAATATGACATGTTAGTGTTCAGAAATTCAACATAATATTCTGTTCAGAAATATCAGTTAATTTTGTATGTACATACAAGGGCGTCGCCAGCTTATGACTAAGAGGGGGGGGGGGGCAATGGGGCAATATTATGGAGGATAAAAAATATGAACGCCGAGAGCATGAAGCGTTACACTTTGGAAGTCTTTGCCTTGAGGACGATTGTAATAAGAACGGTTCTAATATTAATGTATAAAACTCCACAAGCCCTCGACAGCACAATAACTAAATCAAACTTTTAAACACAGTAATAATTATTTATTTTAACAAAAATAATATTTAATGAAGGAATCAGAGAACCTAAAAATATTAATTAATAGGTATTACTATTTTTTTTATTCTTAAAAATTATAGCACATATATTTAATTTAGATTATTCAGATTTAGTAAATATTTAGTAACAACTAATTTGATTTATAAATTATTTTTTGTACTGGTTGGTTACTTAGTTTGGTAAATTTTTTTTTATTTATTTATTGTTTTATATTAATTGAAAATAATGGATAACAATTTAAATATTTATAAATCTGTGCCAAGCAATATAATTTCGTGAGCATAATTATTACTGTATAATTTTATAACAGTAACATCGAGAAAAACCTCAAAGGACATTAAACTTGTCCCTTGAACAACTGAAAATGCTTCGTTTCTTGGACAACCACTAAAGTAGAGAAAAATATATGGCAATATTCTTAAAAGTTGATTTAATATTTTGATGGAATAGACATTAGTTTTATAATAAATATGATATTTATTTATGAAATGAATACATACCTATAATTTCTGAAATTTTTTTGTCAAGAATCTGGGATTACCAGTGAAACAAGAAATAGTTGACCAACATAATTACTAACAATGTATATTTCTACAATTAAAAGAATTTTTATAAGCAATTGACAATATTTACATACCAGTAAGCTCATAGATGACCCTTTGAGTAATGAAATTTATAATGAAAACAAACATCGAAATCATACAGGGTTCAGGATGTTGTTCTGTGATCTGATTGGTCATCGAGACTGAATGTTGAATATTCGAGCGGTGTGACCATGTGTGGCAGTTCCTTACCCAATTCCTGTCTTTTTGATATGATTATAATTTGAACTTTGGCGCAATATATTTATTCCATTACCTATAAGTAATATAAAAGTTGGCAATGTTTTGTTATTGTCTTTTGTAGAGTTTGGCATCATTTGGCAGTTTTTTAATCATCATGGCTTAATCTCCATATCATGTTGGTAGTACTGTAAGCGGATAGGCAGACAGCTGTGGGGGTGGCCGTATAAGTAATATTAAACTATGGGGGTAGTTGTAAACTGTACCCTCACAAGTCGTCTAGGGCAAATTGGTCTGTAATCATAATATTTAAACCGATATTTTTCACTAAAAACTTTTTTGGGTGGTATTTAAATGATAACCGGAGGTATCAATTCATGGGATCTAAGTAACGAGTGAATCAATACTAAATTAGTTTTAAATATAATATGTAAAAATAAAAATCTCCCTTGGGTTGCTTGTTGCCATCCAAGATTGATTTGCCAACAAAGTTACATTCTGTTATATTCAACAGAATATCACCTTACCCTGAGCAATTTATTAGAAAACTTTAAAAATAATGCTACTATACATACATATCTTCACGCTGTATCCCTAATGGGGTAGTCAGAGAGAACAGACCGCCAAGTTTCACACGGTCCTTACATACTTCTTTCACCTTCTTAAATCTCATCATTCTGCTCATACATATTCGCCTAGGTATGCAGGTGCTTATGGTATTTCCATCAGCTAAACTGGCTATTTACTCTTCGTAAGTCAGCCTTGGTCTTCCTTGGCTTCTGGTATCATTCAATCACTATGTAGAATTTCTTCATCAGTCTTTCATCACTCATTCTTTCTATGTGCTTGAACCATCTAAGCATTCCTTTCTGCATTTTTACCATAACACTGTCATACAATCCCGTCATAAAAATTGACAAAAACAATCATGAAAATCAAAAATAATCCTATTGCATGCAACATCACTGCTGTTATATTCATATGTATTTATAATAGCTTTTGTCGAATTCATTTGGCATAATAATATCTTCCCCTGTCCTATATCATCAACATTTATAAGTAGATATGGGTATTATAAATTTAACTTTAAAGATTTGAACTATCTATCATGCTGGAATCCAAAAGTATAACACTTACATAGTACCACTAATTTATTTAAAATAGTAACCTAACAAGAGATATTTATAATTTTAACCATTTGACTTTAAATGCAATTGTAACAACTTCGATGCCACTGTCTGTTATAGTTTTATTTATAACAACCCAATAAATACATATAATGTTTGTATGATATCTCTTATCTCATTCCTGGGCATAGCTCTTTTGACAAGTGTTAGTGAGACAGAAATTGACAAATACCACCACAGAGATCCAATGTGAATTGATGGTCAACAAGCAATGTTACTATCAGGGCTTTGTATCCTTTGTACTTTAGCTTATCTTTGTACCTTTCATGTTAATTTAAAAGTAATTATTACCTACAAAAAGAAATAATTCTATGCAGTTAAATATTAGAATTTTATCTAACTGTGAGTCTAGCTAAATTATAATGTATTATGTAATAATGCATAATGAGCAATTTAAATACTTTTATATACCTATATTGATTAACACAATATTATTTTCAAAGTTCAAAGACCGACGAACAAAATCTACAGGGCGAAAGCGGGGTGTGAAATAAGCCAAGGAAGACCAGGCTGACTTATGAAGATCAAATAACCATAGTGTTAGCCGAGGGAAATGTTAAAAGCACTCGCATACCTAGGCGCAAATGTGTGAGGAGAATGTTGAGATTTGAGGAAGCGAATGAAGTACGTAAGGACCGTAAGGACCGCAACGCTTGGTGCTCCGTCCCCTTTGACTACCCCGTTAGGGATACAGCGTGAAGATATATGTATGTACATGTATGTATGTATTTTCAAAGTTTTACATTCGATATGTATTAAAAGTGGGACACATTGAAGAATAAATCATTGCATTTTAATCACTTTAACATTTGTGACAACAGTGATAAAGTGATAATCAAATTTTTATTATTTTTTTAATGCTACAAAAATGGCAAACGTACGCCCAAGATACTAAGCAGTTTCCTATTTTTCACTATAAAAACATACAATTACTTAATACTCTACAATAAAATGATATCACTTCCTTAAAAATATACTAGCCTGAATAAATATAATGACACTACAAAATAGCCAGCAAAAATTGAAACCTACAGTTCCCACATTCAATAGTACATTTTTTTTTCCAGATCAGCTGATTTGGAAGGTTTATTTATTAAAGGAAAACTTCTTAACATATTGTAGGGATGGAGGACGACAGAATTATGCATCTCATTGGCCAGGCAGATATAGCACATGTTGTTGTCCTTTTGAGTTTAAAATATAACTTTTTCACAACTGACATTATTCACTATGGGTGGTATTCCACTAGTATGTACAAGATTTAATCTAATTTCTCTGATCAAGACTTAAAAGACGTAACAAGTTTAATCAAATCTGGGAACTGCGAAATACACTTAGGAATACACAACGCAGGGGCGTGTGTCTTACTAAGACGAGGTCATGATGTTGTAGGTTCAAGGCCTGGGTATGGTCATAAGTAAGTTTTTGTAGACAATTATTCTATATACTATAATTAGTCTATTAATTTGTAGACAAGGTTTTTATTGACTGTTGATCTAATGATAGAACACAAATTTAAAGTTGAAGACACCTAATTACTGTAGTGTTGTAATCATGTAGGACATACTGTATAGTGTATATATATCTCATACTGTATCCCAACAGGGTAGTCAGAGAGGACGGTGGAAAGTATCGCGATCCTTACATACTTCTTTCGCCTCTTCAAATCTCATCAATCTCCTTACACTTTCCCCGAGTGCGAGGTGTGCGAGTGCGTTTGACATTTCGGTCAGCTAACGCTCTGGCTATTTCATTTTCATATATCGGCCTTGGCCTTTCTTGGCTACTGCTACTATTTTGTAACAACACGAAAAGTTTTACTAAGTTAAAAATATTATTTAGACCATATCAATGACAGAGTTTATCTAAGGCTAAGTTAGAGATGTGTCATTCTTGGGATAATAGTCTAGATGTATGTATAACACTGTATTAAAATAATTAAACATTTTGAATAGGATTGAGATAAAAAGTTAAGATTGAGATAAAAAGTTAAAAGTAATTGACATTCATTGACAGAAACAAGTTATAGGGTTTTAAACTTAAGTAGTGGGAGCGGATTAGGGATGAGCTAGAGGGAGATAGCGTTACATAGTTGAGTTGCCATAAAGTCACAATGACAGTGTACAGCACTAGAAATGACAGAGATGGAACTTATCCACATTCTGTGCCCACTACACAAGTTTAAATATGAATAAATATTATCTGTTTCATTGCATTTCGAATATTTTTACACAGTTGTGTTTATAACTACTAAACTAAACATATCTTTTAACTAATTCGTTAAGAAGCAGTCTAGCCTATTCTCCAAATTGAGATTAATAAAGTAAATTGCAGAAACCATCCCTAATATGATTAATTCTTCTGATAAATACCCACTTCAGCTTTATATTCCCATTTTTCCATTGAATGGACATAAGAACATAAGTACTTGTTTAGAGTAAACATAGCTCCTTGTTGTGTTCATTCCTAGAGATAATTTTTGTTCTACGCTGTTTCTTCTGCTACCACCATTCTACAAAACATAAATACTAGCAAATCCCACAGATGTCTTGTCCGAAAATTCCGAAATCGAAAAAAAAAAATTTCATCAAAAAATAAATTTTCCATGTAAATCATCTAGGGTCTCACTCAAATACAAGCAAAAAATTTCATCAAAAACGCTACAGCCATCCAGTGACAAACACATGTACAGAAGAATTATGTAAGTATATAATATACATAAAGATATCTTGACTTTATCTGTGTTCATAATAACTCGGGAAATATATTTGCTGCATCATCAAAAAAACTGCCAATTCTGTGCATTTTTTATTTTATTTTGTACCAGTCTCTTCTACAAAAAAAAACATTTTTTGATGCAATGTTGACATTTCACAACAAAGAAAGATAACAATGTGGAATATTTGCTATAATACCATTGCATATAGGCATTCGGAGTTAGGAAGGAAGCGCTTTATGTTTTCAAGATATAATGAGTAGCAATATAATTTGAGTGAATAGGCATCATCTGGGCAAGGTGATTAATGTTAGGTCTCATCATTGCTTTTCATCAGGAAGACAGGGATCGAAAGTATGCCTATTTTAGTTAAAAAAAACATTTTTCTAATTTTAATATGATTTTAAACAACGTTTATGAGTTTTACTTTAAAATAGGTATGTATACATTCCAAAAATAACATTTGTACTTTTCTAATTCATGAATATTTAATTTTAAAATACTTTGGTCCTGGTCCTGGGTCCTGGTCCTTTTAAGATACAGCAAATACTATGCTTTCTGGTATAAATATTTTAAAAACTAGCTGATCCAACAGACATTATTCCATCTAAATTTAAATAGATTCCATAGAAAAAAAAAAGTAGTTTTGGTTGTTCACAAATTGTTTAATATTGCAGGCAACTTTTCCAATTTTTCTTTCCTTAAAATTTTTCAGGACATTCAAGAAAAATTTGCCAACTCAGTGCAGCCATTCTCAAGTGATATGTTTACGACAAACAAGCTTTTAATGTTTATTTCTACAAATAGATAACTTCATAAAAATTGGAATCATATGCAGAAGTTTAGGAGTAGACTTTACATAATATGGTAAACTCCTAAACTTAATGACAGGGCAGATAAACTAGCAATATGTGGAGTGGTCACGCCAGTGATAGGACCAGAACTATATCTTCCGATCTCAAATAAAGTAACAAAAAGTGTAATAGAAAATTCATTGATGAAGAAACAAATGAAGAATGGACAAAATTAAAAACATGTAGGGAAACCAAGATGTACTTTGAAAGAAAAGACAAAACAAAGGCTAAGTATATCCTAAAGTTAGAAAAAGGTAACATAAGAATACTGGTAGGTATTTTAACAGGTCACAGTACACTAAACCCACACCTATCTATCACTGCTCAGACTAACAATAGATCCTCTATGCAAACACTGTAATAGGTGGGAAACTAGTTTACATTTTATAGCAAAATGTTTGCAGGTATTAGATTCAATACACTAGGGTCAGGTACACTGGAAGAAGAGGAAGGCTGAATGGCGCCACTCGTGGGAAGCTGACAGCGGTCTACGGCCTGGTGGACCTCCCTACCAGCAGTCTACATCTCTACATCTACAAACTCCTACTCAATTTTTTGAATTTTTAAGACTGTAAAATTTTTACTATACAAGCATTATGTGATACTTTAAGGTTAAAGTTGCCTTTCTTTAAGATTGCCTGGAAGAAATTGCTGTTCAGCAATAAGGCCGCCTTTTATACCTCCTTTAACTACATTTTTATTTTTTCTTTATATTTATTTACTTGTGGTGTTTTGTATTGTATCATATTGTCTATACTAGTTAATACTAATACATACATGCACATACATATCGTCACGCTGTATCCCTAACGGGGTAGTCAGAGAGAACGCCAGGAGTCACAGTCCTTACACACCTCTTTCGCTTCTTCAAATCTCATCATTCTCCTTACACATTTTGGCCTAGGTATGCGAGTGCTTTTGACATTTGACGTCCGCTAACACTGGCTATTTGATCATCATAAGTCAGCCTTGGTCTTCCTAATAATACTAATCTATATACTTAATACTATAAAAAGGTAAACTTTGTTTGTTTGTACGTAATGGAATAACTCGAAAATTACTCAACCAATTTCAATTCTTTTACCTATGGAAAGGTACAGTATCAGCGAGTAACATGGGCAGCACTTTATTTAAAAAAAAAAATTTACCCATGCGAAGCCAGGGTGGGTCACCTAGTACTTTATATTTTCCGAACAAACATTTATTGTGCAGGTCTAACCTAGAAGGTTCAATTTTAAACATGTAGGTGCCACAATGTGACCTGGGGTCTGGAAGACTTCTGCTAGCACACATACTCCAAGAAAGAGGTTTAGATATTTATCAGATATTTAGAAAACTCCATTTCTTTATCTAAATTGACCAGATCAGGGTGGGAATCTTAGAATCTCTATATAGATAGAGATACCAAAGATACCAACTTTCACACATTGATACCTAGTCTATTAATTAGGCACATCAAACCAACAACAAAACTTGTTTAAAATATTAATTAATTATATTTTGGCATTTCGAATGTGACAGAATTCTATTAGACACATTTCAATAAAAATAATAAAATTCAGATTTCTTTATTTGTTTGTCTTATGAATAAAGATTATGTATTTTAGAGAATAAAAGGTTTTTCTTAAACATATGATAGTTGACTCTTAACAAACAACAGTCAGTTAATGGTTTTTTTTTGTATTTGAGGGTTCTACATGCTTTTGAGGGGGCCAGAAGAAAGAACATTCAACGCAAGAAACCAAAAGTGAACCAAAAGCAAACTAGAAAATAAGAAAGACATGTGTGACAAGTACTAAATGTATACTAAATGGTTTTGACAGATGATGACAGTAGATTTGAGTCAAACGATATCAGCAATATCTGTGCCTCTAGTGGCGAAGTTTGTCAGTTTTCTTTTCTATTCCAAACATATTGTAGTGCATTTTGCCAACTTTCCATAAAAATGAAATGAAATTATGAAGACTCCTTCATCGTATTTATTTGTCATTGTAAAATCAATTGACAGTTTAAAAATGTGTTGTGAAATGACTTCACAATTGACAACTTACACTCGTAAGTCCATTGTCAACTTAAGCATTTGTTGTCGATTGACTAATATTTGTAGTCAATGGGCTTCATGATCATCAATTAGTATGTTGAGTGCATCTTCATAATTTAATTCGATTCTCGTGGAAAGTTGGTGAAATGCACTCACAATGTAATAGGTCCTAGGATGTGTTGACACAGTAGTTTTATCATAACTACATACATTTTAAAATATACATGTGTACATTATATCTGCTCAAAATTCTTTAGAATTATCCATACAATGACAATAAGCAAGTAATTCAAGTAATTTGGAAGCGTTTTTTATTCAAAAACCAATACAATAATGCACTTAACGATTTTTATTTTTAGAACTGATACTACAACATTTTTTTGTTTCATAAATACAATCTGCATTCATTTAAATATCCTAGTTCCTATATCTATAACACAAAAATTGACAAAACCTTTATTAAATTGTTGTTTTCATTTAAAATATGGTAACATCTTAGCTATCTTTACTTCCATGTTTTCAACTGAAGTACTGACATCCACGGATAATTTTAATTTTAGAGAATAATAGGACCATCTATGAAGTGTTTTTTTTTTAAATTCCGGCTGTATGAATCCATAACCTTGTCTATTTACATAGAAAAATAAAACTTTCTATGTACTTTAAAAAACATGATGTATGAATAGTGAATTCTTTTTCATAACCTGGCATAAGTACTTACCTATATATTTATTTATAGTAAAATGGGTATAAAACGAAACTAATAAAAATAACAGTAGAAAAGGATGACAAATGTTAAATATTTACAGTAATTTAACAAATGTTTACTCGTTAGTTGGGAGACGATTGGAGGTCAGACTATTAGTTTGCTTAGTTACAGAATGAGTTCTGCATCTCTAACCGATAGTTGTCAGGATATTTTTAATAGACAACTGAGCGTGTCGTATTTCAAGCTGGTATGTAGTATAGGTCAAGTTGCGTGTCTCGTTACCAATGCACAGTTTGCACATACCGACATGCATTTAGGAACGGTTAAAACTTGTATAGTACTTACAGTTGTTTCAGTTCCAGTGTTTTATATAGCGTATTACATCCATGTGTCACAGACAATGCGTGAACATCTCGGTTGCGTTGTTAAAATAGGCACTAGGCGGTAAACATCCGTAACAACACAAAAACACAATTATTCTATATACTTTCACAAATGGAATGCACTAGACACAAACAAATTATGAGAACATATAACACTGTGTCCAAAACACTAACATTTTTCAAGCATTTTATCACTTGGCGGTGGCACCGTCTAAAAAAATCCTCTCGGAGCACTAACCCATATTCGGGCTCAGTATTACAGTGTAATGAACGGAATTATTACCAATTTACGGCACCGCGCTCGACGTCCGACCACCGTTGAGAAAATATTGTAAAACGTTTTTCGAAAGCCCCCACACGCCCGGCCACGGACCTTTCGAAAATGTACAAAATATAGTCGCGCGTCAAATAGGAAAATCGATAAGGCCGCTGGATCGTCGCCGAATCGAAACTAGAATAATAATTTATCAAAAAATGTAATAAAAACGACATCATTTCTTGTGACCGTTTCGAGCTGTCAGAATTTTCTGAATGAAATGCGACCAATTTTTATTAGTCGCTGTCACTTGCAATCCACAGGGCTTACGAATGACAATTACAATCGGACGGTTAATAATAAACATTTGCGCGAAAATCGACTTTATGAACAACACCACTTATGACTTTCCTATTTGGCGCTAATCGCGAAAAATACAAAACGGATGCGATTTGTTTGTAAAACTTACGACGACAGGCAATAATCGGTGGATTGGAAAATTCCAAATAATGTGGCGAACGGCGCGCGATATCCGTAGACAGAAACGCGAGACACTGTTTTCGAAACAACGTCGAGTCGACGTCATTTTTGGCGTATTTTGAGTTGGATCGTGAACGGGAAAACTCGAAACCATTCGGTTGCGAGAAAGGGATGGTCGTTCAATTTACTACGGACAAAAGTGAACTTTATCGCCCACCCGATTTCATACTTTTTCATTTTATATTCGCATTTAATAGTAGGGCACAGAGTGAAGCCATACTATTTTGAAGTTTTTTCTATACTACGTATAGATAGAACTAGTTACAGCTAGAGAACGGCTGTTTTTCTATGTATATTTGCGTTTGTGTGTGTTAACTTCCCGTATGTGTAGTTATCGTATGTATAAAAATTTTGTTTGTGTGTGTTTTTGTATAACTCATGTATAAAAAATTGTATAGACAAGACTGTAGCCAGCTTTACGGAATCAATAATCTAAAAATTCATTTTTATATTTTTTGAGCAGCGTCATGCTATTGGCGGGCATTCCGCTGAGCGGTAACCTGCTTTTTAACATTTATTTAACTGTACAGTTAGACTATTGCGTTAGTTAAGATTTTCTTGTAATGGTTTGTAATTTTAAAACTGAACTGGCCGAATCGAATTGAATATTCAAAAGTAATCAGTTTTTATGTATGTTCTTGTACCTACCAAGCTGCCAAACACAAAAATACAACATATTATGAAACAATTTTTTTAAATAATTCTTGAAAATTCTATACAAACATTAAATAGATAATTTACTTAATTGTTTTTAACACTTCACATATTATCTATTTGCCTAACGAATAAAAAACTTATATTACTACGTAGGTATATATCATACCTACGTAGTTTTTTGAAATAAGTATTTTCTAAAGAAAAAATTTAAAGATAAGATTATGTAGATAGTGTATACCTAGTACCTACATCATAGTACATCTACCTCGTCTATGTATTGATTACATAAAAGGTACTTTGTACGTAGGTACTATCATTCTGCCATTGGCACAGATTTTTGGCTTCAAAAATAAATTATGAAATGTGGCATCTACGATTTTAGTAAAAAATGTTGTTTTTTTATCAAGACACTGTGACCAAGGCCATCAGTCTAACTAAACACAGATTGTAGAGACTTAAAATTTAACAGTGAACATAACATACTTATTACAACTTTTTAAAAACATAACAAACAACTGATAATAAATTATATTCACAAACTATTAATAATATTTCTAAATTTGAGTTAAAAATAAAAATTTCAACCAATACATTATTACATATATACACACATATCTCCACGCTGTAATCCCTAACGGGGTAGTCAGATGATGGAGTTCAAGGCATCGCGGTACTTACATCCTTTTTTTGTCTCTTCGAATCTCGTTCTCCTCTCGCTTTCGTATAAATGAGTGCTTTTCACATTATTTAAATTCTATTTATTGCCTTTGTTGTAATTTTCTCGTCAGATTATTTGTATCAGTTTCATCGTAGTATTTAATTTGTATTTTTAATTAATACGGTGTAGTATTTATTTTGTATTTTTACTTTTCTGAATAGCGCCTCTGAGTGTAGATGAAATTAGGGCACAGTTATTATCCGAACTACAAGACTATGAAGAATTGGATCCAAATGATTTAGACAGTGAAGTCGAGGATATTTTAGAATTTGAAAGCGATCAACGTTCTGATATTTCAAGTAATTTAATGACGAACCTATATGAATATCAATGCTTCGTCGTCGTCGCGGACGTTTTATAAATTCCTCTGATTCATCAAATGATGAGCAACCTTCACATGGTGAAGAGGCAGGTGAACGAACAACTAGCAGGTCAAGTAATTATGCTACCATTGTGTAAGTCAGTCTTCATTTTCCTTGGCTTCTGCTACTATTCATTCACTATTACATTATACTGGTTTTAAATCAATTTGAATTATATAAATAATATATACGATAAACAAAATACCTATTTAAGTAAGTATTATCGATATTATGGTATAAGAATGATTCCCACTGATTTAAAATAAACTTGTACCTACTTATACTGGTTTAACGACTTAAGAATTTATAATTAGTTTAAAAAAAATGTTTTACCAAATTATACATCTGCTTAGTTATAAAAGTACAAACGCCACATTCAAAACTTTCGCGAAAACACACCACACAAAAAATACAAAAAAATTGCATTGTTTTAATCTGTTACATTTAATTATCATACATCTACTTAAAACATATTATGTAAGTATATCGCAAGTCAGAAAAAAGTAAAAATGAAGAAAGGAATGCTTACAACGTAGATGGTTCGTGTACATAGAAAGAATGAGTGATGAAAGACCGACGAAAAAAATCTACAGAGCGAAAGTGAGTGATAAAAGAAGCCAAGGAAGACCAAGACTGACTTGCGAAGATCAAATAGCCAGGGCGTTAGCTGACGGAAATATCAAAAGCACTCGCATAAAAAAAATGTGTGAGGAGAATGATGAGATTTGAGGAGACGAAAGACGTATGCAAGGACCGCCACGCTTGGCGCTCCGTCCTCTCTCTGACTACCCCGTTACGGATACAGGTTGAGGATATATATGTATGTATGCATGTATCGCAAGTCAGAACAGAATTTTGGGATTTTAAATTTTAATGAATAAAATAAAATTAAAGAAACTAAATCTTGTACCCTACTGGCGTAGGCACTAGACATATACTTAATAGGTATGGTATATCCGTACTTTAAGTAACTTATATATAATTAGTAATTACTAACTCTACCCGAGACTTCGTCTGCGCGGAAAATTTTTTCGTGGCTTTTACAAAGATTGCTTTTGAAAAAAGTCTACGTCTAACCTACGTCTATCTCCGGGCACATACAATCTCTGTACCAAATTTCATCATAATTGGTTCGGCCGTTTAGCATTTCCCATTTCAATTTCTTCTCCCTTTTCACCCTCTTAGAAGAAGATATTTTTGATAAAAAAAGTAGCCTATGTCCGTTCCCAGGTATCAAACTATCTCTATGGCAAATTTCATCATAATCGATTCAGCGGTTTAGCATTTCCCATACAGTTTCATTCCCCTTTTCACCCTTTCAGGAGTAAATTTTCAAAAAAAATTAGTAGCTTATCATTTGCGCAATTAAGTACATGGTCTTACTTTTGTAAATATAACATCATTGGTCTTATACTTACCAATTTCCATCAAGATCGGTGAAGCCGTTCTCGAGTTATAAAAGAACATACAGACAGACAGACAACCAAAAATTTAAAAAATGGTAGAATCGAAGTCAGTGAGTCATAATAAAGTATCTATCTATCACAAAATTTGACAGTAAATTTGTAATTACAGACAGACGCTAGATTTATGTATATACAGATATTTCAGTTACATTTCTTTCAGCCGGCGGTAAACAAAAACAATACCTATCTACAATTATGAAAGAAAGAAAGAGAAAGTACTGCGAAGTCGTTAGCTAAAATTACAATTCTGAAATAAATGAAAAAGACCAGTCTATTTTTATGTATCAATCCGCAGCAAATCATAGTTACGCCTGTATTATAATCAAAATAATACGAATAAAACGACGGATGGCTCGAAATAACAACTTTCCTGAATTTAAAGAAAAATATTGTCACAAAAAATATTGGTAAGTATTAAATTATTTCTCAAAATTCCGAAAGTTGTTTGCCTTCTCTTGCCTCGTGTCGAACTGTGTGATGCTTTGTTTGTGTAGAAAGTACACATATGAATATGTAGGCAAAATAGTGTATAGATCGCATACGCAACTCAAGACTCAATCGATAGGGGTTAAAAGTTTTAGAGCTGGTGTATGCACGCACACATATGCATTCTTCGTAAGTCAAGTACCTATGTATGTACCTATATTGAGTTGAACTTGGTTGAACACATTTTTCCCACCTTTCTCTTCACGTTACTTACTTTACTTTGTAAGTACCTGTCTTAACTATAACTTAGAGTATATTCTCCTTTGTTAATAAAAGGCAGTTAGATGACATGAGGTTTTTGATATTAGAAATATTAGAAATAACTAAAAGTTACAACGGGATCTGTATTACAATTACTGCATCGTTTTTGACCCCAGTAAATTAAAATATAGTTAAAAGATGTATTTTTTTATTAAATTATATATCTTATTTAAACAAAAATATGTCTGCAAGAAAGCAATTTGAACTTTGCAAATGGATTAACATAAGTTACTGTGATTTCAATAATATCCTAAAAAGAGTCTGTACGTATGTATGTGGAAGGCAATCTCCGGAACCGCAGCACCTATTCGAAAAATTCTTTCATCATTTGAAAATTAGGTTATTCCAAATGGGCATAGGCTATACATTATGTACAATTGTACATATAATCCGGGTGAAGTCAGAGCGGGCTGCTAATATTATATACAGATAAATAACAATTAATTTGTTTACCATGATATTATGCGTTGTAGTACCGTACTTTTATTTACTATTGCACCTTTATAATCGATATCTTGGCTGATACGTGATAATTACACTGTTTTAGGTGAAGAAATAATGTCAGGAACTTTATAGGACTGTCCTCCCGGAATCAGGAGCCGTGGACGTCGTGGGTCACGCAGTCGAGGGTGAGGCCGGAGTCAACTGTGAGGTCGCTTACATGATGCATGTGATTGTTTGAAAGAATTCTTACTGTGTACCAAAGTGTAACCAAAATATGATAGTCTAATAAAAATTATTATACACATTATAATTATGAGTTTCATTGCATACGCATTTAAAAAAAAAGTGGTGTAATTTAACCGAACCGCGCTGCCACGAGTGTCAGGATTTACCGCGCTTCTATACGCAAATTTGTTGATTCCTGGAATCACGATCTGGATTAGCTAAGCAAAATTTTACACAAACTTTAACTTTTAAAATAAGTAGTTCATTCTTTCAACGACAAGTCTACAACTCAATGTCTTTTAATTTTCATAATTCGTAGTAGAATGAAATATGTAAACACGACAGAGAGAGCAGTGAAGAGTGAAGCGATACACTCAATATGTAGCACAGTTTTGCTACTGTCCTTACACGTGTATAAACCATGTAAACGCATCTATAACTGTTTAAGTAGGTAAATAAATAAACCATGAGATTAGTCCCATGGTTCATTTTGTGAAAAATACTGCCAAAATTAGTTTCGGCAGTATTTTTCATACTGATAGTAAAGTAGAATTAGTTTCAATTCAAAATCAATCAGTAGAATTTCGGTGCTGATTAGGCGATTGAGTCTGATCTCTGGATTATCCTGGGGATGCTTCGTTGAGAATTTGTGAGGCGAAGCACGTGTCCATCGACGGGTTCGAATCTTTTAGCGGAAGATAGCTGGAAAAAAGCCAACCAAAGTTATTAAAAGTTTCGACTACAAAGGCGTAAATCTGATACTCAAAATAAGAGTCGCATATTTACGCCGCTTCAAGTTCTCGGCAGTCGTGGCCGCGGCACCTGATGATCTGGCAGTCACCGGTACATGGGAAACAGACTATTAAAGTAGTCATGTTACAGTGACACATTGCTTGTTCATTGTCTATTCTATACAAGTCCGTTACCATATGAGTATCCCTTTAAAATAAAATATAACTTGAACGGCTTGTGCCGGAAAGTAACCATCTGATACATTTTTTTACATTTAAATACTGGATAACGAACGACAATCACAGACTAGCTATGACTATGTTGTAGCGAATGGTGTCGACAAATAACTAAAAGATCCAAACCTAGCTGTGCATCGGGCATCGCCCTATTTCTCATTACTTCCCCACAACATGGCAGCAGTAGGTGGGCAGATAGAATGTGACGTGGGCTAAGTCCACCCAACAACAGTGGCGTCGCCTGGTTCCGTTATACTGGCATGACTTTAACAACTATTTATATATTAACTATTTTAGGAAAAGAGTAGTTATCGGCTAAATTCTCACTTTGGTTGAGTGGTGCTTGAGTTCCGTCGCATTTGGCCGTGACACTGATCTTTTCAGACTTGATCGATTTAGTCGGAGTGCTTTCATCTTCTTATTTGCGCTTACTGTTCGGCTGATTTCTCTCGTAGTCCAAAAGCAAAACGAAAGGATTTATGTATCTTGTGGGTTCTCTTAAAATAAATATAGTACAGACTCCTAATGTCTCAATTATACTTAGATCGTTGTGCTGTTATATTACAGTTCTGACACAGATAGCGATTTAAACTTGAAACAGGCGTGCACTAAATTTGTTTTGTTACTGTATAGACTTGAGGCAAGTTTGAATTAGACTTTCTAGTTACCACGCGATAAAGATATAATGTCGACATAACGAACAGAGCTTGTTGTTGGAATTATTCATGAGGCATGACATTTCATTGTCGTAGCTGAGGGCAATTGTGTGATAATACACAAAAGTTGGTACCAAAATATAAAGAAAAACTTGATACCTTTTAAAAATAATAAAATTGCAGTAATATATTTAAAAACAGATGTCATTTGACAGCAATTTTTAAAAATTACATGTCAATAACTTCCTAATCATATTTGACTTCGCAATTTACAATCAAAGAGAAATCAAACATGCAGCAACTCTACATGTTATTTTTGAAGACCAACTTTATTAAGGCGGACGCATTGATAAACAATAAGCCTACCAAACTGATAGACTTTTTGTTGTCGAACATTGATTTGGCACCGACTTCAATAACTGTCAAATTTAATTATATGGGTATTTGTATCGTATTTATAAAGTTATTTTTGTACTTAAGTTTCGATCCGTAAGGGATAGTTATTTCGTACTTTTCAGTGTTCTTTTTTTGAAGTCGGTTTAATTTTTTCAATAAAAATTATTTATTTTGCCCTTTTGAGTGACCTTGGCCTAAATAAATATCTAGAGCAGGTCTACAATTAGTTTGTTTTCTAATTCTGGAGCGCAATGTGTTAACTTCCATTCTATTGAAGAGTATAAACCATGGGCTTTCACAATAAAAGATGCGAACAGGTCGAACATGGGATATTATTGCCCATTATGGCCATAATCAATATCAACAATATCAATCAGTTATAAAAGAACAGTAAAGGTTGCATCATAATTACACCCTAGCAGTATTCTTACAATACGAAGTCGACAGCCACCAGCCACTTTCTCTGTCCGCCACAAGACTGACTACTAACTGAGTTTATTATGTCACAGGCAATTTATATCTTCTCCCTACTACCATTATACCATGTGGGGACAAAGATAGTTAACAAACGACATACAAGAGAATCATCAATATAAACTAGTAAAGGTTATAACCGGGTCGCGTTATTTGGTGTATCTTCGAAACCAAAGCTTCAAAATCAATGAAATTTCAATGGGACGAATCTGGAAGTGTATCCTTTCAAACAAAAAAAGAATTTTCCAAATCGGATTATAAATGATGGAGTTTCGAGGTAACAAACATAAAAAAAAACACAACCGAATTGAGAACCTCCTCCTTTTTTGGAAGTCGGTTGAAAATTGACCTACTGGTCTATGCAAAAGTGCGCGCGCTAGCTTACGGAAAATACGAAAAAGTAGTTATTTTCATTTATTTTAAAAAGTATAATTAATTTTAAAAAATCCAACTGTCATTTTGAAGAATATGTTTAGATTAAAACTATACAGAGAATTGAGAAACATAAATCGGTCCCGTTACTCCTAAAAATGTAAATCTCTATTTTAAAAGAGGTTTCTTTGATATTTTTTTTTTGTGTTACAAAAGTTAACCAATTGTGTATCGCAACTATGAAAATAAAGTCAATGAAATGAAGAATCAGGTTACCAAAATATCACTTTCATAAGTTAGAACTTGGAACACTTAGAAATATTGAAATCCTTGCGTTCAAAATTTCAAATGCGTGGCCTAAGTGACGACACGCGCTTTCCTTGCTTTGCTCTGAAATGATGATTTCCCTAATACGTCATCTAATAAAGTTCTTTTTGAATTTGACTATTATTATTATTTTTCTTCCTCTCTGACTACCCCGTTAGGGATACAGCGTGAAGATATGTATGTGTGTCTTATTTTTTATTAGATGTAAGTGGTTCTTGCAGGTGCCATCCTGCAATAGCCACTTACACTCTGTCTCAGGTCTCTGTATCACTGCGACCAACATTGATCTATTGTTTTCGCCTCTATGTGACAAAACACTACCAAGTCCCACTGCAGACCCAAATTTGACCTAATACATCATCTAATCTAATGAAGTTCTTTATAGACTATTGTCAATATTAATTAGATTTGAACCTTCTTCTTTAAGTTACTGTAGTAGCTATAGGTCCTGTCGTTGTTTAATTGAAATTATTTCAATTTGTAACATACCATAATTTTTAACATGGCACCGTATTTAAAGACGTATAATCATATCGAAATAAAGCCGTCTTTGCATTGCGTTTTCCTTCTTCACTTAGTTATTTGTAAATACGTAATATAGCATTACCTAAAGATGCTTTAATTCCTTTTATTAAAGTATGAAATCAAGATTTTATAAGGCAAAATATTCCTGTCAATATGGTTTACATTGAAACGGAGTATACAATATTTGTAGAGTATTGATTGCTGCGAATCTTGTAGAGAAAGTAAGACACACATTTTATAACGGCGTAACACGGCTAACTACCTACTTTTACGAATAGATAGTCGATTGCGGAAAAATGCTATTAATATTATTATATATGAACCACATTTAACAGAATTTTAATTTTTATATATACAAGGTTATTTCGAAAGGATGGGTAATACGGAAGGGTATAAAAGTACCCTTGGCAACGGAAAACTTGCATTCTATAACTTCGCCAAAAGTCAATAGTTCTAGTGTACAACTCCAAAGTTTAAACAAAAATAAAGGTGAGGCGACCCTAATATCATCGTTTCCCCGTCGCTAGCAATCATTTTTGTAATATAGGGCATAATGATAGGGTTGTACATTTTTTTCCATTAAATGAATGTTTTTTTTGTATGGAAAACAATATAAAGGTATCCCGTAATTATTACATGTACAATATAACAGTCAACAGTGACATGTTGGGACCCCGGCTGGTTCATAGCCCCTTTCACAATAACCTTGTATAATTCTTCTGTACGTCTGTATGTCACTGAATTCCTAAACGACGACCAATTTTGATGAAATTTTTTGCGTGAGTTTGAGTGAGTCCCTGGATGGTTTAGATTCGCAATCGGACCCGGAAGGTAGTGCTGCATTCAGCATCTAGAATTTTTTTATTTCGGGCAGGACAACGTTAGTTGGGTCCGCTAGTTTGAAATAAATGGTTGACTAGATATTTGGCAATACAAAATAATAACGTTTGATATCACGTGTCCATCGACCGTGCACATTATTTACAGAGTAGTGTACATATATATTCCAAAGATTCCACCTTTAAAATGAATTTAATTATACTTAGGGACCTTCAAGAAACGAGTCTACTCTTTTTATAAAGGCCGGCAACGCACCCGTGATTTCCTGCCTGAACGTTGCGGGATCCCTTTCCATCAGGTGACACGCTCGCTCGTTTACCCCCTCTTATATATATAAAAAAAAAGATTTTTTAATGCATTTGCTCAAAAAGTAGACTTTCCCATGTGTGTTTAGCGTGTGGAAAGTTATTCTTTTCCACACTAGTGCTTTTTGTTTTCCTCCTGCATATAACATCCGAATGCATGAAGGTTTTTAATCAAAAAGTTTTCTGTACAAAATTTTTGTATGAAATGACTATTTTACAGCGTAAACACTTAATACATGAATTAAATTTAAAATATTTTTTTTATGTATATGTATAATGTTAATAAATAAATAGCGCAATTAAAATTATTTTGAATTTAAATAAATTATTGTCATTGAATTGGCTGAATGCATAGAAACCGTTGCCCTGCCATGTCCTCTAAAAAAAAAAAGAAACTCCCGCGAAATTACATTTCTACATTTTTTTAATTTATTTATATTTTTTTCGCAAACGTATTAAAAAACGTCGTTCGATGCACGTGCGGAATTGTCACTTCCACTCGTCCCTATTGTTGACTCGCGCCTTCGGCTTAGGTCAACAAACCGGGACTCGTGAAGAAATGACATACTTTCCGCACTTGTATCGAAATGTACTATTACGATAATACTTTAATTAGCATTTACTTATTTACCTACGTAATATCTTCATTTTTCATACTATGTCCTTATTGGAAACAGATACCTACCTAAATAGGTATATTCATACTATAAATACAATTTTAGGTAGATAGTAATTTCGGGATTTATAAATTATACAGTATACATACGCACATGTCCTCACGGTGTATCCCTAACGGAGTAGTTAGAGGGGATGGAGCGCTAAGCATCGCGGTCATTACGTACTCCTTTGATCTCCTCAAATCTCATCATTCTCCACACATACTTACGCCTAGGAATGAGTGCTTTTAACATTTCCGTTAACTAACATTCTGGCTATTTGATCTTCATAAATCAGTCTTGGTCTTCTTGGTTTCTGTTACGACCCATTTTCGCTCTGTAGACTTTCTTCGTCAATCTTTAATCACTCTTGATTTCTATGTGCTCGACCGATTTAAGCATTCCTTTCGTCATATATTCCTATATAAATAATTCCAAACTCCAAAAAAATACGAATGTAGTTATGAGCAATGAGCATAGACAGGAGGTTCGGACAATAGTAAGTGGATGGGCGGCAGATAGGAATAAAACGGCTAACCTGGTTTGCCGTTGTCCTCACGTGCTGGGTGTTATGGACGCGTCATAATTTTCTCAGCTGTGTCCTCCACAAGTTGCTGTGCCGATTTGCTTGTTATGATGTTAAAGAGATGATTGGATGATTTGCGATGAGTTGAATTCATTTTGTAGTTGATTTTCCTCGAGATGATGTGCCGTATGGTATCCAGATGATTGACAAAGTAATGAACGCACGATAATTGACGTGTTCTCGTCTGTTACTGGCACATCTTTCCCAACCACCCCCCGGTAGCCCGTGAAAACTAGAGGAAAGGTAGGTAGTTGGGTATGTTAGTGACTTATTAACATAATTAACTTAATGTTTGTGCAGGAAAACAATCTCTGCCAACATTCTAATCCTAACAGTAAGCAAACATAATGTAATATGAATCTGATTCTACGTTAGAGCGAAGCAACCGCTATTTCAGATACCATAACCAAGGCATCTGCTCAATTCGCACCAATCAAACTTGTGTAATTGTATTAAATGAAAGATATCAACCTTTAATCTCGCTTCATATTGAAAACAGAGCAAAAAACAACTCTATTCTTTCAAAAGCTTGTGAAGGTTTAAGCTATACCATATATTAACAAAACTTAAATTTCTGTATTTTTTGCTTCTAAAAGCCAAGACCACTTTAAATGGCATTAACCATGGCAAATCCCCACCATTTCGCCGCAATTTGTAGTGTAAGCGTAACCGAAATTTAATTTTAGATCACTTTTTTTTTAAGATTAGTTCTAATGGCAATTTCATCGATGTTGTGTAGTGATTTGGAGACTACGTTCGAGCGTAGTTTCACAATTCTTGCGCTTTCGCGACTGCATCGATGCTGTATCACGTTTTACGCTCTGTGTTCGAAAATTAATGGCATTTAAATTCTAGCGTTTTATTAGTGTCTGCATATAGTGCGTAGATGGTGGCGTCGATGCTTCATCGCGTTTTGAGATTTAGCCGCGCACGCGCTCACTCGCAGTCGACCACGAAATTGAAATTCTTACGTCTCAACGACTGCGTCGATACTCCATCACGTTTTAGTCATTCTCTGCGTTCGATAGTGATATTAGTTAATATTTTTGCGTTTTAGCGATTGCGTCCATGTTGCATCAAGTTATAACGACTCTGCGTTCGATGGTGGTGTCAAAATTCTTGAGTTGAGTAGCGACTGTGGCGATGCTGAATTACGCATCAGCTACTCTCTACGTTCGATGATGCATTTAAGCGATTGCGTCCATGTTGCATCGCATTATAACGACTCTCTGCGTTCGATGGTGGTGTCAAAATTCTTGAGTTGAGTAGCGACTGTGGCGATGCTGAATTACGCATCAGCTACTCTCTACGTTCGATGATGCATTTAAGCGATTGTGTCCATGTTGCATCGCATTATAACGACTCTCTGCGTTCCATGGTGGTGTCGAAATTCTTGAGTTGAGTAACGACTGTGGCCATGCTGAATTACGCATCAGCTACTCTCTGCGTTCGATAGCGGTATCAAAAGTATTGCAACTCTCTACCCTTTACGTTCGATGGTGTAACGCACTGGTTCCCAAACTTATTTTGTCTACTGAGTCGAGAGCTCATACAGTCGTTGTCTAAGATGCCTCCTAGTTAAATGAAATTACAAATCACCCCCCAGGCCTCTACACAACGCCCCCATTTTTTTCTGGGTCTCTTACCGCCCACCTTTAGGCCTGCAGCGCCCACAAGGGGGCGTTATCGCCCACTTTGGGAATGGCTGGTGTAACGTATAAACATTCTTGCCTTTTAGCGACTGCGTCGATGCTGCATAGTGCATAAAGTTTCTCTGTATTCAATGGCGGTATCAACATTCTTGGGATTCAATGACTGCAGCGATTTTGCATTGCGTGTTAACAATTCTATGCGAATCAAGAATCTTTAAATCTAGCTGTATACCGTACTCTGAAGAGATGGTTGAAAACAAATTATATGACCTCGACTACGTCTACTAACGTTTCAAGTCTCTCATTCTAATAATCCCTGGAAATAATTCGGAAATACGCCTACTAGTATAAATATACAAACAGCAAAAGATGAAAAGAGTTGGAGTGGTATAGAGATGTTTCAAGGTTAATTTTGTCGACCAACTACCTCCTCAGAGTGCGGCCTCCTGTTTAAAATACTGCTCAATGCTGCGAACGATGGTGGTATCAAACTTGACCAATTTTAATTGGCTTGCGCTTTAACGACCGCGTCGATGCTTCGTAGCGTTTTGAACTTTGACAAATCAATAGGTCGCTATTGATTTGTCAAAGTTTGATGATTAGAGACGAGTCAACGAGTCAATGTGCAAACAATCTGGCAAAACACAAAAACTATAGCAAGAATTGTTTTCGATTCAGAGAAGCTTATAAATCCGTTCCAATCAATTTCTCTAAATCATAACCTTTAATAATTTGCAAATAAATATTTATGACACCATTTACTAATCTGTAATATGTAATATGGTACTACTAAAAATGTACTAAGTTTGTATCTTAATCAAATTAAATACTATCCGGTGGTACTGCACTTATAACAAAAAAGTACAGCAAAAATCGACTAAAAGTCTTCGAAAGTGTAGTCCGTGTTCAATATGCCATTAGGATAATGCAATATTTCAAAAAAGGATTCTGTAATATTCCCATCGGTGACTCGGGATCCTACTCCCATCTAAAATAAGTGTACAAAAATTCTATTTTGGCGGGATGAGAGCGGCATTAAATATTTTGGGCTACTGCGTATGTGTGTGTGGGTCACGAACACTTCCAAACGAGTAACAAAATATAAATTTTCTAGAATCAAACTTCGGAGAACACATTTAAAGTTCAAATTGGCGTGTAGCTCTACTTCCAAGAATTTTGTACTAAAGTTCCAAATTCAAAACGGTCCACACACGCGCCGCGTGATCGATTTTCGAAATGGCGCTAGAAGTTTGAGCGACACCCCCGCCTCCCCACCTCAGACATCCCCCTTGAACCCTCACCCTACGCTTCTCTATATTTTTTCTTTTTTCATAAGTCGTCCAGCCAAGTCGTGAACTTACCGAAGCTTCCAATTTATTTATGTAGGTACTACAGAGTAAGTTTCCACTAGCGTTTCATTTAAGACGAGACGAAAACAACTTTTATCTTTTAATTTAATACTGTGTTAGAGGTTGCAATTATATTTACAAAAATATATAGTTCTAAAATGATCATTTGACATTTTGAAAATCTAATATTAAATCTAGTTAAAGGTTGCAATTAGATTTACAAAAATATATACCTACTTCTAAAATGATCATTTGACATTTTGAAAATCTAATATTCACGACTCATTACCACGATTTGTTGTTCTTTTCTTTTGATCATTTTGAGTCTAAACTAAGTAATAGATCTATACTTATAGATAACATATTAAAAAAAAAATGTTACAGAGTAGTGATAAGGGCGAGCTTTGAAAGAAGTTTATATGCATCTTTATTATAAAATGGTAAGGAAATAAAGTCTAAAATTCACAGACAGATAAAGAGAAACATTTTTGATCAATTCTTTTATTTTATATTGATAAGTATATGCTTTTTAAAAAAGAAATTTGTTTAATAAAAAGAACGAATTCTTATAATTATAAAGTATAATTTTAAAATCGCAATTTCAATATTGTACTACTTATTTTTATCACACGCAATAGAGCGTTTCGGGTTCCAAAGAATATGGAGTGTATAATGTTAGAGAACGCGCTTGGTAATTTAAATTAAATAGTTTCAAATAAATAACTTATTTTCTACAGCTTGCTAGTACATTAGTTGCGATTTAAACCACTACAATTTTAGTCACACATTTTTATCATTCTTTCTGCCAATTAAATATAGAGTGCTTTTAAATGACCGCAGTGGCTAGACAAGTGGGAAACGCTTCGAAATCGTAAGGTCGTAACGCTTGCTACCATTGTTGCTAGTCAAAAGTACCATTTGACCATGTTTTGTACGGCGGTGTTCACACGACTTTACTTTCCTTTTGATTTAATATAAACTTAATCTCGTTTGGATATCTGGATATGCCCGAAATCGAGTGAAAGTATGATAAATGCTGTGGAGATGCGGTCTCTCAGAAATATGTGCGGTGTCACGCTTGCGGACATAATAAGCAATGATGAGATACGCAGTATGACAGGGTTGCACAACAGTGTTATTGTAAAAATGAAGAAAGGAATGCTTAGATGGTTCGGGCACATGGAAAGAATGAGTGATGAAAGACTGACGAAGAAAATATACAGAGCAAAAGTGAGTGGTAAAAGAAGCCAAGGAAGACCAAGGCTGACTTATGAAGATCAAATAGCCAGAGTGTTAGCAGACGGAAATGTCAAAAGCACTCGCATACCTAGGCGAAAATGTGTGAGGAGAATGATGAGATTTGAGGAAGCGAAAGAGGTGTGTAAGGACCGCGACTCTTGGCGCTCCGTCCTCTCTGACTACCCCGTTGGGGATACAGCGTGAAGTTATGTTATGTTATGTTATGTTTTAATCTCGTTTGACTACCAATTCCAATTTCGTTACGCTATATCAAGTAGTAATTGTGATTCTATTCTACTAGCGGTTACGACAATGTAGCCACTTGACTAGGCCCCCAGGACTGCCTTTTGTCGCTCGGCGTCCACGGGTGGACGCGTGCTGTCAACCGGTGAACGTCGCGTGGCAAATGGATAAAACGCCATAACGATACTAGCGACACGTTCAATAGAATGGCCGGGGACAAAGGGTGGGAGAGCGATCTACCGCCGGCGTATTATCCTCGCGTGCGAATCACTCGCGGGCAGCGCGCGGTCTACATGGGACCAGTGCATTGGCAACCCGTGGTCAACGCAAGGCGAGTGGTTGACTCGTCGTCCGCGCTTGAACGGCTTGCGAGCGAGGCGGTCCGGCGACGTTATAGACTTGATAAGTCAGCGCTTGTCCATAGTACCTACCTAGTCCATATAAAGAACACTAACCGCACGAGGCGAGCCGGTGCTGGTCGGCTTTACCGTCCTTGTTACATACCTCATTAATGGAACGACGCTACAGTGCAACATTAACTATACATACATACATAATAATGTAGGTAATACTTATAATAATACTTATATCGGGATACATCGGTGATGTTATTGGAAAATGTTGAACTGCTGTGACATAATTGTAAGTCCAAGTTAAAGTATTTCTAAGTAAAATTTCATAAAGTCGCTACATATTTTAAGTGTTTATGAAACTGTTTAAAATATAATCCAGTTTGGATAAACATAATAATAAGGCTTCACATTACATTTACAAGGAATAAACTGCTCGGCCGCCACTTTGCTAGAAAACAGCGCACAGCCTACTGGTAGCAATTATTTCAATACTTGCGGCGCTATTTATTTCTTGCAATTTTGACTTTGTAATAATTCTTTTATACAGCCAAAATGCTGTATAAAGGATACGGCAATGAAACCTTTTTTTTGTTACTTAGAAGAAATCTGCACATAGATTACCCAGGGGAGAGACTGGGTTATTAAGGACTTTTTTTTACTCATGCGGTGGTCGACTTCGGCGTGTCGTCGAGAGGGTCGCATGGAAAGAAGATCGGAGCCCCTATTCCGGTCAGCCGCGACCTCGATGGCAATGAAATGAAACTAACAATGACAAACGATGAAAACAAAAAAATGAAAGCTTACATACTTGAGTTACTAGTTTTTGAAAATTTTTTTCAGCGTACTGTTTGATTTCTGAAACTTAATGCGTGAAGTCTACTACTACTAATAGCCGTATCAATAACAAATGGAATATAACATATTATTAAATACAATGTCGCCCGCAGGCAAGTGACCGGCCGAATTATTCTGTTTATTTATGAAATATTATTGATAAAAAATATTAGTGAGAATCTTCAACAGTTCTCATGTTATTGAATTTTTATTTTTTTAGTTGCGTTGGTGACCTTGCTGTATATTGTTTGCTATATCTCCGAAGTTATTGGCCCGATTTCAATTCTGTTTGTTATTTTTAAAAGCTTATAAGGTACTTTATTGACTGATTTGTTATACGCTCAGACCGAGACAAGAAAATCAGACCGATTCATTTTTTTCCAAAAAGAAATCGCAATTTCTTTAAAAAAAGACGGCTATGTTGTTAAAATGTCCCATGAACATGTTTTTTTTATTCATAATTTTAATTTACTTTGTAACTGCTATAAATTTATTGTCAACGAATAACTTCAAAATTCAAAATTTCGAACAACAATTAGTCGAAGTAATAGTATTGGGACCACTTTCCAAAAAAAAAAACTTACTCGAATAGTAAGAAACGCAAAAAGGGTATACACATCGGTTAGCATCACTTTTTTAATTTATTCAATCGCTCGATAACAGACCTTGTGACGTTTTTTGCATTAGTAACCATATCATCAAAATTCAACGCATAAATCTAAAATTATTATAAAATTTTATAGAATTTGTAATTTTAAAATCCGCGGCAAAATATTATCCATGAAATAAAAATTTACCCTCGGACCAAGTAGCACAATGGATGGAGCATTTGCTCTAAGGGCGTGTCCTTAACTTGTCCTTTCTTGTTGATCGAGTTTCTAGATTTTTAATAATCTCAGTCACAATAAGTGACTGTGATTATTAAAAAACTATAAGTCACAGTACAACCATACACAGCTGAAAATTACATCTTTTTATTTTTGCGAATACTAGTAGACAAAACACTTCAGATTTACGAGTATTTTGCAAATATGTAATTATTTCGTCACCGACTCATAGGCTGACACGAATTACACTGACCGTGCGAGATTGCATTACTTACTTCAATTAACTGTTTTACTCGTAGTTACGCTTAAGGCGACGCATTGATAAACAATAATTTAATCTAAAATAGACCTTCTATTCTATGCAAACGTGTGCAGCTTACGAAAAATACGAAAAAACAGTTATTTTCGTTTATTTTAAAAACTATAATTAATTTTATAAAATCCAACTGTCATTTTGAGGAATATGTTTAAAGTGAACTATACAGAAAATCCAGAAATATAAATCGGTCCTGTTGCTCCGAAAAATGTACATCTCTGTTTTAAAAGAGGTTTCTTTGATATTTTTTTTGTGTTACAAAAGTTAACTAACCGTGTATCGAAACTGTTAAAATGAAGTCAATGAAATGAAGAATCAGGATATCAAATATCACTGTCATACGTTTTGTAATCACTTAGAAAAATTGAAATCACTGGCGTCAAAATTTCCAATGCGTCGCCTTAATAAGATAGAAAGAGAAACAAAAATTCTTTTGACATACGGTGGTAAGAGCAGCAACTTATTATGGCTCCGGCCATTATGATCCTTGCTCCGAGGTTTTACCACACAAGTAAGACCTAACCCAGACTTTTTGGCGGTAACGGGAGAAGTGAGGTTGTCATTTTATTTAGATTTTCTATTTTTTACATTTTTGGGCGTTTTAAAGTACAAAAATGATAGTGTATTGTGTTTTAAAGTTGTGTGTGTGTATAAGTGAAAAGAATGGAGTAGGTCTAAATAAACATGTGTAGCTGAAATTCTCGCGCTCTTCCAAAAAGTCCTTTATAACTAGTAAAGCCTACTATCACTTTACTGGAGGAGTTTTACGATAAGAAAAAACTAAATTTACTTGTAATTTTACTTATTAATACGTGACATTGGCAAATGCGCTAAACTGTGCGCCATGCCATAAAGAAAAAAAAAGACCTAACCCAATATGAAATACTCATTGCATGATGTATAGCAGAGGTCAAATTGCAAAAAAATAAATAAGCATGTCGGCGGCACGAACTCATACGCGATTTCACCCATTCCAAAAATCGCCAAACGTGCTTATAGAACTTTTCGCTTAGAAAATACGCGATCTTCGGCGAACTATTTTATAAAAAGAGATTCTGTAAGAACTCAATCGATAAAGTGGTATCGGAGGTTATAATATAATATACATTATAGGTACATAGATAAAAAAGTAATTTCAAGCCACTAAATATTCATATTTAAAGAAAACAGAGAAAAAAGACAGTTATAAATGTTAGGTAGCATAAATTAAACCACCCAGCCGCCAAAAAGACCGAGTTAGAATATATGCGAGGGCGGCCAGTAACGAAGGGATGCTTGGGTAACCCTAAAGAATTACTATGAGTTACGATACATCGCAGTCAATATTCGATAATGACCGTTTTAAGTTTTAATGACCTAAACATGCTATACAATTGGATAGTTTTTTTTACTTGGCACCGTAGTACATTGCCAATGAAAAATAAAGCGAGGAAAAAATTTAATAGTTTACGACGTGGATGTTTATAACTAAAGCAGACTGATGTCAAACTATTGTCAAATTAGTTAGTTATATCTCAAAAACGTGATTTTGTATGAGAAGTGTTCAAAATTATTAACGGTGACGTCATAATTGACGACCTCGATGGCACATTGGTTCAGACGTTGCTTCCAAGCTCGGTAGGTTCCGGGTTTGATTTTCAGTCAGATCAACTTTGTAAACGTCTAGATTGTCTTAGGTCTGGGTGTACTGGAACACGCCTCAGTAGTCGTTGTCTGGTTCATCATAGCACAGGGAATGCCCCAGTTTAGGTTAAGATGACTGGAGTGTCTTGTCTGGCGCATTATTAAAAAAAAAATCTGTAGTTGTAGAATCTATTTGGCAAAATTAAAAATTAAAAAAGGGACTTGATTTTACTCCTTTTCGTTCTATAATTTTACACGTTTGTCTTTTTCGCTTGCTTGCTTTTGCAATGCATGCTTGCATGCTTTTTTACGCTGTCGATAACGAGTATCGTTGATTCGTGGTAGAGGCCGAAACACAATTTTTTGGGCCGATGTAACGTTGAATTTATATAGCGTATGCATTATTATTTCGTAACGGTACGTTTAAAAATTTAAAAAAATTATGGAACCGACGACCGAATCGAAGACAACCCGAAGTTCAGAGTTTCGGTTTTTGGCGGAAAATTGGAATTTCAGCTTAAATACCGTTTGAGCAACAAAATATACCCAAACCTGCCGAAACTATGATCAAAACTGATAGAAAGTTCGTGAGTTTTTGCGCTGTTTTGTGACCATTAGTGACGAGCAGTAGCGGGTGAGGGACGATCACGCTCAAAGACGACGAGGACGAGCCAGTGGGGTAACACGGGGTGGTAAAGGGTGGCAGTTGCCACTCCCAGAATTGTCCGATCCCGTATTATCTATTATTACCTTTTACTATTAGTCTGGAAGATTTTTAAAAACTAACAATTTATCACTATTTTCTTTTAATTTCCCGGTAGAAGACCGCCTTCCACGTGATGTCATTCTGTATCCGCCAAACCATTAATACGTGTTGTCACCTCAGTTAAAAAGCCGGGAACGTTGCCCCTGTAGCCCGAGCAGTGGTCTGCGCTGTCGTGGTACTGCAAGGATACTGGGCCTAGTTGTTGTCCTCTGAGAACTGCTTCCGCACAGTGCGAGAGGAACACTGCTGCGTTCCGTACGAGATCTCGGAGCTCCTCAACGATGGGCTGAGGACTACTATCGCAAAAGTTTTGATGGCTAAAAACGCCACGTTACCAAGTCCAGTGAGTACCACTCCCAGTACTTGTGTACAAATTTCTTTTGCGTAGTCAGAAAAAAGGATTATTGATATAGTCGTAAGTAGCCTCGCCGCATACCGTGTACGGTGACAGTATTTATACAGCGACGTAAGTTATTTTAGAATTATGTAACTTATCAAATAACTGCTTCTGTGAACACAAACACAATAAGCTAAAATTAACAGAAATTTTTGAAATATACGAAACGATTGCTGAAATTACGACCGAAACCGGAGAATCACCGGTTTCGGCCATAAAAACTAGTTACGGTTCGACACCACGTCTACGTCAGTCGCTTTTTGAGACATTTTGATTTGTTCGAAACAGGTCTACATAGCAAGCGGTCAGCAGTGTAACCCAGGCCAGAGAATGAAGTTATGGTGTTCTCCGCCTGTTATAAGACGCGACTAAAGGGATCTTCGGAGTTGCAGCTGATAGAAACGTGAGCTCCAATCGACCATCCAAGCAACTACTAGGAGAACGTCAGCGCGTGTGATCGGCGCTGTCGCGGCACTGCGAGAGTACAGGGAGGCTATGTAACTGCTCTCCTGAAAACTGTTGGCATGGCGTGAGAGGCGTTCTGCCATACAATTCTGTATAAACTCTAATCGCCTAAGAGAGACTCGCTCGACAAATTACCTCACTTCCCATTCGAACTCACTTGGCCTTTTAATGGAATTCTTTAAACTAAACATACTAGAAGCGAAGTGAAGTGATCTTGGATGAGAGTTTGCTAGGGCACAGTACAATTGCTTTATGAGTAAACATCTCAGTCAATATTTTGTCTTAGTGTATTTTAACTTCTTCTGGATGATTACGTTAACTAAAATTTGTTTTGTTCAGATTTATTTAGATTATATTGTTATATTTAGCGAAGCGTAAAAAAATTCGACGTTTCGCTAAATACGACTCGCCGCTTAACTCATCGAAGCAACACTAGTATTTCTGTCGACTTTAGAGAACATGTTAGAGAATATCAGTTCACGGTTGACAATCTCACCGCCGATTCAGAAGTGAATTCGACTAATTTACGTTAGAGAATCACACTGCTGGAGTGTTCCGTGGGAGATCCCGGAGTCCATAGACAACATGTCGAGAATGAACGCCGCAGGAGGTTTAGTGGATAAAGCCCCGCATAACGCAGTCTCTCCTCCAGTGGGCTGGGTACCTGTGTCAGGCTGCTTCTGCGTTTCCAATAAAAACGTACATAGTAAGGTGGTCCAAAGGCAGATATGAAATTCGTAGGTAGACTTTCAATTTAAAAAGAAATCGATGTGTGCTTATAATCACACGATTATGAGCACACATGGATTTAAAGAACTAAAGTAGATTTGACGTTCAAAAATACCTTGTAATTGGGTTTACTTGAATAAATTGATTTGACTTTGACTTTGTCTTTGACGATAGAAGTGAAAACTTATATGTATTATAATTTTAAAATATACGTACGAGAGTGTTTGATGTCGACTGGGGCCACAGACAAACTTCGTATGTACAGCGTCATATATTCAGGGTCACCGATTCCAGCGTGACGGTTCAGTTTTAGTCTAAAGAAGTTATCACTTCAAATATATTTGACGTCATTACGTGTAATATCAAATGCACCTTAAATCTTTACATCATGTACTTTATTACTTTTTTCGAATGTTTAAAAACGCTTAAAATCGCTCTCTTCCCATTTTATCCAAAAGAGTCGCTCATAAAAATGTGGAAAAGATATGAAGAATAAGATGTATATCTATATTGGAGAAAAATTACCAGGATCGATTTGAAGTAGACACGTTTTTAGGCCCTTATTGTTACATCTATGTTTGTCTGTCCGCACGTACGTCGATTTTTCTGCCATCTTCGTACCCACTGAGCTGAAATTTGGTCCAGAGATGTAAATTGATAACTTATAACCAGAAATGACAAACCAAAATTAAATATTAGACATTTTTGAATTACAATTTTTTTTCGTTTTATGTTAATTAATAAGTTTCAAAGTCAAATCAATTATTTAAATAAACCTATTCGTTAGGTGTCATTGAACGTCGAATTTACCTTCGGTTAGAATTCTAGGTTCCCAAACTTATTTTGTCTACTGAGTCGAGAGCTCATGCAGTCGTTGTCTAAGATGCCTCCTAGCTAAATGAAATTACAAATCACCCCCCAGGCCTCTACACAACGCCCCTATTTTTTTTCTGGGTCTCTTACCGCGCCCCTTTAGGCCTGCAGCGCCCACAGGGGGGCGTTATCGCCCACTTTGGGAATGGGTGGCCGTTAGAAAGAAAACCTGCATGCAAATTAAAATAGACAAGAAGCTCAGTCAGGTGTCATTTTTTTCTACATCTTCACAATAGGTAGGCATATTAAAGTGCAATATTGAGACACAGCCAATAAATGCAGATGCAAAGAAAATTATTTTCAGACTATTACTATTTTATCTTTGATGAAATCGTTTATTTTAGTTTACGATTTTGCAATCAAGGTACCTACGTATAGTAACAAATTTAAATTTCTTTTTCGTTAATAGTGTTTTCTTGAGGACCTTTGCTATAAAAACGAACACAGTTACTCAAAAATGATCCACTTGACTTTTGTGATTTAAATTCGGAAGCAACTAGTTTATCATAACCTTGAGTTTCTATACTTACTATTAAATTAAATTGAACTTCTAGATCAAATTCAAATTCATTTATTTGCCATTGTTGTTAGTTTTACATAGGTTACATATCTGTGATGAAAGTATCAAACACATAGTCACAGAATGACATGCAAATATTAATTACTAATACCTTTACATAAATACTTAGAGAATCATAATAATTTCTTAAATCGCAATGTCAATATAATGTCAGTGCCATTTTAAGATTGGAACATAATATCAATTCTTTACATTAATGACAGTTATTTATAATAATGTCAATTCTTTAAAATAATGTCATTACAATATTAATGCATGTTATATTCATAATGTTACTAATTTTATGTTGATATAATTAGTACTTTGCTATAATAGCTTCTAAATAGATTCAGTAACGACTATTTATTGTTAGAAATTCCATTACTGAAATTCTGTTCGTCCGAAATTATTTTAGAACCATAAGTTGACTCGTGCCCGAGACGCTCAGCCGGTTTCTTTTTAAGTATAGGAAAAACACAATGTAGTTTATCAGGATATATTTAATACCAATATATAATATGTTTTTAACATATTTAAATATGTTCTGGTTTCGGGCGAAACCAGAACAAATGTCGAAATTTTAATTTCGGCTGAAAAATTATTTTTGGTAGGTTATCACTGCCTGGGTGATGTACCGATTTGCGCGGGATGTCCTGATTTAAAGAGGACTGTTCTATACCCTGTGGTACACGTCCCGATTTGCCCTTGATCTGGATGCAAAATGTCCCAATTTTACGTGAAACGGTCATCATACATATGTCTTATAACCTGCGAAGAAATATACTTACTTAAATACCTACAATTATTTCCAAATAATCAATTAGAAATATGACTATTGCTGAGTCAGGGAGCTAGAGCTAAGATTAGATATGGCCTCTTGTAAACAACTGCTTGTGTTTTCAAAAGTATTTAATTATTTAATATTTGGATCACAGCATTCATAAACATTGATTTGTAAAAAGCTAGATTAGGTATTGTGTTTTTTGATCTTTCGTTCGTTTGTACTTAAAAGGAGACTCTGACGTAAGATATACTGTAGAAGATGTATTGTTTTAGCTACTGAATAAAAATTTTTCATTTTTATTTTTTTTTTTCATTTTTTTTTCTTTTTTTCATTCGTTCCAAAATCTGGCATATTGGACCTAGCAACAATTAAGTCATGATAACTTGGGGTACATGGTAAATCATTATCTGAAAAAAAGTATGTGTATATTTATATGTAGTTATACTTCGTGGTATAAAACAAAACTCGCCACATATAAAAAAATAAAAGTGGCCGCTTGAAATCTGTTTTTCCAAACGCGCCTTAAAAAGTATAAATTCAATAAAATAAAAATTTTTTTTTAAAGTCAAAGTCAAGTCAAATCAATTTATTCAAGTAAACCCAAATGTAAGATATTTTTGAACGTCAAATCTACTTTAGTTCGGTTCGAAAAGAAAACCTGGATACTGAGAAGAACCGACAAGAAACTCAGTCAGGTATCATTTTTTCAACATCATTCTACAATTAGTTATTTAAAAATACAATATCCATAAAGCCAGTAAATGCATGTGCAGAGAGGATCATTTCCAGTCTATTGTTGTCTCTTCAATGAAATCGCTAATTTTGTAGTATGCTTTTCCAATCAGTGTGCGTAGGCAGTAGGCTTTTCCGTTAATTGAGTAATTTCTTGAGGAATTTTATTATAAAAACGAACACAGTTACCCAAAAATGAACCATTTGACTTTTGGAATTTAAATTTAGGAATAACTAGCTGATCACGACCACGAGTTTCCACACCATTAATAACGCCTTTCTTTTGAAATAGATGTAAATTTTTTTTAGTGTACATTATGTTTTCATAGATGTATAACGAGGGTAAGGTGAGTACATCAATGTCTTTAAAATTAATATTTATAATTAATAAAGTAATAAAAAAACTGTAGAAGGAAAATCAAATTAACTTTTGTAGGACATTTTACAAAGCTGACGTCGCGTCGTACAAGTTATATTATGAGCAAGATTGTCGTGTAATAGCCGCTATGATATATTTTTTCTTTTTATCGGCCTTCGGTTTTCCTTGGCACGTTGCAGACGGAATTTTGAGAGGCGAGAGAGGGTCGGGAGGAGAGTAGGTTATAAAAAATTTTATATCTCCGCGTCTGCGTAGCGAAAGAAAAAAATTTTTGAATCGATAGTCGAGGTCTGGTATGATATAAGGCACTCTATACACTCTTCCAAATTTTATTCGCCATACGCCAATAACTTTGCGAGCCACAGTTGGGTACCCACGTCATTGATTGCGGTGACAAAATAATGGATTACTTTATCAATTGATAGTTTTAGCGATAAGAACACGTAATTAGAATGTACAAAAATATTGTTAGTAATTACTTCTGGCACAAATTTAAAGGTCGCTAGCCCTATCGCTTATACATACATACATACATATCTTCACGCTGTATCCCCAACAGCGTAGTCAGAGAGGACGGAGCGCCAGGCGCCGCGCCGCGGTCCTACATACCTTTTTCGCTTCCTCAAATCTCATCATTCTCTTCACACATTTTCGTCTAGGTATGTGAGTGCTTTTGACATTTCCGTCCGCTAACACTCTGTCTATTTGATCTTCATAAGTCAGCCTTAGTCTTCCTTGGCTTCTTTTACCTCTCACTTTCGCCACAGGTTCCTTATAACAAGCCGTCTCTTATATATTTTGTAATGGTATTTTAAATATTATTGCAAGTTACCTACGTAATAGGTATATTCATACAGATAGTGGATATCCGTCCTCTCTGACTACCCCGTTAGGGATACAGCGTGAAGATAATGTATGTATGTATGTATAGTGGATATAAGTTTAACTAGTAAACCAAATACCAAATATTATTTTTGACCTTTGACTTTATTTTCGTTGATTTAAAACTTAACCTACTCGTATTTGTATATTATATTTTTGAATGTCACTAATGATTCGATATATTAATATTCACATATCTCCAACGGGGGAGGGGGTAGGCAGTGAGGGTGGAACGCCTTGGCGTTCAACCCTCATCGGAGCATAGCATTAATTTCGCTTTCAAACTTCATCATTCTCATAGATTATCACCGAGATTTGACATTTCCATCAGCTAACACTTGGGCATTTTGATTTTTATAAATCAGCCTGAATTAGTTTTATGTAAGTTAATAATTATTAACGATAAGGTTCCCAGTTGCTACCCGCACTTTTTGATGAACGAATATATTTGAAGGAATACATATTAATTTTATTTTATTTTTACACTCCAAACAATTACACCGATTGTGTGACCTCAAGCTTGTACTACGGGAACCACACAACGAACTCTGGGGGAGTTCCCAGTAACATTCAGACTCCAAGCCAATTTAGAAAAGTTCGTTTCCTAAATTGACCTGACCGGGGATCGAACTAGGGACTCTCGCTTGGAAAGCAGATGCTATGCCACTCCGCCAACGGGCCAGTCAAATATGTATACCATATGTATAAAATATGTATACAATATATGAATATATAGATACACTAGCGACCCATCCCGGCTTCGCACGGGAACTCGATTAAGAAATGTCGATATTCTCTAATTTTATACTTTGTTTTGTCGCTTTATTGCGAATACATATATTCTCCGTGTTAAAATAGGCATGCCAATTTTCATGACGATGGTTGAACAATCTAGAAAATGAAATACTGCAGTGCCATCTGGTGACAAGTAACTATAAAGCGGGTAGCGCAAAAAAAAAAATTTCCATACTCTATTTACACTAATTTTCATGGCGATTGGCTCAACAGTAGAGATGATACTGCAGCACCATCTAGTGGCAACTCACAACGAAGAGGGTAGCATAAAAGCCTTCTGCATGAAAAAATACATATATACGTGTGCCAACTTTCAACCCAGATTGCAATTAAAACTTGAGCCAGGCGTGCGTGAAGTTTATTACGCAACTAAACACACTTGAAGCAAGTTTGAATTAGACTTCCTAGTTATCACGCGACAAAGATACGATGTTGATGTAAGGATCAGATTGTTTTGTGCTAGAGTTATTTAAGTATGACACTCCATTTTCGTAGCTAAACGCAATTGTATGGTAATACTCAAAAGTAGGTACCAAAACAAATAAAAATTTAACACCTATTAAAAATTATAAGATTCCAACAATATTGTCAAAACTTTGTTGTCATATTTAACAGAACAGGTTTTAAACATTAATTGTCAAAAGCTTGCCTTATCATTGTGTATTATAGTACATTTATTAATAACAAAAAAGTACATACATATGTTAATATTTACAAACTTAAAACTACACATTATCTTAAATAATAAACTTCCTCAAAGTTGCCGCTTAGAAAGCTGTCATTGCTCAAGGTATCCAGCAGACTGGCAGCATTGCCTCTTTGAATAGCCAAACTGATTCGTTGGCGGAAGAAGCTGCCAGCCCGGCGGTCTCCCGAAGCCTCGACCAGTCTCTTACAAATATCAGAAACCAGTCAAGCACGGCACCTCAACCGATCCTAAGGAAAGGCGAATAACAGATAGGATAAGGTTTTCCGTGCTGTAGGCTGACGAAAGAAAAGCATGCAGTGACACACTCGAGATTTTGCGTATGCCCAGGCCTTCATAACAGATAGGAAGCGAGGCTTGATTCCAGACCCTGTCATCAACAAAGGAGCAATTTAATATTTTAGATAATGTATTTTTTAGAATATTGTCTACAGATTTTAAAAGCGTTTGAAATTTAAAAAAATATTATCATATTATTTTGACTTGACAATTTATAATCAAAAATAAATCAAACGTGCAGCAACCTTCTGTGCCATCTGAGATGGTAATTGATTAATGTTCGAGTTGAACGATTATATCTACATTGTATACTATGTATATAATTATCTATATTCTATACTAATATTATAAAGAGGTAAACTTTGTTTGTATGTAATGGATAAACTCAAAAACTACTAACCGATTTCAAAAATTCGTTCACCTGTTGAAAGTTGTACATGATCAGCGAGTAACATGGGCTGTATTTTTTTGGGCTGTATGACTGGCCCGTTGGTGCAGTGGCATATGCATCTGCTTTCCAAGCTAGGGTCCGGGTTCGATCCCCGGTCAGGTTAACTTAGGAAACGAACTTTTCTAAATTGGCTTGGAGTCTGGGTGTTACTACTCCCCTAGGGTTCGTTGTGTGGTACCCCATGTACAAGCTTACTGCTTAGTTTAGGGTCACACAATCTGTGTAATTCTGGAGTATTATTATTATTTTATTTTCAAACAATTTTTACAAGTCGGGACGGGTCCTACTATTATATAGAAACATTAATTTTTTTGTATACTATTACTAAGCGATACTACGCGAAAATAACGTTAACAAAAAGCATATCGAAGTCATTGACCTATCAAAAGTGGATCAGCCGTTTACAAGAGAAACGGTAGTGCTACGAGCTTTTCCGTATTTTTTCCATAGTTTCGTGTTTTTCAAAGCACAGACGCTCGATAATTGTCATTGGAACACTGCATAAACAAAGCGAACGTACTAATAGGAGACGACAGATTGCTACTGTTTACAGCTCTAGTTCTTCTTGTGTTCTGATAGTGCTCGATTGATATATATTTTACTCATCTAATACGTTACAACACAAGATTATCGCTTGTAATACTGCTTAAGGCGACGCATTGATAAACAATAGTTTAATCCAAAATAAGACCTTCTGTTCTATGCAACCGTGCGCGCGCTAGCTTACGGAAAATACGAAGAACAGTTATTTTTGTTTATTTTAAAAACTATAATGAATTTTGAAAAATCCAACTGCTATTTTAAGGAATATATTTAAAGTAAACTATACAGAAAATTTAGAAACTTAAATCAGCGCCGTTGCTCCGAAAAATGTAAATCTCTGTTTTAAAAGAGGTTCCTTTGATATTTTTTTTGTGTTACAAAAGTTAACTAACCCTGTATCGCAACTGTCAAAATGAAGTCAATGAAATGAAAAATCAGGATACCAAATATCACTGTCATACATTTTATAGTCACTTAGAAAAATTGAGATCTCTGGCGTCAAGATTTCCAACGCGTCGCCTTAATCTTAGGCATCAGTATAAAATACCGAATCCTATTACGCTACGAACACTTCAAGAGCTGTTCCCTCCCTGTGCTCCCTTGAGTACTCAATAGATCACCTATATAGTAGGTGACCGCGTGTAACGTTACTTAACCTTAATGGCCGCTTTTATAATTTAGGGTGACGCACCAACTATTTAAACTCAATTTAAGAAACTGACATCTCGCTTGCACGAACTATCTTAGCGTTGAACGATTTTATCGCCACAATTTCACCGTCCACGATACAATAGGGAAGCAACATGTATGCAGTTGTACGAAGACGTTTTAAAATTTCCGTTGACAAAGCGACTTTTTCTGTAACATAATAGGGAAGATTTTGCTTACCTATTATATCGTGGACGGTATAATCGTGAGGATAAAATCGTTCAACGGCAAATTATTATCCATTGCCCATTGTCCTTGAAACATGAAACATTGAAGCGCTACGAACGCTAGTGGTCTGTTAGTGCTTCAATAAAATCAATTTTCATTAAAATCCCGGCTTCTATTTTTGATCGATTTGAAATTAGAATATTCTTGTGTCCTTCCCACGCGCAATGTTGAACTCGACTCATTTTGATTTTGCTTAAATTATTCACTACATGGTTCTTTGCGTCTCTGTATGAACTCTAGCAGGACTAAATGTATTAGGAATGAGTAAGTCAGTATGGATACGTGTCCGTTGCAGTACTTATAAATGTATGTACCTATGTACATTCTAGTAAATTGGAAACAACTTTGGCAGGATTTTGCGGCGAGCAGTTGGGCGTTTATTTTATTTATATGCAAATTGTTTTCTAATTGACTTCGTGATGTAAAATTGGCTTAGTTTTGCGTCTCAAGCATCTAGGCTGTTGTGCAATATGTGTCATTTTTAAAATAAGTGCTTACTTTGAATTGTGAATTTGAGATTTTTTAGTGACTTAGTCTCTTTCTCTTAACCTCAGCGGATCTTACTAGAAAACTCGTCGCCAGAAACTCCAGGCAACATTAAAAGTATTACGTCGACATTTTAATAAAATAATATGTAGCATATTATCTGTTACTGAAGACATCGATTGTTGTGGGCATAGATCCCTTGGTCTTTAAAAAAAACATCGTTTAGTACGAGTTGAATCTTGAACGAATTAAGCACGCGACAGCACTTCCAGGTGTTAGAAACGGAGTTGGCATTAGAATTAAAAGTTCGCGCTATTAAAGATGTCCTGTTCATATCAGTATTGGCAACTAAATTCTCTCCACCTGCGAGTACCTATCGAGTATCCATAAGTTATTTATGATCAAAATAAAAAAAAAAATTTAAATACGAAATTAACGTATTTTACTATAGGTATGGTGAGTGACACATATTATACATTCGAGCAAAAATTGATTACTTCTAATGGATACTAAAAATTAATTCATTTTTCGCCGCGGACTTTCTTCGGTGACGCTGATTCTATTAAATACAGATGACGCTAGTGATGAGCGATTCAAAGATATTATTTTCACAAGCTTTACCCAAGTTTAAAAGAAAATTCAACCAAGCGGGACGTACTTCTATTTCATTTATAAACTCTTCTGTGTTTATATCGTCCATAATTGATGCAAAACTATTACATATGTACTAGCCGTAAAATAAATACAATCAGTCACCGCACTAGTAAACAAGGAATAACCGCACGTGCGTAGTACGACGCCGGTCCTGGGGGGTTATTCACAAACGTCGGATATTTTCCGTGGCGGAAAAGCCGATCGTCGAAAAGGATAAATTCAACCCGACAGCTTGGATTTGTCAATACGACTATGTATAATATGATATACAAATAATATAAATATAATACGATTTCGGATTTGTGAATCGCGTATAGACAAAATCATCGAAAAGTTTCCTGTCGGATACGGAAAGTTCAGTTTCCGACGTTTGTGAATAAACCCGCTGGTCCGGTGCGGCAGCGGTCCGGCACCAGCTGTCTATTTTGAAAGCGCCGTTATGAATCGGGAACCAATAAGATGTCGCCGTCATGAATGATCAGTAGAAATTCATTATTTCAAATTCATGTGTATATACATACCTATATTGTTATCTAAAATTTCACGGATTTTTAGGTTTTGGTCTTAATCTATTGCCGGGAGTTGCTTCAGACTTTCGCAAAGACATACTAATACTCTATCAAATAAAGACTATGAAGATATATAATAAGGTATACCAATAACTGACATTGATAAAACGTTTTTTGCTCTCTTGTAAAGTATTCGATACTTAACCATAGATACGTAGTTTAACACATTCACTGCGTTACGGGAAGTATTTAGTCGTATTTAAGTTCTGAACTGTGCGGCAGATAGTTGTCCTTGTTTTGCGCACGGTGCGAGGGTAGATTTTTTAAGTTTCTGAATACGTATAAAAGAGATAGATATATTCGCGATATTCTTGCTTAAAGTGTGTTCAATTTTGCAAGGAAAAATGTACGGGAAGTGTCTTTTCGTAACGCACACAAATTAAATAATTTTCCTCTGTTGCGATACGGGAACTATCTGGCTGTATTTCCGACCCCGTACCACGCCGATGTGTGCGCGTGCGGGGCTTTAGTTTGCCTTAGTGCTGGGCACACTCCACTTCACGATCACGTCACTTCAGAATGTGCATTTGTATTGGTTCAAGAAGAAATGCTATCGAAATGAATATATAGTAAGCCTGATGCGCAGAGACCGCTTTTTGCTTGTTTGGAAATTTTAGTATTTTAGTGTTAATGTTGACAATAGAGACAAATTGTACAAGATACGAAATGTACTCGATATTTAATTTAAATCGTTTTCTGAAATGTTGAAGCCTAGAAGATTTGTGGTAATCGATGAAACCATGATACGTTGGAAAGGACATCTTAAATTTCGCCAGTAAAAAACAAAGCTCGCAAATACGGTATCAAGCTACATAACTTGTGAACACCCGAGGGTTATATTTACTCAGTTGTAATCTATACCGGAGAAGATGAAGAAAATTCAGGAGCAGGATGGGTATGATGTGATATTACAACTGTCTAAGAATTTAGTGGAAGAAACCTAAAAACTTGTATCTATTTTACGAGTATACCCAATCACTAGCATTACATCTGTTCTATACGGCAAGAGAAGCATTTTCCCGTAAAATCAGTAGTCTTGAAAAATGTCTATAACTTCTGGAACAATACATAGAACCCCGGGCGACTGTAGCTATTATTACACAATGATGTTAACTGTCGAATAGTTTACAAATTGTGTAAAAGCGATGAGTTTCTACATTCACGCTTCACGCTGTATCCCTAAAGGGGTAGTTAGAGATAGAGAGGACAGAGCGCAAAACGTCGCGGTCCTTACATAGTTTTTTCGCTTCCTCAAATCTCATCATTCTCCTCACACATTTTTGCCTAGGTATAATATATGGGTACAATATCTGTAAAAACTAAAACACTAATGTAGACATAAGGGAATTCAAAATAACAGCATTTAGAATGTCTGTTAATTTGCTTACAGTCTAAGAAGGTCAAACAATCTCTCGTGATCTACACAAGGTCCTAGTTTATTATTATTCTTGAATATTTAAGTTGCCAATGGCCCGTAGGGATGTTATTTTGTAAATCAATTTAAAAATATTGAAAAAGTACTAAGAAAAATATATAAGAATTCCACCAAGGAGTTTCACATTACGAGAATAAATAGGCTGAATGATCGAACCTCCTTGGAAGCGCTTTTGCTCAATACGTTTGTCTCACTTAAATACTAAAGAGAAAATGAGACGAAAGATGTAGTTCTAATTTTCACCACGCATTTGTGGCGCCATTTGCAAATGCACACCATTTTCATATTAGAAACGTCAAAGATTGTTGCAACTTTCCGACTGATATTCATAAACATAATAATAATATAAGTTCAGGCGAGTTACCTGAATTAATATGGAATCTACTCCATCTGATATCTTGAAATGTTTTGATTGTTATTAATAGCACAGAAACAACTTACCAAATTGAAGTTTGGTTATAGTTGGAAGCTAGAGAGTGAAATACGTTACGTATAAAATGAATTTTGAGAATCACGCGAAAAGTTAAGATAGTTCGTTATTAAACACTACATCACATACACTTTTAGAATACACGTAAAAGTATAATAAAGTCTTTTGTTATTTCGATATTTTAAAATGAGATACAAATTGACACACACCAAAAAGACAGAACGGTTGTCTAGCAACACTTTTTGAATTGAGAATAAGAAGTCTCTTCACTAATGCTTTAACCTTTATGGTGCTGCTATCCAACCTTATCATTGATGGCTTATTTAATGAATTACGTGTTAAGTTTATACTTAATCCGTCCTCAATGTGTTCTATATATTCGATGTTAAAAACATTGATTTGCTAAAAAGCACTCTAAACACCAATGACATCGATTTAACAAAATACATAAAATTACATGTATTGTTGAAACGGCAGTCAGATACAATAAAAATATACAAGCAAAAAAACAAAAATATTCTAACTATTCTATTCTAAATATTCTAAAAATTTTCTAAATATTCTAATGCAGCTAACGTGTCGCGCCAGGTGAAAAATATTTAATCACTAAGGTACGGTTTTAAAACTTTTTTTTACTTTAAGTACTTTAAACCCTTTTGTAGACACATATAATAATACTCCAGACAATTACACAGATTGTGTGACCCCACAGAGGTTTGTCTGTGTGTGACCCCAAACTAAGCAGTAAGCTTGTACTATGGGTACCACACAACGAACTCTGGGGGAGCTCCCAGTAACACTCAGAGTCTAAGCCAATTTAGAAAAGTTCGTTTCCTTAATTGACCTGACCGGGGATCGAACCCGGGACCCTAAGCTTGAAAAGCAGATTCATATGCCACTGCGCCAACGGGCCAGTCTTTATACTTATTTATCATACATACTTATTTGCTGTAATAGTTAAGGCAATGCTTAATTTCTGTACAGAACTGTATAGAACTACGCTGTTAAAAATTTCTGTAGTAATTTTACAAAAAAAAAACGGAAGTTTTTACGCACAATAATAAAGTAATAATAAAATTCAGTTTTGTAAATTTACTACACGATTTATTCCAACTTAATTTAAGAAAATTACAAAACATTTGTTGAAATATACTAAACATCTATCGGACATTTTCTGAGATATATTACAATACAAATATTGTAATTTTGCAAACAAATTCTGTTGAAAATAGTTGATAATTTCAGTATGATGTATTGTATTGTAAATTTACTATACAGTTTATTCCAATTAAGTTTAAAAAAATTACAACATATTGTAGCTATTTACTAAATATTTATCGATAGTTTGTTTATTAATATTACAATATCAAAATAGTAATTTTTCAAACCTATTCTATTAAAAATAGAGCCGGTGTACCTGCTGAACGCAGGAGTGACGGGCCCGAAAACCGAACTGTTCGGGTAACTGAAGGCCTTTGGAGTCGATATGGCTCCGCAGGCAGACGAGAAGAACACGCTCATAAAGCTTACCTAACCCGTTTAGTAAACTAATGGAACGATAGCTGGTGAGGATCGCGCGGGGCTTACCGGGCTTAGGGATGCCGATGACGACGTCATGCTTCCAGCTATCGGGGAAGATACAGTTTAGCATGGCGGCATTAAGGCGATAAAACCATTAGGCCAAACTATCGGTGGGGTGCCAGTCACCTGATGGGTCTTTATGACTTGGCTACTTTCCAGTATGCCAAGTGGCAGCGGGCGGTCTCCGAAATGAGATCGTCCCATTTGCCATTTCGAAAAGCGAAAAAAGCAGAGTTCACCTCCCACCGAAGGGCACGCATGTGACTGCTGTTCTCTTCGGACGGGAAGGTGGCGAAGGCGCGCGTGGCCGCACGTTTACATCTCAACAGATCCCTCAAGGGCCCCGGGAGATCCCAGCGAGTTTTCGCCGGGACCTGCTTTGAAGCTTCCTGGATAGACTCCGTCAGGTGTACTGTGAGAGTATCAATGGCTAGGCGGGTGTCCTCGGCCGACTAGATTTTTGCCGGGATGGGGCGGAGCCGCGGTTGATCGACGCGGTTCAGCGTGATGCTTAATTCACGCCAATCGACCACGGTCCGCTCCGCCGGCGGCACATCAGAGTCTGGGCCTAACTAAAACTACCGGTCTATGGTCGGAGTCGAGTTCGTCAAGCACCTCTATGGAGTGCAGCGCGAATGCTACGTTCCGCAGAAGCGCCATGTCGAGCACTGCCGGGCTATGGTTAATCTGCGGGGGAAATCTAGTCGGTGTCATGGGGGCGATAACGTCGAAGTTGAGGACGTTGACGAGATCATCTAAGGCCCTACCATTGCGGGTGGTAACATTACAGTTCCATATGATGTGCTTACAATTTAAGTCAGTCACCTGCTACGATCACAGAGACGCCGAGACCGAACAGGGCTTCTAAATCGCTGGGGACTAAGCGCTTACTCGGATGTTGGTAAGCGGAGACGATGATGACCGACGGATGGCCGGTCATGGCTATCCTACAAACGGAGACCTCCATATGGGTGAGAGAGCGCGTCCAGAGGGGTCGCAAGCCCTTCTTATAGTAAATGACAGTTCCACCCCCCGATGAGGCGGGCCTGTCATTCCTAACTATATCATAGCCGAGCAGGCGCGGATTGCGTGTGCCCGCTTTAAGAAACGTCTCCTGGAGGAGGAGAACGTCTATACTACGATCCTGAACGAAGGCGATAAGTTCGCCTACCTGACTACGTACGCCTTGGGCGCTGAAAAACGCGATGGCTAACGCTCGTGGTTTGATTCTCGCCTGCGAGGGAATCATTTACAGTTAAATGCGCTAATCGTGCTCAAAAGACTCTCGTGGTCGGCAATGATCTGGAGACGGGCTCCCCAAACATTACCGGCCTCGCGCAAGGATTGGGCTAGTTGCTTAACCCCATTAACGTTGAATATGGAGGCGAAGTCTCGCACCAACGCCAAGTCCTCCTTTATTCCGGTCGTGACGATAGTCCGGGGACGATTTGTAAGAGGGTCGCCCTTGCGACATCGCGGGCCTGAGGGGCACCAGTTTGCCCGAGGCGATATTGGCCCAAGTGGGCGCGGGAGTAGGAAGCGCGGGGGCGTACGGCACTAAGGTACCGCGTTACGCTTCGTCGCTACGGGGCGCGCAGAAAGCGCGGGGGGAGCGACGGAGGCAGGGGAGGGCGCCACTGCCGGCGCCGAAGGAGCTTGGGACTGGGACGCCATAGTCCTGCGGGCCGCAACCTTCCGCTCCCCGCGCTTCCCCGTCCGATTGCGAGTGCTCCGCGGGGCCTTCGGGCATACGCAATAGTTCGCGGGATGCCCGACCTGTCCGCAGAGCACGGCATGTTGGCGGTTCTTCGCAGGGGGTGGGGCGGGTGCAGTCCGCGGTGCCGTAGTCACCCACGCATTTGACACAGCGCGGGCGAACCTGACAGTTGCGGGCCAAGTGCCCCGTATAATTGACAGCGATGGCACTGCCCTATTTTGCCCTTCCTGTGAGGGGTTTCGAAGGAGATGCCAGATAACTGGCAGACTGTGTCGAGGGAGAAGATTTCTCTCCCCTCAGTGGAGGGGTCCATGACAAGAAGCACGAGCTTAAATGGGACGCGCGGAGAGTTGCCTTTGTAAGGCGGTGGGAAGTCGTGGGCGGGAATGCCCTGATTGCGGAGGTCTATGAGGAGGACGTCCTCCTCGGAGATTTGGGTTGGGACGCCACGAATGACGAACCTATGCTGACGGTCCTCTTCGAGGGCATAGGTATAATACCCTATTTTCCTATCGAGGAGCAGTGCAGTGAGTTGCCTGAAGTCGGCAAACTGTCTGGACTTGGCATGGTGGAAGTTAATCTTCCTGCTCGCCATAATACCAATAAGAGTTACCCATTGGTGAATAAATTAATTTTTTTTTTGTTTGTTTATCGGAAGGGAAGAAACTCCGCACGAGCACCCAACCGCCTCCGACGCCTCACGAGAGAACGTCAGGCGCGACCGGGTAGTGCCGGGCTCGAACCGGCTAAAACTACCCTCCACCGCCACTTGACCCTACAGGCCGTCGTAGCCGAACTTAAGCCGAACGCGAAGCGCGGAGGGCGCTCCCCCAAGAGAGGTCGAAAAAGCCTGAGGGCCCCTCCGTCCGAGGGGTACCCGGGACTGAGGACGGAACCTCGGCTCAGGTTGTCGACGGGAAGTATGCATCTGCGTGCCGTCGAGAAACCTATACGGGTGAGGGCCGGTCCCAGAGTGGTTTTGACCGGCCGGCGTACAATCGGCTGAAGGCCCGAAATGGTGTGTGCCTATCTTGTAACTCAGCGCGAGCGGAAGGCCCGCGCTCAAGTGAGGCCCTATCTGTGCGTGAGTGATGTAGTCGTCGAAAAGAACCTACAAAAGAGGCCCTAGTGTTAACGCGCAAGACGTCGACGCCCCCTCCGAAGGGGGCGGTGTGATGTCGCATCGTTGTTTGTACTGTTTAACAGGGCGTCGTTCGCCACTGTTATGAGGTCGTCCGGGTCCGTGAAAAAGTCCCTAGGACGTCTACGGTGGGGTAGGGAACTTCCTGAGGGGGAGTAATTCGCGGCGTTAGCAATGAGCGCGTTCGCGTGGCGAGAAGCAACCTCAAAGTGACGCTTTGACGCCTCCTTGAGGCACTTTTGTACGGTAGGCAAATCTAAATCGCGATGGAGGTCTACGTTGCGCACAAACCAAGGGGCTCCGGTGGCGGTGCGCATGAATCTATTCTGGAGGACCTGGAGCCGCCGGAGATGTGTCCTTGCGGCGTGTGCGAACACTACGCCTGCGTAGGTGAAAATGAGTGAGTCACCTTATTACGAAGGGACATCTTACTACGTGAACAAAGAAGTGGGTAGAGTCTGTCGAGGACGAAAGCCGCCCGGTCACGTACCCGCTTGATATGCGGGCCGAAAGACATGGAGCGGTCCATGGTGACACCCAGGTATTTGGTCTCGCGGACCCAAGGGATGGGACTGCCGAACATAGATATGGACGGGAGCGAATTGTAATGGTACCACCCGAATAGGACGGCGGCACTCTTTTCGGGATTTACCTCAATCCTCCAGCGGCGAAACCACTCCCCGAGGGCGGCGGCCGCGGCTTGGAGGCGATGAAGGATGAAGGGGAGACTAGTATTGCTGTAGTATAGAGCGGTGTCATCCGCAAAGAGAGCTAATTCTACTTGGTGGGTGCGGGGGACGTCGTTTATAAACAACGTGTAGAGGGTGGGGGCGAGCACGGAGCCCTGGGGAACCCCTGCGCGGATAGGTCGAGGAGAGGAGAACGCTCCGTTGATTCTGAAGCGAAAGCTTCTGTGCGACAAGTAGTCTCGCAGGATGAGCACGAGACTGTCTGGCACCTCTAGTTGGTACAGCTTGTGAAGCAAGCCGTTGTGCCAGACTTTGTCGAAAGCCTTCGCTACATCAAAGAACAGAGCGCCGGTATATGTGGGTTTCCCTACGGCCGGCTGAAGGCCGGCAAGGATGTGTTCGGTGAGCCGGTGTACCTGCTGAACGCAGGAGTGACGGGCCCGAAAACCGAACTGTTCAGGGATCTGAAGGCCTTTGGACTCTATATGGCTCCGCAGGCGGGCAAGAAGGATACGCTCATAGAGCCTACCTAAACCGTTGAGTAAGCTAATGGGACGATAGCTGGTGGGTAACGTGCGGGGCTTACCGAGCTTTGGGATGCCGATGACGGTGGCATGCTTCCAGCTATCGGAGAAGATACAGTTTAGCATGGCGGCATTGAAGATGCACACCAAGAGATTAACTAAAATAGCCGGTAGATTTTTGATGACCCTGTTGGAGATGCCGTCAGGGCCGGGGGCTTTTTTGGGGCGAAGCCCCTTAATGGCAGCGTATCCTCAGCGCAGCGATGAACGCTGGGGGAACACTGGGCCTCCACGCTGTCCGCGAGACATTCAGCCTTTTCGTCATCCTCAAACGCGATAAGACCATTAGGCCTAACTAACGGTGGGGTGCCTGTCACCTGATCGGTCTTTAGTGACTTGGCTACTTTCCAGTAAGCCAAGTGGGAAGGGGTAATCTTCGAAATGCGATCATCCCATGCGCTATTCCGAAAAGCGGAAAAGGCAGTTTTCACCTCCCGCCGAAGGGCACGCATGTGACTGCGATTCTCTTCGGACGGGAAGATGGCATAGGCGCGCGTGGCCGCACGTTTACGTCTCAACAGATCCCTCAGGGGCCCCGGGAGATCCCAGCGAGTTTTCACCGGGACCTGCTTTGAAGCTTCCCGGATGGACTCCGTCAGGTGCGCTGTGAGCGTATCAATGGCTAGGCGGGTGTCCTCGGCCGACTGGATTATTGCCGGGATGGGACGGAGCCGCGGGTGATCGACGCGATTCAGCGTTATGCCTAGTTCACGCCAATCGACCACGGAGCTCTATGGAGCGCAGCGCGAGTGCCACGTTTCTAAGAAGCGCCATGTCTAGCACTGCCGGGCTATGGTTATGCTGTGGGGGAAACCTAGTAGGTGTTATGGGGGCGATAACGTCGAAGTTTAAGACGTCGACGAGGTTATCTAAGGCCCTACCATTGGGGGTGGTAACACTACAGTTCCATCTGATGTGCTTACAGTTTAAATCACCTGCTACGATCACGGAAACGCCGAGACCGAACAGGGCTTCTAAGTCGCTAGGGACTAGTCGCTTACTTGGGTGTTGGTAAGCGGAGACGATAGTGACCGACGGATGGCCGGTCATGGCTATCCTACATACGGATACCTCCATATGAGTCCAGAGGGGTCGCGTGCAAACCTCTCTTATAGTAAATGGCAGTTCCGCCCCACGATGAGGCGGGCCTGTCATTTCTAACTATATCATAGCCGGGCTGACGCGGATTGCGCGTACCCGCTTTGAGAAGCGTTTCCTGGAGGAGGAGAACGTCTATACTATATTCCTGAACGAAGGCGATAAGTTCGCCTAACTGTTTACGGACGCCTTGAGCGTTGAAGAACGCGATAGTTAGCGCTCGCGGTTTGATTCTCGCCTGCGAGGGAATCATTTTATTTTAAATGCGCTAATTGCGCTTAGAAGACGCTCGTGATCGGTGATGATCTGGAGACGTGCTCCCCAGTCATCACCGGCCTCGCGCAGGGACCTGGCTAGTTGCCTAACCTCATGGATGTTGATACAGGAGGCGAAGTCTCGCACCAACGCCAAGTTCTCCTTAAGTCCGGTCGCGTCGCTAGTCGACGCGGCCGTGCGGGAGGGACGGTATGAGAGGGGGGGTCGCACTGGCGGCACCGCGGGCCTGAGGGGCACCGTTTTGCCGGAGGCGATGTTTGACCGAGTGGGCGCAGGAGTGGGAAGCGCAGAAGGCGCGGGGGCGGGCGGCGCTGAGGGCACCGCGTTGCGCTTCGCCGCTACGGGGCGCGCAGAAGGCGCGGGGGGAGCGGCGGAGGTAGGGGAGGGCGCCACTAACGACGCCGAAGGGGCTTGGGACGCCACAGCTCTGCGGGCCGCAACCTTCCGCCCCCCGCGCTTCCCCGTCCGTCCGCGGGGCCTTCGAGCATCCGCGATAGTTCCGCATGCCCGATCTGCCCGCAGAGCACGCTGGCGGTTCGCCGCAGGGAGTGGGGCGGGTGCAGTCTGCAGTGCCATGGTCGCCCACGCATTTTACGCAGCGCGGGCGAACCTGACAATTGCGGGCCGAGTGCCCGTATAGTTGGCAGCGATGACACTGCCCTATTTTGCCCCTCCTGTGAGGGGCTTCGAATGTTATGGCAGATAGCTGGCAGACGGTCTTGAGGGAGAAGATTTTCCTTCCCTCAGCGGAACGGTCCGCGACGACGAGCACGAGCTTGAAAGGCACGCGCGGAGAATTGCCTTTATAAAGGCGGTGTACTTCATGGGCAGCAATGCCCTGGGAGCGGAGGTCGTTGAGGACGTCCTCCTCCGAGATTGCGGTCGGGACGCCATGAATGACGACCCGAAGCTGACGGTCTTCCTCGAATGCATAGGTATAATAACCTATCTTCCTCTCGAGAGCAAAGCGGTGAGTTGCCTGTAATCGGCAACTGTTTGCACCTGAACTTAAATTCCCATGGATTGGTGCCCATGGATTTGGCGTGCAGGAAGTTGATCTTCCTGCGCGCCATGGTTTGGCTTAAAGACACCCATTGGCCTTAGTCGCGGAAGAAGATGGGTGGGGGAGCCCTGGTCTTGGGTGCGGCGGCCGAAGCAGGCTGCACGCCCGAAGTCGATGCCTGAGGGGCGGGGGCGGCGGAGGGTGACGGCCGCGGGGACGTGGCTTTTGGGGCGGCGGCCGGTGAAAGGCTGCGCGCCAGATGAAACGGCGGCTTGAGAAGGCCGCGGGGTCGGTGGACGCTGGGTGGGCGTGGTCGGTTTGCGCACGCGCTCACCCTTGGCTCTAGAAGCCTTGGGCAGAGTGGGCTTGGCGCAATGTCCGATTCGCAGCGCTGAGAAGCAGCGCGCTTCCTAGTATTGGCTAGTATGCCATTCGCCGGTCTCCTCGGCGTCCGTCCCATACCCCGGGTCGGGAACGACGGTCTCGGCGTCAGAGGAGATGGCGCAGTGTCCATTAGCTCATCCTCCGACTCCGCCGAGGAGGACGGGAGGGACGACGGGAGGGACGACGGGAGGGACGACGGTGAGGTCGCGGATTCGTCCTCGGAGGGGACAGTGTCGCCCCGCACACCTGAAATTGGGGCCATTAAGCCATGGAGGGCCTGCGGGAAATGCCTACTCAAGAAAGCGCGGCAGTAATCGGATACTGGTGGTAGTGGAGTTGCCACTGGCAGAGGGTTCCGCCATGGCAGTGGGTGCTGCCACCGTAGTGGCATAGGGTTCCGCCATGGGCGATTTGAGACAATATCCTTCACCGCCGGGATAGACAGGAGGGTGTGCTAGGTATTCCCTAAATGTGCGCCGAGTCAGTCTTATTGTACTGGAGGTGAATACCTTAATAAATTAAAAACATGTACTTCTGATATATTAGTCTGATAAAACAAAAACATTCCGCGTTGTAAAAGTTGGTCAGTGCCATCTATCGAATTGTTGTAGTACTAAGCGTAAAAAGTACTTTAGTAAAAATGATGTCTTTATTTGATTTTACTGTATAATTGCAAATTTGTTACGACAATTTTGTCAATTAACCTAACGGGGTTAACGGAGCGAGCTGAATTAGCTGAATCCTGAATGTAATCATTTTAAGATGATTTCTGCAAAATTTCAACCAAATATGACGTTGCCATAAAAAGTTTCATACAAAAATTATTTCTTAACTGATATCTACTTTCTATTTACTGCCTATCTGCCAAAGCTTCATTAATTTATATCATATCTGCAAATTTAGCTTCATTAAAACGATTTCTCTATATTATCTTTAGAACCATATTCCACCCCCTTTTAAGGGTAGGTTGAAAAAAACGAATATGCATACTTTAATTATTAATTATAAGCAATAATTCTGCAAAATCTGCAACGCGGTTTCTTTAATTTGATGTACTAAGTATAGGTATCAAGTATCATGAAGAGCAAATCCAATTCTATTTTAGGAAGTGAGAGAAGATGAATCCTAATGTTTCTTTTAATTCTTCAAGAACATCTGTAATACCTAGATTGCACGCGCATAACCTTTGCATTGCCGATCGTTAAAAATAAAAGACATAAAAAATAATACTAACTTTTGATTACATTCACATTTTTATTTTTAAGTACCTACACAAGTAATCACTTAAAACCTAATTCAATTAAATTTTTTCAGTGATGGCTTCTAATACACTTAAAAGGTAATCTATCTTCTACACTACTATAAATCTCTAGCGTCTGTCTGTAATTAATTATAATGTCATTGTCAAATTTTTTAATAGATAGTCATTTTATGACTGACTGACTTCGATTACTTATTTTCAATTACTTATTTTCAAAAACAATCTTTGAATATACTATGTTTAATCTAACCTAATCCGGGAAAGCCACGAAAAAATTATCCACACAGACGAAGTCGCGGGTACAGCTAGCTCATACAGAATTCTCGAACGAAAATTATATTTTCATTATACCTTTTAAAATAGACTTATAAGAGTTATAAGCTTAAATATTTTTAAATCTACACATGTGAAATGATTACTACAACACAGTATATTTAATACGAATAGTATGCGATTACCGATTTATTAAGTATGTGAGCTATTTTTAGAAGTTGTTTGTATAGTTGACCAGCGAGTATTTTTTAAAATGGTCATTATTATGGGTTTATACTTGATATCCAGCATAACGTAAACTGTTTATGTATGTATAATACCCATTTTAATAGTTCAAGAGACCAGTTTATAATGGTTTATTCCAGCAGTTGATTGACATTAAATGACCTTCGATTTCAAATATAATTTTTACTTTTTTCTAGTAATTTTTGTAATGCGAATTAGGTTCTCATAAGATGAATAGCGACCCGCCCCGCTTCGCACGAGTGCAGAGCCATTTTAGTCCAGTAGAATTAGCTCAAAATAAGGCATGATTTTGCATTAATTGTGGTACTAATGATTTTTGGAATATCGATATAGTTATGTCTGTGTATGATTACCTTAATTCTTGGATTTTTGAATAATTCCAAAACAAAAATTGTGGTACTAATTGCGAGAATACCACGTGTTTGGAGTACGAATACCTACGTACTCAAGCAATTTGGAGCGGTTGCGACATACGGAACATACCTAAATTTAAAAAAGTGACTTTTCGTCTTTATCTTCTAGGCAAAATTTGTGGTACTAGTTGCGAACTCATCGGACACTTGTTTTAGCTTAATATACTTAGTTTTAAATTTGCAACCGGTTGCGACCTACGGAACCCTAAAAAAATACTTTTTTCAAAATTCTACTTCCGGCAAAATTAGTGTAGTCAATATTATTGCTAATATCACATTTATAGGTCGTATTCCAACTGCTTTGTGATCGTAACCTCTGAAAACACTACGGAACCTAGTCTATTTTGTAAATAAAAAGTACGTATAATTACGAATCTTGCGAGGGAAATGCGGGCGGCGCGGGGCGGGCGATACAGATACGGGACTAGCGTTGAAATTAGTATGATAATTGATAACTGTTTTTAATATTTGAAATCCCATCTTAAGTAAATTTTTATTGGAAATTTATATTCCAATAAAAATTCAGTTAAGACGGGATGTCGGTGAGTGATGAGTATTGCTTAAACAAAAAACTTTTTGTCTTCTTTTTTTTTCGAAAAATAATTTAGTTTTTTTTTCTTTTAACAAAAATTCAGCGTATCTGTATTTTACTGGACAGTGATTTAAAAAAAAGCGATTTATTGTCCTAACTCTATAGTTAGGACAGTAAATCTAGACTAGACTATTCTAACGTTTTTACAGGTTAAAGAAACATCATTTAAAATAACAAATAACTCTTTTTATACGCGTATTTGAGGAAGCTAAAGAAGTATGTATCGATCGCGAAGCGTGGCGCTCCGTCCGCTCTGACTACTCCGTTAGGGATACAGCGTGAAGATAATATGTATGTATGTATACGTGTATTTTCATTTTAGTTTTCATACATTTTTCAATATGCAAAATTTAGTAATAATTAATTTACGTCCAACAAGTCCGCTTGAAATAAAATTAATTGAAACAGAGTCTACTTGCATCAAATTTTTTTGAATAATCTGTACACGTAATAAAATCGTAGATTGTCTTCATTTGTGATAATCACATCACGCATATACCACTTATTGAATTAAAAATCTAATTTCTGAAAAAAAATGAACCTTCTGAGTAACATTTCATCGAAATCGACCCACTCAATTAAAAGATTAAAAGAAATCGAAACCTCACAAACCACCGTGCAACACGTCACCGGGAGGAAGTGCTTTTTTCGTATTTGTATGTACAATGAAAATGTAGTACGTACAATGAAAATATATTTGGAAATAAAACTGAGACGGCGTTATGTTTTGTCTGAATCGAAATAAATAAAAAATTATCTACATCCATACTAATATTATAAATATGAAAGTCTGCGTTTTCACTGTTAAACCACCGGACCGATAGATAGTTTGACATCAGAGGACGGACATAGGCTATCTTTTTTTTTTAAATCTATCCCTAAGGAGGATGAAACTTTGTATGGGAAATGCTAAACCGCTGAACCGATTATGATGATATTTGGTACAGAGATAGTAATTGCCCGAAAGCAAATGTAGGCTATTTTTTCAAAAAATTTTGTGATTGAAAAAATGATATGGTTTTTGTATATGTGACGTCATCATATACAATATGGTATGCCAATATGGCGGATGATCCACAATAGGAAATAACTTTTTTTAAGACCTCCATCAATATGGGTATCAAATGATAAGAAATACACAGAAGAAGGTTTTTGTATATGTGACGTCATCATAAATCCAATATGACTAACTTTTTTGTTCAACACCAACAATATAGGTATCAAATGAAATGGAAGACGTAAAGGAAGATTACTGAACATGTGACGTCATCATAAATTCAATATAGCGGATGGTACGCGAAAGGAAGTGACTTTTTGTTTAAGATCTTCTATAGTATCGGTATCCAATGTAATGGACAACACAGGAGAAGGTTTCTGTATATTATGTGATCTGCGCACGTGCGGCATTGCAACACATGCGCTGGGTACTCGGCCGAAATTAATTTTTTGTATAAAGTGATAATGGGTGAAATTTCTAGGTTCTTCGGGGAACTAATTATGACAAAGCGTCCATTTTCAAATCGACGTCTTTGTCATAATTAAAAAAAATTAATAATGCATGTCAATTTTTTAAAATGATATGACATGGGTATCATTTTCGAGGTTTCTCGGAGTACTGATTACAAAAGTCTATTTTCAAATCTGAAATGACAGACATTACTATATTCAATAAATTTATATAGGCGTCATTTTTAAGGTTTTTTGGGGTGTAGATTACGAAAATGACGTTGATCTTAAAATCCAAGATGGAGGACATTATTATTTTAGTAAAATGATATGGGTGTCATTTTTGAAGTTGCTCCCGGTGCAGATTACGAAAATAATATTTTTTCTTAAACATAAAATGTACATTAAAATGTACATAGTATGCTATACGATCCATACTATCTCATAATAATAAGTATTATTCTTGTAAAAGTATGTCTGTCTGTCTGTTACGTTTTCACGGCTAAACCGCCAGTTCGATTTTGATGGCATGGATCTCCGTGCCATCAAAACATCAAACTATCTAGTTTGAAACCGAAAGTCGAACATAGGCTGCTTCGTTTATCAAAAATCTTTTCATAACGGGATGGAAACGGGCATAAAACTTTGTGTGGGAAATGCTAAACCGGTGGATCGATTACGATGTTTAAGACAGTGATAGACTTTTTTAAAGGAAAACAAAAAGGCTACTTTTTATGAAAAATCTACCCATAAAGGGGTGAAAAAGAAACACTAACTCGGAAAAGTCACGGAAAATTTTTCCACGCGGAAGAAGTCGCGGGTACAGCTAGAACATCAATAATACAAAAACAAAGAAGAAGTAGAACCCAAAGTCATTAACCTTAATCGATATTTTTATTAGATCTTTACCTATAAAATCGATTTTTAATACCTATGATTTCAGCGTGAATATCGATGTCTTTCATTGTCTTAGAATTCCAAATTTAAATTAAATTTTGAATGAGTAAAATTTTATGAGTTCGCGTCACGACATGATATTTATTCTTTCTTTTTATATTTGACCTCTGCTATCCATAATGCAATGAGTATTAGCTATGTAATACTCATTGCATTATGGTTATGAGTTATTTCACTAGCGTGGTAAAACAAATAATATTTTCCTCGTGGATATTAAAATTAAAAAATCTATCAAATTTTATAACAATTTTAAATTTATATATTAAGTTTTCAAAAATATGGTTACTAAAGCAAAGTTATTGTTTATTGCCTTATATTATACAAATTTTAGACTGAAAAATTTGCAAAAAAGCCTTAGATGTTCAATTCAAACCTAGTTATGCAAACTGACATTCATTTAAATTTAGTGTTTATTAGCAAATACTAACGAAATTTCAGGTAGAAAAATATACGTAGGAATATTTGAAAATAAATGTAATTTGAAATGAAAATGTATAATAGTCTGACTGGACATAATTTTTTACATATTTCATAATTTTGGGTTTTCACTTCTGTCGGCAGTCCTTAATGACTGTCTACTTTTTGTAACGAAAACTAATCGGTGTAATTTTTTTTCTACTGTCAAAAGTTGTTAAGATAAAATTATTACCTATTTCTCATAATTATAAAAATAAAACGCTCCACCATTCCGACTTTTGGGTCTACGTCCATCTATTTTCAATTTGCAATAATAGCTTGCTAATGCGTTAATATTTAACAATGTATGAATGAACCGCACGGCGAGTCGTAGTCGCTCGAGCTGTACCCTGTCTCCCGCGCCGCTCGCATTCCCCTCGCATTATGCGTAATAAGCGTATATTTAATTTACAAAATATGTTCCGTAGTGGTTTCAGAGGTTGCGATCACAATGCAGTTGGAATACGACCTATAAATGTGATATGAGCAATAATATTAACTACACAAATTTTGCTACAAGTAGAATTTTGAAAAAAGTATTTTCTTAGGGTTCCGTAGGTCGCAACCGGTAGCAAACTTAAAACTAAGTATATTAAGCTAAAACCATGCTAAAACAAGTGTCCGATAAGTTCGCAACTAGTACTACAAATTTTGTCTAGGAGATAAAATATAACATAACATATCTTCACGCTGTATCCCCAACGGGGTAGTCAGAGAGGACGGAGCGCCAGGAGTTGCGGTCCTTACACACCTCTTTCGCTTCCTCAAATCTCATCATTCTCCTCACACATTTTCGCCTAGGTATGGGAGTGCTTTTGACATTTCCGTCTGCTAACACTGTGGCTATTTGATCTTCATAAGTCAGCCTTGGTCTTCCTTGGCTTCTTTTACCACTCACTTTCGCTCTGTATATTTTCTTCGTCAGTATTTGATCACTCATTCTTTCCATGTGCCCGAACCATCTAAGCATTCCTTTCTTCATTTTTACAATAACACTGTTGTGCAACCCTGTCATACTGCGTATCTCATCATTGTTTATCCTGTCCGCAAGCGTGACACCGCACATATTTCTGAGAGACCGCATCTCCACAACATTTATCATACTTTCACTCGATTTCGGGCATATCCAGGCCTCACTACCGTACAACAAAGTTGACACCAACACCGCATTGTGGATGGCCATTTTAGCAGTGTTAGATATATTCACACTAACCACTAATGCGGACAGAGCACCGTTCACTTTATTGCCAGCTGCTACCCGTCTCTCCACATCCAACTCACATCTTCCATCCCTCGAAAACGCACTCCCCAGATACACAATTTCATTCACTTGTTCTAGACATTTTCCATTTACACAAATCACACATTTCGTTTGTACCGCTTCTCTTTCAAACACCAGAACCTTAGTTTTGTTCACATTCATTTTCAATCCTTTTACTTCACAATCTTCTTTCATGCACGTGACTAGTGTCTGCAACTCTGCTTCTGATGGTGCTATTAGCCAAGCATTGTCAGCGTACAATAGGCAGTTTACCTCTGTGTCACCACATCCCATACCACTCATATTACCTTTCAATCTCTGGAGGCAACTGTCCAAATACAGCACGAACAGCCAGGCAGACATCACGCAGCCCTGTCTGACACCAGAACAGACTTCAAACCAGGGTGACATGTCACCGTCTATCCTTACACAGGCTCTGTGGCCATGATATAATGACCTCACAGCCCGTAGTAAGGAGCCCTCCACGCCATATTCAGGCAGAACACTCCACAATTTCTTCCGCACTATTCTATCGAATGCTTTTTCTAGATCCACGAAAGCGCAGAAAACTTTCTAGCCTGTAGCCAGAAACCTTCCCACGATAACGCGGAGCGAGAAAATCTGATCCATACAACCCCTACCGTTCTTGAAACCACCTTGCGCTTCCCACAAATATCTTTCTGAAACACCTTTCATGCGTTCAGTCAATACCTTAGTATAGACTTTACTCGCTAAGCTGACCAAGCTGATGGCCCTATAGCACGCACAGTCTAGATAGGAACCTTTCCCTTTATATAGAGGTACTATGACTGCCGTGCGCCAGTCCTCTGGAACCTCCCCCTTCTGCCAACAAAGGTTGCAGAGTGCACAGAAGGCATCCCAGACCCTAGGACCACCATACTTGATCATCTCAGCAGTCAACTCATCAATTCCCGCAGCCTTTCCACATTTCAAACTTCTTATCACTTTCTCAATCTCTTTCATACTAATGGCATCCTCCAGTCCCTGGCCCAAGTGTGGCAATTCATTAGAATCGCTCTCAGTATCAGAGACGGAGTCGCCACTCTATTACAGTTCTCCATAGTATTCACTCCATCGCTGCAGAACATCCTTTTTATTTGTAAGCAGGTTGTTTTCTATCGAACGCACTGTATTCATTCTGCAAGGTGCCGGACCACTTCGGTACTTACGTACTTCTTTCTAAAATAATTTGGAATTTTCCGCGAAGTTGTCCGACATCTTGTTTTCGTCTAACACCCTACACCTTTCACGCTTCTCTTTCACTAGTGCCTTCGTTTCTGCTTTCTGCAGCTTATAGCTGTCTTTCATCAAATTTTTCATACCACAGTCATTAGTAGCAAGGTAGTCTCGCCATGCTTTCTTTTTCTTATACACAGACACTTTCACCTCATCATCCCACCACACATCACGCTTTTTGCCGTTCCCAATCTTATTCATTCCACACACTTCTATCGCAGCCTCAATCATACTATCTCTAAGGTTCTGCCAACATTCTTCAACATTCTCGCTCATCACTTTCAATCTATCATCAAACTTACTGGATAATACCCTTTCATATTCATTCGTGGTGGTCGCATCCTGCAGTTTCCAGCTTTTAATGCGGCTAACCGCTGCAGGTTTGGACACTACGCGATGTCGCCATGCTGCGAACAGACCCCTTATTCTGGTTATCACCAGAAAGTGGTCCGTCCCGAGATCGGCTCCTCTATACGCTCTTGTGTCCATAACCTGCTTCTTAAGTCTGCTATCCACCAGGAATAAATCAATCATATTTCTCGCACCCTTTCTTTCCCACGTGTACTGATGGATCCTTTTGTGCCTAAATATGGTATTAGCCACAAAAAGCTCTTTTCCATACACAGTCCTAACACAATCTTACCAGCATCATTCACTCTCTTATCTCTATATTTGCCTAGGACAGACTCAAATCCTGTTCGAGCTGTCCCGACCCATCCATTCATGTCTTCACACACAACAATTCTTTCCTTCTCTTCAACGTCGCTAGAACTTCTCTAACAATCTCCCAGAACTGCTCTAGTTCAGCCAAACCGACAGAGTACACTGGGGCATATACTGCTAAAATAAAAATTCTTGTCAACCCAATCTTGAGGTGTACCCAGAGCAGTCTGGGATTTAGACATTCATACTCAGTCATACAATTAACCATACGAGAGGACAGTAAAACGCCTACCCCTTGGCATCCCCTATCTCCATGTGGTACCCCTGACCACAAAGCGATGCCCCCTCCGGGAAAATCGGCAAGTTCACTGCCGCCTCGCTTGGTTTCACTCAAACATAGCACATCCGATCTTTTCTCTTCCATAATATCAATCACTTCATTCATCTTCTCCTCAATCCCACCTCTCACATTCCACGCAGCTACTCTGCACTCTTCGCTCCGCTTCCCGCCGCTAGGTGCGCAGTGTGTTGGATGACGGTCCCCAACGCCGAACTACACTGCACACACCAGCGGGGACAGACCGGTGTACGTCGGGCGTCAGGGGACGCCCTAACATTATTATTGCCGTTGTCCCGCATGGTATGCACAGGAGAGGAATTGCAGCACTGAAAAAGGCAGGCAGGGCAGATAAAGACGAAAAATCACTTTTTTTCAATTTAGGTATGTTCCGTATGTCGCAACCGGTCCAAATTGCTTGAGTAGGTAGGTATTCGTACTCCAAACACGTGGTGTTCTCGCAACTAATACCACAATTTTTTTTTGGAATTATTCAAAAATCCAAGTTTTTCTCAATTTTCACCATTTTCCGCACTTCCAAATCGGTTGCGAATTTAAGGTAATCATACACAGACATAACTATCGATGTGCCAAAAATCATTAGTACCACAATTAATGTAAATTGATAATCTATTTATTTACTTATTTTATTTATTTATTTATTTATTTATTTGCACAAAAAAAAAATACACAGAAACAGTAGTCAAAAAAGTAAGAATGGCAAAAGGTAATGCTTATCTCTTTAAGAGATTTCTTCCAGCACACCTCGGTGATAGAGAAAATGAACGAGGGTAGGATGTGCTTCAAAATAAATATAAATTTTTTTTTTAGGTACATAATACATACATAAACATACACATATATATATACAAACAAATATAATATAATACATACATAACTATTATATTATGCACACATAATTACTAATACTAACGCACACGTAAGTATAGATAATACATAATATTGTAAAAAAAGTAATTATGCAAATGACAAAAAGTGTTCTTTTAAGAGCTTTTTAAAAGATCTAATTCTACTGCACTATTTTGCACTATTTTGGACTTCATAAATCCGTTCTTAGTGAGCGTCTACTCTACACACGAATGGAGTAATTATGCTGAATTTCGAGTTAAGCGGACCTATAGTTTCGGAGATCTCGTGATGAGTCAGTCAGTGAATGGTATTTCGCTTATATGTACATCTATAGATAACACAATGATTTAGAAATTTAAAAAGGGCAAAGAAGAAAATATACCTGAGTGATTTGATGATAGAAACACAATAATAATACAATAATAATCATTTATTTGCAGGTCATGCACCCATATTAACATATAATATTTTGATATGTTCTTATATTAACACGAATATTAGAATGAAATGAAATAAAAATGTAAAATCATATTAAAAAAGACAATAATCTAGAGAACATAATATTTTGTTATATTTTAAAATAACTTTGTCTATAAATTTAAAATTTAAAAAATTTATATGGTTATAAAAAATTAATAAATTTTGTCTTTGTACTAGTCATTTCCGATTCCCGTCCCTACGTACAGTGAGCCAATGTGTGTATATTGGGTTTCACATGTCTCCATAAAGGTCTCTGAGTATGGTGTTGTTCGAGCAGCACAGCCTCTCCTAAAAGGATGCTACGTGTGCCCTCACCATACCATAAAATTCGCGCACCCGCCTTTCCGCAAACAAGCCAGAAGCGCTGCAGGATCTCAGTAACCTCATAAGTGTACGAAAAGTGTCATTGTATTGCACCCTTATGGTACCAAACGATCTCTCTCCTACGATATTTTACCCAGAGTTGGCAAATGTAAAGACTCCGACGCATTAAATGACGTTAATTTTACATCGTTACTATTGCCAAATACGAGTAAGTAGGTCTAAGGCTAAGGCTGTCTGTGATTTGATAGCGATAATGTTAGCTAATTGGAAAGCGCAAAAATGTGACGATCGTACTGAAAACACTTGAATACACACATTTTTTGAATTACTTTGTTTCTCTTTTTGCATTTCCATGGGGTAAATTCAAATTTAAAACAATTTACTTTCAAAGTGCTTTCTACTTGTGTTATTGCCGGTTCAGAAATCTGTACTGAGAAAAATCGACATGATACTTAGTCGAGAATAATGAATTCCGTGGCCAAAATAACAAAAAGGGAAGATATAGCATATCTTATACCCTTTATTGCACACAAAAGTTACATTAGAATTTTGAGATATACAAAGGTGAGTTTATCACTATAAGAGATTTCTTCCAGTAAATCTCATAAAGCGGTGTGAATACTGTAGAGGATAAATAAATAAATAAAATTGTAACTAAAGCGTTAATGATTTGTTTTATTAAAACTACGAGTGAATAATACAAACATAATAAAATAATATACATATGTAAACAAAAAAAAAATATATGAATAGAGAAAAACATAGTTATCTAAACAGCCATAAATACATACAGAAATATAGACATGTAACAAAAACAAATATCTATTGAAATGATGAGTAGTACTCTTTTAAACTTTTTTAAAAGAAAATACTGACGAACAACAACGAATTTTGAAAGATTCCAATTTAGTGGTTCGCGCAGTGAATAGCTTCATCTCTGTCTGCCAGTCTCTTTGTATGTCACAGCCGATTTATTCTAAACTGAAATTTAGTATAGAGACGTAAATTGATGACCACAAAACGAAAAATTGAATAATAGGCAGTTTCTTAAAAGTGCTTCTGTTGGACCAAACTTTTACTTTAATTTTCTCAAATTTAACTTCTGCTTTATTCGAAATTGTTATGAAAACTTATCAATACATGTCTGACAAGTTATTAATTGTAATGATTTTTTTAAAATCATTTAGTAATAGTCCGTCGCTCCGTCCTCTCTGACTCTATGTATACAGCGTGAAGATATATGTATGTATCTAATAACCGGCTAGCGGTGTGTTTAACGCATCCCAAGTTTTGTAGCCAAATCCATAAATATTCTTATCAACCTTATGACATAAGCGTCCTAATTAAAAGTTCTTTCACCTTGAAAAAATTTGGGTCTTAAAAACAGTAATTTAGAAAATTTTAAAGTATTTTTTTACGGCGACCGTTATAATTTTCTCAACAAGTACTAATTTACTTTTGCATTAAGAACTTTTTAATTTTTACATGAGCAGTTTATGAGCGGTCAAAGCTAATAACGACTTTGGAAGCGAATAACCTTGACCAAAAAAGTAAAAATATATTTAAGATTCCATACATTTTCTTTTTAACTTCTTAGGAAACCTATCCTATGACACCCCTCTCAGTGGGGTAAGCAAGTTCTTTTAAACTTATTTTTTATTTTATATTGGAGCTACAGGCTTCCTTTATTCTCTTTTATACAGTACTATAACCTACATACCTGTACATCCTACCGGATATACGAATATTATTAAATATAAATAATGCGGTTTTCGAAAATATTAATATTATTTTGGAAAAATATACTTCAAACATTTTTTCATTTACCCCGTTACATAAATTTCATGAAATTAAACAAGAAATGTTTTTTCGTCTTTTGATTATAACCTTTCAGTCATGAGATATCTGCTTTCAAAGTCAAAACATCACAGCCCTATAATTTATTTAGAAATTAGGGGGTTGAAAGAGAAAGGGGTGAAATTAGAAGGGAAAGGTTTTTGAAATTTTATACATTTATATTACATGAAAGCAAAAAATCAGAATAACTTTCCAAATGTAGGCTTTAAGCGATACTTTCAGTGAAGATCATAACGAAAATTTAATGAAAAGTAGTTTACAAAAAATGAAGCAACTGTGATAGATACAGAGATGCTTCCAAAACAACGATCTCGGAATCGTTGTTAAAATAGTCCTTATTGCCTGTCTCGATAAAGTTCAATATCTATTTTTATGATACAGTGCCGTGGTTGTCGCTTTACAAAAATTGAAGAGAATTTTAGTGAAAATGACTGCGACACGGAATCCTGCTGTGTAAGCGTGCCAAATATAATTTATTATTTTCTAAAATTGGCGGCCCTAAATACAACGAAGATTTTGATATTGATATGAAAACTTTAAAATAAGTAAATAAATATTGTAAATAACGATTGTATAGAAAACTGTAGTTCATAATTTGAACTGAATAAAAACCCGTGCCTACAAAGTACCATTACGAATAAAATGTAATGTCGCCTCCAACGTTTGAATCGATTTTGCATTTTTTTTATACGAGAAAACGCAACGCAACGTGACGCAACTAAAAGGTGCTGGCGTTAAAAACAAAAAAAAATTATTATGAAAAAATATAAAAACGTCTGGCGCCAAAGTCAACTAGCCGTATCGAGCAAATATAATTGTTCGCTTCGTTAAAATAAATTTAGTTTAATTTGACTCTTATCGTAAAAGCATTTAGAGTTTCAAAGCAATTTTTTGTTTACAAAAAACTTTTTCAAATATCGAAACACGTAAATCCGAAAACTGACGAAAATGTACGAAGAAGAACGAATGTTTTACGATGATTTGACGCTGTAATTATTATTTTTGTTTTGCTAATCCTTATATAAATATTTGATAACAGAATCATAATAAAGATAAAAATGTGAGCGAGTGTAAACATTATAGATAGAAATAATAAATATGTCTATTTAGAACGCAAATTAATTAATAATTTCGATTAGCAGGTAGTTATTATTCGATGTTTAATTCATGCCTTTTCATAAAACTATTCGTTTTTATCGCTTTTTATTCAAAATATGTAGATATTATTACAATAAATTAGTGATATGTATATAATATTTTTTAGACTTTTACACACTTGTGTTTCTATGAGGATACTGATCTGGAACAGAAATAAAATGTACCAACTTCTAAATCTTCGTAAAACAGATTTGAATTAGGAATTTTTCCCCTAAATTTGTGGACAGAATTTATAAAGGTTTTTTTTTAAAGCGTTTCTTGAAGAATTTAAGCGTTAAGTTAAGCGTAAGGTGTATAATAGTTTAACTGAAAAAATATATTTTCTGGTGATCCATAATCAAATTACATTTAAATAAAAAGTGATAAACCCATAAATAAAAAAATATATATATAATTTTAAGAAATTACATAGGGTCGTTCCACCGGTTTCGCGACCGGCGGGGTTATTACATACCTACCCCATAACCATACCAGCTTACCTATTCAAAAATTTGCAGACAGCGACAGCCACGCGATCATTGGGCGATAATTGCAATAAAAAAATTGGTATCGTGTATGACGGTTGTGTGTCCATTGCGCCATGACCGTAAAATGGTAAATGCACTCATCGCGGCAGATTTAGCGTCACAGCACTGTACATATTACATTATACAAATTCTCGTTTTGACAGCAGATATCGCCCGACATTTGATTGTCGCATAGTATGCGATGCGAATTAACGAACTTGCAATCAGTATGCGACGCATACTGATTGCAAGTTCGTTAATTAGCTAATAAGCGTGCGACTCTAGTATTCGACCAATTCGACCAAGTTCGATTTATATTGCCAAACTTATACGTAGTTAACTTAACTTTTATATTCCAGCCCTACTTACCGAATATCGAAGATAGAAAGAATAGACACTAATAACTATTAGATGGTCGAATACCAAAATAATATTTCTTTGGTAACTCTGGTTTTCAGCCAGGTGGTCGAATTACTATTAGCATAAGCAGTGGGAAGTAATTTTTACTTCCATGTTATTAAAGCTTAGAGTAATTTATTTTCTTTTAAAGTTATGTGAATTCATTTAAATCAATTGAATTAGCAAGTCAGTTTTCGACCACGATTATACATATTTTTCCTAAAATATACGATTCAAGTATCGGTGGCCGAAAACCAAATGTGTTCCGCTTTCAGTTGAGTATTCGGGCATCTATCATTTTATATGGGAAACATACCGGATTACCGGCCGAAAACTAATAGCCGTCATTGTTTTGAATTTTTCTATTTTCATTTAAAGTTAATAAAATTTCCACCATTATTATCCTACACATGTCCCCATGACTGGAACTCAGACTCCCTTCATTTTATGGAGCTCAAATCATTTTGTAAGTGAATTTCATTTGTTTTTTTTTCGTGATGCAGATTTCTCCATGACATTTTCCTTCATTAGAAAAAACTGCTCCTGGTTTGTGACGTGACGTCAGGCTAAAAGTTTGTTTGTTTCTCCTTTTATCGCGACACAAGTCACAACAGAACAACGGGCACGCTTATTACGTAACTTGCAGATAGCATGCGACAGCCAATATCGCGCGATATCTGCTGTCAGAATGAGAATTTGTGTAATGTAATTTGTTTAGTGATGCTAAATCTACCGCGAAAAGTGCATTTTACGGTCATAAAATAATAGATACGCAATCGTCATACATTATACTAATTTTTTATTACAATTAATCACCGATCGCGCAGTGATCGCGTGGCTGTCGCTCTCTGCAAATTTTTAGATAATAGCCCCGCGGATCGCTGTGATATTTTGCACTGAGATAGTTGAAGCAACTTGAGCTACTTCTACCTCTTATTTCTAGAATCACGCAACACGCAAGATATATATGATATGGACAATACCAAAATTTTTTATTATTACAATCCAAACCAGAGTCCTCGGAAAGCATTTACGCCATTGAAGCCAGTAAAAGCCAATTAATCACTAATAGATGATCAAGCGCTTTCAACACTTCTTCTGACTAATAGCTACTTGGAAGTCTGTCTCATAGTTGCACATAGAGGACATCCTAACTATACCAACCGAAACTATTACGCACACATCAGAAAGTAATGATCTGTTTGGTAAACGTTTATTTGTCCCAACGGTTCATTTTAACGTAAAAACAAGTCTGTTTTTAATTTAATTGTTTTTACTCTCAACTTCTTCCAAGATCTTTCCAGCTGCAATTTCATCTTCAGCTTAGAGGAAGTTCTATGAAGATAAAGAAAAAATCAAATTAGAAAAGAAAGACGCATCTAAAAAGAAACAACTTGAAAGAAATCACAAACGGAAACTGTTGAAAATCAGAACAAGAAGACGAAAGAAAGTGTTCAGAGGAAAGTTCAAGTTTCAAGCGAAAACTCAAACGTTGGACATGATGACTACGATATGACGACATGGTCACATAACTAAGGGGATTAACATATTAAAAAGCTGGTGAGGCAAAGAGTAAGCGATATATTGAAAATCATACCTACATTGAAAAATCATAGGCAAGAAAATTAAGTTAAATATAAACTTAAGTAATAACAGGGGAAAAGCAATCGACGGTGAATGTTGTGCTAATAAGATTGAAGAAGATTTACTTATACATATGACAATGAATGTGAATATTATTAAGAAAGATACGTACAGTAAAACATCTATCATTTCACATTTCACATAAAACAATAAATGTCGTCTAACTCTAAGCATAATTTTGTTCATAAAACTCCTTCAACTTAGTCTGAAAACTGGTACGGCCAAAAACTGATTTAGTGCTGGTCGAAAACTAAATTTTGTGGTCGAAAATTGGCGAAATAACTTAATTTTTGGTTTTAATTTTTATAAATATAACGTGTGAACGTGTGTGTTGGGGGGGGGCGAGCCTTCGACGTGTTTTCTTCTCGCCGGTGTCCCAACTTTACTCGTAGAGCAGTGGACTGTATTGTTTGAATGAAACACGAGAAACCAAAAGTAATAGTCTTGTATTTCACACGAACCAGTTTACATATATATGTCATACACATATATGTAACGCGAGGTGGGTGAGCCCTTAACGACGTCTTCACTATAAATTCCTCTTCTAAGGAGTCTTCTCTGTAGTCTTCTTAGAGGTTTCTTCCGATGTCTTCTCTCTTGAAAGGGCCTCACCCGACTGGTTGCCAGAGGCTCCTGGTCCTTCTCACGGCCACTTGGGGGCCGTGGAGAAACCTCTCCGAGGCTATGTGCCTCCCTAGGGTGGTCATCATTCGCCTCCCGCTTCAGCGGGAGGGTCACTGGGGGTGGGTTGCAATAATCTTCCCGGTGGGAATTAATCAGGGGAAGTTGATCCCTCCTCTATGTCGGTGTTTCCCCTGTTGGGGGGGTCCGACCGATCAGAGCGCGAGGTCGGCTTCCGGTCAGCGGGGGCCCTTAGGCCTCGCGGCTTCTGTAATTTGTTATCCTCGATCTCTTGTAATATTTTAATACCGTCCATAACGGCAGGAATCGGGTCTTCCTTTCTCGCTAAGGCTTCAAGGATTCTCGTCATGGCCGCTAGGGCTATTTGGAGTATCCTCCCCCCTTCTACTTCCAGGCTGCTCTTGATGGGTGCTCGCGGTATCGTTTCTTTCTTCTTCTGCTCCCATGTGGGAGCTGTTGTGGTAGCGGTTGGCTCAGGTGGAGGAGACGGCGAAGTTTCCCCCATCGGCTTATCTGCGGGCTTCAGTTTCCTTTTCCTTGGTTTCTTCCTTTTCTTTTTGGATTGTTCCTGGACAGGAGGTGTAGGCCCGTCTCTTTTGGTGGCCGCGTTTGCGGGGGCCATGAGTGAAGCCTCCGCATGTTTTCCTACGTCTGTCCTTATCTGAGGTGTCGCTGTTAGGAGGGCTTGAGGAACTCTCGGGGGCCGGGTTAAGGCCACGGTTCCCGCTCTCGTGTTCCTCAGTTCCTGTCGGCGTCTTGAGCACGTAGGGCTGTTGGCCGTGTGGGCCAACAATTCGCGCATGTCGGCGGGTCCTCACGGGGCCGGGAGCAATCTCTTGCCGCGTGGGGGCCTCCGCATCTCACGCAAGCTGTTTTACGGTGGCAATTATGTGATGAATGGCGGAAGCCTTGGCACCGGTGGCATTGTGCCACACCGCGTTTTCCCCGCCAGGCCTCAATTTTCACCCCGGGTATGCACAGGAGCTCGTTTATATTGTATATCGCTGGGGTCGTCTGCGGTCCGCTTATGACCTCCGCGAAGAATAGGCACCCGGGTCTGCCTCCGCGCGCGCGTATGGGGCGCACGTATTCCACGTCATACCCGAGGTCGCTCAACTCTTCCCGGATGTCTTCTACATCAGCGTCCGCAGGAATTCCTCTAATTGCGATTTTTAGGTTTCGCTGGCTCGGTAATGAATACGCGAACCAGCTTATCCCGTTAGCCTCATTTTCCTGAAAGTATCGCTGCAGGGTCCTAAGCTCGGTCTTGTCTGCTGGGAAAAAGCGGAAGCCCTTTCCGTAGGGACGGACGTTCGGCGCTCTTCCCAGTTTTACTTTGAGGGCCTTAAAATGTATCCCCCAATTCGGGAGGGTTTCGACAACTATCGGCGGGTACTTTAGCTTCCTCGTCGGCTGTTGTGGCAGTGAAGCCTGTGAAGACGTCGATGGACCTGGGGCGCGTTGCATTTTCGCTGCTAAGGCGTAGGTCCTAGCTGCGGTGGTGGTAGGAGCTGTTTTCTCTAGGGGCTGCGGTATTAGAGAGCGCGTTTTCGTACCGTCAGGGCGGGAGATGTACTCCGGGTTAATCTCCTTACGTTTGGTTGCACGTGGGATCGGTGGCGCCATCTCATGGGCGATAGCGGTACTATCGCAGTAAGGTGGCGCCACTGCGGGCGTTCTCGGCATGCAAACTTCGTTTGTCGACCTCTGGTGGTCGAGTTCAGCGGTTTCCATCGGCTCGGGCGTGTCATCAAACAGCGCTTCGGGAGGTGTGTTGGTGGCTGCAATATGCGGCGGCAGCCTTATGTAAATGCCCTTATAAAGGTCCCTGAATAATTCAGGGTTATCCCTTGCATGATACAAAGCCGTCACCAGTAATCTCCGATGTTGGATTTCTACCATTTCCCTGGAATCGTCTTCACTTCCTAGTAGTTGCTCAGGCGGAGTAAGGTTGGCTACGGTGTGCGGTGACCACCTTATGTAGACATCTTCGTAGAGCTCTTTATATAGCTCCGGGTCTTCCTTAGCGTAACGCGAGACATCCCATAATAATTCCAAGAATCGGGTTTTCGCCCTCTTCCAGGGATCGGCTTCATCAGCTTCCTACAATATCCTGAAAAGGATTGTAGGTATAGGGAGCGGGCGTGAACGGTGGCGCCTCCCCGTGGGCGATAGCCGTACTATCGCAGTACAGTAGCGCCACTGCGGGAGTTCTCAGCAGTTCGGCTTTCGGTGAACTCGCGAGTTCTGACGTTCTCTTGAGTTTTGGCGTTCTCGTCCGTCGGCTTCGGTTGTCGCCCTTAGAAGGGCGGTTTGGAGAGCCCTGAAAAGGGCTGTTAGATTTGTATGCCGAGACTGAGCTCGACATGGAGGCCTCAACTTCGCTTTCGGGTGGTGTCGGTGGCGCCATCTCGTGGGCGATAGCGATAGCAACTGCAGGCATTCTCGACGATTCGAATGAATTCGCTACGTGCTGGCGGAAGTTACGCGCTCGGCAAGCCTGTCGGCTGCTATGCGCGCCCTTAAAAGGGCGATTTGGTGAGCCCTGAAAAGGGCTGTTTGGGTCCGTCGAGTCAGAGCTCGACATGGAGGCTTCGGGAGGTGTAATCACCGGCACCGCGACCTATAGGCATCGGTTCGTCGGCCAGACACCGCGCCCCCTCCCCCGGTGGTTCCCGCTGGTGGAAGGCCGGGGTCGGGAGGGACGGCGTGGGCCGAACCGAAGACCTAGGACGCACTCGGGATCTGGAACTCCCCGCTGCGCTCCACGACGAGTGACGTCGATGGGGGCAGGTGGTGTATTCGACGTATTAGAGAATTATAATAGTCGAATAACGCGCGAAGTGCAGAGGTCCGTGCGGTACGACGGCTGGGCAGCACTTTGCTAGAGGCTCGGGTACTTCTCGCGGTTATATGGTCCGCGGGGAAACCGTTCCGAGGCTTGATTGCCTCCTGGCGGTGGTTGTCCTTCGCCTCGCACTGCCGTGCGAGGGTCATCTAGGTTGACTGCCTTTTGTCGGCATGTCATGGTGGTTGCTGTGGTTAGCTTCTTAGTTTAGGGTTTCTCATTGCTGGTCTAGAGTCGTACTGGGCTGGCATCAGTGCTTAGGGTCAGCTTATTAGATCCCGCGGGTATGCCCTCCGTGGGATTGGCCTTCCTAGGTCAGGAGCTATCCCCCTAATATGGGGGAGGTCTGAACGGTCGGCTCGGCGGAACATGTTCCTCGCTAGTCGACCGATAAACTCTTCTACGGTTTCCACCTGTAGGCCCTTCTGAATTACCGCGTTCTTTACGAACCATGGGGCATTCGTTATTAACCTCAGGGCGAGGTTTTGTTGCGCCTCAATCCTGGAGCGCTGTCGAGTTGGAGTCAGGGCGTACCAGGCCGGTGCCGCATAGGTGAGCGTTGGTCGCAAATAGGTTTTGTATATCCCCAGTTTTGTTCTCAGGGGGAGGCTGGAAGTTAATAACCCGTACGCCAGTCTGCGATCTCCGCGGGCTCTGGCCGCCAACTGGTCCACATGGGGCTTCATGGTCAGGTTGCGGTCGATGGTGATACCGAGGTATTTAACCGTGGGTGACCATGGGATTTCTTGATCATATAGGCGGAGGGGGGGGGCGGCAGGGGCGGACGACTGCCCCCGCTGACCACCATTGCTTGCGATTTAGAGACGTTGCCAGAGGCCAGCGGCGGATCTCTTTTATAACCGACGCGTAATGCGCTATTAGAGCGGGCTAGAACAATACATCGCCCACCTAATCACCCAATTACAAGCGCGCATTACGCGAGCCGCGGACCTCTGTAAACAGAGACGACACTATGTCTCTTTCTCGCTCGCTCACTATTTATTCATACGTTACATTCATCTATTTATCTATATTTCTCTAAAACTAGTACAATTGAGTGTTACTATTCGTGTTACCCTACGTATCAATACAAAGATAAACACATGTTAATACCCTTTACAAATATAACACAAAGCTCGATATAAATACAAGGATGCTTAAAACGAATACAAAGATAAAGCGTCTAAACAAATTAACAACATTTCCCTTACTTAAACTAAATACAGACTAATAAAGACTAATAAAACAGTAACAATACGGGAAATAGACTGTATACAAACATATATCTATATTTACACACTATTTACACGAGCCTAGGTCTCGCCGTCCGCCACAGTGTGATTCACTTCGTTCTCAATTAGTAATCATTTAGACTCTAGGTTCCCAAACATATTTGGTCTACTGAGTCGAGAGCTCATGCAGTCGTTGTCTAAGATGCCTCCTAGCTAAATGAAATTACAAATCACCCCCCAGGCCTCTACACAACGCCCCCATTTTTTTTCTGGGTCTCTTACCGCCCCCCTTTAGGGCTGCAGCGCCCACAGGGGGGCGTTATCGCCCACTTTGGGAATGGGTGATCTAGACTATTCTAGACTATATTTGCAATCATATAGCATATCTTAAATACATTTTTAATAGGCAAAATTATTTTTTTTATTGCTCAAATTTAGCAACTTCACTAATCAGTCGATAATCAGCGCAATGAGGTTATTTTTTTGGGTTTAGGGATTTTACATTTTTTCCCGTTCTTTGTTTCGCTTGTTTCTAAAGCCTCATTATTGTAAAAGAGCGCCTTTTGACCTATTACACGATTTCTTTAATTTTTCTTATGGGTAGATGTTTTCAATTTAATTTTAAAAGATTTTTGGACAGCTTTTGGGTAAAAGGTATAGGTAAATATCGATCTAAAAATTGCCCAGGAGTTAGGACTTGTTGTTAGAAAGTGGTACTACATATGTATACGAGTAAGCGACCTGTCATCTCCATAGACGATATTTTGAGGAATTTAATAATGAAAACATACCTTTTGAGGCGCTGTATGGTGTACTGTGATCAGATCCGTTATATCGAAATCAGACATCGAATATTCGAGAGCGGATGATAGGCGGAAATCTGTGGACGTGGTCGCCCTTATAGTTAGGTACTAAATTATGGGCAGTGGCAGATGCCCTCTAAGCCCGTCTAAGCTTGCTGGGCTGTGGCCAGCGCCGGCGCAAGAATTCCTGGCAACCTAGACGAAAGACCGAAACGGCGTCCTTTTAAGAAAATTCGTGGCAAAATGAAACAATAACGTAAACAGATTGTGTGATTTTTAATAGGATGCATTTAATGGCACTTCAAAATTGGTGAAAATATAAACAAAAAAATATAATGTTATACAATAAAATGTTACTCCTTCATTAAAAATATAAGAATTTTAAGATGCTATAAAATAATTATGGCCAATAAAAAAATAAGCAATCATTTAAAATAATAGATTGTGCTATGAAAAAAAATGTTATACCTATATTATGTCGTCGTGTTTGTAAACAATTACAAAAACATTTGCAAATTTTTACCCAATCTGAAACAAACTAAACCTTAGCCTGTATCACGATTTCGTCCAAAGCAGTTATTGTCACCATTACATTACATTAAAATTTCAGTGTTTGAAGTTGTATATTTTATTGTGACAACTGTTAATTTTAAAGTTTACCATTTTTTTATAGTAAAGACCATTAGGTTATAACCTTTATTTATATTGATGATTGTCTTGTATATCGTTGCGCTCCGGAATTAGAATTAAGTTAATAATTGCAGACCTGCTCTAGATATTTATTTAGGTGAAGATCACTTAAAAGAGAGAAATAAAAAATTTTTATTAAAAAAAAATTAAACCGCCTTCAAAAAAACCCTGAAAAGTATAAAATAACATAAACATAACATTAACATAACATAACATAACTTCACGCTGTATCCCCAACGGGGTAGTCAGAGAGGACGGAGCGCCAGGAGTCGCGGTCCTTACACACCTGTTTCGCTTCCTCAAATCTCATCATTCTCTTCACACATTTTCGCCTAGGTATGCGAGTGCTTTTGACATTTCCGTCTGCAAACACTCTGGCTATTTGATCTTCATAAGTCAGCCTTGGTCTTCCTTGGCTTCTTTTACCACTCACTTTTGCTCTGTATATTTTCTTCGTCAGTCTTTCATCACTCATTCTTTCCATGTGCCCGAACCATCTATGCATTCCTTTCTTCATTTTTACAATAACACTGTTGTGCAACCCTGTCATACTGCGTATCTCATCATTGCTTATCCTGTCCGCAAGCGTGACACCGCACATATTTCTGAGAGACCGCATCTCCACAGCATTTATCATACTTTCACTCGATTTCGGGCATATCCAGGCCTCACTGCCGTACAACAAAGTTGGCACCAACACCGCATTGTGGATGGCCATTTTAGCAGTGTTAGATATATTCACACTACCCACTAATGCGGACAGAGCACCGTTCACTTTATTGCCGGCTGCTACCCGTCTCTCCACATCCAACTCACATCTTCCATCCCTCGAAAACGCACTCCCCAGGTACACAATTTCATTCACCTGTTCTAGATATTTTCCATTTACACTAATCACACATTTCGTTTGTTCCGCTTCTCTTTCAAACACCAGAACCTTAGTTTTGTTCACATTCATTTTCAATCCTTTTACTTCACAATCTTCTTTCATGCACGTGACTAGTGTCTGCAACTCTGCTTCTGATGGTGCTATTAGCACAGCATCGTCAGCGTACAATAGGCAGTTTACTACTGTGTCACCACATCCCATACCACTCATATTACCTTTCAATCTCTGGAGGCAACTGTCCAAATACAGCACGAATAGCCAGGCAGACATCACGCAGCCCTGTCTGACACCAGAACAGACTTCAAACCAGGGCGACATGTCACCGTCTATCCTTACACAGGCTCTGTGGTCTCGATATAATGACCTCACAGCCTGCAGTAAGGAGCCCTCCACGCCATATTCAGGCAGAAGACTCCACAATTTCTTCCGCACTACTCTATCGAATGCTTTCTCTAGATCCACGAAAGCGCAGAAAACTTTCTGACCTAAAGCCAGAAACCTTCCCACGATAACGCGAAGCGAGAAAATCTGATCCATACAATCCCTACCGTTCCTGAATCCACCTTGCGCCTCCCACAAATATCTTTCTGAAACACCTTTCATACGTTCAGTCAATACTTTAGTATAGACTTTACTCGCTAAGCTGACCAAGCTGATGGCCCTATAGCACGCACAGTCTAGGTAGGAACCTTTCCCTTTATATAGAGGTACTATGACTGCCGTGCGCCAGTCCTCTGGAACCTCCCCCTTCTGCCAACAAAGGTTGCAGAGTGCACAGAAGGCATCCCAGACCCTAGGACCACCATACTTGATCATCTCAGCAGTCACCTCATCAATTCCCGCAGCGTTTCCACATTTCAAACTTCTTATCACTTTCTCAATCTCTTTCATACTAATGGCATCCTCCAGTCCCTGGCCTGAGTGTGGCAATTCATTAGAATCGCTCTCAGTATCAGAGACGGAGTCGCCACTCTCATACAGTTCTCCATAGTATTCACTCCATCGCTGCAGAACATCCTTTTTATTTGTAAGCAGGTTGTTTTCTTTCGAACGCACTTTATTCATTCTGCAAGGTGCCGGACCACTTCGGATTTTACGTACTTCTTTCCAAAATAATTTGGAATTTTCCTCGAAGTTGTCCGACATCTTGTTTTCATCTAACACCCTACACCTTTCACGCTTCTCTTTCACTAGTGCCTTCGTTTCTGCTTTCTGCAGCTTATACCTGTCTTTCATCAAATTTTTCATACCACAGTCATTAGTAGCAAGGTAGTCTCGCCATGCTTTCTTTTTCTTATACACAGCCACTTTCACCTCATCATCCCACCACACATCACGCTTTTTGCCGTTCCCAATCTTATTCATTCCACACACTTCTTTCGCAGCTTCAACCATACTATCTCTAAGGTTCTGCCAGCATTCTTCAACATCCTCGCTCATCACTTTCAATCTATCATCAAGCTTACTGGATAATACCCTTTCATATTCATTCCTGGTGGTCGCATCCTGCAGTTTCCAGCTTTTAATACGGCTAACCGCTGCAGGTTTGGACACTACGCGATGTCGCCATGCTGCGAACAGACCCCTTATTCTGGTTATCACCAGAAAGTGGTCCGTCCCGAGGTCGGCTCCTCTATACGCTCTTGTGTCCATTACCTGCTTCTTAAGTCTGCTATCCACCAGGAATAAATCAATCATACTTCTCGCACCCTTTCTTTCCCACGTGTACTGATGGATCCTTTTGTGCCCAAACATGGTATTAGCCACAAAAAGATCCTTTTCCATACACAGTCCTAGCACAATCTTACCAGCATCATTTACTCTCTTATCTCCATATTTGCCTAGGACAGACTCAAATCCTGTTCGAGCTGTCCCGACCCATCCATTCATGTCTCCACACACAACAATTCTTTCGTTCTCTTCAACCGTCGCTAGAACTTCTCTAACATTTTCCCAGAACTGCTCTAGTTCAGCCAAACCGACAGAGGACACTGGGGCATATACTGCCAAAACAAAAATTCTTGTCAACCCAATCTTGAGGCGTACCCAGAGCAGTCTGGGATTTATACATTCATACTCAGTCATACAATTAACCATACGAGAGGACAGTAAAACGCCTACCCCTTGGCATCCCCTATCTCCTTGTGGTACCCCTGACCACAAAGCGATGCCTCCTCCGGGCAAGTCGGCAAGTTCACTGCCGCCTCGCTTGGTTTCACTCAAACATAGCACATCCAATCTTTTCTCTTCCATAATATCAATAACTTCATTCATCTTCTCCTCAATCCCACCTCTCACATTCCACGCAGCTACTCTGCACTCCTCCCTCCACTTCCCGCCGCTAGGTGCACAGCGTGTTGGGTGGCGGTTCCCAACGCCGAACTGCACTCTGCACACACCAGCGGGGACAGACCGGTGTACGTCGCTTCCGGGGGACGCCCTAACATTATAATTGCCGTTGTCCCGCATGGTATGCACAGAAGAGGAATTGCAGCCCTGAAAAGGGCTGGCAGGGGTCGCGACGAGCACGCTTCCTCAGTTGACCCCAAGTATAAAATAACTATCCTTTACTAATCAAAACTCAAGTACAATTAAAATAACTTTATAAATACGATACACATACCTATATAATTAAATATGACAGTTATTGAAGTCGGTGCGCCAAGCCTACCAAACTATTTTTTTGTTTTGTTAGTAAAAGATAGTTATTTTATACTTTCCAGTGTTTTTTTTGAAGGCGGTTTAATTTTTTTTTACAAAATTTTTATTCAATTTCGATGCCGCCGATCGCGGCCCCCCAATACGAGCGCTCTAGGCCGTCGCCTAGTTCGCCTATATGAACGGGCCGGCTCTGTCTATCTGTAAGCCTATATATTTATCTTTATCTTTTTGATGACAGTTTTATTCAAAAACGAATACGCAACTTTATGGAAAATCCTCCACTAACACAAGATGAGCCACATTTTACAGAAACAGAAATAATCGAAACATTAAAAACTATGAACCCCAAAAAAGCCCCCGGACTTGATCACTTAACATCAGACATTTGTCTATTATTCGCCAAAAACTTCCCTAAGATTATGAAGAAAATATTTAACAGGTGTCTAGAAATTTCCCATTTCCCTGCTGATTGGAAAGTCGCATACTCCAAAATCATATTAAAACCAAATAAACCAGACACTGAAATTTCATCGTATAGACCAATTGGTCTCATTAATGTATTCGGTAAATTATTTGAAAAGTTAATTACAAACAGATTAATACACCATTTAAATATAAATAATAAATCCAATCACAAACAATTTGGATTTAAAATACAAAAATCTACGACACAGGCTTTACATAATTTCATAGATGTAATAAATAAAGCTAAACAGAATAACGAACAAGTAATTGCTATATCACTTGACATAAAAGCCGCGTTTGATAATGCCTGGTGGCCATCAATCTTCTCCAGTCTAAAAGCCATGCAGTGTCCCAGAAATATATACAAGATTCTACTTAACTACGTTAAAAACAGATCAATCCAAGTTAAATTCGCTGACACCAGTGTTACCAAGAAAATGACTCGAGGCTGCATACAGGGTTCCGTATGTGGCCCAACATTATGGAACTTAATACTGGATGAGTTGCTCACAATGACTTTCCCTAAAAACGTCCATATTCAAGCCTTTACTGATGACGTACTACTTGTCATCCATTCAAAATACTTAACAGAGCTAGAAATTACAGCAAATCTTACATTAGAAAGAATCACACAATGGGGAGAAAAAGTTAAATTGGAATTTGGACCTAGTAAAACACAGGCAATTTCATTCACAGCCAAATCAAAAACCTGCAAACTTAAAATAAAAGATCATATTATAAATTTACAAAATCAAATTAAGTATTTAGGAGTAATAGTTGACCGTAGACTAAATTTTGTAAAGCATTCTGAATATATAATAAATAAAACAAATAAAATATACAATAAACTTGTAATATTCGTTCGAGCCACATGGGGGATCCACCCCGAAAACACGAGAACCATATACAAGCAGGTAATTGAACCCATCGTCTGCTATGCTGCTTGTATATGGTCATCTGCTCTAAAGTATAAACAGGTGCAGAAGCGGCTGCTAAGTTTTCAACGAAGATTCGCGATTAAAATCGTTCAAGGATTTAGAACAATTAATACTCCCATCTCAATCACATTAGCACAGCTCACTCCGTTACCAGCCAAAATTATGGAAATATCAGACCTCGAAAAGACAAAACTTTTAGGAACTGTTGACTATCTACCAGGTAACATACGTATCGAGAAACCGACTCCTCCTACACATTTAATACACCCAGCTAATCGAATAAATATTGATTTTGAAGAAATAGTCGATGCTGATCAGTTAAAAGCAATCACAGCGGACGATACGTGGCAACTTTTTACCGACGGAAGTAAGCATAATGGATCCGTGGGAGCTGCTTTTGTTGCGATCAATAAAGATAATATGATCACCAAGAAATATAAACTCCATAGTAACTGCTCAGTCTTCCAGGCAGAAATGTTGGCTTTGGACAAAGCATGTGAGTGGATACTCATGAACTGTGTAGCCAAAGCCCAAATATTGTCTGACAGTCGCTCTGGATTGACCGAACTTAAAAATGACTTTAGTACTAATTACTTTTCAGTACGAATAAACAAAAAGTTAATAATAGCACATAAACTAAAGATAGATATAAAACTTTATTGGGTCAAGGCCCACAACAACATACCTGGAAATGAACTTGCTGATGTAGCTGCTAAAACAGCTGCAATCGCCAACGAACCACCCGATTATAGTCAAATACCCATAAGCAATGTTAAATTATACTATAAAATGAATGCAAAAACTAAACTTAAACAACTATATGAAGAACCAGAAAACTGTAAATACACCAAGGCGATTATACCTAAATATGAAGACCTAGAAAAATATCTGCAAGAAGTAAAACCCAATTTCATAATCACCCAATTGCTAACTGGTCATGGATATCATAAATCATATCTATATAGATTTCACATCACCAATGACGATAACTGTCCATGCGACAACACTACATCCCAAACATTAAATCACTTAATAGAACATTGCCCACGATTTTCAAGTTCTAGATATACATACTTAAATATTGCACATAATTTACCCGATCCTTATAACCTATCACAAATTATTACCAAAAACTCGACAACCGAAGCTTATTTTAACCACATTACACAAATTATAACTCAACTGAAAACCTTTAATAAATAATTTAAATAGAAACAAATATAAGCAACATTAATAAGAAACAAACAATTACGTAATATATTCCTCAGTAAAGGCAAAAGCAAGGAGTATTCCATTAGCTCCGAGCTTTTGTGAAGTAATTCAATCAACCATTTACAACAAAAAAAAAAAAAAACCGGGTATTAGTAACAGCTAGAGGTATCAAGTTATTTTTGTAAAATATTCAAGTTTCTAACTCAATGCAATAAACAGATACAGCGTCTTAATTTAAATTTAAACGTAATAAGTATTAATAGAAATATTAGTCTATATGGTTGTTTTGTTTCTTGTATTTTAGCTCATTTCGTTACTAACGAGACTGACTCATTGACTAATTATAAAACATATATTCATCTTGTTTAGTATCAAGGAAGCTCTCATAGCACATACGTAAAATCCAAAAATAATTGAATTTCTAATTTTATATGGAATTGTTATGTCCTTGGTGCGGAACTCGTAGTACACGAGTCCAACTCACACTTGAATTAATTAATTTGGTCACATTTTCAAAATCCCCTTCCTATTATTTTCAAACAAAACTAGTTTTAAGGGTGATTGTTGTTTGTGTTTTGCTAAGATATAAATCTATATAAAAAAAAAACAATTACCACATGTTTGACGAAGCTGAATTTGAGAACGTCTCGACCAATTTGGGAAATTTTTTTTTGTTGTGTTCTTAATTATCAGGACAGGGTTCATTAAGAAGAAAATTTTCGGAAAATCCATGGAAAAAGCAGGATATTTGGATAGTATTTTTGTATGAACATCTCGACAAAAAAAAATTGTTATGTTGCAAACATTCAACATCCCACCGAGGCGAAGCCAGGGCGTTAGTATACAATAAAAACAAAGTGGCTAAATTTTATTTAGTAATTTAGACAATTTCTAATCCTATTTCACAAACGATTTTAACTAAAAAATTTGGAAAATGTTAAAAATTAACTTAAATTTGTGAGTAAAAAAGTTATTACAGGGACTAGAAACTGCGATGTCAGTATCACATTACACACATAGCATAGTGATGTTATTATTCTCAAATAACATAATAAAGCTCATGTTATTGACGTCGCTGTCTTTCCAATATTCCTGTACATAATTTTTTATGGTACTGACTACTTTAATCATTAGCAAACTGTAAAAATATATGTGTACATGAAGACATTATTGTAAACTAAAAGATTGAATAACGAAGACGATGTCCTGCTTATGACACCATCAGAAACGGAGTTGCAGACTCAAGTCACTTTATGGATATTGTATTTTTAAATAACTATTGTAGAATGATGTTGAAAAAATAATACCTGATTGAGTTTCTTGTCGGTTCTTCTCAGTGTCCAGATTTTCTTTACGAACCGAACTAAAGCAGATTTGACGTTCAAAAATACCTTGCATTTGGGTTTACTTGAATAAATTGATTTGACTTTGACTTGCATGAAACAAGAATGTAAAGTAAACCTGATAGCATATAAGGTTGGATTTTCTTTGCAAATTGTCGAGTTAAGTATGACGGGGCAAGTTATTGACATTTAATGATTAGAAACTGCTGTCAAATATGATAACAAAGTTTTTGACAATGTTTCTGCAATTTAATTTACCCACTTATCTTTTTAGTTTATTATTTTTATTTACTATTTTTAGTTGTAGGTATCAAATTTTAGTTTGTAATTGCTAGCGCTGCCGAGATCTTGAAGCGGCGTAAGTATGCGACTCTCTCTGAGAGTTTCATATTTACGCCCTTTGCAGTCGAAACTTTGGGTCCCTGGGGCCTCGAAGCCCATCGACTGGTTTCTGATATTTGTAAAAGACTGGTCGAGGCTTCGGGAGACCGCCGGGCTGGCAGCTTCTTCCGCTAATGAATCAGTTTGGCTATTCAAAGAGGCAATGCTGCCAGTCTGTTAGGTATCTTAAACAATGACAGCTTTCTAAGCGGCAACTTTGAGGAAGTCTATTATCTAAGATAATGTGTAGTTTTAAGTTTGTAAATATTAACGTGTGTATGTACTTTTTGTTAATGTAAATAAAGATTTATATACGTTTATAATTCGGTATCTACTTTTATCTAATACTCTTGCCTACTGGTACGATGATGGAATATCGTGCCTGAATAACTCCAGCAGCAACGAAGTGTGAAATATGGGTAAACGGTAAACGTATAGAACTAGTGATGAATTGTATATCTGGGGAGTGCGTTTTCGAGGGATGGAAGATGTGAGTTGTATGTGGAGAGACGGGTAGCAGCTGGCAATAAAGTGAATAGTGCTCCTCCGCATTAGTGGGTAGTGTGAATATATCTAACACAGCCAAAATGGCCATACGGAACGGAGAAATTTAGAAAAATGCAGTAGAAATGTGATATCTTAGAAATATGTGCGGTTTCACTCTTGTGGTCAGATGAAGAATGAAGAGATACGCAATATGAGAGGATTGTCCGACAGTGTTATTGAAAAAAGAAGAAAGGAATGTTTAGTTGGTTCGGGCACATGGTAAGAATGAGTGATGAAAGACTGACGACGGTCTACAGAGCGAAAGTGAGTGGTAAAAGAACCTTGACTTCTTTGGACCAAGGTTGACTTATGAAGATCAAATAGCCAGTGTTAGCCGACGGAAATGTCAAAAGCATTCGCATAGCTAGGCGAAAATGTGTCAAGAGAATGATGAGATTTAAGGAGACGAAAGAAGTATGTAAGGATCGCGAAGCTTGGCACTCCGTCCTCCCTGACTCCTCGTTAGGGGTACAGTGCGAAGATATGTATATAGTTTTTTACAGTACTGACTACTTGAATCATTAGAAAACTTAAAAATGTATCTAAATGAAGATATTATTGTAAACTAAAAAACTGAATATGGATTGTTTAAAATTGAATGGATTAAACTCAAAGACAAAACGACCCACTTTTCTAATTACTAACGAGAATATTGAACAGTAAAATAAGAGGACCGATGATAGGTGGAAAAATAATGCGGCAGGATGTACATAATTTTTCGAATAATCAATTTGGACGTGAATATTACGAAGTTTATATGCCTCTGACTTTTGAGTTAAATAAAATTTAAATTTTCAAGCTTCAGCTCACAGCTGTGGCAGGTTATTTTTACTATTCGCTTTTAAAGTTATCTATAATACCACAGACACTAATAACTTGAGTCGATTGGAATAATTTTAATATATATAATCTCTTCCGCATTAGTATATTACGTATACCGTAAACAGTCGATAGGGAACCGCAGCATCACGTTTCGCGGGTCACATTGTCACGTTTACGGACACGAGAGCTACCCGAAAACTAAATATTAGATGTGGTTTAGGTTCACGGGAGAGAGAAAACGAACACATTTCGTTGTAACAATTTTTTATGCTTATATCGGTTCTACGTTAATTATGTAAACTATAATAGCCCTATACCCAAAGACTTCTATATAAACTGAGTTAGGCATAGCCCTAATCTCGGTCCTCAAGAATATTACGTACACACAAACACATATTGTTAAATGTAATTAAAAATCAATACAGCCCATCGACTGGTTTCAGATATTTGTTCTGTTCGTGACTTTGGGAGATCGTTCAGGGTGACAACTTCTTCCGCCAACGAATCAGTTTGGCTACCTATTCAAAGCGGTAATGCTGCCAGTCTGCTGGGCACCCTAAGCAATGACAGCTTTTTAAACGGAAACTTTGAGGAAGTCTATTTTTTAAGATAATATTTAGTTTTAAGTTTGTAAATATTAGCGTTAGGATATATATGTACTGATTTATGTCAATAGATATTAAATAATTATTACATTTACATGAAGGCAACAATTGTGAATAATAGAGAGAGTCTTAATTTAAAGCTTTTTCTAATTCTAAACGACACTTTTTCAAAGTAATGTTAAAGGCCTTACTCATGGTACAATTTGACTAGCAATTTGTTGCTGCAATCTGTTGCAAGGCAACTAATTGCACCGTAAATAGGCAGGTTGCAGGTCAAAGTCAAAGTCAAAGCCAAATCAATTTATTGAAGTAAACCCAATTACAAGGTATGCTTGAACGTCAAATCTACTTTAAGTCACATGCAACTTATCTTACAATGCAATTTGTTGCCATGCTACAGATTGCAGTAACAGATTGCTAGTCAGATTGCACCGTGAGTGAGGCCTTTTATTAATCTTCTTCCTTTTTTAAGAAAATTGCGCAGACGGAGGAGTGTAAAATTTGGTACAGTTATAGTTTATATGGATAAGGACTGGAGAAAGCTAAAATTTTTATATAATATGTGTTACAAATAAGCAATTAAATTAAATGAAACGTTCATTGTTTACGTTCATACTGCCAATGTCAAAAAGACTGTCAATGTCAAACTCATAATAGTTTGCGATCATATATAATGTAACCTCCTTGGATCAAACAGTCGCACAGAATAGGTTGTCGCCAAAGAGTTTATAAGTTTATATTTATATTTGCGGTCGAATTTCGACCACTGGGCGACCTGTAGTTAGATCTTATTTAACGGTACAGAATTTTGTCTACCCAGCTAATGCACACGTCTACCTCAGTGTTATAGAAGTCTTTGCCATGAGCAACTCTGAGCTATTGTGATTGTCATTTGCTAATCGATACCAAATCCGCAAGTGGGATCGCAGAATATACCTTGGAGTAACGTACTGAAGCTCTTTTGGACACAGAATATTTTAGTCGAAACAAATTTGACGAGTTCCTAAGGAAGTAAAAAAAGGCCGCAATCGGAAGACCCTCTCTTACAGAGCTCTTCCTCAGCTCAGCATAGTTTGGCACGATTCAAAAAACATTATTTTATTGTAAATAAAATCTAAGTAGTGACAATCAGGGTTCAGGAAACACTGAGACTTTTTCCAGCGGGTCAAACCCCTCGATAGGCCGTTTTTGATGTTTCTTTCTAAAATTGGAAACAACGGAATATTTACGGAATCATATTGGCGTTGGTTCGTCTGTCGTATCATTTTGGCGCGTTATATGGAAAAGATCAAAGTGTAATTTCAGCAGTCAACGGAAGTTACGTCGTCGACGTAACACACCATGAAGTTAGCAACGAAAGCTGCGCGTGTCGATCTAACATATGAAATTAGCGACGAGGAGGACTTATTTTCTTTATAAGTGACCAGTTTTAATTTTTATTTCATTAATTAAAAGAGGCCAGTTTTTAATTTCTTTATGTGTGACCAGTTTCAATTGTAGTTTTGGCAGGATTTTATAACCAGCAGTTGGGCGTTTATTTTAATTATTTACAAATTGTTTCCAGTAGATATTGTGATGTAAAATTGGCGTAGTTTTGCGCCCTAAGCACAAACAAACTAGCCTGTCCTAAGTTATGTTGAAATAAGTGCTTATTTAGTAGTGTGGTGTTGAGATTTTTTTAGAGGCTTAGTTTGCCTCAGCAGATTGTACTAAAAAGACTGCCTCTATATATTTGTCGCTAGAAACCCTAAGAAACATTAAAATGTATTATGTCGACATTTTAATGAATCATATGAAAAATGTATGTACTCGTATTCATTTTATGGATTCGTATTAATTACTGTAGCCATCATTCTATGGGCTAGAACCCTTTACCTATTCCTTCTATGAGAGAATCTTACTACTACCAGTTTTAATCTTTATTTCATTCATTTCAAACGGCCAGTATTCATTTTCTATTCAGTATAATTTCTTACGCGGGTACTTAAGTAAGTAATTGCGCAGTCTTTTTTTTGGTTTCGTAGGAGAAACTTGCGCAGAAGTACCAAGCCCCCCGTGGGTGAAACTGTTTTATGTGTCTTTTACCCATAAAAACGACTGCGGTAGACGTCCTCGACACATTGTCGAGATCTCCGGGATCTCCTATGGCAGGGGTTCCCAAACTTATTTGGTCTACTGCCCACTTTGAGAATAAATTATTTTTTAGCGCCCCCATTTTTTCACCTACTGAAAAACCACTATAACTTCAAATTAAATTAATTAATTATTGTGAGCTATATTAGCAGAGATTAAACAATAATTCCAAACGACACTTTTACTATAACCCGCAAGAGTTAACTTGAAACCTGAGCGCAGTAGGTAATACACAACGGTGCTCAGGTCTCAAGTTAACTCTTACGGGCTACACAAACGCAACTTTATAGTATTCAAACAGAGTATCTTTTATTCAAAATAAAACAAATATAATCGATCCTTATATAAAAACTAACGTGAAGGATGAATCTGATGCTGTTTAATAAGTTTGTTGATATCAGGTTCCAATTTACTCAAGAACAGTCGCAAGTCGCCACGTTTGGTAACATGCAAACGATTTCTCTTTTTAGTAAGCAGTGTTGCCACAGCACTAAATCCACGTTCACACAAATATGACGATGGGAATGCTATCAAGAATCGCTGAACGATTCACCACAATCCAGGGTACAATTGCGGGATCGGTTTTTGTAGCCAAAATTCTTGGTAACCATTTTTGAACTTGATTTTTATTTCCTCGTTTGTTGTCAATTCTATAAGTTCTTCTTCCAGCTGAGGTGACATTGCTGTGTTGACATTTGAAAACGGATCCAACACCCAGTCTGGTATTTCCAAGTTCAAAATGTCCTGGTATCGTTCGGTGAAGTCAATGTGGAGGTTTTCCAAATGTTGGCAGTAGGCAAACAATTCGTCGTTACTGAATGATACTGATAAATTCGGAAAATTGTGAAACTCACGTCTGCCCATATTCTTTTTGTGTAGAAGCAGTTTGGCTGCGAAAGCAGCAACGACGTTTTTTGTTTTAATTAAATTTAGTTCATCGCCTTGCAGTTGGAGATTCATGTCGTTGAACAATTTATACAGGTCTGTCATGTAAGCTATATCATTCTTTGATGTAATGAGCTTGTTGTGCAATTCTGTATCTTTAGTTTCCAAGAACTCTATAACAGAGTCAAACAGGTTGTAAAATCGAGTCAGACAATTGCCTCTTGATAGCCAACGAACTTCAGTATGAAACAACAAACGGTTGAAATCCTCGTCATTAGTAACACAAAGCTGATGAAATAATCTATCATTCAAAGAGCTGTTGCGGATTTTATTGACTGCTTTGATGACATATTGCAGTGATTGAAATAGTCGTTCACTTAAGTTTCTAGCAACCAAATGTTGTCTATGAATAACGCAATGTACAGCAAGGATATCTGGAATTTTATTTTTTAAGTACGCTATGAAGACTTTATGGCACCCTGTCATAGCCGGAGCGCCATCCGTAGCAACTGATATAATATTTTTCAAGGAAATCTCTTTCTCATCACAAAACTTTTCCAATGTATTGAATATGGTTTCGCCTTTTGTATCGGTCTCTAAATTTCTAGCAAAGAATAGTTCTTCACATATTTTCTCATCTTTAATAAACCTCACGTAAGACAGCAACAATGCTTCATTGGTTGGTAAAGTGGACTCATCGAGCTGAATTGAGAATTGACTTGTCCTCAGGTGATCACACAATGATCCTTCAATGTTTTCAGCCATTTCATCAATTCGTCTTTGCACAGAATTATTACTCAAAGGAATTTTTCGGATAATATCTGCGGCTGTTTTATGAAGCACAGTAGTTATTACTTCCTTTATTGCTGGCAAAATTAACTGTTCTCCGATATTATGTGGTTTGCCTTTTTGAGCAATTAACAAAGAGATATTGTACGAAGCTCGAAGTCCGTCGTCATCTTGCTTAGCAGCCGCCGAAAATAGTTTTGCTACACTTGGCTGAGTATTATGCTTCTTCTCTAGGTCTTGAAAATATGCTACATTCTTGTCTTTCTTATCTGGATGCATTTTATTCAAATGATCTTGCAGTCTTGAAGGCTTCATTGCTTCATTCGAAAATGTTTTTAGACATAGAAGACACAAAGGCGACGATGGGTTTGTCGGATTTTCAATGAATCCGAATTTAATATATTCCGCACAGTATTGCCGTCTCTTCTTTTTTACTTCCGACATTGTTTTGTTTTGAGAAATACGTAAGTAAGTGTTGAACTTAAGTACTGCTCATCTATTGCGCGCGAAATCGCAAATGAAAATAAAATAAATATTACGTTGTTTATATAGGATTGCATAAGCGGCACGCACCGACAGGAATAAAACAAACATGCATAAACTCGTTTATCTCATTCGACGGTCAATCCTACTCAACAAGTTAGAACAAGTATTCTATGAACCAGCCGATTGATACAGGAATGCACAATTCGGGTTATTTAACAAAAACTTGTTAAAACATGATTGCCCGCGGTCTATTATCTACGAAAATTACCTATCTGGGAGTACTAATAACTATTAAAATGCGAAAGTGTGTCTGTTGCCTTTTTATTTGTTTGTTTGTGTCTACTTTCATTTCGAAACGGAATGACCGATTGACATGATTTTTATTTTGTTTATTCAATAAAACAGGACAGATATATGAACTACGCGGAGAGAAATATCGAACCGAGTTTGAGCAATCTTTTAATTAATATTAGTTGATGTTCACAAGTTGTAGTTGAGAGTCGAGAGCTTATGCAGTCGTTGTCTAAGATGCCTCCTAGCTAAATGAAATTACAAATCACCCCCCAGGCCTCTACACAACGCCCCCATTTTTTTCTGGGTCTCTTACCGCCCCCCTTTAGGCCTGCAGCGCCCACAAGGGGGCGTTATGGCCCACTTTGGAAAAGGCTGTCCTATGGGATGCAGCCTTCTCTCTTACCCAGCGTGAAACCACTTCTCGGAGAGTCCCTCCAGCACTCTCGTAGTGCTACAACAACGCGATCCACAGTCCACATGCGTTATCGGCTTCCTCGGGGTCGCATGGATGGATGACCGCACGCTTATTACCTAGCTTGCAGTAAGCATGCGACAGCCAAATATCGCGCGACATCTGCTGTCGAAACGAGCATTGGTATAAAGTACTTTGTATAATGGCACTAAAACTACCGCGAAAAGTGTATTTTACGGTCATGGTATCAATTTTTATTACAATTAGTCACCGCAGTCGCGCAGTGATCGCGTGACTGTCGCTGTCTGCAAATTTTTAGGTAATAACCTGCGGAGCCCCCATTCGCTAATCGAAATTGCATTTGATCGATTTTTTTCTGATTACTTTTGGATCCTTAGACTGACCCTTATCGAAATTACCATTGTTAAACAAACATTGATACAAATAAACGTACTATGAAGCCAAAGATTCTCTTCAAGACTGACCCTTATCGAAATTACTATTGTTAAACAAACATTGATACAAATAAACGTACTATGAAGCCAAAGATTCTCTTCAAGACTGAAGATGAAAAAGGAAGCGAAGGACCGAGATGGATCGAACACTGCCAGTACTATGAAACGCTTCTGCTCACGTCGTCTAGAAAAATACCTATTAATTTTTCGTTTCATTAAGTTTGAGAATTACTATTCAATCACGATAGCGGTTTCACAATAAAAAGTGAAAAATTTAATTTATTAAAATTGAAGTAGGTACAAGCTTTTATAACTTGATTACTTTTTAATTTTAAAAGTTTTTCTGTAAATGAGATCTAGTTTTTCCAAGAAACTTCTTGAGCTATCAAACTCAATTTTATTGAACGTAACTGTATTATTAATTAGTTCTCGAGGGACTCTATAAGGTTTCATGCTTTTACCACAGTAGAAGTAAGCAAGCAGTATTATATCTCGGCAGTGTCCTAGAGATAATTACCTACGGTCGCTCGGTACGTAAACTCGCAATAGGGCTACCGACTTGGACTGAATGGGGTACGTATTTGATAATGGGTACTATATTAAATTGTCACATTATCTTTTCATTTTATATTATTGCAAATTTAATAAGTTTTTATTTATATAATTCTACTAGTATTTTCATTCTAGTTTCAAAAGTCTGTGAGTTAGTATGGTGGATATGGCCAAAAAAAATGCATTTTGTGTTTTTTTATAGCAGTATAATTAAAAATCAGCAATAAATTAACTAGATCATTATGATAATATATTTCCTACAAATTAGCAACAGAGAATTATTTCCTGTTTCGATATAGATGTATTCAAACATCCATACACTGAACATTATGCTCGTAAACTTGATTGAAACAATATTTAGTCAATAAATGCGCGGGAGCGTCTCATACCGTCCGACGACAACCGCGGCGCTCGCGACTGTCGTATGCCGAGATTTTGAGCGCGTTGTTTGGGAGCGTTTGTATGAAGATAGAATACTGTATGCTTACTTGTACTGTGCTTTTACTATGACTGCAGCCGTAATAAAACCGGTTAAGACGTGTCGAACACACATTTATTTGTGTTCTCTAGCAATTTCGAATAAAGCAGAAAAATTCATTAGGTAAATAAAGTTATATTATGAATAATAATAATAATAATAATAATAATACTCCAGACAATTACACAGATTGTGTGACCCCAAACTAAGCAGTAAGCTTGTACTATGGGTACCACACAACGAACTCTGGGGGAGTTCCCAGTAACACCCAGACTCCAAGCCAATTTCGAAAAGTTTGATCCCTAAATTGACCTGAACGGGGATCGAACCCGGAACCCTAGCTTGGAAAACAGATACATATGCCACTGCGCCAACGGGCCAGTCTTGTATACTTGTATGAATGCTTATAAGTAAATAAAAATGAGCTAAATGCTGTTGTTTGGTGAATGGTAAGCGCATTACTTGAGAACGGGTAAATAGGGTGCATCGATTTCGCCAATTTGCCAATTTGGCTATTTTTCTCGTACGACTCTCCCTTGAGTAGGAAGGCAAAGGAATCTATGCCCATACAGCCCATGTCTTCAGTAATAAATAGATATATATTCTTCATAATGTTATTTAATTAAAATGTCGACGTAATACATTTCAAGGTTTCGTAGAGTTTTTAACGACAAATATGCAGTCAGAGGCACTGAGGCAGTCTAGTCTAGTAGGCTCCGCAGAGGCAGACCGAGCCACTATAAAAATCTCAACGTCGCGCTACTAAGTAAGCACTTATTTTAACAATTCCACATATTATATAACAGCGTAGATACTTGGTACGCAAAACTGCGCCAATTTTACGTCACAATATGCATTAGAAACGATCCGTAAATAACTAAAATGAACGCCCAACTACTCTCCATAAAATCCGTGATTATGTTCATTGTACAATGTACATATTGTAACATATTTTTCCCTATTCTACCTTTTTTATGAAAAAGAAATGAAGAAAAAAAAGAGGAGGACGATATATTTCGGAAAAAAATAAAAAAATTTTAAAGAAAACTGGAAAATATTTGAAGATTCTCCAATAAAAAATGCTCAACAATAATCAACGTTCGTTCACTTATTTCATTTACTGTATGCTGCACTGAAAAGGATACTTATACCATGTAAAAAAATTAATTTTGTAGTAACGATGAGGACTATGCCATTAACAAATTGACAGAAAGCATTTATTAATAATTTGTTTTTCCTCCTTGCCTGTACACGACTGACAGGGAATTCAGTGTTTTATGAAGTTAACAAGGGATTTCAAGAAACCTCCCTTAGTGAGAAGATATCGCTCACCAGTAAAATTTGAGTGGCAATGATGTTATATTTACAAAAGGTATAGCGCAATAGTGTCTAGCATAAGTCAATTGATAAAGTGTCTTTTTGTTATTATATCGTAATATAGTTGTCGTATAGTTTAAAGGTAGCCACATTTACGCACACCACATCATCACCCTCTCCTTTTCTCATTTTTTTGTTCTTTTATAAATCTTGTATTTTTTTATATAAAATTTTCTTATTATATGTTTTTGATTGCAAGCAGAATACTTTATTTGAAAATTTCCGAACTCTAATTCAAATTTCATTTATCGTTTCTCCCATCCCGGTGGGAAAAGTATAATATACATAACGATTTAAATAGACAGACATGGAAGATGGATCAACCCTTGGAATGAACAGTCAGACAGGTAATTAGGTTTACATGCAGTTACATATTATTACTAGAAGTTCGCTCATTTATGCTTCCGTTTCAGAATAAGGCTGTTATAATATGTCCTTGTCAGGCATTAAATCATAGGTTACATTAAAATAGTAATCGCCACGTGCTGGCACAGCTTGACGCGGGAAATAACTCTTATCTCTTCTAACGAGTGACGCTTCACGGTAAATAAAAGCGAGATAGTGCTATTTTTTGTTATATAGGCAAGTCCAATTCAATTTTCAATAATGGACTTATCCACGACGTTTTAATTTTGCGTTTTTATGCTATCTAATATTAAATTGAGTGTTAAATTTCTTTATTACTTATCATGAAAGTATTACTCAAGTGTAGACTCATTTATTTAACTGTTTATTGATCAATTTTAAACACGAAATTAAATGAAATAAGCTACGTTGTTTACTGTGCGTCAAGGTACATCTGAGTTAGTCGTAGTACGATGGTATCCGAACCGCAGTTGAGTGGAATATTCCATGAGTGGAACATAATGATTTAGCGAAGCTTCCAAGCAATCAATCTAGTACATAGGTATCGTTGATAATATTATATCGCACCTCCAATAAAATAGTGTTATAACTAGAAAAATTGAGTTTTAAGTGTAATAGATGAATTATACTTTTTTAACACATTTGCTCAAAAAGTAGACTTTTCCATGTGTGTTTAGCGTGCGGAAAGTTATTCTTTTCCGCACTAGTGCTTTTTGTTTCCTCCTGCATATAACATCCAAATGCATGAAGGTCTTTAATCAAAAAGTTTTCTGTACAAAATTTTTGTACGAAATGACTATACAGCGTAAACACAATTAATACATTAATTAAATATAAAAAATTAATTAATTTTTTTAATATATACGTATAATGTAAATAAATAAATAATGCAATTATAATTATTTTGAATTTAGATATATTGCTGTCATTGAATTGGCTTAATGCATAGAAACCGTTGCCCTGCCATGTCCTCTAAAAAAAAAAGAAACTTACTCCGGCGAAATTACATTTCTGCATTTTTTCGCAAATGTATTAAAAAACATCGTTCGATGTACGTGTGGAATTGTCATTTCCACTCGTGAAAAAATGACATACTTTCCACACTTGTATCGGAATGTACTATTAATTTTCTATCTTCTCAAAAAGAGTTAGGGCGCTTTCAAATTAGACGGCTGGTGCCGGACTGCTGCCGCACCGGAGCACGACCGACGTCGTACTACGCACGTGCGGTTATTTTTTAAATACAATTGACGCGACGAGAAAGCAGTGCGACGTCCGTACGACTCACGCACGGTAGCAGGACGGCAACGGCGCAAATGACACGTGTTCAGTTGCTTGTCTAGTAGTGCGGTGAATGATCGTGTCTATTTTACGGCTAGTAAATATATAACAGTTTTGCATAAACTATGGATGATATAAACACCGAAAAGTTTATAAATGAAATAGAAGTACGTCCCGCTTGGTTGTATTTTCTTTTAATCTTGGGTAAAGCTTGTGAAAATCACCTGCTTTATATGATAAAGAAAACATAGGTAATGCTCTCGGGCGGCGGCGTTTTCGTTTATATTTTTTCAACAAAAACACTAACAGTAGCGCTTCTTCGTCCGAATCCATGGTTCGACTGTTCACTAAAATACGATCACACTGGCAGCCTTGCACGCTTTCAATTTAGACGGTTGGTGTCGGACTGCTGCCGTCCTGCAACCGTCCTGCTGTAGGACCGTTATAGCTTTACGACAAACGTGCGGCAGCGGTCCGACTCAACCGCTTAAATTGATAGTGCCCTTACATCTGTATCTTTACAAATTCCTCACTACATGGCAAATGTGACGATTTAGCGTTGGAGCGAGATTAAACCAGAATATCCCAAATTAGTGTGACATTTGGTGTTATGAATAGCAGACGTGTCACGATTTATTCTAACAGGTAAGCGAGGTTTTGATACATTTTTGTATTAACAAAAACAGTTACAATACATTTTGTTACTATGTAGCATTTGGTTATTAAACATACTACTTTAAAAAAAATTATGAAAAAAAATTATGTAGGTATGTGTATCGTATTTATAAAGTTATTTTAAATGTGCTCGAGTTTCGATTAGTAAAGGATAAGTAGTTGTTTTATACTTTTCAGTGATTTTTTTGAAGGCGGTTTAATTTTTTTTCATAATTTTTTTTATTTTTCCCTTTTGAGAGATCTTTTGAGAGATAAATATTTTGATAATGCCGTATAAATAATAAGGAGTCACATTTTTAAATATTACGTTGTATGAAAATATAATTATCTACTTACGTATTGACTGTATTTTTAACCGACTTCAAAAAAAGGACGAGGTTCTCAATTCGATTATGTTGTTTTTTTTTTTGTATATTTGTTACCTCATAACTCCGTCATATATGAACCGATTTTATTGTTCTTTTATTGTTTGATAGGTAATGCTTCAGAGGTGGTCCCATTTAAATTTCATTGGTATTGGAGCTTGGATTTCGAAGATACACCAAATAACGAAATCTAGTTATAAACTTTATTTATATTATGATTCTCTTGTATATCGTTGCGGTCCAGAATTAGAAAGAAGTTAATTGCAGACCTACCCTAGATATTTATTTAGGTCAAAATCACTGAAAAGGGAGAAATAAAAAATATTTTATGAAAAAAAATTAAACCACCTTCAAAAAAAAACACTGAAAAGTACAAAATAACTATCCTTTACTAATCGAAACTCGAAAATAACTATAAATACGATACACATACCTATACTATAATTAAATGTGACAGTTATAGAACTCTGTGCCAAATCAATGTGCAACAACAGAAACTCTATCAGTTTGGTAGGCTTGGCACCGACTTCAGTAACTGCCGAATTTATTTATTATGTAGGTATGTGTATTGTATTTATTATCAAAAAGAAAAACAATTGTCACGTCTAGAGAAAAAGGGTGATAAAGACAAAGCTTCTGAAGAAAACATAGTAGCAGTTTATGACCTCCAAGCGGTTCTACCAATACTAAAAGGGGAAGTCTCTGTATTTTATTATAAAAGCAATTGAATTGTTTTAACTTTACGATGACTAACCATGCAACTAAACAGACGGAAAGTTACTTTTGGCACGAAGGTATAGGTAATCGCGGTTCTGATGAGTTTGGCAGTTGCGTTTTCAAATTCATAAAAAAAAAATTACCCAGGTTAAAGATAATTTCGATGTAGCTAAACATAACTTTTTACTCTGATAATTGCGACGTATTGTTTACTAAAACTTAAGAACTTAAATTCAATAACGCTTAAATATGCATCTACCGTGTAAGATTTCTCAGCATGTAACTCATAAAGCCTGTCCTTACACACACACACGCTATTATTGACTTCTTACATTCGCTAAATCTTGTGAGATTTCCCTATACAGAAATTAAAAATTGACAAAAATCAGACGAGGGAGGTCGGTAAATACATAAAAATATTAATATAAATATAACACGACATTTCACATATAGGATCAATAGAGCGAGCGACTACATCTTTGCAGTTTTTTAATTTAAAATAATTTTTATATTGTTTATTTGATGTAATGTTAATAAGCAATGAAGAGATACGCAGTATGACAGGGTTGCACGACAGTGTTATTGTAAAAATGAAGAAAGGAATGCTTACACAAGATGGTTTGGGCATATAGAAAGAATGGGTGATGAAAGACTGACGAAGAAGGTCTACAGAGCGAAAGTGAGTGGTAAAAGAAACCAAGGAAGACCAACGCTGACTTATGAAAATGCCAGAGTGTTAGCCGACGGAAATCTCAAAAGCACTCCATGCCTAGCCGAAAATGTGTGGGGAGAATGATGAGATTTGAGGAAGCGAAAGAAGTATGTAAGGACCGCGACGCTTGGCACTCCGTCCTCTCTGACTACCCTGTTAGAGATACAACATGAAGGTATGTTATGTTATGTTATAATTTTTACACAAAATCATGCTACAACCGCCATGTGTTGATGCTCCATTGAACGCACTCGTCACATTAAAATTGTTCATATAAAAAGACATTTTTTTGCCTTCAACCATGTCTCGGTGAGTCACAAGATGTCTATATTATATTTTGTTATGAATAATTCGGTATCTAATATTTTGCCAGTGAAACTATTGATATTTTGATGTACAAACGTAATGAAATTATTATGAATTTTCGCCGTTGTCTGTTTATTTAATTTAAATAATTTTTATCAGCATTCATACTCGTATTAGTATTATTACTAAAACTTGCTTCGTCCCTAACTACGGTCTTAGTATTTGGCTACTGATGCAGTGAGTTTATGTTCTGCCTTTTTAGGCAAGTACAAACTTAAGTACTTTTTGTCAGTCTAGAATTATGTAAAATGTTACCAACACCAAAAAATAAATAAAAATTAATTAGGTGTCAAAAAATATGAATTTATCACTAGGACAAAGTGTCACCCTACTCATTAACAAAAAAGTACATAAAAAAGTACATACACACGTTAATATTTACAAACTTAAAACTACACATTATCTTAAATAATAGACTTCCTCAAAGTTGCCGCTTAGAAAGCTGTCATTGCTTAAGGTACCCAGCAGACTGGCAGCATTGCCTCTTTGAATAGCCAAACTGATTCGTTGGCGGTAGAAGCTGCCAGCCCGGCGGTCTCCCGAAGCCTCGACCAGTCTCTTACAAATTATAATTTTATTTAAGTGATGAATATAATTATTACAATTGTTTGGCAATCATGACGAGTAGGGGAACGCACATAATATAATTTTGTTCACATTTTTTACACTAGCAAAATAATTCAAACTATCACCCAATTGTTACTCGATACATTTGTTGATTTTTCCAATATAAGTAGGTACTAAGGTGGTATTTACATCAAACTTTTTATTCGAAATTAATTTAAATATTTGTAAAAAGGGTGCCTCTGGGAAACAGTAATTAAACCGACTGACTGACTGACACTGTTGTTAATTAGACTGCCCAAATCTAATCCCAGTCTATCAGAAAATATTACAATATTATTTTTATATGATATGAATTGGTGTTAAGTGGTTTCGGAGATATAAACAAACTTACATAATGTGCTCTCTCGCTTTATAATATTAGATTATAGGTATATATTCATTATTGCACATGAATTTCTCATATTGAATTAGTAAAAAAACTATGTTCACAAAGGTGGACTTATCCCTAGAAGAGATCTCTTCCAGTCAACCCATGGTAACAACAAAGAAAATCAATACAGAAAATAATATAACAGTATAAAAATATAATATATATAAAATAATATAACTAATATAAAAATATAATTAGCTAAATTATGTCAAAATAACATAAATACATACAAAGGTAATTTGTGTAATTAATATTAAGTAAACTAATTAATCTGTGGTATAGGTATGAAATACATTTTTTTATTTGTTTAGATAGAAAAAGGTTTAAATTTTATGTTTTTTTTTTTAATTTAGTCTTTATTCGTTATATTTTCGCTTTTAGACAAGCGATTTTATAAAAACGGTACATCATTTCCGGTTTCCAGGTTTACAATCTCTAAGCTCTAGGCTTAAAACATACAAAATCGAAATAGTTAAAAACACTTCTTACTTAATTTACAATTGTTAGATTGTCGCTGGTTCATTGACCTAATTTTTGTTCCTCATACATGGAAGTTTAACTACTGAGCTATTACCTATCTCACACGGCCCTTTCCTTATAAAGTCTTCATGGCGGAAGCGAGTTTTGGGGTCTATGTCCTCCTGATTTGCGTCATATCCCCAAGCATTTTACAAATCGTACCGATTAAGTACTAGAGACTAATTATTTTATAATTTAATTACAATTTACTTCTTTTAGTTCGCCCAGATTTAAACGTATTCAACCTTTTGGTTAGAAACGGGGCATGGGTATCCGTATTCATTATAATAATATTAATGGTGCGATATTAAGTATAACTATCCTTTTATTCTTACAGTTTTCGTGTTCATTCTTTATAATTGCACATGGTTTTGTTTTTATTTTTCTGTCTGTACACTCTTGGCGGCTTGCAGAGGGCTGTATTTTGTTTTGGTATCTCATATATATGTTGAATAAAGTTGAATTGAATTGTATTTACACATTTTGCTAGTTACTTGCTGTTGTAAATTTAGTTGAAAACTTTTTAAGCCTTGAATTCAATAATATTGCTTAAATCATGAATACTGAGAACATTGAGAGAAAACTACCAGGATGATATTATATTCAGGATTCAATTATAATAATACAATTCAAAGCCCATCACGCCTTGCGAATGGTTCAATAAGATCTAAGTATTTTTCACTAGGCGACATTATTCTTCGTGGTGTTTTCATCGTCTTCTATCGGGTTAGAACCCGATGCGCCTGCCAAATTTTTGCCCCCCTCAGAACACGTGGGGCAGCAGGAGTCTTGCGACTCCTGGAGGGATTCTCCTGCCTGTGAAAGGCCGGTACCCTCCTGGGGTAGTATCTCTTTAAATTTGGCGTACATCTTCATGCTACTACTGGGTTGTTTTGTTAGCAGTTCGCCTGCCGCGAAGGACACTTAAATTATTCCAACCGCCAGCCGATGTCCGGGTTAGACCCTTTTGTTTTCACGTCGACCTCATCGGCCCCCACCCGGTACTGAGGGTGCTGCACACAAGCCACCCCCAGGAGTGTTTATCGACTCTCCAGTCTAGATCCGCGGTGTTTCGTGGACACAGAGCCACCTCGTGAAGGATGTAGACATGAAATCTCCGCACCGCGGTCTTAGGGTGGCAGGCTAAGGCTTCGCCCTTGCAGAAGAAGCTGTATTGCGCCTGTTGGTCCACTCCCTGTGACAGGTCACCCACGTCACTCGGCCCCGGTATTATATTATTATTCATGAGTTATAATCTTGAGTTCATACAAAAATCTCATAAAAAAGTACTTTAATTTTTACCCAATTTTCCGGACAACTTTTCCAATTTTTCTTTCTATATAAACCTTACTCGGACTAACGAACGCGTAAAAAAGAAATTCCAAATCAATTTCCATCCAATTCCGCACAAGACGCTACGCACGCAGTCACAGACTACACACGCACACAGATAGTTCCACACAGTGGAAACACATTTGTCGCGTATTCGTATTTCAGCATTATGTATTTAGATATGACACATTATAATCATAATTACATTTTAGACAAAATTAAACGTAGTAGGAATTACGTACGTCTGCACTAATTAAAATGAAATAGAGATACAAAATAATTATAATTTTATTTTAACAAGCTTTTATTGGTCTAAGAGTTCTGTAACAAATAGCAAAAAACGCATAGATCATTTCGTCCTGTTCGTCTGGCACAGCCATTCTACTCTGAGGTGTTTGAATAAATAACAAAATAAAAAATCAAATACGAGCGAGGTATAACTTTCAGTGACGTAAAACTGTACTTTGGAAAAACAAGAAATTTTCAACCATACTGGATTTTGCAATACAAATATTTTTTTGAAGACAGAAAAAATAGTCTTTCATGACGTCACGTATATTCACAATTTTTTTATTTCACCGAAGTCCTCTAAAATGTTAATGAAAATGAAATGAAAAATGAAAATGCATGAATATGAATGATTGAATGAAATGAAAAATGTTACATAACAGCGAATTTTCAGCCATGCGGTTTTCATACGTGGCAGCACTACCTCGCTGACGTCACGTTATATTATGGGTTTATCTGGATTATAATTATATAAATCATGTTCATTTTAAAATCCAAGATGGCGCATATTACTTTTTTGGATAAATCGATATGGGGGTCACAATATAGGTTTCTTGGGGTGCTGATTACAAAAATGACGTTCATTTTCAAATCCAAGATTGCAAATATTACATTTTTGGATAAATCGCTTTAAAATTGATGCCATTTACGTAATCAGCACACCGAGAAACCTAGAATTTGACACCCATATCGATTTATCCAAAAAAGTAATATTCGCCATCTTGGATTTGAAACTAACGTAAAACATCAGCATTTACTTTTTGTTTACGCTTGATTTTATTCTCTATACAATTTTTTTACCGCGGGCTATAATATATAGATGAAAATCAATTCTTGAGTAGCAATAAATAATTAAAGTCAAAGGGTTTCCTATCTTGTTTGTAATGTTTGGAACGTTTTTGATCATTTTATCACTTTTCATCGGAACTACCTACTAAAACCAGTAGTGCCGCCACAGTGCATGTTTGTATTCGTACACAAACAGAGATCGCGAAATTCTCAACCTCTCACCTTGGAAGCTCGGGAAGACCGCGGGCGATTGAATAAAGGAGCCTAGCGTTCACGATAGCAGAGGAAGCCGTTTGGCGGCTGTGTGCCCATACTAATCTGTATGGAAAAACCGTGCGTAAAAATTTGGTATATTTGCAAACCTATTGCATAAAAACTGCAAATTGTATTGGAAAATAGATTTAATTACGCTGTTGCTTGATATTTTATTATGAGTTTGATGTACGTTTTATTGTTTTTATGACTCTTATTAAATCACAATACTCGAAATGCAGCTATTCTAGAGTTTTGCATGAAATTCACAATTTAACGGTTAAAAAACAGCTAAGTCCGTGTTTGGCCACGCTCAGTGTAGGGTTCCGTAGTAGAGTACTCCTCGGCCTGGCTTATGCTGGGCACGGCCGCGGCAGATTGCTCACGCGCCCCCGTTGCCACGTCACTAAGGTCCTCGAGGAATACCGTCAGGTTTTAGTGGGTAGACTCGGCCTTGCACCCATCAGCCGAGGAGTCCCACGTACCTCCCTGCCACCCCCTAGGCGGGACGAGATACGTAATGCATTTCCTGATCTAAAAAAAAAAGATTTCCGTTGTTGACATGAACGATCACGGTTAAAATTTTTAGTCCTTGGTGACGGAGCTTTGCTCAATGTCTTTCCAGTAATTTTATAGTGCTATCTGTTATTCTTGGACAGCTAATATCAATGCATGAATATTTCAGGCTACATCCTATTTTTTTTATTTTTGACTTTAATGTAAAGAAACAAGAAATTAACCAAAATTTCGTTAAATTTTCACCGTTCGCTGGTCCGAAGTTTTACACGTAGCATTCTAATGTTATATACAATGAAACTATGAAATATGCACATATAACACTAATATTATCTAATATAGTACAAAATTGAAAAAATCGAGGTTTGTTCAGCGTTTTATTTTTAATTTGTAGTGTTACTTAAAGATTGCCTATGTTCCTAGATCAAATTAGTATCGTAAATCAGTTCACTTTAATAGGTGAGTGACACGACTCATTCGAAATGTAAGACAGAATGATAACAAAAATATTATTCTTGGGAATAGTTTGCAATGTTCAAACAATAATAATTTCCTATTCTTTATTTCGTGTTTTTTCAAACAAAGTTTTTTACACTTTTAATATTCTTTTAATTCTGGGTGGTTTTTATTGAAACATAAACACTCAAATGGACAAGATTCTAAAAATGTTTCTTTACTAATAAGTACGCCAACTGAATCGATCATTTGCGAACTAGCCCATCTCTAGTTATGTTATAAATTTCATAGTCGCCACTTGGCTTGCACCAACTATACTCGTATAAGCTTAATTTAAGACTGACATCTTGCTTGCACTAACTATTGAACAATCGGTGCAAGCGAGATGTCACATCCTTAAATCAAGCTTTAATAGTTGGTGCAAGCTACTCTAAGGACAAAAATGAGAAAAGTAGGGTATACTGGTACCCTAGCTCAATATTGGATTACTGATATCTCAAATTATAGAAAAAAAAAAATTATGTGGAGTTTTTACTCACTGAAACTCCTGCGGAGGTTGTCTTCGATGTGTTGTCGGCAGACTCAGGGACCTACGTGTTAGCAATCGCCAACTGGCAACCCTAAAAAGTAAGCAAGTAAGCAGTCAGAAAAAGCAGCAGCATGTCTGTCACGCAACGCTAGTATATTAGTATTCTGTGGTCACACATTTATTGTTGGTTCGCGAAATCTCAATGATGGAATAATGAAGAACGAAAGTGATTTTTTAAATAGTGTTTTAATTTATCAAGTCAGAGCCTTCACATTATTAGCTTGATTTTCACCTTGGATCACGGACTATATATGGAACGCACTGGAATCCCTATCATGCCGAAGTACTTCTCAATCTGCACTGACAGAGCTTGCATGCACCTTCGCATTGCCACTACAACGCGGACCACTCGCTCTATCATTCTCCTCGGTGGCGCATGGATAGTGGACTGGACGCCTCAATTTGATCAGCCGCTACCTCGAAGGTCTTATTCGCCTCTTGCGGCGGGGGGGGGCGTTATATATAGGATGGGCGTATTCAGTATAATATAATGATAAAATAGAGTAATTCATACTGATATGGAAATATTAAATGGTGCATTTTTGCTGCTACTAATTCATTATCACTTTTTGTTTTGATACTTAATCTTTTGTAAAATTTAACTTTATTTTTCTTGATAACTGATAGCGTATCTAACCTCGAGCGTAGCTATAGCTTTCGTATGGGAGGATCCAACAATGTACAAAGGAGTAGTTTTTATATGTGAATTCACGGCATAAAATGACAAGTTCTAAACGCCAATAAACAATTAATCGGAAATTGCAAACCATATCATCCACTCGTGTAGTATGTTGCCTATACAGATAAGAAAAGTGACTATTTGGGGGATATAAGCAAAGCCTGAGGGGGGGTCCGAATCCGCTAAACATCCCACTTACATACACCCGTGATTCTAAACATTAAAACTTCGGTGTTGGTTAGTCATCGTCGGCATGTCGAGTCTCGGGATCTCCTGCTAATTTCATATGAAGTTAGCATGTAAAATCTGACTTCCAATTCACAGACAATTTTTCAACTTCACGGTTAATTTGGAGTTAATTTACCGCTAATTATTTATTAGCTCAGTTGACAATACAATAGATGTAGGTAACATCTACCTTATTTGTAGATACGGATCCGCGGATACATGTTCATCTGGACCTACCCATCTCTAGATTATATTGTTTTATTAGCTACCTACTACTGCTTCATATATGGATCAAAACACTCTCATGACTTCTAACAATGTTCTCGTTAAAGATTACTTACAATTTCTAAGTAAAGATTAGGTACAATTTCATTTCTGCTCACGCATGCGTTAAAATTAGTTATAATTAAGTTTATAACGTTAAAAATTATAATTGAAATATATAAAAATACATTTATTCATGACAAACACTGTTTACCATTGCCACATTCGTCCTCGTTCTCATGAATTAAAAAAGACAACAAAAAAGCATAATCGTATCGCGGTCGCGTATTATTAATGAACCAAAGTTATTTTTAGAACTCATGCCTTGGCTTTCTAAATTTGGCTGCGACTAGTTTTGGTTTACGTCACGGAACGGTACAAAATACCTACTTTGAGTTTTAAAAAACAGTCATAAAAAGCATCACGCAAAAACCGGTTGGTTTTTGTGGCCGTTGTTCCGATCCGAGTTGAGTTTCTTGGGCAATCGCGTAAATGATATTTTGTATAGCGATATTTTCAACATAATATTATTTAAATGGTGATCGATTAACGTGGAGCGTTCAAAAAGTAATGACAATTTAGCGTTCGAAAACCTTTCTTCGGTTTTAACTGCCTGTTGCTATATAATTATAATACATTTATTATATTATTTAACAACTGTTGCCCGCGACTTCGTCCGTGTTTTTTATTTTTAAAGTAGCCTATGTCCTTCCTCAGGATTCAAGCTATCTCCATACCAAATTTCATCGCAATCGGATGAACGATATTGCAGCCCATAAAATATGAACAAACAAACATTGATAATTAATAATTATATATTAGAGTATTGTCAATGTCAAAGTCATAATAGTAAGCTCCTTGGATCAAACAGCCGCACAGAGTAGACTGTCGCCAGAGGTTATAAGTTTATATTTACCGTCGAATTTCGACCACTGGACAATCTCTAGTTATTTATTATTAGTTACTAGCGTAAACTATTACCATGTATGTAGAGATAACACATAGAGCCTTTATTAGCAGCTATTTATTTGGTACATATATATTCTCACTCTGTATCCCTAACGAGGTACTCGGAGAGCACAGCACTAAATTATCGCGACCTATATACTTCTTTTGCCTCCTCAGATCTATCATTCTCCTTTGTTACATACTTTCGCCAAGGTTCTGTTTTCGACATTGATTTCATTATGTAATGTATTTTGAAAGTAGACAATAAGAAATAATAATCCGAGGACAATCTACCTGAATACTTTTTTCGCAAACTCTTTCTTTGATGAGCATTCTTTGAATGCAAACCATCGCTTTTTAAAAATTTAACGGTAATACAGGTTATATATTACATATTTGATGTCTTGATTTGTCAGTCAATGGCAGAAAATTCCCATGATAATAACTACAATGAGATTTTATCAGGAAAATTCCCTTTCCTTTTATGAATATTCCCGGAGTTTACTTTTCTCTTCTTTCTTCTTTCTTTTTACTTTTTAATTTTCCTAATTTGAGAATTTTTCCAGCTATGAAACATAACTTTAATTATACCTACGCCGAAAAGGACCACGGAAACTGAGACCTTAGAGCAAAACAGAAGGGGAGTGGTCGTAGTAATCTCTTCAGATACAAAAAGATCTATCAGTTTTGGCGAAGGCAAAAACAGCACACATGCACAGTTCTTCACAGTTCACGCACTCAAAAGAAAAGGAACAGTCGCCTCCTGTGTTGCTGTAATCTTTGCTCTAAGACCGAAACGAAAAAAATTTGAGATAGTTTCGAAATGTAGGTATATAAATAAAAATGAAATGCTGTTCGTTGGTAAACGCATCACTTAAGAACAGATGGAACGGCATATTTCTTATTTTAAAATGTTCGTAATCATTCAAATTAGGGTTTTATGGAAAGAAAAATTGGAAAAATTGCCCACAAAGTAGGAAAATTGGAGAAAAATTGAAAGTACTTTTTGCTATGAGATTTTTGTATGAACTCAAGACCATAACACAAATAATAATATACTATCTATTGAGCCACAGCACAGCGCGGCCGGGTACAGCTTGTTTTCGAATATTTTTCATATTTTCTATATATCATTCTTTCATTAATTGTACCTCACGTGATTATACTCATTTAAAATTAATATAATAATAATAATAATAATAGCAATCGTACGACGACACTTAAATCTTAAATAGTGGGGTAGTGTGTTGCTAAACAAAGGCCCACATTACCTAATAACTCCCGATAAGGTGACCTAACAAATAATAATAATAATAACAATAATAATAATAATAATCTCAGACATTTCACACAGCGCCATCTAGTCCCAAAGTAAGCAGCACAGCGCTTGTGTTTATGGGTACTAGACAACTGATATAATACTTATATACTTTTCTTTTGTAAATAAATACATATTATACATAAACACCCAGACTCGGGGCGGGAATCGAACCCGCAACCCTCGTTTCACTTTCCGACGCGTTAAGCCGTTGCACCACGAAAATGACGTGTTTTTCGAGTGCTTTCTCTATTAATCTCCTATATATTCTCAAATCTAAAGTATAAACTAGTATTAAATACATGGCTTGAAAAGATAAATAATGTATATATATCTACATCATATAAGTTTCCATGTCGCAAAGTTTCTAAGAAAATTGGTTGTCACACACGAGTGGACGCGTAAGTAATATTTATAAGGGCTCTCAGAAGGGAAAACCCTTCTGAGATACGAAATCTATAAATCTTTTAGTTAGATAAATAACGAATCTTATACGAATATTCATATCTCGTAGCTTTTTGTTCGCGACCAAATAAGAATTAACGTTTATGTCGGGAAACAATGTAAAATTAAATCAATTTTGACTCCAAATATATTATAATTATTTAGAAACAACAATAACATTTTTACAACGAAGTAATTTAGTTATTTCACTCTTTCTTTATTTCACAATGACCGTGGAAGTATCTACGGATCGCCGACAGCAAATTCCGACACACACCAAAATGTGCAGTCAAGAGAATCAACAATAACAAAAAAATTGGTCACGTGACGTACGATTCGCCTCGAATGCGCAGGATTCCGTGCGATTTCTGTAAAAAATGGTAGAGTAACTATTTTAGCATTTCTTTAAATATTTTAGAATATATTTTAATGCTAATGACTACCGCGTTACGGATACAACGTGAGGATATATGTAATAATAATACTCCGGACAATTACACAGATAATGTGACCCCAAACTAAGCAGTAAGCTTGTACTATGGGTACCACACAACGAATTCTGGGGGAGTTCCCAGTAACACCCAGACTCCAAGCCAATTTAAAAAAGTTCGTTTCCTAAATTGACCTGACCGGGGATCGAATCCGGAACCCTAGCTTGGAACGCAGATGCATATGCCACTGCCCCAACGGGCCAGTCATGTATTTTATTTTATATATTTTAGGGCAACATAGTACCAACCGAGCAAAATAAATTTGTATTTCACGTAGTGTCAAAAAAAACCGTTATAACAAACGGACGCACGACTGATCGCACAATGGTTCAGGTTTTCTATTTTCTATATGGAACTATAAAAATTACTGCTTACTACAATTTTGTTTATGATTGTTTTATTGCTTCGTTCTTCATAACGGAATTTATAGCGTCGTGGACTAATTACGGGGCTTCCGATCGAGCAGCCAGCGTGTGATCTCGGTGTTGGCTTGGTGTTGGCAGTAATGAAGATTTTGAGTTGATTTGGGTGTTAGCCTTGTAGCCCGTGCCAGAGAATAAGGCTATTGTTCCTGTCTGTCTAAAGAGTCGACTGAAGTGACCATCAAGGACGTAGCTGATTAGAATGTGGGCTCCGGTCTATGCGACCCATTCATCCATCTGCGACCCCCAGGAGGGCGACAACGCATGTGATCCGCGCTGTTGTGGCACTGCAAGGGTACAGAGGGTGCTATCGTAATACGTGTAAACTAAATTAAGAAATTAAAGGTGATATTCAGCTGGAATATAGCTCCAAAGGCCACTATCCAAATGTGCCTAGTGTGCTGACAACATTGCCGCGTTGAACCACTACTGAGCATTGTTGGACCAGAAAAGCCCTGGACTGACGGTCACCTTCATTTTCTCTCAACCTCGGGCCTATTATTATTATTAAAACATATAAGTTTACATATAATAATACTGTAAACTGATACGTGTCTAAACATAGATTTCAGAAAAGATGACACGAGGGATACACGTAACTCAAATAAAAGCCAAAACAGTTTTTCTTTACTTACATATCAGATTAGATTAGGATGTTTTATCATGATCCGCCGTCCAGAAACTAAGATCTAAGATGAGCTCTTTTTAACTGAGTTGCGCCTCTAAATTGGGTTTAACTTATAGCGGTTTTTCCGATGACTGTTTATTTTATATCATAAACACTTTTGACTATGAAATAAACACACATAACAGGGACATCTATCTATATTATTATAAAACAGCAACAAACAAAACAGTTGTAACAGAGACAGTCGACGCCATTGTTGCCGGGTCGACCTAGCCGTCATATTCAGCCTGCTGCACTCATTGCTGTCATGTCGTGAGAAAGTGACGTCAAGCAAGATATATAAGCCGATGCGGTGAAGGATATTTTTAGAACCATCTAACAGGGCTCTTTTAGCGCTCGCCCCAACGCGACCTGTGACGCTGTAAAAGCCACTAGGGCTAACAGCAAAGAGGGGTTTTGTTTACTCAACTCAAGTTCGCATCCTTTACTAATCCACCTGTGTGTTGATGTGGGTGTAATTTCCATGTAATTTTTTTTAATTTTTACATAGAGAGCTCAGATTATTATTGATAAACTCTCTATTTTCCAGTGAATGTCACGTTAAATTCGGGTCAGCCATTTTGAAGATTAGGCCGAAAAACGGACCGTCAAAAATTTAAAAAACGCGTATTTGGGTTTGGTTAACGCTCGAAGAACCATATATGCTTAAGAAAAAGCCTCTATTTCAAAATTATATATAGACAATTCAATTTTAATTAAATGTATAGATTGTTATAAATGCGATAGATATAATCTTGATGGCGGCTTGCAATACTTCTTGTAAGCTAGCATTACTTTAGAACTTTTTTATTTAACTTTACTACTAGTGATTATATTTTAAACACAATGTTTACATGCAGAAAAAATGCAAGAAATCAGAAAATCATAATAGACTCGTGGAACAGAGAAGTCAACACTGGATCAAAACAAGTCAGTCGCATATGGGTCGCTATTTAATGTTCTCGCGTAGGATCGCTTGTTATGAAGAGCGCACACATTTTTCGTACAGGTACTCTACAAGCGCTCGGGCGGGTCTGAGGTACACGCGTAAACAATGCATAATTTATACCAATTTTATTATGTTTTTACACTGATTGGTTTACAAAAATAATTTCTGTTTTATATTCTACTTACAATGAACGAAGTTTCATTTCATATCGTTTTTTTTACAAGTCATTGCTTTTTTTGGAACTAAATCAACGTTTAATCACGACACTTTATCCTTGAAATAAGCCTTTTTAAATATTTTTTTCTGTAAAAAGCAAGAAATGTATGACATTTTCGCAACACTAATATTCAATAAGAATATGTACTTGATCTTAACATAATTTTAATAATTGTTAGATTAGACTCGTCGAAACAGTGTTAATTAGGACGTCAAAGTAGCGCGTCTAAGAATTTTTTTGTATATTGACTTCGTAGAATGGTTATTGTTGGGGGGGTGAGTCTTCGATGTTTCTTCCTCCTCGCCGGTGCCCCAACTTTACTGAGAGTAGTGGACCTGTATTCACGAGAATGAAACACGAGAACCCAGAATAATATTCTTGTATTCCAAATGGACCAGTTTACATATAAATGTCACTTTACAAATATATGTGGCGCGAGATGGGTGAGCCCTTATTGAAGTCTTCTCTATGAATTCCTTTTTGAATTCTTCTTCTAAGGAGTCTTCCCTGTAGTCTTTTAAGTAGTTTCTTCTGTTGTCTTTTTTCTTGAAAGCGCCTCACCCGACTGGTCCCAGAGGTTTTCTTTTTTTTTTGTATATCGGAAGGGAAGAAACTCCGCACGAGCACCCAGCCGCCTCCGACGCCTCACAAGAGAATGTCGGGCGCGACGGGGTAGTGCCGGGCTCGAACTAAAACTACCCTCCACCGCCACTTGACCCTACAAGCCGTCGTAGCGAGCCGAACGAGTAGCGAGGAAGCGCGGAGGGCGCTTCCCCAAGAGAGGTCGACAAAGCCTGAGGGCCCCTCCGTCCGGGGGGGCACCCGGGACGGAGGACGGAACCTCGGCTCAGGTTGTCGACGGGAAATTATGCACCTGCGTGCCGTCGAGAAACCTATACGGGCGAGGGCCGGTTCCAGAGTGGTTTTATTTTTTTATTTTTATTTTTTTAAACCAGACCAGAAAAATCCATCTTTGTTAATAATACAATACTTATGAACTAATGTTAGTAAAACTATGCTGTTTAAATTATTAATTTAATTTATACAGTACTGGACTGCACGATACTGGACACAGATCACGTTCAGGCATGCAAGCGCATCCAGTGTCCTAGTACTGGGCTGTCCCATCTGTTCGATATAATGCTAAGGATTCCGTTGGGGCTGGCACGTACCCTGGTTAATATAGAAGCGCACCTCTTGCGCAGGATTGCGTGAAAACCATCAACCGCTGCGAACATGCCTGAGGCGCTGCAGAATCGCGGCAACCCCATCAGAACCCTAAAAATATTATTATATTGTACGCGCAGAGCGTTGTAAGCCTTCTGCGTGTAGCTGACCCACAGACTGCACGTGTAGAAGGATTGGCAGTATGCTTTAAAAAGCGTCACCTTCACTTGTTTTGTACACCGTGCAAATCTGCGGGCCAACATGTTGCATCTGACTGACAACGTTCTGCACTCTCGCTCCATGTCTAAGTTGTCACTCAGATCATCAGTGACCCAGAGACCCAGATACTTAAATTTTACAACCCGATTGAGAGGAGTTCCGTAAAGCTTGATCTGTGGCACATCTGGATAGAATTTAGTACCAGCCTTGAAAACGAGCAACACACTTCTTCACATTGTATCTGAGCCCATGGGCCTCTGCATATTTTTCACATATGTGAAGCAGTCTCATTAACGCCTTGTTCGATGGGCTCAGTAACACCATATCATCCGCGTAACTTATATTATTGACACAAATTCCGTCAACATGGCAGCCCAGATAGGTGTCACTGAGCTCAGTGATCAACCGGTTCATATACAGGTTGAAGAGGTGAGGGGAGGTCAACCCTCCCTGCCTCACCCCACACTCCAACCCATACACATCCGAGAGCGAGCCCGCCCACCTCACATAGTTCGATTGCTTGGTATACCAGTATCCAAGTACAGACACAATTTCACTAGCCACACTTGTGTCATCTTTGAGCTTTTGCCACAGTAATTCGTATAACACAAGATCGAAGGCCTTTGACAGGTCCAGGAAACAAGCATTAACAGGAGTTTTCCTAGACGTGTAATACCGGACAGTGTGTTTGAGAGACAAAATTGCACTTTCTGTGGAGAGTCCCGGTCGGAAGCCGAACTGTGCATCATGCAGGTCTATGTGACAAGCCATGTGTCTGTCAAACAGACTGTCCAGCACTTTAGCCATTACTGTAGCGAGCGATATCGGTCTATAGTTAGAAAGGTCTGAGGCGTCACCTGTTTTGTTCTTTACTATAGGCACAACTATTGTTTTAAGAAGATCATCAGGTAAGTGAGTATGGCTCAAACAAAGATTGTAAAATAGAGTCAGGACCCTCGGCCGGCGGCGTACAATCGGCTGAAGGCCCAAAATGGTAGGTGCCTATCGTGTGACTCAGCGCGGGCGGAAGACCCGGGTTCGAGTGAGGCCCTATCTGAGTATGTGAGATGTGATCGTCGGAGAGAACCTACAGAAGAGGCCCTGGTGTTAGCGCGCAAGACGTCGACGCTTCCTCCGAAGGGGGCGGTGTGATGTGGCAGCGTTGGTTGTATTGTTTAACAGGGCGTCGTTCGCCACTGTTATGAGGTCGCCCGGGTCCGTCAAAATGTCCCTCGGTCGTCTACGGTGGGGTCCTCTACGATGGTCCCAGAGGCCGGCGGCGGATCGCTTTTATCTGCGACGCGCAATGCGCCATTAGAGCGGGTTGAAACAATACACCGCTCGTCTAATTATCCAATTACAAGCGCGCATTACGCGAGCCGCGGACCTCTGCAACAGAGACGACAATATGTCTCTCTCTCGCTCTCTCATTATATCTATTTATACATTTGTATTCAACTATTTATTTATCACTTATTAACTATTACAATTGATAGTCTTACCACCAATATAATACTACGGATGAATACAAATATAAAACACACATTAATTATTTACTAACGTACAAAACAATGTTCAATACAATTACAAAGATAAAGCGTGTAAATAGAACAATAACATTCCGTTACGTAACTAATTAATAACTAATAAAAGACTATGACAAAACAATAAATATAAGGGAAATAATCTGTATATACAAAAATATATATCTGCAAGCTATTTACATGATTCTACTCTCGCCGTCCGCCACAGTTATTGAAAGATATTATAAAATAAATATAAAAATATGCAACACCAATACTCAAGAATGAAAATGGAGCTATTATAAACTTCCAGCAGAATATTAAAAATTTTTAAAGTATCTGAGAATTAGAGCGTCAAAATATCACTATTTCGCACAAAAATATCAAAGGGCACTTAAATCGAACTTAAACAGTTGGTGCAAGCCACCCTTAGTATTTTGAGTTATTCGTTACAAGATAGTCAAAGTCAAAGTCAAATCAATTTATTCAAGTAAACCCAATCACAAGGTATTTTTGAACGGCAAATCTACTTTAGTTCGGTTCAAAGAGACGAGAAAAGAAAACCTGGACACTGAGAAGAACCGACAAGAAACTCAGTCAGGTATAATTTTTTCAACATCATTTTACAAAAGGTTTATTAAAATACAATATTCAGAGAGCCAGTAAATGCATGTGCAGAGAAAATCATTTGCAGACTATTGTTTTATCTTCAACGAAATCGTTTATTTTATAGTATGATTGTCTAATCAATGTACGTTTTATAACTAATCTAAATATATTTTCTGTTAATTGAGTGACTTCTTGAGTAACTTTATTATAAAAACGAACGCAGTTACCCAAAAATGAAACATTTGACTTATGTAATTTAAATTTTGGAACAACCAATTTATCACGACCTCGGGTTTCCATACCACCAATATCGCCTTTTTTTGTAAATCGATCTATATTTTTCCTCGTATACATAATAATTTCAAAGATGTATAAGGACGGCAAGGTCAGTACATCAATGTCTTTACAACGATCTCTTAGTGATTCTCGTGCATTCATACTGTAAATAGCACGTATCGCTCTTTTTTGTAAAATAAAAATCGAGTTAATATGCGCCGCTGATCCCCACAGCAAAAGGCCATAGGACATTAGGCTATGAAAATATGCGAAGTACACCAACCTAGCTGTATTCGCATCCGTCAATTGCCTAATGCGTCTAATGGCATATATCGCGGAACCGAGCTTATTAGCCAATGCCCCGATATGATCCGCCCATTGCAATTTACTATCTACTGTTAAACCAAGAAAACTGGCAGACCTAACTAATTCTAACTGTTTTCCACCCAATTGTATTTTATCATGGATTCTGGGTACATTAGAAAGGGCAAATTTAATACATTTGGTTTTTTGTGCATTCAGTAGTAAATTATTAACAGCAAACCACCCCGAGACGTCCACCTGGATCCCGTTCACCCAGTTAATATCTAAGTTCTTTCTGTCCAGTTTAAATAGCAATGAAGTGTCATCAGCAAATAATACTATTTCGCATAAGTTCCTGAGCATAAATGGGAGATCATTAATGTAGACTACAAACAGAAAAAGTCCCAAAATTGATCCTTGGGGAACGCCCATTTTTAACCTCGAACCAACAGACAAAACCCCATTGACACTCACTTTTTGCTCCCGGCCAGACAAATACGAGACCACGAGATCGAGAGCGTTACCACGAATTCCATAGTATTTAAGCTTGCAAATTAAAATTTCGTGACTAACACAATCAAAAGCCTTGGAGAGATCGCAAAAAACACCAATGGCATCCCGAGATCCCTCCCAAGCCTGAAGTACAGTCTTGATCAAGCTTGCTCCCCCGCATGAGTTGTTGACCGCTCTCTCGTGAACCCGTACTGTTGGCCGTGAAACACCCCGTGAATGTTAAAATGTGCTAGCATTTGATTGAGTATTATTTTTTCGAATATTTCACTCAATGCTGGCAATATTGACATCGGGCGATAATTTGTTAGATTCAACATACAACCTGACTTAAATAATGGAATAATTTTACTGTGTTTCATTAAATTGGGAAACACCCCTTGATCGACACATTTATTAAATATCTCTACCAAAATTGGCCATAATAAAGGTATTACATCAGTCATGACATGAACTGATAGTCCCCATAAATCTTCACTGTTCTTTTTATGTAATTGCTTGAAAATTTTTTCTATCTCAAGTGAAGATGTGTACCTAAATTGAAAATTAGGGAACCATTTTCCAACATTTTTTCTCAAAAACGTCTCTGCTGTTTGCGAAGACGCTCCCAAATCATTCGTTATTTCTATAGGTGTATTCGGAAAATAATTTTCAAAAGCATTAGCAACCTCAATTTTATTAGTAACAACCTTATTACTAATTTGTATTGAAAAATCTTCGTTATTTCTATTTCGTTTACTACCAACTTTGTTGTTAATAGTGTTCCATGTAGCCTTTATCGCATTGTCTGACTTTTTAATTTTATTCGCGATATAGATCGCTTTCGCGTGTTTTGATACTTTTTTAAATATTTTCGAATAAGTGCGAACATAGTCATAATTAATCTGTGATTGCCGCGCGTTATCCAGTATTTAAATGTAAATGTGATTATACGATGTGTGAGTGTTCAATGCCCTTAACATTCAGAAGTGGTATTTATTAATTATCCCCGACTTATTAGTAATTTCTATCAATTCGAGCAATATAAAAGAGAAGATGAAGCTGCCACATCATGACCCAAGTATTCTTATGCTATTCTTGTCGCGCTGCTACGTAGCGACAAGAACTCTATGAAGGTCATCAACGATATATCCCTACCGTCGTCTGAAAGAAAGGTTATTATTAGTAGGGAGGCTAATATGAATAAAGTCATTAATGTTTTTAAACTTTCACGACTTGTACACATCTTACAATATTTACTCACGGGTCTATGTCGCGTTTATACTTTACGGCTAATTACCTATTTTGTCCAGACGTTTCGACCGGATTGCACCGATCGTGGTCATGGGCAGACTGATGAGGATGAATGTCGTCTTAGTAGCGTGCGGTTTCTTGCAACTTCCCACACTCATTCAATGCATTTTTTAATTTTTATTATTGTCACTGTCGGTACTTCGACACACTACACTAACGACATCTACACACTGGCGACGTCAGGTTTTCCGGCTCCGGACACACTCACTGATGACAGGATTCCATGAAGTTGATAAACGGTATCCATCTTCCCGGTTGAAATATGGTTTTTCTTGATTTCAACCGCCTCTCGTGCAATTCTGGAATAATAGTGTCGATCGGTGAAAAGGACCTGTGGCTGAAGCAATTCAATCCAGTGATTGGGTCCTGACTCCAGCAAGTGCTCGGCAATGGCGGACCTATTTGTCTATCGTTTTCTGACAGCTATGATATATTCTCTGAAACCCCAGGGGTTCCGTATACAAGACACTAAGGTTCCGCGAATGTTACATGTTAAATCGTTGGAATTTTTTGGTTACCGTCATTTACGGCGACATTATTTTCTGCGCAGAACTTGGTCTAAGCATACATATTGACAAACATTGAACCTATAAATAGTTTTTATAGAAAACAGTGAAGTAATTTCATTCTCTCATTAATCTTTATTCCAAATATTTATAATAAATGATTTTTACTCTTATTTGAAATTGCGGTAGGTATTTTTTATTATTATAGTTTGCTATAGGGTTCCATAAATTAAATCGGATTTATTGAGTGTTCCGTGGTCTTAAAAGTTATGAACCACTGTCCTACTTTCTACTGATTATTATAAACGCGAAAGTTTGTGAGGATAGATGTATGGATGTTTGTTACTCTTTCACGCAAAAACTACTGAACGGATGTTAATGAAACTTTACAATAATATAGCTCATATATTAGAATAACACGTAGGCTATAATTTATAAAGATATTATGTGTCTTTGAACTTCACGCGAACGCTTTCGCGGGCAAAAGCTACAAAATATATGAAAACCAATGTTTCTTTGTTTTTTTTATGGGCTGGCTTACCGTTCATCTGATTGCGATGATATTTAGTATGGAGATAGCTTGAATCCTGAGGAAGAACCAAGGCTATTTTAAAAATTAAAAACGCGGACGAGGTCGCGGGTATCAGGTAGTGTTAAATAAAAATATAGGTATTACATACGCTTTGTGAATAGTTCAACTATTGAATGTAAGTACCAACATAACTAAACATATCCTCACGCTGTATTCTTACCGGGGTAGACAAAGAGGACAGAGCGCCAAGTTCACAAGTAGACATGTTGTAAGTAGATATCTTGACTAATTGCGTAAGTAGATACACGACTTGCCCTCGCTCAAATCATTTATAACGTTGTCTGACGAAGGCAATTTCTCAAACTCTATTCCATTTAAAAACGTGGTGTGAACTCTTCGTTGTTGTAATCATTTCCACGGCGCGCAACGCTAGAGTAAGTCTTAATTCGTAATTAATTAAACTAATTCTACAGCAAGGTCGTAACACTGCATTGGAGAGACGTCTGCTGCGGGTCAATGACCGTGGCGCTGTCTCCAACTAGCTCGTTCATGCGATCATTTATATTAGAAGACTTTCTTATACCTGAGAAAGATAAAGATTAAATTACAAAAAATGGATTTTCTCTCCCGTTGCATTTATTTTTTCGATTTTACGTGTTATAATATCAAAAACTTAATACAAAAAAATAAATAAAGTATTTAAAATATATAAAAAATGCTAATTTACTGATAATTTACGTTGTAGAATATTGATAGCTATTGAAAAAAATTGATGCCGATATCGTCATGAATCTGTATTACATGTATAATTTCTTCACGCTGTATCCCGAAAGGCGTTGTCAGAGAGTATGGACTGCCAAGCGTCTTTACATACTTCTTTCGCCTCTAAAATTATGTTTAATGTCCAAGGAAACCTTGTTTTGGAATCTGAATAATACCGAAAATAGCTATAATATAGGTATGGCGATAGCTTTTTTCCAAGAGTTATTTACATACTATCTATGATCAAGTGTCAAAACACAGTTTGTGTGGGCCAATGTATGGGCGTAGTTTTGCTTCCAAGACATTTAAATAAATAATATCTATATTGTATACCGCGGTAAAAATCTTTATTCGTCCTTCAGAAAATAGAATTCCTGTTCATAACAATATTACATAATTTAGTTAATTTATAATTATTTCCTTTTTTTGCTCGTTTGTTTAAGAAACTGCGTTACTAATATTAATATTATGTTATGTCTAAGTACTTAGTTATGTTGGGTGTAAGGACCTCATTTTACGCTAAAAGCCTCCTCCATATTATTATTTCTAATGACTCTATCTTGTGCCAGTCTTGGCCATAGCTTTTTTTTATGGTAAAGGGGGCAAACAAGCAACCGAGTCACCTGATGGAAAGTGATCATCGCCGCCCATTGACACCTTCAACATCCAGGGAATCAAGGCTGCGTTGCCGGCCTTTAAGGAAAGGAGGGGCAGGGCGCCACCGGCGCTCTCAATCTCCGAACGAAACATAACAGCAATACCTAGACTGTTATTTCACGCCGAAATATTTATAATATTTCATAGGGCGAGCCGACCCAATTCGTACTGCAATGATGGCTCTACCGCACACAGTGTATGTGTGTACCACACTTTAGCTATTTCATCTATCATTATTTTACCTCTAAGATGGCCTTTCTTCTTAAATATCGGGTACCAATCGTTACCGTTTGTGACCACTTTCTGTAGCGTAGCGCATCGTATAATAAAGTTAAATAGTTACTGTACTGTGAAAATATCAAAGAAAATACATTGTTGAACACAGAAAGACCTTGATATTACTGCTCAGTCCCACGAAAATCGCTATTTGTCGACTTTATTCAAGTTATCTATTTACTATCAAGCTTGAGGTGGATTTTGACGAATCACCGCATCAAGAATTTATGCAGATAGAAAGACAAGAACAAAGCTTTTCGGTGTTATTTACTATTATTAAGGGATGAACCATGTGCAAAATCGTGAATTCATGGCTATCATCACCCTTGACATCCTGTATGCTCCGAGCAAGTCAACTTTCAAGATAAAAGTTAAAGACCATCTGCTCAGACTGATCAGCTGATGATGATTATCTGTTATATATTTGTTATGTTGCTATATATTATTATGTTGTATCCTAATCTTATGTATTATACTATATTTTTCAATTTTTATGTACTTGTGTGTGTACTTGTATGTATACATAAATATGTATTGAGGGTTTGTTGTGTATATGTGTATGTGTACGTATGTATGTATGTGTATATATATGCGTATATGTATGTGTATGCTTATCTATATGTATGGTATATACATATTGTAATTATTTTTCGGTGACTTTGTTGTACCGCTACTTGTTTCTCTGACAGTAAAGCTCAGGTTGACTGGTAGAGAATGCCATTAGGCATTAAGTCCGCCTATTGTATACATTATGTACAATGAAGAATAAACAAATAAATAAAATCGTTATCATTTGTTATATTTTTATTGTTACACACATACGTATATGAGGATAGTTTTACTATTTATCAAACCGGCATTTGCAGCTTAAAATATTGCATAGGTACCTAAGACGAGGGACATCAGGTGGAAGAACATCATAGAGGGAAAATAGTAGTTTGGGACAATCAAAAATAAGTGATCAGGTGTACCCTCCTGTAAACCACACTCGCAGGTTCAATTATCAAGGATGTGTAATTTAACCAGATGAACTCGTGTGCAAGCGTGGTTCAACCTGAATGCAAATAGTAGAGGTAACCTTTTTACTCGCATCTCTGAATGAGAAAAACCAGGATTTGGGAGGTATTTCATTTTGAATGTCGCCATAAAATTTGCCCTTAACTGATTTAAAAACTGACCATGCGCGATTCCATGCCTCCATCAGTCTAAGTTTAGTTGAAGACCTCAAATCGTGACAGTAGATGGTATAATTGTCAGTAGAGCCTTGGGTGATTGCGTATTTAGCACAAGAATCCACGGATTCGTTGCCTGGGATAACGCAATGGCTAGGAATCGAAGCAGGAACTATTTTCCAGTTTTTTTGAAAACAACGAAAAAGTTCATGTCTGATTTTAATAACAATTGGAACCTTGATTTGGAACGTAAAGGATTTGAGATAATACATTGGAGAGAGCTAATGGAATCGGAAAAAATAATGGAATTACCAAGATTGTGAGCATTGGCATATTTAACTTTCCCAGTAAAAACAGAGGATTGAGGAGGGAGCTTATAATTGAGGATAATTCGAAATGATAGGATGCAGACGGCAGCGCCGACACAACTGATTTTCGATAATTTCGAGGCGTCCGTGTACATTGTTGTCCAGCCACTCCAATCATTGGACAAATTTTCGAAGAAAGTTGTAGAAGCGTTGGGAGAATTCTTCTTAATACCGAAGTTTAACAGAAGGGAAAGTTGGAACATAAGGACTTCAAAAAGAACTGAAAAAAGAGGGTCACATGGAAACTAAGAAACCTGAACTGAAAGATGGAAATAAGAAAGGCTTTTTGCTAAGCATGGCGGATCATCGCTTTGACGATGAAGCTCACTTAAAGAATTTTTAAGAAAACTATGCTTTGAGTGTAAAGGATGGGAGGAACTTTGTAATATTTTATAAAAAAATCTGTCGCATAAGTATTGGCTACGAAGAGAAAGTGGAAGATCTATAGATACTGAAGAGTATTATTCACTGGAGAGGATTTCATAGTACCTAAAATTTAACGGACAAAGATTTGTTTTGTGTCATAGGACTGTCAAATATCACTGCACAAGTCTAAAAATATTGAGCCTACCGATAGAGACGAAATATGTATATTCTTATCCCTTTCTATTACAGGCTTACGCCATATATTTCTTTCAGTCCCGCAATTCGTGGCGTGGTGATGGGTTATATCTGTTAGTGCATCAAACCTATATCACAGCCAAACTTGTCATTACCCGATTGCTCAAGGAGGATAATGTTTTCGGATGTACGTATGTATGTATGTATGTATGTATGTGTGTGTGTATGTATGTGTGTGTATGTATGTGTGTGTGTGTGTGTATGTATGTATGTATGTATGTATTTGTATAAGTACCCGTTTCTTTGTGATCTCCTACAAGTTAAACGGTTTGATGCATTTTGAAGTGTAAGGTATCGTTGGATTGGTCTTAATCCAGGAATGTCATAGTCTATATTTTAACCTGAGTTCTTCAAATTCTGAAAAGTAAAAGTTTGGAAATAAAAAAGGTTATTAAATAAATCAACAAACCCGACTGTAAAAACTGTAAAATGAGCTAAAAAATGTTAAAAATGATGTTAACAAGATGGGTTTATAACAAAAATTTTAAAATTCAATTCTTACTAAGTACTTATTTTTATACCTCAAGGAATGCCTAGTAGAAAAATCTAAGTAGGCTTTTAAAAATACATTTTATTAAATATAAAATTTATATCATTTTTAACATCTTTTTAGTTCCTTTTATAGTTTTTATAGTCGGGTTTTTCGATTTTTTTAATTACTTTTTCTTAGTCTTATGTGAAGAACCATCTACCTATACATTAAACAGTCCACTCTAAATTTTCCAAAGCGAAAGGATTTTTGGATGAGTCGAGCTCAATTTTAAAAGTTCATATAAACATAATCGCAACTAATAAATTAATAATAAAATTAGATATAGGTTCAGTACGATATAAATAATAAAATTTCAATCTTAATAAACATATTAAATTCAAACTTAGAAACTGAACAAATAACGTGCCATCTAAAACGAAGCCAACCGTGTCGCAATCATCAGAACAATATTATCAGCAATAGCTAGACAAAAAATGTTGACTACTCACCGATTTTTTATAACGCGATCACTACAAATCGAGCAATCGCAGTGATGTAGATCGTACTGTAAAACTGAGTACAGATATGAATCGAATCATATCGAATGATCGACAAAGTTTTTGTTATCGATGAGTCGTAAAATCATCAATTTGGGTAAATTGTGACGTACTCACCTGAGCATTTCGTGAATATTATTATATACTCCTTGAAAAGCTGGACAGATAGATCCATGAACGCGATACGTTTGTCGAATATACATGCTTTGCCACGCTATAATCTAGCTAGAGACAACATAAAACGATCGCTAATGCCGCTATCTCCACGCTCTCCGATTGGTTTACGTGCACACAAGATGACTGCATCAAAAAAAATATTGTACCAAAAATGGTAATATAAAGTAATTACACGAGAAAGTGCATTCCAATGATGTTACAAAAGTCTTATATACCTAAGTCACGCAATCGCATATAATGTTTTTTTAATGATTACATACTTACAAAGATCAAATAGCCAGGGTGTTAGCTGACGGAAATGTCAACAGTAACAATATACCTAGGCGAAAATCGGTGTGGAGAATGATGAGATCCGAGGAGGCGAAAGAAGTATGTAATAATCGCAAAACTTGGCGCTCCGTCCTCTCTAACTACCTCGTTAGGGATGCAGCGTGAAGATATGTATGTATGTATGTATGATTACATACTATGCCAGAATTTTTTTTTATAGATCCTACAGAATCAGAATTATTACCTAAAAATTTACAGACAGCGACAGCCACGCGATCACTACGCGACCGGTGACTAATTGTAATAAAAAAATTGGTATTGTATATGACAATTGCGCATTTATTATTCTATGACCATAAAATGCACTTTTCACTGTTGATTTAGCGCCACAATACAAATTACATTACAGAAATTCCCGTTTTGACAGCAGATATCGCGCGATATTGGCTGTCGCATGCTGTCTGCAAGTTACGTAATAAGCGTGCGGATTGTCCAATTGCACGAATTAAAAATATGGTAGATATTAGATGTCCGTTTCATGAAATAGTTGTTTCACAAAATTTTCAGCCACATCATACGAAATGACTAGTCTGCAATTTTAAAGAGGAAGACCACCTAAGGGGTGAAATAATGACATAGCTAAAAATAGCTGTATAATACTATGGGCTAAGACTGGCACGGGATAGAGTCAATTGAAGTAATTTGGAGAAGACCTTTACCTACTGTAAAAGGCGGCCTTTCACGTAACATAATACAAGACTAGTAACATAATTTATTAAAACATTCCTATATTTTATATTTGTGTTCGTACAGAAAAAAAACGAAATAATTATAAATTAACTAAGTTATGTAATAGGTATTTATTATATTTTCTAAAGGACAAATAAAGATTTTTTTATTTTATTCACTATGATTCGAGTTCAAAGGTAACTTTAATCAGTTCTTACAAGAACTGAGGAAGACCGTATCGAAGACCTACAATATCCATCATTCCTTTACGTTACTTGAAGGGATATTGTTTAGCATCTAGCCTTAGCCTCACGCATGCATACATAATATGCTCTTTAGAATATAGGCACATTATCTTTCTTCTTTTAGCTTTGCCATAGCTGAGGAATAAGAAAAATGAGAATAAGATTTAATTCAGATATTAGTTTGAAAGTGGATTTGTATAACATCACTATATTCACAAATCACTGAAATAATTTTTACGACATTTAAGTTTTCAAAACGAAAAAAAATATCGAGAAACCGTTTTTGATCGGTCGCGTTATAACACAAATAAAAGATACGGCCCTGAAATGCAAAGTGAATAAAAAATATTAACTACAGACTTTCGAATTCAAACCGTATTGCGTCACACCGCTTGGTTTTTTTTAAACGACCTTTTGGGATTTTGTAGTTTTTTATTCGTATCATGTCGGCGGCAGAGAGCGGAAAATTTTTGAGTGCTCTGACTTTTGAGGCTACCTATATAGTAACTGGTCCAGAGTCCAATACGAGCGAATTATACGACTGAATGTTTTATATATTTGGAGTTATTATGTAAATCACTTCACAACATAGCAACTGCATATAAATTAATACTTAGGTTAAAAATAAACTCGTAATATTATGACTTGGAAAGTTCGATAAACCTATTTGCGTAGAATTCAGCGATCGAAATTATTGATCGCGGAAAGCTATCAGTAATTATCGCATGAATTAAGTATCAACTATTAATAGATTGATATCTAAGTAACATATTATTAAAACCAGTAGAAGTTTACAGTCACATATCGTCACGTTATGTCCTTGACGGTGTAGTCAGGGAGGACGGGGTGCCAAGCATCGCGGTCCTCGCATACGCATACTTCTTCTTCTTTACTTACCGTCAAATGCCCTAACTTTTCACGATTTTGACATTATTCGGCTTTGTCGTAAAATAAAAACTTCAATTTGCAGTTTTTAACAGGTTATATTAACATTAAAGAGTAAAGAAAAACAAGAATTATGTTATTTTAGTTTATTTTAGGCAATTTGCGTTTAGTTTATGACATTTTTGAGGAACTTTATGAATTAGGCAAAGAAATGTTTCATATTCCTAACATTGCCAGATGCGTTTACTCCAAAATAAATATAGACTTTTAATCTCAGGGTATTGTAAATGGTAGCTTAACAACTGAATAATAAAAATCAATTTTGCATAACACATTTCGGAGCTTAGGTATTAGGTAAAACTGTTAAGGCAATGTTAGGACATAATTTTTTGCAATGTCCATACTTTAATGCAGTATGTGTAGGATTGTCTTAGGGTTGTCTCATAAGAAATAATAACTACAAATATTAAAATTATATTTAAAACACTTTTAATTTTTAATACTTAATCAGTAATCACGAGCAGTACTCGTTAAAATTATAATCAGTCTTGATTATTGAGTATTGAGCAACAATTGATAGCGTTTACGTCTGATTTTTTCATGTTTCTTGAAAAATATTCATAAAAAAATTGGAAAAGTGATTTTATTGTCACTGTATCTCAAAACAGTACTTACCTATCTATGTCGTTTAATAAAAGTGAGTTTTATATAAGCTTGTATGCGTTACCTTTAGTTTAAGTTTTGAAGTGCACGCTGCCACATTCACTGAAAAATACAAACTAAGAATAATAGCATACAAATTTGCATAAAACTCTGTTAATTACTATACACATTTATTACTTTTCTAATTTTGTATGAATATTACCCGAGAAACAAGCGAAAATTAGGTGTAAGCGCTCGTTTAAATATAATGTATAAATTAACTAACTTTTTACTATTTCTATCCTAACATGCTTTTAACGAATGGTTAAGTGTTACAATTAAGTCAAAAACAATCAATCAAGTAACATATTGTGCAGCAACAATAATTATAATAACGATATAATCATAATAATGATCCGTCCGTAAAGGGTCATAATATGTAAACAAATCAGAAACACCGGTCTTCAAAAATTGTAACAAAATATTAAATCACTTATTAAATCAGTCCTATGAAACATGTTTCAATAAATGTTTGACAAAGCAATACTTAAATTATCAAAATCAAATTTCAATGTACTCCGACGGCCAACTTGTGGACTTGACAAAGTTTTTTCTATATCTAAGATGGTTATTTCTGAGACATCATCTACTACTGGCCAGTAAAATGTACCTTTCGAATTCTTTCTTAAGTATTTTATAGTATATACACGCTCCAAATCGTCGTACTTGGTTACTAAACCAGTATAATATTTAGCTAACTTTGTTGTTGCAAATTTTACAAGCACATATTTATTAATTCCTACTTCGTAATCATAATTTTCTTTATCAACGTCACGTTCCAATTCTCCATTAATTTCGTCCAGGTAACTCTCTGTATCACTTAAAGATGGAAGAAAATGTTCATCACAAGATGAATCATGAACAGTATACATTCCCGAGCTTTCTGAACTCGATCTTTGATTGCTCGTAATTTTTGGAAACACTTTTTCGTACTTAATATGGCTGTCTGAAGCAGTATCACCAAAAGAGATTCTATCTGGGGATTTTATACATATATCAGAGAGAATGTGGCTTTTCGTCATAGCTTCATTTGATGTAGTTGCACAAATATTAGAAGAATTTTTGAATAAATTCCCATTTTTCGATAAACGTAAATTTTTATCGACGTTTACAATAACACCTGGTTGAACACTGAATACTTTTGGTATGTTTCTGGTGAGATGATTCCATTTCTCCATGTGTTTGATGTACTTCGGCATGAACTACGACATTAGTCACAGGTTCGTTTTCATTTGTATCGGACGAATAACATCGTCTAATGTTTGATAAATCGTTGTCAAAAATACAATCTGCAATAGCTGTAGGCGTTTCTGTCTCGTCCTGCTGTAATTGAGTTTCTTCGGCGATGGTATTTTTTTTAGGATTGGATCTTTTTGCATTACTAAGTGTTGTGTTTAGTGATTTTCGTTTTTTTGTTTTTTCATTCCCAAGATCATTAACACTTACAGACTTTCCAGGCTCTGTAAATATTTTTTTATTTGTATTTCTCATTTTCCGTTTAGTCGGTGTTCTCAAATCTTTCAAATAATTTGCAAAAGTCTCGTCGTAAGTAACTTTTGTTTGTGGCTGATAGTCTGGCAATTTCTTTAGCACAGCGTCTGCATTAATGGGGTGTATCCCAGCAGCACGAAGCTCGCTAATTATGTTTTTACTTTGTGTAATTTTTGTTGCATCTAGCAACATTTTTAATAGTTCGGGGAATATTTGTTTGTTTAATGTGTTTGAGCTCGGGTGTCGAACTTTGTAGTCCGATAATATTTTCCTCCATTCTCTCTTCAATGGACCAAAAAAGGCGACATCGAGAGGTTGAGTGTGATGCGTGGAGTTAGGTGGCAAGAATATAAATCTAATATTATGTTTATCACTCTTCATTATTATGTTTATATTCATATGCGATGATAGATTGTCTCCTATTAAGACTTTAGGACCTGTGGTTTTCACTGCCCATGGGATAATTATGGTATCAAACCAATCTCCAAAAGTGTCTGAATGGAACCAGCCGGATTTGGTTTTGTTGTATCTGGTTTCTTCAGGTCCATTAGCACACCAATTTGTCCACAAATTGTCAGCTTTATATACCACATAAGGGGGAAAGATTTTTCCACTGGCCGTAGCTGAGAACATTACAGATATCGCCGTCTTGGTATTGTTTAATGTTTTATTTGGGTGTTTAGTACCTGCTTTAAATATGCATTTTTGGGATCCTGGGTTGTCGGAAAAATTGGTCTCATCATAGTTCACAATGTGCTCTGGTTTCACATTACGCAGCGAAATCTTCAAATTTTCAAAATATGTACTATAGTCCTGTACGCTCTTACTGGCTCGGCTTTCTTTTATATTAGTTGTAGAACGCACCGTCAGAATTGATTTGTGACGTTTCAAGAAATTTCTTACCCACTTCTGGCCTGACATTTTGTTGTTAAAAATACTACTGAGACCGTTTTTGAATAAATAATCATGTACAATTGACCTTAATTCAAAACTAGTAAGAGGATACCCATATTCTCCACAAAGAATTAGACAACTAGCAATTCTCTGTTCATCAGCTGGTGGCAGTTTGGTAGGACAACCAATTTTCTTCATATGTTTTTTTTTTTACTTCATTTAGAATTGTGCGACGGGGTATACCAAACTGTTTTTCGGCATCGTACGAAGAAATATTTTTATTTTCGACAAGACCAACAGCGATATTTAATAAGCTCTCATCATAATTTTTGTATTGTCTTCGCTGCTTGTTCATTTTGATCTTCTTTCAAACAAAAAGAAAACTAGAGTAAGCAGTGCTTTATTATTTATTCTATCGACAAAAAAAAGATAATGCAAGAAATGATTTAAGTAGGTATACGTATGCATACCAACAAAGACGTGACATATATAATACTTATATATGTCCTCTCTGACTACCCCGTTAGGGATACAGCGTGAAGATATGTATATATGTATATGTCACGTCACGTTCCCAATCAAAAATAATAACAAGTGTGTCAACCCTAGCCTCGGCAATGTTTGGTGCACTTTTTCGAAAAACATGCCAAACTTTGCCTACACCATTATTTCTCTGTAAATATTCGTGTATTCCCATCAGTAACAGTAAGGAACGATCAAGCTACCAATATTTTATAGAATGAGTTTAAAATAAATTAGAATTCCTACATATTTCAATGACTTATTTGAAAAGTTTTTCCACAACTCTCGTAACCGTCTCGATGCAGTTTAGTTTGTAACACAACTGTCAAAAATCTACGCATGTTACCAACATAACGTCGCAAATTTTCTGTTGCCACATAATAATTCTAAAAATTAACAAAAAGTTTCGATTGCCAGGCTATTAATTTAAAAAATATATTACTACTTTCTCATTTTAGGCAAACATAGGACGCGAGGTAAAGTTAGGGAGTTTGACGGTACTTCATGCGATTTTTTTTGACATTGCCGTCATTGAACACTGGATTTTTGATTGTCATAAATAAGTCTTGGCCTTCCTTGGATTCTATTTTTTTGCTTTCAGGTTTTTTAGATTTTTTCATTATTCAAAAAAGCACTATCGTAAACCACACCATACTTATGCCTGTTTTGTAGCGTGAAGATATGTATGTTTGTATGTATAATAAGTAAACATATCTCGACACTTCCTACGTACATCATGCTAAGTGTATTCCGCCACCTTTCGAAAAGAGTCAAAGTAAATTATGATGATTCGCTCTTTTAATCATTGACAATTGTGATATTAATTGATAACGAATGTTCATACTTAACGAATATTCAAGTTTAAGTATTCGTTGTTGATTGGACTGAATCATCAATTAATACAATACAACTATGATACTTCATATGATAATTAAATTGGATTTCCCTGAAAACTTGGCGAAATGCACTTAGAATAATATACGTAGGAGGTGTCGATCTAAGAAAATATAACTAACTTAATTCACTTTTCAAAACTAGTTTAGTGTGTAAGTAAAATAAACAGAATTATTGCAAAATCATTAAAAAAGCAACTTAAATGACCGGTGGTTATAAATTCGCTGTTTATTGTTGAAGTTCTTATTCTATCGTATAATGTTATAATCCCATATTAGAACAGCTACTATTTACATCAATTTACATGTTAATAGTGAATATAGGATATTTGTACATTTATTTAAATACATTTTATTAAATTACTGGCTGTTGAAAATATAACCGTAAGTGTATTGTTCAGTTATCAGACGACAAAGAATTATCCAGTTGATGTTCTTGGTTGCTTTGCTCTTTCGGTGGTCAGTAGTTGCCGTGTGATGTAAGTAGTTCACTGTTTTACCTATAATGGATAGAGCCATAATGTGCTACCGCTATAATCACCGTTTGTCACAAAGAATTTTCCTGTTTCTCTATGCGCATGCGTACCCATGAGTAAGACAGTTAGGTATAGTAAGTATGGTAACTTGCAATGTCGTTGTAATTCGTGTCAGCTCGTGACCGATTTGATGAAAAACATTGTAGTACTGAAATAATAATTTGAAAATACTCGTAAATTTTAAGTATTTTGGTTACTTTGTATTCACTAAAGTTACGCGCTAAATAGTCTAGAAACTAGGTCAATAAAAAAGAGACATGCTCTTAGAGTAAAAACTCCGCCCATTTCGAATCTTCGTTCGAGATTTTAATGGATAAACACACTGAACTACAATCTCTATTTCAGTAACTTGATCAGCAAGGATTTATGAATATGTAAATTATTATCTATCCTTTTTAGTAATTAAGACTTAAGACAATAAACATACATACATATCCTCACGCTGTATCCCTAACGAGGTAGTCTGAGAGGACGGAGCGCCAATCGTCGGCGTCGCAGTCCGTATATACTTCTTTCGCCTGTTCGCGTCTTATCATTCTCCTCAGACTTTTTAGCCGAGGTATGCGGGTGCTTTCGACATTTTCATCAGCCAACACTCTGGTTTTTTGATCTTCGTAAGCTGGCCTAAGTCTTCCTTTACTTTTTACTGAACTTTTACTTTACCACTAGCTTTCGCTCTTAGATTCTCTTCGTTAGTCTTTCATCACTCATTCTTTCCATGTGCTCCAACCGTGTAAGCATTTCTTTTTTCATTTTTACAATAACACTGTCGTGCAACCCTGTCATACTGCATCTCTCTGCATTGTTTATTTTGTCCGCAAGAGCGACATCGCACGTATTTCTAGGAGATCACGTTTCTGCTGCATTTATCTTACTTGCACTCGATTTCGGGCATTTCCAGGCCTCACTAATAACATACATATATAAGCACAGAGTGAGGGAATCCTTACTCTTATATGAAATACTATAGCTAAAAAAAGGCTTATTAAACGCGCTGCGATCGACGCTCTCCCCACATTCACCCAAATACTTTTCAGGACGATACATGAAATTATGACATTTATTGAATTTTCCTAATACTCTTTTCTGCTTCATCGTCAGACCTACCATCTATCTATCTATCTATCTATAACCTATGTTCCATCGTCAGACCCACCATCTATCTGTATATCTATCTATAACCTATTCATTGAAACCATTTCAATGAGCCTAAACATGATACCTCTGCTATGAATTGGCGAGGAGTTGGGTATTCTGCTGAATCCGGATAATGCTGCAGCATCATGTTAAGGTTACCATATTATTGTAATATACTTTAAGTCACAAGATACAAAATTTTGAATCGATCAGAGCAGTAGAAATTGTTCGCATCTCTTCAATAACTAGAACAGTGCTGATGGTCTTCAAACGGCTTCGACAGATATTCTTGAATATAGCCATAACACTGTCGATCAAGTCACATTTCCAACAAAAAAAAATCTAAATTGGTTCATCTGTTTAGGTACTACGATGCCGCAGACAGACACATAGATACAAGTTAAACTTATAACACCCCTCAAGGAAAACGTCACGCCAGAAAAACTTTTAAATAGTTTTGCAGAGAAGAGACATGAATTAAAGTTGTTTTAATTAATTAATACTATTTTTGTAATCAATCGAAATAAACATGATTCACGAAACTTAACAAAAATTAAATAAACTACATTCCGAAAGTTAATGATCGAAATACACCTAGCGCAAAAATTAAAGTTGAAATTACTTTTAACGCGTACGGTCAGCATCAAATAGATATACTACTATACTTTGTGGCTTTAACGCTTTTGATAAATTCATGTGGTACAATTCACAGCTTATTGTTCAAACACATGAAACATGGCGATACAGCGACAAGGTACATAATAAGTGTAAATCTACACTCATCAAAAATGTCTAGGGATCAAGTACGTTTTAGAGTATCGCCGCAATTGAGGATTTTTATTTTAACTTTTTTGGATCGTTATTGACTCTGTTTAGTGATTTTCACTATTTTGAATAAAGAATTTTCTTTAAATTTTGATTAAAATAGAAAATGAACTGTATTTCAGGATTCCTATAAAAGTGTGTAATAGCGTTTTTACAAAATCATTACAATTTCTGCATCGGAACTGAAAAAAATTGCATCGATATGGAGCGACGACATCATTTGACACGAGAAGAGATCATGAGAGCTGTCGGAATGTTGCGAGCTGGTTCCAGGCAACGTACTGTGGCTGTCGCTCTTGGCACTACACAGAGCGTCATAATGGCTACGTGGCTCCACAGCTCTTTAGGCTTGCTGATAAACGACCAAACCATCTGAAATCGTTTACGTGAAGTGAGTCTGCATTTCCGAAGGCTGCTGAGAGTTCTGCATATAGTGCCCTGCAATCGTAGGGCCCGTTTACAATGGGCTCGCGAACACAGAAATTGGGAGGAAGAAGACTGGCGTTGTGTTTGCTTTTCCGATGAATCTCGTTTCGGTATGAGGCCGGATACAAGACTCGAGTTTGGAGGACCTCTGGACGTCAAGAACGTTTGAAATTTTGTCAAGAAGTTCATTCATATGGAGGGGGAACAATAATGGTTTGGGCCGGTATTTGGTTCGGTGGAAGAACCGATCTCATTTAGATCAGAGGCAACCTCAATGCTCAGATTTATGCGGAGAGGATTGTTTCAGACGTGATCATCCCTCTGCGAAGCCGGTTGGATGATTCGTTTCGACTAATGCACGACAATGCACGTCCACACACGGCTAGTCGTAACACGCGCTATTGCCGACGCTCGCATCAACGTTCTGCCGTGGCCTGATCAATCGCCAGACCTCAACCCAATTGAGCACGTATGGGATATGCTTGAAAGAAGAGCTCTGCCGAGTATGGATGCCGTGCATACCCCACAACAACTTTTTGACTTGTTAGAAAGAATGTGGGCGGCCATTCCTCAAAGTGATTTTGATGAATTGATTTTAAGCATGCCAAATCGCTGTGATTGTGTAATTCGTGTCAACGGTGGAAACACAGATTATTAATTTTTTTATCTTTACAATAAAAATTTAAAAAATTCTCATTTTTGCCTTTTTTTGCCATTTAATTGACGACATTAAGTTAGGTTAATTTCCCACAATTTGCAAAAATTGTAATTTTTCTTAATTTTTACAAAATATAGGGATAAGTTGTTACCTTAAACATAGGAATTAAAGTAAGAAGCTAGTATGGAAGACTAGATTTGATAAATATTAATTGGATAATTTTTTATAGTTAAAAATGTACTTAATCCCTAGACACTTGATGTATATATTTATGAATTATGATGCTAATTAATTGTGCTCACTGACTGTACATTAATCGTCGACTCTGCTTCGTCGGCCATCGCACCTCAGGGGGCTGGCCCCTCCTGCAAAATATCCTTAAATACGCCAATGCAATAATGGTATCTGTATGGATATTTACCAAGTACCGAGGATCCTAAATTTGCTTTCATTGGTTTTTAATTAGGACGAGGCATCAGAGTAGATATGGATACCTACCGATTATTGATAACTTATAAGTTTCGGTAAAACTACCACAAACTACCGATAATGAGGTGTTACTGGAGATTTGGATCGATTAGTCTAATCATTTCTTCATACCTCTAAATATTGTCTTATTGAAACATACACACTATAATTAGGGAATGCAATCCAGAAAACCAGATCCAGTAATCTGGCGGCTCCGGCATCAATAGATGTCTACCGGATCCGGCACCGGCACATTTTTTTCAATTTAACGGATCCAAATACATGAAACCGTTTTTTTTTAAATTCTCACGTTGTTGCATGTAAGTAAATATAGACATTGTTATCCTTCAATTGATAGATTAATATTGTTTATTTTGTATTTATGAGAGTGATATACGTCGATAATTAGAAATCAATTGAGTAACGATCCTTATTTCTGATTTTTCTTTATCACATCTCTTTTTTTTATACAGCGATGATCTAGCTTATGTTTTAAATTGAAAGTTTGTACTTATTTGTAATGCATTGCAGGTACTAGTCTAAAAATTCTAACACGAACATGTCAAACAAACACATTCGCTTGATCATCTTAACATACAGGGTGTCCAGTTGCAGATTTCAAACTTTGAATGCATTAATCCGCAGCATTCGGGTTCTCAACGATGCTCTCCTGCGCGCTCCTTACACTTGCCTCATTCAGAAATTAAATTTTTATTTCCGATTTTTGATTGTTTAGTAGGAACAGCAAAACGGAAGGCAATGTGGTTTTGCCGTCGAGGTTTACATTTGGAGTGTTTTTGTTGTATGAAGCACGTCGGAGATTTAATAAAATCGATACCGTATTTGTTGATTACTTTCACTTTCACATTGGAGAATATGTAAACAAGCAGAATTATCGTTACTGGGATATTAGCAACCCAAGGCAAATTAATCAAGAGTCTTTGCAATGTACAAGCCTGAGATTACAGTGTGGCGTGCAATGTCTACAGCTGCGACTATCGACCTTTTTTTTGGAAAGCCAGCTTGACCAGACTGTAACCGTAAATTCGAAAAGATATAGTGAGACGATAAAAGATTTTTTCAGACTGGAATTACAGAGTAGTAGTCGCTACTTCAACCGAAGCATGTGGTTCCAGCAGGACGGGGCAATAGCTCATACAGCTAATGTATCTATGAACGCAATGTGGCAGTTATTTTCAGAAAAAAATATATCCTGCTATGGTACCATACCGTGATCACCCAGGTCACCAGATTTGAGCCTATGTGTATGTGAGTGTGTGAAGCTCAATGGTCACATTAAAAATGGTTACGGTCACAATTTAGAGAAAATGGTTCTCAAAAAATGAAATCGGGTTTAATTGTTCTTAATTTTATTATAGATATTTTACATCAATGTCATTGTTTTTTTAAAATTTTTCAGTTTGAAATCTGCCACTGGACACCCTTTAATAGTTGCTTTTGGAATGAAAAGAAAAAATAGTTTTGATGTGACCAATCCAGTCGGATCGAAGGGAATCCGACCGGACTGAAATTGATGCCGGATTGCAATCCCTAACTATAATACGTACACCTCGGACCAAGAATCAAAACGCACTTAGCATTTGCTCTAAGAGTTTCTAGGCTTGTACTAATGTGCTTGTCTAGGGAAGGGTCACAGCAATACACAGCTGACCATGACATATTTTTATTTCTGTTATACAGGTAGCCAAAAGCTAAAACAGTTAAGATTTAAGAGTATTTCGCGAATAATTATTTCAGTAATGTAGTAAGTGAAGTCAGTCATGAGCTAACACAAATTACACTGACAGTGAGAGTTTGCCATACTTACTTGTGGTGTATTCTGAATGCACTCATAGTTTATGGGTTATAGAGTCTATGTCGGCCAATGAGAGAATTATGTCTATGTCTATTGTAACTGTACCCGTGCAAACTTATAATAAAAAATACAGTCAAGTCTATGTTTATTTAATTTATTATATTATCTATTGCCTCCTCCGATGATCCAGCACGAAAAATATGATATTACTATAGCTGTTTATAGTAGCTATAGTAGTATATAGCTATATTATAGTAGTATATAGCTATAGTAGTACTATAGCTGATTATTATAGCTGTTTTACTTTTCGAGCAGTTTTACTTGTGGTTACGTTCAATGAGTGAGAAAAAAACATGAAAATTCCTTTGACACAAGGCGATAAGAGCTGCAACTTATTATGGCTCCGCCCATCATATCTCTTGATCCGACATACATTTACACGTACTTACTACTAACGTTTGTTGTAGACTTCATCCACGTGGAATAAAAAATGTAACGAAGGAAATTTTGTAATTGTAATTCCTAGAAATACTTTTAGAGTCTGAGGCCGTAGACATAGGAAAGCTAAAGTACGTAAGTTTAGCAGCCTAGCCCTGTAACCTGGGCTAAAAAATAAGGCTATGTTGTTTCTCGCACGTTGTACGAGACAACTTAAGAGGTTTTCGCGGCCTATCGGAGTGAGGGTTCGAGTCATCCATTTATGTAAACCCAAGGACTGCACTGTAAGGATGCAGGAGGCCTCTGTCGCTGCCCCCCTCCGAGAAGTGCTTCGGCAATCAAGACAGAACGAAAGAGGATAATCAAAGGAAAGAGGAAATGCGTTCCGTAGACACCGGAGCCCCTCAAATACGCGACAAGGGCGACCATTGAAAGTTTCAGTATATGAGAGCCCTGCATAACACACTCTCCAATGTGACTGGGTACCTGTGTTTAGGTTTCTCTTGCCTTAGAACTCAGAATCTGGCGGGTTCGTGAGGATTAACCAAATCGCATTTTGATGCTGAACTGTCCCATAAACTCATTTCAGAATATTACACTTTGCAAATTAGGAAATTAATTGTAATGATATTGATTTCAATGGCTTTTCTTTTGGGCTTTCTATAGCTTTGGTGATAAATGTACCTGGTAAATTATCTCATCACAATTTATTTTAGTATATTCTCGACTTACTTTTGTGAGATTCTAATGATGAAAATGCAAAATACAAAAGAAAAACCAAGCGTAACATACCAAAGAATGACCCCCATTAATGTTACATTCTCTTTGCCCTTACCCATTGAACACGTCCTGTAAATTTGGTAAAAATCAAAATGGCCGTGTTGGCGCTATTATGTGATTGGCCAAAAGACTCGTATCCAGCCATAAATAAATTTAAAAAAACGCGCAAAAGGTTCAATTCGACCCAATTTGAATTCTGTTAATTTTTGAGGTTAGAAATAAAAAAAACACGTTTATGTACATCATTTATATTGAATATTGTCATTACAGTCAATCTTGAGACCATTTCCACAAATTGTTTAAAATTAATTTAACTAAATACAATAATACAGTACATTGTGCTAAAACGTTTATGCTCACAGATATACATTTTTTTAAAATTTCTATTAGCAGTGATAAAAGCTATCATGACGACGAATACGACTAATTATTTAACTTTCTCACATTTACACACTAAAAACGATAAGGCACTTTATGAAATGTAAATATGGGACATTTGCATCCTTTTCAGAGGCTTATCAGTCGTTATATACAAAAAAAGATGTCATCGGCTTATTACATTATTATTCAACCAAGGCCTTATTAATTTAAATGTATACTTGCTTTCTTCGTACACGGCCTTAATAAAATACTTAGGTTTTAAATGTTTCGGGGCTTATTTTTATTTCCAACATTTATTGAGATGACGATTATTTTAATGTAAGATATTTGTAGATGAGATGAAATTTTAAGGTTATATTAGTGTTCCTTATCTTTGAGGCTCAAAAAAATAGACAGAACTATAACATATCATTAATGAAGGTCTCCGAAAAATATTTAGCCACAGATGCGTGTGGTGGAGCGTGTGGTATAGTTTGCCCGAACTTTCAGTTCGGTGTAAAATTGGAATTTTGACATTTTCGGTAGCAACTTACTGAAACCACATTCGTGAGTATTCACACGGCATATACAAATATTGGCAACGCAAAAGAAGAGTATAGTATACGCGTAAGTTAGAGCGAGATACGTTAGACCATTCACGTACACGTTACGGCCGTTTGCACCAGGCGTCAGTCAAGAATGGAACTAATTCCGCTTATCTTGAAAAATCTCAGGTTTTAAGCATAATTTCGTGTTTATTACACGTGATTAATTAGTAATAGTTAAGAAAATTCAAGTTTATACCCACACAGATGTATTTTTTTGGTTTCACCTTAATCACTTCACTGCATAAGACAGTCGATAACACATCTATGATAGCGATTAGCGTAGTTGAATTCACCTCACCTATATATCATATACAGTAAAAATTAACATTTTTATGAATTAATTAGCAAATAACAGCTACTCGGAACGGAAATATTTTATTCCCGATTACCTAAAATAAACAGAAATCTAAAAATGTACAATAGAATTAATCTTTTCGCTTTCGACGAAATTGAGACAAACCGAAATTCTGTTTCGGTTGTAATAACTAGTTTCGGTATTCGAGTTCAGCAACAGCTATCAAAACACAAATTACTGGGCGACAGATCACTCAGCTACTCAGAAACGAATGCTTGACGTTGGATAACTGACGGAGTCTCTAGTTTTGGTATCTGAGAATGTTTCATTGAAAAGCGAAACGCGTTGTTGATTAATATACTTGAAAGTTTGGACAGAAGATAACTAATATACATATAAATTACTTATTGAAATATTTATTAAAAAGTAAGAGCATAATAAATTATACTTCGTGACGGTCCAACTATACAAGTGTGATCCACGTTAATATCAAATTATGAATCTATACTAATATTACGAGGTAAACTTTGTATGTAATGGATAAACTCAAAAAATTACTTCACCTATAGAAAGGTACATTATTGGTGATTAAATTACTTTATTTTCAAAAAAAATCTACCCGTGCGAAGCCGGGGCGGGTCGTAGTATCGTATAAATATCTAAAATTACCATGAATCGTCGACAGCCACACGAGGCATGTGCTGTCACCTAGTAAGCATAAAAAAGAAGACCTTCATTGTGATATCAATGGATAACTTAAACGAAAATATTAATTACTATTAAATTAGGTAACCTGCATATCTGTTCACATGATTGTTACTATGAATTAATATTAGTTTCAGCGGACTCGTTTTTGGCAAGTACTGCCTATGTCGGCACTTCTGATATGTAATTACCATTAAAAATTATTACTATTTAAAATTAAAACAAGCCACGGTCATGGAATTTAGTAATCATTACAATGTATTAAAAGAGATGTTCCAAAATTGTATGGGGTTCTGGCCATGACATCGTACAGTATTAAGTAACAAAGGTAATGTTGTATTGAACACTGTCTACTGATTAGTTTTGGTCTCATTCAATAGATTTCCTGGTAGTAAATTAATTTCTAAAGTAAATATGGCGACAGACGAAACGTCAATGCAGTGATGTTACTGAAGTATGCATGCATGTGCCATTACATGTGGAAAAGGAGTAATGGACATTCTGGTAATCGGGCGGCAAATTACGAAAGTTTATACAAGTTTAGTAAATGTTCTTATAGAGCGAATTCTGATCGGGAGCCTCGCACGCTCGGCTCCCGCATTGCGGTAAAAATACTGTCCTAACCTAACCTAACCAAAAAAATGTTCAAATAAATTACAAAACTAATATCTCGAAAAATTTAAATTTGTAGTGACATTTTAAATCTTGAATACTTATAGCAAATGGCTTGTGTGTAGAAAGATATCGTTATGTTGCATAATTTTACAGAAGAATTTTACAAAATTTTACGCAATGTGAAAGAATCTAAACCTACAGAAAAGACAATATTTTTAACAAATATAAGTTCTTATTAACATTCCAAATATTGAAGTATGAAAATACACGATGGCGGACACATAAAACCTCCCTTTTTTGTGAATTTGAACAGTTGAACAGATATGTACACCTAAATGGCTCTCTGAATATTGTATTTTAATAAACCTTTTGAAAAATAATGTTGAAAAAATGATACCTGGCCGAGTTTCTTGTAGGTTCTTCTCAGTGTCTAGGTTTTCTTTTCTCTTCTCTTTGAACCAAACTAAAGTAGATTTGACGTTCAAAAATACCTTGTAATTGAGTTTACTTGAATAAATTGATTTGACTTTAAATGGAAAATAACAAAACATCATTTTAGTTATTTAGATTGTGACAGATGTCAATTTTTTTTAAATTTCCTTTACAGATGTCGATGTCATAAAGAAATTTTAAAAAATAAACGTAGGTAGCTGTTGCAAGTTCGCAAGTAGTTTCAAAAATATTTACTACCAGTAAAATCGGCAATAAATTAATATTTTGTTGAAATTATCTTGTTCTCAGTATTTTTCTGATTACAACGTACACTGTACATAGTGATGGACAGAAATGAAACATCTCCTTCACTTAAAACGAGGGACCATTCAAGTATTCACATAATTGTATTTACTACGTAACTTTAAATAAACAATTGAAATTATTATATAATTATTCGTAAGTCTTGCCATTGATTATTGCCAGTTCCCCTTCACGCGCAACGGGAAAAATGCCCTTCCCCTGCCTAACTTTAACAAATAATACCTGAAGATCCCTCGAGTTCACACACTATTTATAGATATATGCATTACATTAAAAGTATCAGTACGTTACCAACTCCAAAATTATTTCGATCTATATTACGTGTCGGGACTCATTTGCTATCTTATTTTGTTGTTACTAAAACCGCAAACTGATATCCACAAATCTGTCCATTTAACCGATGCCAAGGACTCAATTTTATTTATATACTGAGTTGAACAATGAAGAATATGAGTGGGTAAGTGCAATTGTTCAAAACTCAGTCGTGACGAACTTTAATGTGTAGAATAACATAGGTTCTTATTAAAATACATCAGCTTTTGAATTTACGTATCAATAACTGTAGTCTATGTCTGTAATGTCACAGTACAGTGCTGTATTCGCTCTAAGGGCGGCGATCTAATAATAATAATAATGCGCCAGACGATATACACCAATCATCTGATCTCAAACTAGGGTATTCCCTGTGCTATGAGGACCAGACGACTACTGGGGGCGTCTCCCAGTACACTCAAACCAGAGACAATCTAGAAAAGTTCATTTCCTAAATTGATCCGACCGGGAATCGAACCCGGAACCTTCCGCGTTTGGGTTAATCGAACAGCTTTATGGCATCCTCGCTTCTAGACTCCCAGTGCATGCTAAGCTGGGGATCTACAAAACATATTGCGGTCAAAATTAAGCTATGCTGCCCCGGGCTGGTACGCACTCGTCTCAGAGTGGCAACGTACAAGTCTAGAAGCCCAGTAGAACATTTCCCTCAGGATGATCGTGAAGGCCCCTTGGTACGTCAGAAATGACGTCATAAGAAGAGATCTGAACATAGAGACCATAAAGGAATTTGTCGACCACCTGGCATGTAATATGTTCAGGCGGGCCGACAAATCGACCCTCTCTCATATTAGGGAGTTAGCTCCGCGGCTTGACAGATCGCTGCCGTGCCGAAATTATCCGAGAGATCTGGTAAGCTGACCGTAGCAGAGGGCTGACATTCCTCAACAGCATCAATAAAATCAACAAGCAAAACCAAAAGCTGCTACGGTAGTAACCAAATGACCCTCGCCTGGTAGGGCGAGGCGAACGAAGACCACCATGGAGAGGTAACATACCTCGGGACGGTTTCCCCGCTGCCTAACAAGGACAGCGAGAAGTACTCGGATCCGTTGGGTTAAACGTCTAAACCACTGCGCCATCGAGGTCGTATAGAGGTTATGGATGGAGGACGTCGCGCTGTTGTGGCCAATGCAAGGGTGCAGGTGAAGGGGGATTCAGTAAAACTTCTTCCCCCCCCTTACGGGAGAATGACGGCGTGTGGTTGGCGCTGTAGTGGTACTGCGAGTGTTAGGGGGAGGGCTAACGTCGTAGCACTGTGACGGTTCGGGTGGGGGAAAGGGAGGAGGAGCTCAGTAACAGCAAGCTCCCTAGCCAGACGACAGAACGTGTTGTCGCTCGGTCGGCTGTAGTAGCTCTGCAAATGTGCGGGGGGCTAAGTAGCTGCACCACCAAGATGACAGAGCGTGTGGTGGACACTGTCTTGCCATTGCGAGAGTTTGGGTGAGGAGGGGCTAAGTAACTGCAAACTCCCTCCTAAGAGGACGACAGCGGACGGCGCTTTTGGGGCACTGCAAGGATGCGGAGGAGGGGGTACCTCTCCCCCCGCGAAGTTCCCCTGCATTCCATAGGAGATCCCAGAGCCCCTCAATAGCGCGCCGAGGGCGACCACCACAAGAGTTTTGGTAAATCCCCACATGAGCCAATTCCACCCCCAGGATGATGGCTAGGAGAAATGTTCTCCTACGAAATCAAAAAATAAAGCTTCGCGCGCGCGCGACGAACCACGCGAGCGTTGTGCTATGACATCATTGTTGCGGGTGATACATCTAATATATAAAAATCAATGTTTGTTTGTTTGTTCGTATTTTATGGGCTGCCATAGCGTTCATGCGATTGCTATGAAATCTGGTATGGAGATAACTTGCACCCTGAGGAAGGACATAAGCTATTTTTAAATAAAAAACGCAGACGAAGTCGCAGTCATCAGCTTGTAGCTAATAAATGACATTTCACGAAAACTAACGTATTGAAATTTTCAGCAATGGACCTCGTGAGCTAGTTTAAGACTGTTGTTATTATTTATTACTAAATCTGCAGCAACATAATAATAACAACGACAGAAATACAAAAATCAAGCTGAAATATTAAATTTTTTATACAACGAATAAAAAAACATTTAAAAACCTCAATATTCAATAAAACATTTTAATATGGCGAAAGTTGGTTGCGTCACACCACTAATTACGGTGTATTTAAGAAATTTAAGAAAAATGCCATTTTATTTTAATATAAATAAGACATTATGAATCAAATAATGACTGCGCCAAAAAATTTAAAATTTCGTCATCAGCTCTTCGTCTACAACAACTAGAGATGACGTTAACACGGAAAGGCATTTGACACATTATATAGTTAATTAAATATCTTTGCGACCGCATATTACTAAGACCTTTCATTTTTCTATAACCAATACTCTCAACGAAGTTTTTTCATGATTGATTCTCATGTGTTACAGGAAAACCGGAAATGGAATCTATTTGAGAATAAACATCTTGGAACGTCCAGAACCTTATTTGATAAAATGTTATAAGTGCATGCTAGCAATTAACTGTATTGGACAATGATTAGAAATTTTTGTATTTTTTTTTATTTTGAGGAGAAGTATGTAGCGGCCTACCGGAGTATCTGCAGCTTGTTAACAATATATTATATAATTACGTTTATTTAATAATAATTACATGTATCAAATGGTATAAAAAAAAACATTTTTAGATTTGGATACTACATTTTAAATATGGAATTGTTTTTGTAACCACTTTCTATGTATAAGAAATATACAAAAAATACGTGATAACAATGAGAATCGAAGGGATACAAAATTTATTGGTGTATTGCGATATTTAACGAGTCGTGGACCCCGATAAATAATAGGATATGTATAAAAACTTAAAAATATTGGTAATAAGAACGAGACAGCCGTAATTCCCTCTCCTCTACTTGAGACTCCGGTGATGTGTGCATCTGTTCACACTAGTAGTCGTCGATATCGTATAGATTGTCAATTTCCTCATCATCCAACTGCATGGACTGGAAGTCGACTTTGTAGCGGAGTAAACCTGTAAAATGATTAAAAAAACTATTATGTTTTCTAATTTTTAATAAAAAAAATATGGTAAAAACTGTTACAATCTATACTACTTACAAATCTCTAGCGTCTGTCTGTAATTACCATTTTACCGTCAAATTTTCTGATAGATAGTCATTTTATGAAACACTGATTTCGATTCTACCATTTTTAAAATGTTTGTCTGTCTGTCTGACTGTATGTCGTTTTATAACGGAAGAACGGCTTGACCAATCTTGATGAAAATCTGTACGTAATAAGAACATCGCAATCACATGTGATCGCAATCATGATAAGCTACTTATTTTTTAGAAAATCTACCCCTAAAGGGGTGAAAAGGGGGATGAAACTTTGTATGGGAAATGGTAAACCGCTGAACCGATTATGATACAATTTGGTAGGGAGATAGTTTGACATTTGAGAAAGGATATGCGCTTACTTTTTTTATCAAAAATCTACCTCTAAGATAGTGAAAAGGGGGATGACACTTTGTATGGAAACGCTATATATTGGTAATGATAAAATTTGGTGCGGTGATAAGACTTTTTTTTATCAAAAATACATAGGTTGGCTACTTTTTTATCAAAAATCTGTGAAAGAGGGACGGGAGGAAGGGGGACGAAACTTAGTAAGGGAAATGCTAAAGCGCTGAACTGATTGTGATGTAGCATGGATACAGTTTGACACCTGGAAACGGACATAGGCTACTTTTTAAAAAAAAAACTACCTCTAAGGGAGTGAAAAGAGGATGAGTCTTTGAATGGAAAATGCTGAACCCCCGAACCGATAGTATGTGCCCGGAGACAGACGTAAGCTAGACGCAGAATTTTTTTTAAAAACAATCTTTAAAGATACTATGTACATGTTGCGGGTGATACATCTAATATATAAAAATCAATGTTTGTTTGTTTCTTCGTATGTACATATAATCTAACCTAATCCGGGAAAGCCACGAAAAAATTTTCCGCGCAGACAAAGAAGCGTGTACAGCTAGTTTTAAATATAAGTTTTAAACGTTTTCAATATCACATTAGGCAGTAAAAAACGTAAAATTTAAGTTTTAAATACAACGGCCAGTCATTTTTTGAAATCCTAATTTTTTTTACTACTGGCTGCAATTATTAATTAGAAAAGTAAATTTTAAAAATTTAAAATTAGAAAACAATTGAAAAACAATACATAATCTTCCAGATACTAGCATTCTATTTCTAAAAATAGGATAAATTCAAATTGATTACAACAAAAATAAAGTACATACATACACATAAGTCAATAAAACACACGATAGTCTTGTGTTTAAAGTCAAGATTAGACTATTTAAGATCATTAAATATTTAAAAGTGGAAATGTTTAGTATTACAAACTCATTTGAAATTGTATTGTATTATAATCTATTCTGTAACGAATAATAATAGACTCCTTATGGTCGTGTAACACAAACTACAATACCAAGTAAAATAGTTAGATGAAAAACAATTTCGTATCAAAAGATGCATGCAAAAATTGTATCAAATATTCCAAGCTGCAATATTAAGTTTTACCTGGTTTATTATCTCAATGAAATGCATGAAAAAGAAAACACCCCCACACGTGCTAAAATGGAACACCAACAAGATTTTTTTTTCTAAATTATGATGCAATTGTAATTTTAATTACAAATCTAATGTTAATCGATTAATTTAAGATTACATTTAGCTTGTGATTTGGTTCGCATGAAAATCTTCGATTTATAAACTTTGTTACAAAAAATCTCAATTTAAATTAACTCTCTCGATGAAATTTTCTCATCTTTAAAAAAAAATTATAACGAACAATGTACATAGCAAAAACAGTTTTTGAATTTAGAAATAACTATCTGGCACAGTAGATTCTCATTTTAGATTAATAGTGCGCTGTTTGATTTGATTTCAATAACTTACAGGTACAGCGCCACCTATTGGAGTCTAGCTATAACCCGTCGTCTCAACAAAACCAATATATTGAGAGAATATGACTTCAAGCAGCCAAGTCGTTCAGAACTTACACAATAACAGACGCGCGACACATATGTAAAACGATTCTCTCGGAAGCATGCTTCGACAAGGTGAAAGAGCTCTTACTGCGACTGGATAAGGTTAATTTGACGGTTACGAAATACTGCTTGTATGAGCATTCTCAAGACGTTTTTGGCTAGTTTTATTATGGACGCAGGCAGTCAGTCTGTGATCCAAAGTGTTTGGTGACAAATCATAAGCAGTTCACCTATTTTAAGTAGTCGCATTATAAAATATTGGAAGTAAATATTCAATTGTTTTTTTTGCTGTTATTGTAGGTTTTAGAGATGGACCACATGGAAATGCCCTGAGGCCAGCTGCTACTGGATGGAGGCACCCACAGAAGTCGCAAAATGGCGGAAGGAACCGGATGTAAAATAACTACAAATGTTACCAATGCAAACTTTTATATATACCAGAAAAGCATACATTTCCGAATCCATGTTACATAACGTAATCATAGTCCTTATCCTTACACAAAATACAATCTTAAAATTTTTTTTTACTCTGAACATATCGTATATAATAATAAAATCGAAATTTAAAAATATATCCTAAACCTATATGACTAGAACTGATGTGTCCGAAATACTTATTGCCAACACTAAAAATACAACTAATATAAAAAATCAGCGTAACATTAGAACGAATTCAAAACTGTTTACTATATTACATTGAAAATGATTTGATTTTATTCCCACGATATTTAAAATACTCGACTTTCATATAATCATTATATCTTTCGATACAAAAATTGGAAAATGGAATGATTTAATGCTTACTTCAGTGGTTGTTCGTCTGTTACAAGAGCCAAACGATGCTAGTAGAAGGTTGAAAAGCGTTTGTTAGTTTGTAACGGTTTTGTTCCTGTGATTTAAATATAGGCCTGCCCTAGTGTTGAGGAATGACAATTCCCACATCAAAAAATAAAAAAAGTATGTATAATTTGACACCGTAAGGCATTGTTTCTCAACCATTTTTATGTCGCGATCCACGAAAAAATCAAAAGTTAAGTATAGTTTTGCGACCCCTTCACTATAAAATTATGATTATAATGATATTTTAGTTAATAGTTTATACGTTTAATTTAAATTTTCAAGGCTCCCTCAGGCGATAAAAACGCAAAACCACGTATTACAAATATAAAATATCGCGCGTGTAAATCGCGCTCTGTTTGAGGTTCTAACATTACAGTCTACGCGAGGTTTTAACCTGCGTTGTACTTGCATGAACTTGTCAAATAAGCCGCCCACGCATCCCGTGATACGTGCGCTAGACAGGTTCCTACATGTTAAATGCCTTAGTCATAAAAACAAAAGGACGCGAAATAGTTTCATTATCATTTACATTTTTAGGGAAGTAGCACAGGGAAGCAAGTACATACAACAGCGATCTTATCTCACTCAACCAGTGTTTAATTTTTATAAAAAAACAGTAAAAAAGGTTGAATTAAAATGGACAAATTTGTAACATAACGAAATGTCCGTTCTACGTTTCGTGAAACGGTGAAAAAAGTTCAGATTGTACAACGACACATATTTAAAATATGGATTTATTGCATTGGATGACAAGCGACAATGTGTTGTTTTCAAGTACTATCCGCGGAAAGTATGACGCCTTTAATTTTGCTCCGGCACTTGTTTTGAAAAATCAACAAATTGCTATAAAAAATCCAGCCGTAATGAGACTGCAGCACTTCATGTTCCTACTTAGTAGCACTGCGAGTCACGAGGGAATCTAAGCCCCATATTATTGCGGAAAGACTCATTTTACCCGCTGCCATTGATATGGGGTCAATATTATGATGTCCGGAAGAAGCTAAAAAATTAAAAACTATACCCCTTTCAAATGATACAATATCGAGACGTATTAACGAAACGGCCATCGATATTCACAACCAAATAATGGAAAAGTTAAATTAAGTGAATTTTTTGCCATTCAGTTTGACGAGTCAACAGATGTGTCGACTTGGCGCAATTTTTATGTTTTATCCAACATGAATGCGAGGAGTCCATTAAAGGAAATATGCTTTTTTGCAAATCAATTCCTGGTCGAGCATGTGGCGAAGGACTATACGTATTCATTGAAGCAACACAAAACGAAAACTTGGACTGGAATAAATGCATTGCGGTGTGTACTGATGGCGCGAAAGCGATAACGGGGAAGAACAGTGGCGTGATAGTAAAATGAAAAGACATTATGCCACATGTGGAATAGACGCACTGCTTTCTTCACAGACATGCGTTTGACGCAAAAAAGGAGAGAAAATGTTTTATCACAAGCTGTTAAAATTGTTAATTTTACTAAAAGCCGACCGTTGCAAACTAGATTGCTTTCCACACTGTGATGAAATGGGTGTCAAGAACAATTCATTACTTTTCCATACTGAAGTGAGATGGCGGTCGCGAGGAAAAATTTTAACAAGGCTTTTTGAATTGAGAGATGAATAAAAAATCTTTTTTACAGATAAAAACAGTTCGTTTTTAGAGTTTGTACAAGATAAAGAATCTTTATTACTGTTGGCTTACTTGAGTGACATATTTTCACATTTGAATGTCTTGAATACGAGTTTACAAGGCCGTAACAAAAACATTTTACTTATGACAGATAAAGTCAACGGCTTTATCGAGAAGCTTAGTATTAGGACTATACGCCTTGAAAAACGAAATTTTTATGCATTTACTGCAACTTCTGATTATATTAACAAAAATGCGAATTTAGAAATTCCAGATATTGATCGCCTGTTGGAGAGCATGACAACGCATTTAGGTAACAATGATTTCTCGAAAAGATGGGTTCTTAATTCGTTTGATGAAAATATTTTTGCGGCTGCCAAGTTACGAACTGAAATTCACAATCAACTCATTGACCTATCGGCTGCTAAAACTTCACAACTGAAATATTTATCTCAAGATTTAGATAAATTTTGGCTTGCACGACGACGTGAGAACGGAAGCTTTGAAAACATTGATACCCTTTGCTACTTCTTACCTGTGCGAAAAAGCTTTTTCGTCTATCGTGGCCTTGAAAACTAAATACAGAAATCGTCGAGTGTTTGCAAAGATGATCCACGAATAGAAATATGTATATTTAAGTGAAAAACAAAACCAACCACCGCCTTAATTAATTAATGTTCATGATTAATCTTTTGAATTAAACAATGTAAGCTAAGCTATAAGTTTATAATATTTAATTTTATAACTACACTGAAATTAATTCCTTTAATAAACGAATCTTTTGTATACTCATAAGTCTTATTTTTTTTAACAGACTGCGACCCCCTTTAATAACGAACGCGACCCCCAGGTTGAGAAACTAGGCCGTAGGGGGTCAAATAGGATATTTCTATCAGTAGTTTCAATAAGTTATAAGTTGTAATGACAACGGGTAAATAAATACTTTATTTTAATCAAATTATGAAGAAATTTGGGCGTCCAACCAAAAAGGATCCAGTAGTGGGGTATAGAGTTAAGACTAGAATCGGAATTTAGAATAGTCAATTGATATGAAACTTGGAAAAGCTTGTTTTGAGAAAAAGTATTTTTAGTTTGATTGAAAAATAAACACACTTCTACTTGTTCGTTTCTATTTAGAAACATCATATAAAGTCATTTACTATATGAACTTGTAGATAATTGAGCATTAATTAATAATCGCGACATGCCATTTTTTCACCCAACTTTACTAAACCGCGTATATCTCGGAAACTAAATGCCGACCACTTTGCTTGGATGCCCGCAAATATATAATTTCGATCAAGTACAATAAAATAATTATTTATGAAAGGGTGCCGTCCATAAATTACGCACGTGATTTGTTTAATCCCATCGCTTTTTATGCATTAGGTTACTACAGTCGTATTATCCCTCTCCCGTTAATTTAATTCAAAATTAAAATAACACTATTATTTATTCATTCATTATCAGATAAGCTTATCGGCCGCCATTTCGTTAGAAAACAACACCCACACATCTAAATTTTAATTGATCTTATTTGCCTCACTTCGTAGTACATGAAGGGCTGTCTATGGAGTTACAAAGTCTATGTCGTAGAAGTGATGTCACCAAGTTGTGATTCCTCTCTCCTTTCTCTACAGATTTGCTACTAACAATTGCGTTCATGTGGCCACAATAGCACAGTACAAGTACGCAAGCAGTATTATAATCTCGGCAGTGTCCTTCAGATAATTACTTACGGTCGCTCGGTACGTAAACACGCAATGGGGCTACCGACTGGGATTGACTGTTCTTCTTGGGTTACGTATTTGATAATAGGTACTATATTAAATTGTCAAATTATCTTTTCATTTTATATTATTGCGAATTTCGTAAGTTTTTATTTATGTAATTCTACTAGTATTTTGTTTCTAGTTTCAAAAGTTTGTGAGTTAGTATGGTGGAAATGGACAAAAAAAATGGATTTTATATTTTTTTGTGTGCAGTATTAGTAGTCAAACATCCATACACTAAACAATATGCTCGAAAACTTGATGCCATAATAATTAGTCAGTAAACGCGCGGGAGCGTCTCACGCCGTCCGACGACAACCGCGGCGCACTCGCGGCTGTTGCATACCGAGAAATGCCGAGATTTCGAGGCGCGTCGTTTGGGAGCGTTTGTATGAAGATAGAATACTGCTTGCTTACTTGTACTGTGACAATAGTCTTTCTCGCTTAGACAGCCTGTGTTTGTCAAACCGGCCTTTGCTGCCTAAAACACCACATCATGCTCAAAAAAGTCACTATCTCACATTATTTACAAAAAAAATTATATTAATTTCTCATTCGGTAAAGTTCAAAAATAATTTAAAAACTTAAAAGTTCTAACGAACAAAGCTTTGTTTTGTTCATATGTCTGTCAAATGCAACAGCTTAACAATCTTAAAACTTTGAGCATATCAATAGATACGAAATATGCGTATTCCTATCCCTTTCTATTTCGGGCTTACGCTATATATTTCTTTCAGTCTAACAATTCGTGAAGAAAACGTGATATCTATTAATAGTATATCTGTGCCCTTCTCACTGTTACACTTAATGGACTCCTGCCCTAGACCATAATGTATAACGTATTTATAGATGGCTCCCAATTGGCCACTGAACCATGCATTTATAATTGATAAAATTACTGTATTATTCAATAACAAAAAGTCTTAGACCGCCAAACTACAACAACTTCAAATAGAGATGTAATTTATCATGGATCTAAAGCCAAAAGATTTTCAATTCACAAATCAAAATTCCGCTAAAACAAATTGCAATAAATCCGACCTTGACGAAGCTGTTTGTTCAGCGAAATCTGTAGATATACCTGTCTCTTTCTAGGCTTGTCTTTGAGTGTAGTTTTATCCCGCTTATTTAACATGTATGCTTCTCCACATTGATGTATGACGTCACTGTGTATTTGAAGCCACGGTAGCCATTCAAGCAGTAAAAGCAGTCTTTTTATTTATTAAGAGACACGCATTTTTAAAGGTTTATTTAAAAAAAGTTTTTTATAGATTTAAAAAACGGTTTTTTGTGAAAACATGTAGTTTTCAAAGACAAACTCGTGAGAATTTAGACTACTTTGTATAGATATTTAAGAGACATCCATAAAAGTGATCTCTGTCACTTTTACAAGTTACAGTGCTTTAACGAAAATTTACTGCTTGTATGTTAACCATGGCGAGTCTGACCAGAAATGTAATTTTAAAAAGACATTTTAAATAATTACATAAAGAAGAAATTTTAGCTGAAGCAATTACGTTTGAGTTTTGTCATATTTGAAATAGTTATAATTTAGCAATGGATAAAAAACCAGCATTGTTTTACAAAAATCGTGTTTTTGATTTGTCTCATTTTGAAATCAAAATCCCGATGTTTTTCTAAAAAAATGTCTTCTAGAGAATCACTCCTCCGTCCTATCTGTCATTCACAGCCAATTTTCGCGAAGACCATGCAATATAAAAATTTAAAATCTGAAGGTGGAAGTAAGTGAAGTAACACATGTAGGTTGCACTTCAATACATTAAAGAAATATGATAAAAAAAAAAGCGCGCGACTACTTATGTATGTAAGCACGGTAAAAGTTATACTTCTTTGGCGAGATTTGAAAATTAAAACTGGTCACACAAAGAAAATTAAAACTGGCCACTTGAAATGAATGAAATAAAAATTAAAACTGATCACACAAAGAAAATTAAAACTGTGTGTACTTCAAAATAGTAAAACATAAAGGTCGCGTTACTTATGTCGCACGAAACGTATAAAGAAAATTATAACTGGTCGCTTTAAAATGAATGAAAAAACTAAACTGGCAAATATAAACACAATAAACTCTTTTCGTTGATAACTTCATGTTGTTAGGTGACGCGCGCAACTTTCGTTGCTACTTCGAGGTGTGTTACATCGATGACGTAACTTCCGTTGCTTGCTGAAATAACGCTAATGGTATTTTTCACTTAACCAAAAAGAAGTATAACTTCAATAAAGAACAGATCCAAAATTTAAAAAACACCTTATTCGAAGTTTATAATGAAATTATAACCAGTTATTGATCAAGGATCATTTTCTAACTTAGGAAGTTAATTTTACGAACTCAACTTTATATATTACAGAACCCTTTTTACCGATATATTAAAGATACCGCTCTGTTTGTACTTTGAACTGCAAGAGCATGCTGCCCGCAATGAAACCGTAGATATTGGTTGCTTTTATAATTTTCCGTTGAACGTTTTTATTCGCCACATGTTTACCGTCCACGGTACAATGGGGAAGCAAAATATATGCAGTTGTATGGAGACGCTTTTATATATCCGTGCGCGATAACGTCAATCCGTGAACGTTGAAAAAGCCTCTTTATCGTCGACATAATAGGCACGCATTTTGCTTACCTATTGTATTTTGGACGATAAAAAGTGGCGATAAAAACGTTCAACGGTAAATAATAAAAGCGTCCATTGGCGTATAAATATGTAATAAAATGTATTATTTTTCTGGCCAGACCATATATGTATAAGTTACGTTTTGTTACAATTGTGTGTATATATTATAGTGTAATATAATATCAATATTCTATTAATAAACGTCACTATTACTACTATAATAAGGCGTGAATGCTATTGTTGAAGGCATTATTGGTACGATCGGACCACAAAAGTAACTAAAATATTATGACATGAAACAATTCTGTAATCGGATCACACAGATTTTTGACTAGAACATTTGATGTTTCTTTGTTTCGCAATAGTGTTTTCCACTATTAAGTATAAAAGGTCTCTGCTCACTAGAACGTGTCACACAATGACCATAATAGCAACGTCTCAAGTACGTAAAGTACCGTTCGGGAGAGAGAATATGTATGTGCCAAAGAATATGTAGAAAATGAGGCGCGACTGCCTTCTCTCGGCCGGATACTTAGGACTGTTGCTTTGGTTGTCAGATGCGGAGACCATCTCGTTTACACGTTTAGTACATAATAATAAAAAAACAATGCACATGTATAAGTTTTTCGTGTTTGTTTCTAATTTCTTGTAGTTATGTTGAAGAATGACAACTCTGGATTTGAATAAATATAATAATTTAGGAAACTAAAGACATTATAATACGGTCGTTTAGGCGATTCAGACATTTTGTATTTGGGACCTCATAATAATTACCCATATTCACCCAAAATATTGCCGTTGTGTGCGTGCCATTTAGCGCACACACATAGGAACCGCGTACGCTAGCTTTCTATGAAGACATCCTAATTATGTCTATACTGTGACACTACTATGTCCACAACAAAGAATCAACAGAATTATATTCCTGTATGTGTCATTCACGGAGCGTACCATACCACAGTACAAGTAATCAAGCAGTATTATATCTCCGCAGTGGCCTTGAGATTATTACTTACGGTCGCTCGGTACGTAAACACGCAATAGGGCTTCCGACTGGGACTAACTGTTTTTCTTGGGTTACGTATTTGATAATAGGCACTATATTAAATTGTCATATTATCTTTTCATTCTATATTATTGCGAATTCCGTAAGTTTTTATTTATATAATTCTACTAGTAGTTTATTGCTAGTTTCAAAAGTTTGTGAGTTAGTATGGGTGGAAATGGACAAAAAAATGCATTTTATATTTTTTTGTGTGCAGTACAATTAAAAATCAGCAACAAAGGAACTAGATCATTATGATAATATATTTCCTACAAATGAGCAACAAAGAAATATCTCCGGTTTCGATATAGATATATTCAAACATCCATATACTGAACGATATGCTCGAAAACTTGATGCCATAATATTTAGTCAGTAAATGCGCGGGAGCGTCTCACACCGTCCGACGACAACCGCGGCGCACTCGTTGTCATATGCCGAGAAATGCCGAGATTTCGAGGCACGTCGTTTGGGAGCGTTTGTATGAAGATAGCATACTGCTTGCTTACTTGTACTGTGACCGTACCTACAAAATATTCTTGCCGTAGCATCGCTGACGGTCAGGCCAATGCACGCTACGATGTTGGCCGGTGACGGAACGGTTCAGTGGGTGTTAGTTGGTTAGTTCAGTGGGTGTTAGTAGTTCATACGAAGAATATTTTTTCCTTGTGACGATACGATTACGGTCATGGTACGGTACGATGTAGTGGGCAGAGCCCTTAATGAATAAACAGTACGAAGGCATCTTGAGTAACTTTAAATTTTATTGTAAATTATAAACATTTATTTATTAATTTCTCCTCAATGCGTTTAAAGAATATTCTAGTGAAATTTAATCTATTCGATTCTAGTTCACAAATAAAAAAAATGATTAATTACATGTAAAAAATTAAGCATTTCACGTTATTTTTAGTTCGTACTGTGTGTATTTAGATAAAAATAATGTTCGATATTACCAAAGATTAGTGTAATCCCACAAAACGAACGATTTAATTTAACGAGAGTTAAATCACATTTGAACTTACCCAATAATACTTTGTTTCATGAGATTAAAATAGGCGTATTATATCAAATTATTAAACACCATAAAAATTATACACAAATATAAAAAACATGAAAATTTATTATACATATACAAGTACATACATTGCATAGGGAAATGCAGAAGTGTTTAGTTACCCAAGATGACCTTACTTAGCACATTCTGTAATGTTCTATAAATATTTTAACTTTTTTATGATACACAATGAGAACACAAAAAGATTTTTTACATTTAAAATATTGTTAATAAAAAATATTATTTTTATTGCTATTAGGTGTTTGTACAATGATTATTATTCCCGTCTGTAAAATTTAAAATATCACATTCGCAAATATAAATGAAGTAATGGTAATATTATCATTTTTTTTAATTAATATAAATTTTTTTTGTATTTATCTTTCTTTAGTGATTAAAAGTTATAACAATAACTCTCACTCTTGAATGTGAATATTCTAAGTTTTTTTTTTCATTACAGTTTTATATCCCTGTCACGTAGTTTTTCGTAAACATGAGAGAGACGAATATTCTCCATTAACCCGATTACAGAACCTAAATAAATAAACACTTAGCAGTAAAAAGCGCGAAATAATTTTTAATTAAAATAAAAAAACAACATAAGAAGCAGTTGGAGACTACTTTACTATTAACAAATAAATTGACTAATTTGAAAAAAAAAAACAAAATTCGTCGCAAGGTTTTTTCGAACGCAGCGTTTTTTTTTTTATCTTTTGCCAGTCACCAAGCCAATGTTTGTTTTAAAAAGGTTTTACTGAGTCTCACAAAGAATACGCTTTCGTTGAGATACGAAATCGATATTATAATTGACATAAAGAGACACAAACTAGTGTAATAACTAACAATTTAGAAGAAAAAAACTAAACACATAAAAGAGTCAAGTAAGTTTAAACCTGGAAACAATGATTACCTATGTATTGTTAAAAAACGCATAAGGGTCAGTTCATATCGACATGTGTCGCGATGCAGTGCGCAATTTAAAAAAAAATAGAGTAAAGTGAGAGCACGTTGAAATGTATACCTTTGTAGTAGTAAATAAGTTCTATATTTTGTTAATTTAAAATGTGCCTGTTCGTATAAAAACGTCGCATTGCGTCTGTGATCTTACCTAAAAGAGACAATGTTTTCCTGTCAATATCTGAAATTGTCTTTTAATAGTAAAGGGGTATCTGTAATAGTGAGACATAATTTAAATTAGGTCTGTCTTTGGATAGTTTACAACTGTTACTGTGGTCTGCGAAACCTTAAAAGTTAAATTATTAAAAAATGGTTCCATCATATGAATGGAAAAAATAATATATTCCTTGAGATTTTAAATTGTAGGTGTAATCGTAGCTGCGGCTCGCTGGCCTATGTTCTAACTTGTTTTGGAACATGAACAGCTGATTCAAAGCTGATTCAACTTTACAAAATTAGAGCATAAAAACGCTGCGTCGAAAACGCTCGTGCAACGAACTCCAAGTACGAAATTTCTCAGTCTAAATAATCAATATGCAAGCATCCTCTTTTAATTATTTTTGGTGGTTTCCTAATTTCATCAATTCTGGTTTCCTAGCGTTCCATGTTTTTTTTAATTTTTTTTTAATAGTCGTCGAGGTCCACGTCATCGAGCGGTTCGTCCAATTGCAGAGATTGAAAATCAACTTTGTATCGAAGAATCCCTATTTCATTTACCATTTTTATTTACCCAATCGCATTATCCAAGCAGCAGGAAAAAGAGAAAAGAAATCAGAATTAGTTTCGAAAATATATTAAACATTTAATTCTTAGTAGCATTTATTTACAGGCAACAAGGTATATTACATAAACTCCGATGATACGCAATATTATGCATATGGAAATGTATGTTATTATGTAAATGGAAAACTCTTTGATTTATTTACAACACAATTTTTTTAGTATTGCCATTTTTAAAATAAGACGAGTTCAATGTATTTTTTTTTAGTACTATATGTGTTTATATGTGCGTATGAACATGCTATTTTACTCTATAAACGATATCCAGTGAGGAATATTACTGCATGCTGGTATTCCTTAATATTCTCAGATAAAATTCTTCAAGACTTTTTACATGTTCTATTGAACATTGTGTGCATATAGGTATATGTTTGGGTATATATATATATATATAACACGTTTGCATGGGTGTTTATATGTAAAACATATACACAAGTGTATCTATATGTGTGCGCCTGTACAGAGCGTTTTCGTGCGTATATGTGTATTAGTATGCCTCTGCGGGTCAGGCAGTCGTTACACGCTAGATTGGTTGTCAGTTAACCACAATCCAATGAAGTTCAAAACGCTTTAAATTGACGTTAAGGCGACGCATTGATAAACAATAATTTAATCCAAAATAGACCTTCTGGTCTATGCAAAAGTGCGCGCGCTAGCTTACGAAAAATACGAAGTAGTTATTTTCGTTTATTTTAAAAACTATAATTTTAAAAAATCCAACTGTCATTTTGAAGAATATGTTTAGATTAAAACTATACAGAAAACGTAGAAACATAAATCGGTCCCGTTACTCCTAGAAATGTAAATCTCTGTTTTAAAGACGTTTCTTTGATATTTTTTTTGTATTACAAAAGTTAATTTATCGTATATCGCAACTGTCAAAATAAAGTCAATGAAATGAAGAATCAGGTTACCAAATATCACTTTCATACGTTTTGAAGTTACTTAGAAAAATTGAGATCACTGCTGTCAACATTTCCAATGCGTCGGCTTAAATGCGAATACGAATATACAGCGATTTTATGAAATTGTCATTAATTTTGTATGATGCTTGCATGGATATGCAATGGGCTGCTTATGGGTGCATGTTTGTGTGTGGTCGTGTGTGCGTATATGTACGTGCAGTGGATACATGCGTGTATGTGTGCGTGTGCCGTACCTCCGATGCCGCCAAAGCCTCGCACGAACTGGCTGCCTTCCTGACTCTTGTCGGTGATAATCTCAAGCGTGGCTCCAAATGATTTGTAATTGTTCGCAAGCCACTCCAGCAGCGGCTGACATTCCACCAGCTCCAATTCCACACCGCTCTGGAAATTTTTTTTACTTATTACTTTGCACAAAGACTAAATGTACATGTATTACACATATAAACAATTTAAGGTATTGTATAGACTCAGGTGTTACTTTGCGGAAATCCATTTCATGTGATAAATTCCCAAAATCTTTAGCCATTTTCCGCTCAAACTCCAAAAATCACCAATCGACACGTGTTTCGCCTCCCAACGAAGCATCGTCAGGATATACCAGAGATAGGATTCGGTCAGCTAACCAGCACCGAATCAAGAAATGAATCAGCTGCACGACTATTTAAACCAGTTCACTTTTTGGTGTGGGTAGGGGGCAACTTAAATAATATAGTATACAAGTCCGAGAAAGAAATTAAACATTATTAGAAGAAAAATAGTACTTTATTTTTTCGAGCACATATTTCTTTTTAAAATGCTTTCATAGCCTAATACATCCTAATAATAAGGGATGGTTGTCAAAAACAGTACTTTGTATATTTTATTTTTCTCAAACAGTAGGCACTATTTTAAAACAAAATAAAGTATTAACAGTATTAGTTGGACAACCTATTATTACCTGAGAATTTTAGTAAGGCAAGTCGGGCATTCACGCTTGTAAGGGTCGCAATGCTTGGCTTCCCGTCCTTCCTGACTACCCCATTAGGAATATAATGCGAGGATATGTATACATACATATATATCTTCACGCTGTATCCCTAACGGGGAAGTCAGAAAGGACGGAGCACCAAGCTTCGCGGTAAAAGAAAGAAATAATTAATTAATTAATTTAGAAAGAATGAGTGATGAAAGACTGACGAAGAAAATCTACAAAGCGAAAGTGACTGCTAGGAGAAGCAAAGGAAGACCAAGGCTGACTTATGAAGATCAAATAGCCAGTGTTAGCAGACGGAAATGTCAAAAGCACTCGCATACCTAGGCGAAAATGTGCGAGGAGAATGATGAGATTTGAGGAAGCGAAAGAGGTATGTAAGGTTATGTACTATAATTTAAAAATAATTATAATAGTTGAAATAGTTGCTTTGAATGATTCTGATAAGAATAGTTTCTCATTTCTAATTAACTCTGGTACTATACAAATATAAAATCCCAGATGAATGGACAAATATGGAACCATGGAGCACTCAACCTTATTGAGACGAAATATCGGACCATCTTATTCGCCACTGCTCAGTTTATTTACACTAACAAATATGAACTCTCGCTCGCATTAAGCAGTAAATAACTAATACTGGACCTGTGTGTACATCTCTATATATTACGACAGATATTTAAATATTTATGTAATGACTTATTGTTATATTCGGTGATGCGGCAAAGACAGCAAAAAATCAAATTATAAAACAGACCGCAGTAACTGCGACAGTGTTTTCACGTAAATTGTTTTCATACAAAATAAATGACATTGCCACTCTACAGGTTGAGTGTTCCATGTAGGAAACAAATATGTAGCAAAGTCCTCACCTCTTTATCGGTGAAATGTGACTTGTCCTTCTCCTGCTCAGGTGTCAAATGCAGAATTGTCTCTTGGTTGGTCGCATGAGACTTCAGCACGTATCTATAAATAATTTTTATGGTAACATTCAAATAGCGTATAATTAAAATGTAGAGGTAGTTCATGATGGTCTAAGGGAAAAAAAATTTTAGAATCGAGGCGTAGAATTGGCCGAGAGACGTGTCATAAAGACTTTCTGGAGATTTATAAGATCTAGGACTGTCAGGACTTTTTGGCGGGAACGGGAGAAGGTTGTCATTTTTAGATTTTCTATTTTTTACATTTTTATGAGTTTTAAAGTACAACAGTGATAGTATATTCTGTTTTAAAGTTCTGTGTAAGTGAAAAGAATGGACGAGATCTAAATAAACATGTGCAGTTGAAGTTTTCGCGCTCTTTCAAGAAGTCTTCTTTAACTTCAGTAAAGCCTACCTATCACTTTACTGGAGGAGTGTTAGAGACAGTTAATATTTCTCCAGAAGTTACGTCATTAGGCTGATGATCTTGTTACCAATGCCTTAAGAAATATAAATAATAATAATAATCTAGGACTGTCATTATATTTTTCTTGTACACGTCCAGAACTGTCAGTGATAATAGTAAAAATTATTAAGCGAGTTTGAGTGTTTTTTTACATAGCTTTTATATAGCAGAGGGGGCAAATGAATAAGCGAGTCACCCTAGGACCAAATATCACATTGGACGGAGCATTTGCTCTAAAAGCGTGTCCTCTTTTTGTTGATCGACTTTCTACATTTTTACTAATGTCCGTGACTAGGGAAGGTCACAACTACAATGATACACAGCTGACCATGACATATTTTTATTATTGTGAATACTAGAACTCAAAACACCTAAGATTTACGAGTATTTTAAATAATTATTTCATGAGCGACTCATAAGCTGACACGAAATACACTGACAGTGTGAGGTTGCCATACTTACTATAGCTAACTGTTTTACTCGTGGTTACACTCAATGAGATAGAAAGAGACGGGACAATTCGTTTGACACATGGTAGAGTAGAGCGACAACTTATTATGACTACATCCATTACGTTTCTCAATCCGAGAAGTCACCCAATGGAAAGTCATCGCCGCTCGTGGACACCCGCAAAGTCCGGGGAACCACGGGTGCGTTGCCGGCAATATGTACTCAATTTGCTCCCTCGATAATTCTACTACAAATATTTTTAAATGCTAATCAGTGAAAAACATATGGATTAACACTTATCACTATCTCAATTTCAATGCTATATGCGTCACACGGTTAATGAGAACATTCACTGTTGTTACATGTCGTGTGTGTTTAATAAGGGATCCATTTTCACTTCTAAGACACGGATGTTGGTTAATTTTGTTTTTTTCTAGAATAAAAAGCAACCTAGATTACTTTCTGAGCCCGGCGAAATCGATTCAGCCGTTTCGTAGATTAATCCAGATAAACAGACATACAGACGCGAAAATTTCAAAATGCGGGTTTGGACACAGATTAATTAGTTTGGGTTCTGGTAACATGCAAATAACTAATAATATGCGCTTTAGGAAAGCCTTTATTTCTAAATCACAGACAGACACTTCGATTTGTATTATTTATTCGTATACAAATTTTGCAAACCAGACACTATAATATTTTAACATCAGGAATTTTTTGTACCCCTTAAAAAAAAAACAAAATGGCCACAGAAGTATAATTCCAGAACGTTCTAACGCTTTTATGTTGAAGTCGTACCTTTGTATGTCGAGATTCTCCCAACAAATAAGAGTCTCGACGGCACCCAATTCCAGTGCGCGAAGTGTATCGTCCACGCCGAAGCAGTACTTGCCAGTATCCTGGAAAAATATATATAATAATAATAATAATACAAAAAATCAATAAAAAAACAGGTCAGGTTGACATGAAAGTTCATAGAGCGCATGTACCTATGTTACATGTATATACATACACATCTTATGTACATGATATATATACTTATATATCATGTACACCAGCCATGCCACAGACAGCCAATCTTAGCCGAAGAGTTTACTGAGATTAAACGATCGACCAGTTTGATACTTTCGTTACATTTACTGCCCAATTTAAAGTGCTATATGGCAACAGAACTCAAGTTTCAATTCAAAAATAATGAATACTGCGGATTATACTAATCTGTGACCACAGCCAAACTAACAATTTTTTTTTGTTTTTTTTTCTATTATTTTATTTTTTATTTCTTTGTTCTATTTTGATTTTCTTGATTTTTTTCGACAAACGCCTACTTCAAAGGCTTATACTATGGGTACTACTCAACGAATTGGCGGTCATCCAGTAACATTCCGACTCCAAGGCAATTTAGAATAGTTTCTGACCTGGCCGGGATTGGGACTCGAAATTCTCAGAAAGTAGACACACTAACTACTACTAATGTAATTCACTTACTGGGATCGACCAACTCAGTTTAGAAAAGCCAAAGTAAATCTATTAATCTTCAAGTTAAAGAGATTAGATTCACAATCGACCGACTGACTTATTGGTACGGACCAATAATGGTATTACATGTTTCTATTTACAGTTAGGCAAAATTACATTGATATGTAAGCAAGAAGATTAGAACCAGTATGGAGTTTCAAAAATCATCTAAACTGAAATTGCGCGCCCCTCCATTGCGTTTACGCACGCACATAATATGTATATAGATTAAAGACTTCAAGTCACGTAACAAGTCTAATTGTAAGTTCACAATTGACGCATACACACGTGTTGTAACAAGTACCAGTTTGTACTCTTTGAAAAAAAAATGGAGGGATATGCAATTTTAGTTTAGACGATCTCTACTAATATTTTTTGAAAACAAGAAAAACTGCGTTCTACGTATTAAGTCGGCGTAAGGCTAATAGCCTTCATAACTTGATTAATCAAATCCCACACTCACTTGTGAGATCTCGTCAAAATATCTGCCAATGAGTTTCTTCTCCTGTATAAACTTGACATTCTGCAACGATTCGGCCGCTAGCTCAATGGCTTGATTAAACCCGTTCTCCCCACCGTATGACACATCCACCAGTTTTATAATTTTAGCTTGCAGGCGCTGTGTGGAAAAAGAACATTATTAGCAAAATCCAAAAAAGTTTATGATTGCATGACAAATGCCACCAGTCTTTGTTATTGTACGATGGACATGAGAACTTTACATGTAACTTAGCTGTTGTCCGGGACTTCCTTCGCATAGTCTTTTATTCACTAAATTAAATAGTTCAGAAACCTTACGCACGCAGGGATTACGCAGAACAACTCACCAAAGTTTCATCTCAATCCGATGAATGGTTTAGAAACACATAGAAAACAAACATACAAAGAAATATATGTGGCAGATGGACAGACACGACAAAAACAAAAGCTTTAATTTTTAGCAATTATGGCTAAGAAATCTTAGTAATTGACTTGAATAGAAAAAGAAATCTTAGTAAAGAACTTGTAACTAAACGACATAATATTATAGAGGCCAAGAGCCAACTCACCGGATCGAACATATCAGACTGCGACAGTTCTGTCTTGAAGTCGGCGGAACCTGCCAGAATGAGACCGGCGACATTGGGTCTGTCGGCGCTAATAAACAGCTGAGTGGCCACTTCAGCCACTTTGCGTACGTAGTTGTGCCGCTTCTCCATGCGAAGACGCGCGAAACGCAGCGCCGACTGCCCACCTCGTCCATGCTTCTTAGGAAGGTCGACCGTGAACTTGTGCAGTACCTGAGAACAACATTAAATCAAACAGCTTTCAAAACCATCGTCTCAGACACCGCTGTTATAGTTAGCCCTAGTGTTAGATGGTAGTAATTTATGTCAGTCCCATTGCTGGGTTTTTTCTTACAAGCAAAGTAAGGAAGAGGAAGCGGACTGCTTAGGCAGGCCTGGGGCAGCGGAATTAATTATTTGCAAAATATTTGTAAATCTTAAGTGTTTTGACTACAAGTATTCATAAAAATAAAAATATGTCATGTTCAGGTATTGTTGTTCTGTGGCCCTTCCCTAGTCACGCACATTAGTACATGTCTAGAATCTCGCACTAACGATATAAGGACACACTCTAAAAGCAAATCTCCGTCCGTTAACATTCTTGGTCTGAGACATAAACACAAATAAAATTAGTCTTATGGCACTTACTGGCCCGAAAGTCTTGTATATAAGCTATTGACTTACAAAATCATGGTTGAGTCTATATTGTCAGAGTAATTATGTGGCAGTCATATAAATGTTTACATGAGCCAAAAAGGAATCGAATCTTATAACTCTTAATGAGGTCGTGTTAGTCGCGGTTATTTAATCACTATGTAAAATATACGACTTACGGTATGTGATGAATTACTAAAATCTTTGGCTATTTTCTGCTCAAACTCCAAAACCACCAATCGACGTGTTTCTAAGCGTATATCCTGAGGATGCTTCGTTGAGAGGCGAAACACGTGTCGATTGGTGGTTTTTACCAATCGAATTTGACATGAAATGGATTTCCGCAAAGTAACACCTGAGTCTATACAATAACTTAAGGTATATTTATCTGTCGTATCTATTATATGTATAAACTTTTGCTAATTGGAAATTAGTCTGTGGTTTGTTCTATAATCTAGGCATAGTTCAAAGGTCAACTCAATTATAGACTCATCTGCTGAGATTATGACGTAAAGCTTTTGTCGGACGCGCAGAAATTAATTACATTACAGTCTAATACAGACGACCGACGATCTGTAATGAAAATATAATTGAACTCACGGGAATTGATATTATTATGATATGTTACAAAGTCCAATTACTTGGACTTATTATTATTACTACAGGTCGCCCTGTGATCGAAATTCGACCGTAAATATAAAAATGATAATATAAACTCTTTGGCGACAATCTCTACCCTGTGCGACTGTTTGATCCAAGGAGGTTACGTACCTACCATATATGGTACGTGATCATTGATCACAAACTACTATGAGTTTGAAATTGACAGTCTTTTTGACATTGGCAGTATGAACGTAAACAATGAGTGATTTATTTAATTTAATGTATTTCTAATGCATACTATATGAAAATATCAGCTTTCTCCAGTACTTCTCCATATAAACTTCAAGTGTACCAAATTTCATATTCCTCCGTCCGCGCAATTTTCTTAAAAAGGAAACTAAAGTTTTCGCTTCACGTATCTATATATATATCCTTACATATGAAATTAGCGTTTTGTCGTACTGACCACTTTGATCTGAAATATCTCCTCTTTGGTCAAGAATTCCAAATTGAAATTTATAAATTCATTTAGCTGGTACATTTGAGTTTTGAAAACAGTCATTCATTTGTTTTTTTCCTCATTATTTTTTCTTTGGCGTCGCTTATTACCACACAATGGAAAACATGAAATATCGGTATATTTACGAGTACGAGTTCTACCGTGGCACCAGTGCTGCAGAAACAGCTCGAAGGATAAATGATGTGTACGGCGCTGGTGTCGCAAAAGAAAGCACGGTACGTTTTTGCTTTCAACGTTTTCGTTCTGGAAATTTCGACCTTCAGAACCAACCCCGTGGACGGCCGGAGACCAAAGTGGAAAATGAAGAATTAAAGGCTATTGTGGAAGCGGATCCATCACAAAGCACTTCAGAGATAGCTGCAGGCTTCGGGGTAAGTGACAAAACTGTATTAATCCACTTGAAGCAAATCGGGAAAGTAAAAAAACTTGAACGATGGGTACCTCATGAATTGAGTGAATCGAACTTGCAAACACGCGTCGACTGCTGTGTTACTTTGCTCAACCGACACAATAATGAAGGGATTTTAAATCGAATCATTACTTGTGATGAAAAGTGGATACTGTACGATAATCGGAAGCGCTCGTCGCAATGGCTAAACCCTGGAGACCCAGCCAAATCCTGCCCTAAACGAAAATTGACTCAGAAAAAGTTACTTGTGAGTGTTTGGTCGACTAGCGCCGGTGTCGTTCACTACAGCTTTCTAAAATCTGGCCAAACGATTACGGCAGATATCTATCGTCAGCAACTGCAAACCATGAAGGAAGAACTAGCTGCTAAACAACCGAGATTGGTCAATCGCTCTAGGCCACTGCTGCTTCACGACAACGCAAGACCACACACTGCACAACAAACAACCACTAAGTTAGATGAGCTACAAGTTGAATGTCTGCGACATCCACCGTACTCCCCGGACCTTGCTCCAACAGATTACCATTTTTTCCGGAATTTGAACAACTTCTTACAAGGAAAAAAATTCAACTCCGATGCGGCAGTCCAAACCGCCTTCGAAGAGTTTATTAATTCTCGCCCCCATGGTTTTTTAGTAAAGGGATCAATGAACTACCTATGAGATGGCAAAAGTGCATAGATAACAAAGGTGCATACTTTGATTAATTAAATATATTTTACAAAAAAAAATTGACTTTATATTCCTCCCGTACAAAACGCCATTTCATATGTAAGGACCCAATATAAAAGGCGATGTATGTGTGTATGTTCCTTATGGACTCCGAAACGGCTGGACCGATTTCGATGAAATTTTCAGGGAATCTTCAGATTGGCCTAAAGGGTGTTCCTGTAAAGTTTGGTAGCGATCGGATCAGTAGAATTTTTTTTTTGTTTTTTTTTTGCAGTATCAAAATAATTATAATAACTGTTTAATTTATTTTAACTTATATGTATTTATATATATACATAAAAGGCGATGTATGTATGTATGTATATTCCTTTCCTTATGGACTCCGAAACGGATGGACCGATTTCGATGAAATTTTCAGGGAATCTTCAGATTGGCCTAGCGGATGATCCTGTAAAGTTTGGTAGCGATCTGATCAGTAGATTTTTTTTTTGTTTTTTACGCCCAGTGAAACTAACGCCCAGTGAAACGGGCCGGGTTTGCTAGTTAATATATAGATTGTGGACGAGCAGCCATTGGCTGATGTGTCCACGTCTTAGTGCTGGGTTTTATTTAACTTGAGTCAATGGTCAAGGCGACACTTAAAACTATTTATGAGCCCTACGACAAATCACTTGCACTTGTAAGCACTTGAATTTAGGTATCAGCGCGCTCGGGCACTCATGTATGCGTGCGACTGTCGTAGCTTTATTGTAGTGTGAGTAACGAAGCGACTTCAGTATAAAATATAATTTTGATACTATTCCGAATCAAGTTTCGATTTTTGTTTTTAATTTTTCTCTCTCGACGCGTTAAATGCATGTAAAGGAAATACAATAATATTCCTTAATACAAATATTTAGTTACATATTATTATGTTTAACATAGGTACTATTTTAAAAGTAAATATTGAATAGAGGTAAGTCTTTACCTATTTAGCACTACTAGTATTAGGATCGGTTACCTAGAAACCACTAGTTATGTTGTCATGATTAGATATAATTATCTTTTACTAATCAAAACTCAAGTTCACACATCCTTTACTAATTAAAAATAACTGGAATGTTTAAATACAGATGAATGTGATGATATACATTTTATTAATAAGTGAGAGTCCAGTTCTTCAAACAGAAAAATACGTATACAAATTAAATGGCAGTGTCTTAGCTTTGAATAAATAAACATACAAATGCATAGATCACAATTTTATAAGTATTTATTTTGAAATCAGAAAAGCCTATAATACCTAGTTCAATCATTTGTGAGATTCTTAAGTACATATATAAAAAATGCAGGAAATCAGAAAGTCATAAGTCATAATAGACTCATGGAACAGGGGAGTCAACATTGGATCCAAACAAGTCAGTCGGCATATAGGGGTCGCTATTTAATGTTCTCGCTTGCGATTGCTAGTTATGAAGAGCGTATAAATTTCTTGTACAAGTCCTCCCTCTACAAGCGCTCGCGCGGGTCTGAGGCACGCGCGTCAACATCCGTGTATTTTATACTGATTTTATTATGTTTATTATATTTATTACACCGATTAATTTAAAAAAAATATTGCTCTCATATATTGTACATTGAATGAAGTTTCATTTCATATCGTTTATTTTTATATCATTGCTTTTTTTGGAACTAAATCGACGTTTAATTAATCACGATACTATCCTTGAAATAAGCCTTTGTAAATATTTTTTTCTGTAAAAAGGAAGAAATTTATGACATTTTGACAACACTAATTTCAATAAGAATATGTATTTAATCTTAACATAGTTTTAGAAATTGTTAGAACTCGCCGAATGTTAATTAGAACGTCAAAGTAGCGCATCTAAGAATTTTCTTATAAACTGACATCGTAGAATGGTTATTGTAAGATATTACAAAATAAATATGAGAATATGGAACACCAGTATTCCAGATGGGAAATGGATCTATTATAAACTGCCAGCAGAATATTAAAAAATCGTAAGGTTTCTGAGAATTAGAGCGTCAAAATATCATTATTTCGCACAAAAATGTCAAAGTGCCATTAAAGACTCTGCCGATACCATGCTTTCTGTAAGCTTTTTCCAAATATCTACAATGCGATTGTTCAACAGGTGATAGGCTACTAAGGAATGTGTAGTTGAGCGCTTGAGTGTGAGGCTGTGTACCCGGAATGAGTACGCTTTTGTAGACTTCAGCAGTGAAATGGCAAAAAACAGACCTGTTTATAATTTCATCCTATCCCTCTGTCTCACTAGAGCTCCATAACCTTCCTGGTACCTATACGTACCAGGGATGTTATGGAGCTCCATAACCGTAACCAAAACTATGGGATATCCGAAATAAGAATCATCTGAAACCATAACTGAAACTGATATAATGTTTCAAATAATTTCAGACAGGAGCGGAGTCAAAATGGGACACGTTATGAGAGGTTTTCGCTGACCAAGCCCGATACACTAATGGCGTCGCTTGCATTGTTCAGATAGTTTTTATTTCTATTGCATAGTCAGTAATCCATTCTTGTGGGATTACAATTACTTACACAAAAATGTGTTGTTTAATAATATTCTGAGCAAAATGCGTCCTAAATCTAATATACCTAATTGAAACTATCGAACAATCGATAGAATTTAATATCCGTATATGTAACTGAAAGGTATAATACTATTCATATATCCATATCTAGATCCGAAATTTCATATCCCTAACGTCCCTGATAGGTACAAAGATGCTTGAAAGATAGGTGCATTCAATGAACCGCTATACGACGGTAGGGGTGACACTTCTAATTTTATTTTATCAAAATTTCACTACACATCTATAGATTCACTGAATACACCTATCTATTATGACAATTTCATTTCTATTGAGTGAATAGTCTCCGAGTACAATGGCTGTGACTGACATATAGACAAATAGACAGATTTAAATTATTCCATTCCTTTTTTACCATTGGCTATGTAACCCTAAAAACCGGCTTCGAGGCGGACTTTGATGACATCACGATTTCATATAATATACCATAATATGGTAAAGTAAAGACAACAAATAAGAACACATCTATCTTTTTTATTAATAATTAATTTTCTTTTAATTAATGAAAATCTACAAAGCGAAAGTGACTGGTAGGAGAAGCCAAGGAAAACCAAGGCTGACTTATGAGGATCAAATAGCCAGAGATTTAGCTGATGGAAATATGCACTCGTAAAACCACGATGGTTGGTGTTCTGTCCTTCCTAACTACCCCGTTAGGGACACGGCGAGGATATGTAGGTATGTATATCAATGTAATTAACTCACCTCTCTCGTATTTCCCTGGAGTGTGCCGAACAGTGCGCCGTTACCATCCATAACAATGAAGCCAAATTTGTTGTCGTCGGCGAGAAGCGCCGTGAGCGCTTCGGTGTGGAATTTGTTGTCGCACAGGTACAGTGATGTGTTGATTGGCTTAAAAGGTTCGAAGTCGATGTTCACTTTCTTTTCTTTACCTTCTTCGGTGACTATGGTGCCGCAGTAGATGACGAGACCGTTTGGCGGTACTGTTGAATTAAATGTAAAAATAGAAAAAAACTATAATAGTAAAAAGTACGGTCAGCAACAAAAGTGGTTGATCATAATTCATAACTATCAAAAAAGGTGAAATGGTATTAAATTTAAAAAAAATGTAGTTTGCTAAAAAAAGTCACTTGATGAAGGTAGGAACAGTAATTCTTTTTTGAAAATAATTTTTGATCATCTGATTTTGAACCTTAAGCGTATTATATTTAAATGATTATTATTTTTTATTACTGTAATTTTAATTAAAATTTTATTTTAATTAAAAAAAAAAACAGCAGCATAGCCACAGGCCAATAAATTCAAGACGACGTTTATAAGGGCACCTGCGACTGCCTATTGTTAATAATATATTAATTAAACAACAATCACACCCACAGGCGCCCATCTAACCCACGAATATCCAGCACCTGATCTGACTAATCAGATCAAAGCACATCGTTTACGCCTGGCGACATATTAAGATATTTGTTATAAATTAGTATTATTCAAAGCGTCATTTAAAGGTCTGTGAGCAGAGTAGACCTTTTAATATGACCATAAGACCTGAAAAGCTTTAAAAGTAAATTTAGATTTTTATTCCTATCTTATTTTTCCAAGTCGAGAATAAAATAATAACATGTTTTTTGTAAATGAGTCACATTCTGATTACTCAGTTTCAATAACCATTCTTACTGACAGGACTCAGTACCTCTACTATAAGTTTCATGTATTAAGCTTGCTACTGACTACAGTAAATGAATGTGTATATGATAATAGGCATGATGACAGATTTTGAAATCCCGTTCTATAATGTAGGTACACGTCTACTATTTAAGAAAAGAATATTATTTCAGCAATAAACTCAGTTTTAACGCCATTTATTGCATGTGTTTCTATGTAATTTGAATTAAGCGCGAAAATGCTAATAGGTGTCATGGCGTCTGTTTATGATGTCACGGCTAGGTAAATATTGTTCTATATTACGTTATTACTTATTAGGGTTACATTCATAAATTAGATAGAATACAAAAGTTATATTTACCTAGGCGTGACGTCATTCGCTCTGATTGGTGTTTCAATTAACATAGCCAATCACAATCACAGTATTTTATACTTTTATTTTATTAAAAATATTATTAATCTCAATGCATACATTAAAACTGAGTTATTTTTTAGAATCATTTTAACATATATTGTTCTCTAAAACCATTTCATTTTTGATTCTTTAATACCGTCATCATGCCTATTGACAAAACATACAAATGTTTTCAATGGCAGGTGAACATATAAACATATAGTAGATTACTGTTCACTATTTTCCATTTTTGTAAGAGTAAACTGAAGGTGAACATTACACCAACTAATCACATTTTTTTAGGTATTTCGGAAATAGAGTATCTTTAGTGTCTAAGTTCATCATAGTGGAATTAACAGTATATTAAAAATACAGTGCGTTTGAAGTAATATCAGATATTTCCTTACCTTTTGTGTATAATTTGAGTCGATGCTGTACTGACGTGATGGCACCAAGCACAGACAGTCTATTAACTCGAGACTTTATATTGGAAGCTGTACCAAACTCATCGGCCAACATCTTCGACACCCGGGAGATCTGATCTTTTGGTGGAATGATGAGTGATATCATTGATGTGCCATTGCTGGAACAAAGTTTTACATAAATAAGTAATTTCTTAAACTTTTTCAAGAAACAGATCGAATGTTCTGCAATTTCAATGGCCAACGTCCATACTAGGTTGAATACACCGGTTCTCGTCCGATCACCGAAGTTAAGCAACGTCGGGCGCTGTTAGTACTTGGATGGGTGACCGCCTGGGAACACAGCGTGATGTTGGCTATTTTTACATTTTTTGTTGTTGAATTTTTTAATTTTTAACCTACACTTGCAGGTGAGAACACAATATACTTTCACTTTTGTACTTTAAAGCTCCCAAGTGTGAAAAATATAGAAAATCTAAATAAAATGACAACCTCACTGCTCCCGTTGCCGCCAAAAAGTCTAGTCATATCAATCAATTGTAGACTACGATCTGTACGATCTGTTTCTTGTTTCGCTTTTCTGATCTTTTTAAAAAAACTAACACTAATTTAAAAAATAATAAAAGTTAATTTAAATTCCATGTTAAACAATTTCTATTATTTTTGCTTCAGAACAGTTACAGAAAATATATCCTTTTTTGTGATTTAACAAGATTAGATTTGTTGAGGTTTTTAAAACTGAAAAATTAATCACACACAGTGAATCAGATTTTTAATACCAGTGACAGGGGACAGAATTGATCCAGTAAATCAAATTACTTCATCATTTTGCTAGCCAGTGTGCTATTTGCATGAAAAGTAGCATGAATACTCTATAAAAACTGGCAGCGATTGTTGAGTCCATATAATACCAGTGATACTAGACTGACCTAAACTGTATGTGGGGGAAGCTACTGGGTTTAAAAATAGAATGAAGTCAGCTGGACTGACTTGCGACCTCAAAATCAGCAGTGAGCTGGGTTGGAACTAGTGTTCACGAGCTCAATAAGAAGTCAGTGCTAGACTGTATTACTGTACAGCCACGTTACTGCCATCATATTAATCATGCGTTAAACAGATTTTGATACTAGGAATTTAGATTTTTACTTTTTTGAACCATTCTATAGCCATTTACAATGTACATAGTCATATATGAGAGTGTATTCAGCCGTTGAGTCAGGGTTGAGTCACTAGCACCAAAATCACAACAAAACATGAGGAATGGCATGAACTTTATTTTATTTATTTTTATATATTGCATGTAACTTCAAGCATGGCACATGGCATTTTTTATTTATTTTTACATACACAAGTAACTTCAAGCTTCCCATTTGGAGCGGACTGAGCATCAATGCAATAAAATTACACTGACATCTTTTCAAGTAAAAAATATTTAGGTTTAAATTGTAGTAGAATCAGACTGATAGATTACATATTGATATATGTACAGGTGTTGATTAACTATTATTTGCCATTAATCAGACAATATAGTTACATATTCTTTTTTACATAAATATTGTATTTACCATAAAGACAATTATGTACCATCTATATATTAAAGCAATTTTTAACAATATTTGGATATTTATCTCTACTTTAGTAGTTATATCCAAGAGATAAAACATTCACAGTTGTCCAGGGATAATTTTATTATTTTTTGAGGACTCAGCAAGATTTATAAATGTGTAAATATTATTATTATCTATCCTTAAATTATTTACAGGACAAATAAAAAAACAACCATTACAAAAACTTGTTGATCAACCCACAGAAAGATTACATGCACATTTCAAAATACCTAATTTTTTTTTAACTGATTGTAAAGTTTATAAAGATCAAGGGCAGAATTTTACCTCAACGTTTTAGATAGCACCTTAGAATATGACATATACAAAACCCAATAATTTAATTTACTCATTATTTACATAGGTTTTCCTTGTAGAAGCCAACAAAAATAGTTTATTTAAGTAGACTTATTTGATAACTGTTTCTATTTTTATCTGCGAAAATATATTCATTAATGCTACTAATACATCCTAAACTTTCCACTATATTTGTTTTTAATGGACAATAAAGTAAATACTTAACTCTAATGTTTGGTACAATTAATAAATAAAATAGTTTTACTCATACATTGACCTTAGAAATTGATTATTTTTCATAAGACATTAAAGCAATTAACCCTATTTAGATAACCAGAAAATGTAATCGTAACACAACTATAAAATGTAGACATTCATATATTTTGTATGACATAGCTGTAGTAAAAGACATGTGACTTCTCGGTGGGAATAGGGGAGAAGTCAAGTTGGCATTTCATTTTGACTTAATGTTTTGTGCATTTTTTGGGAGTTTTAATGTACAAAAGTGATAGCATTGTGTACTAAAGTTCTGTGCAAGTGTTGAGAATTGAAAAAGCATGCATTTGAAGATATGTGTTTTTCCAAGAAGTCCTTTTTGACTCCAGTAAAGCCTACTATCACTTTATTGGAGACGTGTTACGAACTTACAATCTATATATATAAAAGGCGATGTATGTATGTGTGTATGTTCCTCATGGATTCCGAAACGGCTGAATCGATTTTGATGAAATTTTCAGGGAATCTTCAGGTTGGCCTAATGGGTGTTCCTGTAAAGTTTGGTAGCAATCGGATCAGTAGAATTTTTTTTTTTGCAGTATCAAAATAATTATAAAAACTGTTTAATTTATTTTAACTTCAACTAACGCCCAGTGAAACGGGGCGGGTTTGCTAGTTAGTAATAAAAAGACAGACATTTCAAGTTAGAGATACACCTATTATTTATATGAGAATAGCAGAAATGTTTCTAATTAATATGAAATGAGTTGCTAGTATAGTAAGAGAATATGATGATGAGAAATAAATGCTTACCAAAATATAACCGTGTTTCGTTTTATTAAAAATTGGTAATCATGTTATTTTGACACCACAGACAAGTGTTTTTATTGTACATTACCTTATTTCTCAGTGTTATTTATTGCATGTGGTTTGTTTGTCTTAAATGAATATTCTTATGAAAGTCACCTTATTCTTTCCATAGAATTTAGAAAGTAAATTTAGTAATAAAAAGAGTTCCTATTATATTATTACGAGATTTACCTATATTTCTGAGGCTTTCCTAATTACACTTTCAACTTGAGAACATTTTGACATAACCTCAAAATATAAAAATGTTACTATCTTTTTTTGTGGATTTCTCATAAATACATTTCGCTGATTATGTTTATTAAAGGCATGTCCTATTGTTTCAATATTTTTTTCATCTTAAGGTGGTACAAATCAATATGAGGTAAAACGAAGAATGGAAACTTGCCATTGTTCTTTTTTCTTTCTGTTGACCAATTTTTATGTGCATGGGAACCATAATTAGTAGGTACATTGTTTCTTTCTCTCCCAAACCATTATGTAAGTAGGTATTGTTTTCATACTACATTAATTAAACATGTCTGGCTTTGTATTGTGCCTAAGCTCAACCATGTATGCATAAATATCTATTGCTAAAATTGGTATGTGATTCAACTGTTCCTTAATGCCTCTATATATGCCAAATTCAAAATGGCATAAAGTTATATATTAAAGGCAAAAAGAAGAAGGAAAAATAATTGCAAAAATATGTTCTATTATTCATAAATTATAACATTTTAATCTGATTAGTGAATTAATTTTTATATAACTTTTTAGGGTCTGTGACATTACCAGAACTACAGATATAGTGTATAGGAATGAACAAAGGAAATAATACAAGTTATGAAGTAGTCATCACTGAGGGCCACGACATTTGGCAATGATAAGCCTGCTAAAAATAATACAAAGAGATAAGTACCTATGCAAGTGCATCATATTTGAAATTCACATAATACAGTGAGTATATCCTAACATGCTGTAATATATTGAAAATTTGAGTTTGTTGTGACTGTGGGAACGCGAATATCGATTTTGCATAAACAAGAGGTGCTGTCGTGGCAACTAGGAATCTTTGTCGTCAACTACTCCTGGAACTCTATCTAGGGTCAAATTGAATGTAAACTGCGCACAATGCGCCCCTATTTATAAATTTACAGCATTTAGATAAGGTTATAATCCGCGCATGCATCAGGAGCGCATGTCATTGAAGCAGGCCAGTTGGCAATTTTTTGAATCTTGTGACACAATATTTTTATTCACAAACTTTAACAAATAACTATATATTAAGCGATTTCTTAACGTAGAACAAAAGATCACTCACCCCCTGGCCATCTCTAAGCTCTTGATTAATTTCTTAATCTTCCATATTTCGACATTGCGATCTGCTGACGATTCTTCGGACATTTTGGATCTGCTTTTATTCGACTAATTCACCTCAAAAACACTCCGAATAACGGTAAATAATAATAATAAATAAGTCTTATTACACCACTAAAAAACTAAATAAAGGAATACAAGGGAAAAGGAGTCCGACTTGCGGTTCAAACTGCTAAAAACCAGATAGAACCGGACGGACGAGACACCTCGCGACTCGATGCACACACTTTCTAGTTCACATTTACGTCCGTGATCACTCGAACTTTTCTTCTTGTGCGGGGATTCTTGGATTTTTTCTTAATTCGGTTACCCCTAAGCATGTGGGACACAAAAATCAGACATTACAGGAATAAAAAGATGACGTGATAACTACGATCGAACGAACGCCTCGTCGACGATCGGTCGGAGAAATGAAAGAAAAAAAATTATGAACTGTCAATATTGCAAGACTTAAAAAACTATTCTTAGTAGTAATTTGTGTTTTTTTTAAGCAACTATTATTTATCAAACAGCTTAAATTATACATAAATAATTATTATTTATAATTACATGTACATACATATATACATAAAAAGCCACAAGCTGTATCCATTATGGGGTAGTCAGAGAGAACGGAACGCCAAGCGTCGCGGTTCTTACATAATTCTGTCGCTTCCTCAAATCTCATCATCTCATAATTACATGTAATTTCGTTTAATGTTTACATAACATAACATAACATAACTTCACGCTGTATCCCCAACGGGGTAGCCAGAGAGGACGGAGCGCCAGGAGTCGCGGTCCTTACACACCTCTTTCGCTTCCTCAAATCTCATCATTCTCCTCACACATTTTCGCCTAGGTATGCGAGTGCTTTTGACATTTCCGTCTGCTAACACTCTGGCTATTTGATCTTCATAAGTCAGCCTTGGTCTTCCTTGGCTTCTTTTACCACTCACTTTCGCTCTGTATATTTTCTTCGTCAGTCTTTCATCACTCATTCTTTCCATGTGCCCGAACCATCTAAGCATTCCTTTCTTCATTTTTACAATAACACTGTTGTGCAACCCTGTCATACTGCGTATCTCGTCATTGCTTATCCTGTCCGCAAGCGTGACACCGCACATATTTCTGAGAGACCGCATCTCCACAGCATTTATCATACTTTCACTCGATTTCGGGCATATCCAGGCCTCACTGCCGTACAACAAAGTTGGCACCAACACCGCATTGTGGATGGCCATTTTAGCAGTGTTAGATATATTCACACTACCCACTAATGCGGACAGAGCACCGTTCACTTTATTGCCAGCTGCTACCCGTCTCTCCACATCCAACTCACATCTTCCATCCCTCGAAAACGCACTCCCCAGGTACACAATTTCATTCACCTGTTCTAGACATTTTCCATTTACACTAATCACACATTTCGTTTGTACCGCTTCTCTTTCAAACACCAGAACCTTAGTTTTGTTCACATTCATTTTCAATCCTTTTACTTCACAATCTTCTTTCATACACGTGACTAGTGTCTGCAACTTTGCTTCTGATGGTGCTATTAGCACAGCATCGTCAGCGTACAATAGGCAGTTTACCATTGTGTCACCACATCCCATACCACTCATATTACCTTTCAATCTCTGGAGGCAACTGTCCAAATACAGCACGAATAGCCAGGCAGACATCACGCAGCCCTGTCTGACACCAGAACAGACTTCAAACCAGGGCGACATGTCACCGTCTATCCTTACACAGGCTCTGTGGTCTCGATATAATGACCTCACAGCCTGCAGTAAGGAGCCCTCCACGCCATATTCAGGCAGAAGACTCCACAATTTCTTCCGCACTACTCTATCGAATGCTTTCTCTAGATCCACGAAAGCGCAGAAAACTTTCTGACCTAAAGCCAGAAACCTTCCCACGATAACGCGAAGCGAGAAAATCTGATCCATACAACCCCTACCGTTCCTGAATCCACCTTGCGCCTCCCACAAATATCTTTCTGAAACGCCTTTCATACGTTCAGTCAATACTTTAGTATAGACTTTACTCGCTAAGCTGACCAAGCTGATGGCCCTATAGCACGCACAGTCTAGGTAGGAACCTTTCCCTTTATATAGAGGTACTATGACTGCCGTGCGCCAGTCCTCTGGAACCTCCCCCTTCTGCCAACAAAGGTTGCAGAGTGCACAGAAGGCATCCCAGACCCTAGGACCACCATACTTGATCATCTCAGCAGTCACCTCATCAATTCCCGCAGCCTTTCCACATTTCAAACTTCTTATCACTTTCTCAATCTCTTTCATACTAATGGCATCCTCCAGTCCCTGGCCTGAGTGTGGCAATTCATTAGAATCGCTCTCAGTATCAGAGACGGAGTCGCCACTCTCATACAGTTCTCCATAGTATTCACTCCATCGCTGCAGAACATCCTTTTTATTTGTAAGCAGGTTGTTTTCTTTCGAACGCACTTTATTCATTCTGCAAGATGCCAGACCACTTCGGATTTTACGTACTTCTTTCCAAAATAATTTGGAATTTTCCTCGAAGTTGTCCGACATCTTGTTTTCATCTAACACCCTACACCTTTCACGCTTCTCTTTCACTAGTGCCTTCGTTTCTGCTTTCTGCAGCTTATACCTGTCTTTCATCAAATTTTTCATACCACAGTCATTAGTAGCAAGGTAGTCTCGCCATGCTTTCTTTTTCTTATACACAGCCACTTTCACCTCATCATCCCACCACACATCACGCTTTTTGCCGTTCCCAATCTTATTCATTCCACACACTTCTTTCGCAGCCTCAACCATACTATCTCTAAGGTTCTGCCAGCATTCTTCAACATCCTCGCTCAACACTTTCAATCTATCATCAAGCTTACTGGATAATACCCTTTCATATTCATTCCTGGTGGTCGCATCCTGCAGTTTCCAGCTTTTAATGCGGCTAACCGCTGCAGGTTTGGACACTACGCGATTTCGCCATGCTGCGAACAGACCCCTTATTCTGGTTATCACCAGAAAGTGGTCTGTCCCGAGATCGGCTCCTCTATACGCTCTTGTGTCCATTACCTGCTTCTTAAGTCTGCTATCCACCAGGAATAAATCAATCATACTTCTCGCACCCTTTCTTTCCCACGTGTACTGATGGATCCTTTTGTGCCCAAACATGGTATTAGCCACAAAAAGATCCTTTTCCATACACAGTCCTAGCACAATCTTACCAGCATCATTTACTCTCTTATCTCCATATTTGCCTAGGACAGACTCAAATCCTGTTCGAGCTGTCCCGACCCATCCATTCATGTCTCCACACACAACAATTCTTTCGTTCTCTTCAACCGTCGCTAGAACTTCTCTAACATTTTCCCAGAACTGCTCTAGTTCAGCCAAACCGACAGAGGACACTGGGGCATATACTGCCAAAACAAAAATTCTTGTCAACCCAATCTTGAGGCGTACCCAGAGCAGTCTGGGATTTATACATTCATACTCAGTCATACAATTAACCATACGAGAGGACAGTAAAACGCCTACCCCTTGACCTCCCCTATCTCCTTGTGGTACCCCTGACCACAAAGCGATGCCTCCTCCGGGCAAGTCGGCAATTTCACTGCCGCCTCGCTTGATTTCACTCAAACATAGCACATCCAATCTTTTCTCTTCCATAATATCAATCACTTCATTCATCTTCTCCTCAATCCCACCTCTCACATTCCACGCAGCTACTCTGCACTCCTCCCTCCACTTCCCGCCGCTAGGTGCACAGCGTGTTGGGTGGCGGTCCCCAACGCCGAACTGCACTCTGCACACACCAGCGGGGACAGACCGGTGTACGTCGCTTCCGGGGGACGCCCTAACATTATAATTGCCGTTGTCCCGCATGGTATGCACAGAAGAGGAATTGCAGCCCTGAAAAGGGCTGGCAGGGGTCGCGACGAGCACGCTTCCTCAGTTGACCCCCTAATGTTTAATGTTTAAATACGTAAAATTTATTAAGTTACTTATTTATTACTGTATAGAATCAGTTTGAAGTAAAATAAAAAAAATTTCTACGTACATATAAACCGTATGTGTCAAAATTCAGTATAACAATTTAGTAGTAGTGTTTTTTCTCATGTAACTGTTATCTATTGTTTTTGTTCAATATATTTTCCAATTCATTACGGTATAAATTTAATTTGATTTCACTCATCCCGAGGTAATATTCTAGTGCCGAAACCCGGGAACAAATGAAAAGAATTTCGAAAAATTCATAAGTAAAGTGGAAAAAGTCAAAAACGTAGTGATAGCACAGTACTTAATTCAAATTGTAAATGTATTGGTCAACGCATGGTGCGAAATCTTGAAAAAAAACTGATTAGAAAACTGAAAAATTATTATTATAGGACATTTAAACTAATGAGTGAACTTAAACTTATTTACGGGTCATTATTAAATTAATAAGTTTAGTGGACTAAATGTGTTGGTAAACTAAATCTATTTCAGTGAACAATATTTGTAAGTGAAAATTTTCCCACATAATAGTGTAAGACATTTTAAAAACTAGGGTTACTTAAAAATTTTGTGCGAGATATTTTGTGTAATATGAACTGTACTGTATAGTACGGTCTGAAAGCACCGTTACATTCTGCTCTCTACTACACGTCCGTTCCCTGCGGCGGTCCGCAACCAAAGGGACAGCTTATATGTATTATCTATGGGACAGCTTGTAGGTAATTATTTCCCTTCTTTAAGCAGCCGCCGTTGTGGCGCTGTCATATGCGGGGGAGGACAGAATACTTCTTTTCCTTTTGCACCTGTACACAACATCTCTCCCTTTTTTAAATTAAAATTAGTATTAACATTTTAAATCAATGAATTTTAAATTTTCTTTGACGTGTAATTATAATCATTTCGTTCGAGACCTTTTTATTATGGCCTTCTAAACTCTGATTCTCTTACCATTAAATTTTCTACATTTTGCCCTATACATTTGCTTCAAATAATTATAAGCAATGAACATGCTCGGCTACAATTAAATTTATAATAGCTCTATCTGACAGAAAGTCAGACCACTCCCATATCTTACTGCACATGACAATGGTTAGAATTTACCTGTCTCTGACTACCATTTGACTACTTTTTCATTACTATTTATTGTGCGACTTACTATTCGTTATGTGACTGTTCATATTGTGCGACTACTCTTAATCAAATTATCTTAACCTTGCCGCTCTTAGTACCCAGCTGACTTGACATCTACTTGACTACTACTTATTACTACGACTAAATAAAATAAAAATAAAATAAAAAAATAAAATAAAAAAAATAACTTCAAATTTGGGCAAAATTAATTGTAAGTTTATTTTTTTAATTGTAAGTTAATTTTATTAATTGTAAGATTATTTTGAAGTTCCATTTACAATTAACATAACAGCATGCATGTTGTGTATTTATAATAAAACTTTGCTGTAACTCATTAATTTTCATCATATTATGTCGTGGGCTGATGATGTAGTCCTTTCGCTTCTAATAATCGTAGACGAAGAAACACCAAACAAAATTGGTCATTGGGAGGACGTTGTTAATTTTACAATTTGTAGACATTTTTAATCTGAAGTGGAATACGTATTCTTCGTATTTCTTGTTAAAATTATTTGATAAAACTTTGTAGAACTTACTCTAAACTCCATTTCTTTCCTTCCTCCTTTTTTTTACGTTAGTGGTTATGTAGGCCATGCGAGAACTATAGTTCTAGGTAATTATAGTTATAGAGGTAGTGTTATAACACTACCTCCAATATAATACAATTGTAAGTATAGGTAATAATCGATTGAATATATTATTAGGGGTTATTATTATTAGAGACATTATTTGGTTAATTTAAAACCTCGAAATGGAGTCATACATAATTAAACAAGAAGATGTTTATGATCGTTTAGTGAAGAATTATAATAATTATAGAAAAACACCCAAAGAAATAATTACGTCGTCATACATTGGAAAGAGATTCATTGGAGAGAGAAAATGAAAGAAGATCTCGGAAGACTTAATAAGTCTACGCATGAAACCCCTACACCCCAAACTATTCTGGCCGCCGAAGTGAGACTTCCCAAAAACAACTACCCACGTTCAGCGGTAGTTATGAAGACTGGCAGAATTTTTTCGATATGTTCGTGCCCTTCTACCTAAAAGGATGTTTATCAGGAAAACCTAAAAATCTGCTTAAAAACTTAACTACTACGGACACCAATTATGATGAGGCATGGAAGCAATTAACAAGGCGTTACAATAACAAGAGATATAGTTGCACGGAAATTAAAAGACGCCTATTTGCTCAAAAGTCGACGAGTTATGAGTCATCGAACGCTATTAAAGGCCTACTTGATACCACATCAGCTTGTCCTTAAGTCCTTAGAGAACATGGGCTTTAACACAAAATCCTGAGATATAATCATCATTTTCTTAGTATCATCACAGATTAATTAGTTTACGTATCATCGAGGCTTGATCAAAAGTTACGTAAACAGTGGGAGATAAAAGTAAATGAGATGGAGTCAGATGATTTGCTGAAATGGGAGAGGTTTCGGACTTTGGAAATGATAGATGGGAGCAAGTCTATATTAAAGCTTATAAATAGTAATTTAAAGCACACCAACACTAATAAGTTCTGTAAGTCAAAGTCATTTCATGCCACTGTACAAGATGAAAACTCGAGTGAGATAAAACAAATCGAGCCAATTAATGTGTTGTAGACAACAGGTTATTTATCAATGTAAGCAGTTTCCGAACCAATCTCCAAAATCGAGATCAGAATATATACAAACACAAAGATTGTGTTTCAATTGCTTGGCATTTACGCACAGTGTGAGAAATTGTCATCAGGCTGCATGTTGTCGTCGGGGTGATAGAAGACATCACACGCTTCTGCAATACGAGAGGAGTTATCACGATGCAATATCTGTTTCGTCTTCGAGTAATGAGAAAGCTGCTTGTTCCGCTCAAACGTTGGAGGAGCAGCCAAGACAGAAGGTAGTAGCTCATTATGCTAAAGAGAGTAATCATCGCGAGGTGTTACTGGCCACGGCCTTGGTCAGAGCGAAATCAGCAATGGGCAACACACGGACTATCCGAGCTTTAGTCGATTAAGGCTCTCAGGCTTCATTTGTGAGCGAAGCGTTAGTTCAAGCACTGCACCTGAAAATAAATTCTGTAAATGGATTAATAACAGGAGTTGGCGATGGTCAAATGAGAACAAGGCACACAGTTTCACTAAGATTGGAGTCATTTCACGATCCAAAGTGTTTGCAAGTGAAGGCTTATGTTTTGAGAAAACAGACTTCATTTCTTCCGTCGAGCGATACTCCAATTTCCGACTCGCCTGAAATTAAATTTTGAATATGTGTAATGGGCGACGAGTAATCAATCTACATGCCCAAATCAGAGATGACATTTTGAAGTGATTTTGGGAAATAGAGACCGAACCAGATCGAATAAAAACGAATTTAACAAAGGAAGAAATAAAGTGAAGAAATTAACGAGAAAACAACAAAAAGAGATGAAGACGGACGCTATGTAGTTCGATTAATTTTCATGAGCTCTAGTCCGGACTATACTTACAGGCGTTTAATTGAGACTGCAACTAGACGATTTGAGAGATTAGAATGAAAGCTCAGTAGCTTTCATTCTAATCTCTCAAGAACCATAACTACATGAAAAGGATAAAAAAGTCATAGACGATTATCTCAAACAAAATCATATGGAACAAATTATCAACATTGACGAGATTAGAGATCCCTACGCCCGTGAATCTTCCATACCACACCGTAGTTCGAGAGGACAAAGACACGACCAAAGTGGGAATCGTCTTCGATGCTTCGTGTAAGGGGACAAACACCGTGTCGCTAAATGACGATCTTCTTGTCGGTCCTAGACTCTAACGAGACTTGCAACACATTCTGATGAGATGGAGACTGCATCCAATTTGTATAGTCACCGATTTAAAAAAACGCGTCGACAAGTCCGTGTCGATCGTGATGATACGGACTTCTTGAGAATCTTGTGGAGGCTAAATGTCCACCAACCGCTTGATCATTGATCATTATGGAATATAGTGACTTACCTTTGGTAAACCGTGCTCTCCATACTTGGCTGTAAGAAGTCTTGTCCAGTTGGCTAGAGATGAACAATCAAAGTTTACCGTGCGCGCTAAAATCACTCAAGATGATTATTATATCGATGCTCTTTTGACCGGTTGTGAGACTGAAAGCGAGGCGGTGGAGATCTACAATCAAATAGGCAAACTCATGATGGCGGGTGGCTTCAAGGTGTAAAAATGGTGTAAATAGTGTAGTAACAACATCAATTTGCTAAATCACATTGCAGAAGAGAGCAAGAGATCCAATCAATCCGTAGTTTTAAATCGGTCAATGTGATTCAGGTTTTTAGAATATCCTGGAACAAGAAGTCGGATAGTTCTGAGTACACGTTGCAGCTACCAATATCTTATGAGTGTGTAACGAAGAGAATAATTTTATCAGAGATCACGAGACTACGATCCAATGGGTTGGATTGTGTCTGTAATAGTATTTGCAAAGAGCTATATACAGAAGTTTTGAAAATCTGGTCTGAGTTAAGATGAGCTATTAACACCTGATCTTTCAAGAGAGTGGTACAACTTCAAGCATGATCTTACCAATATGCAAAACGTAACGATACCAAGATGGTTCAACTGCAAGAGGAGTGATGATGTTGAGGTGTACGTGTTCGCAGATGCGTCTCAGTCAGCATACGCTGTGGTTGTTTATATAAGATCTAAAAATGAGCATGGTAACATATTATCTATTAATTTGGTAGCGGCGAAAACTAAAGTGGAGGCAATTGAGAGAGAAGTATCCATTCCAAGACTCGAATTATGTGCTGCGTTACTTGCCACTAAACTTATCTTCGAAGTTGCTGAAGTATTGACTGTGCCTTTAAAACAATTATACGCATGGTCAGATTCGACTGTTGTACTAGCATGGCTAGATGGAGAACCAAGTCGTTAGATTACATTTGTCAGCAATCGCGTTTTCGAGATCCAGATGATGTCGATTAGAAGTCAGTAGTCATGTCGGCACTAATCAAAATCCAGCTGTTGGTGCATCACGAGGCATATCACTATCTGAGCTGATCAATAATGAGTTGTGGCGGCATGGACCAGTCATGTTAAGAGCAGATAGAGTGCACTGAGCTGAAAATCTGTAGAGATTCATCACTACGGAGAATATACAAATATACATTTGAGTGCACATTTGGTTCGGACATTTTTGGAGCATTGATTGTGTATCTAGTGTTTTATTTGTGATCGAAGATTTACATATTCGAATACTGAAAGGAATACAAAGGTTTTAAATACGGATTGTTTGAGCAGCATTACCTAGTACGTAGTCCACGCTAGCAGATTTTTTTAATGAGAAAAAATACCAAGAAACTAGATGTAATTAAATCTATTTTGTTACAGCAATACTAAATGCGATGTCATTTCTCAAATAAACTAACTAGAATTTTCAGGTTAGGATTTTGCAATTATAAAATGTTATGTGCGAAATTTAATCATTTATTATTAACAAATTCGCCAATAAACAATAAAATTCAAAATAAATATATCGTTTCATCACGTTTCTTTTCAAGGAAACACATATGGCTCGATAGCTTTCTGGCAGTTGTTTCTAAGATTGAGGGCTCTCCTAGCATGTCTACGTTCAGGATTTTATTTAAAGATTTAAGCGTTAGGAAACTATGGAGTACTTGGACACGCATTTATTTACTGAGTTCTGTGGTTAGAAGGTGCAGGAGGGATCGTAGCGTAAGGGAAGTGCTTCAAAAGTTTCGTCAAACTTTTCTGCGGCCTCGCAGAACTCTATTACTTTCTGCCACAGCGGCTTATAAGAGCCATAGCAATGAAGACGATTCGGTGCCGACCTGCGATAAAAATATTACAGATGAAGAACTGGAGGTTAGTTTTTAAAATTTACAATTTGTTCACAAAATATTAAATAGGCGTTTGAATTTTTTTAAATACTGCTTTTGGTGACTAAAATTTAATTTCCAATTGAATAAGTGTATCTGAATAATATGTAAACATCATAGACTTCTAAAGGACATTGTCAAGGTCATAGATAATTGTTATTATTCATTTACATATCATCACAGATTAAATTTAAAACTGTGTATTATTTCTCCCCGGTATTCTATAATTGGTAATAGTTTGGAATACAATCAAAATTCTAGTACAATATTACAATGTTGATATTTTTATCCATATAAGTATTGATTAATAATTTCTGGTGTTGCAATGAATATTTGGTTACTATTTGGTATTCTAGAATATATATATATACTAGAATTATAATCATATTAAATCAGACGCACACACACACTCACACACACTCACATACACACACACACACACACTTTTTTATTTTTATTTCATTTGTTACTGTAGCTTACAATAAGTATATATAAGTAAATAGAATACCTATGTACTTTATTGCTCTTGCTATGTACTATATATAAGTAAATAGAATACCTATGTACTGTACTTTACTGAACATATCTATATAATTTTGTCCACGGTTTGGTCGCTGATACCTGCAACTCAGTCTTCGTGACTAAAGCAAGTATCAACGTAAAAGTGTTTTAGTGTGTATGTTTTATATCCAAATAAAGATTTATTTATTTATTCAGCCTATTCGTCCAATTTTTTACTATTCGACCGAATACTGAATATTGAAAATAAATAATTATTATTTCCCTTCAGTTTGATCATAAATTTAAATTATAATTTATACTGTTCCAAAAATGTTATAACTTGTACAAAATAAAACACTGTCAAGAATTAACCCGATCAGGGAAGCGTTGTGACAATAGGCCGATCATTGATCAGGGTGCATGATCCTTGCAACAATGCGGTTTACTCACAAATTTTAGTAGGTGTGTTAATCAGGCCAAATAGTTTGGCCGAACATTCAGCTATTTGGCCACGCTCCTATCTGAATATTCGGTGTTTGGTCTTAGACCGAAGGCCTAAGATACTATTTGTTGCAACACTATAATTTCTATAATTTCTTCTTTATTTGTTTGTGAATAGAATTTGTGAACTTGCCGCCCTTAGTTTTGATATCATGTCAACATAGAAATTGCTTAGAAAAATAATGCAAAAAAAAAATGTTGTCTATGGTATTTCCATAGACGCTGCTGACCGAATTGGAGGCTGTGGAGGAACTATCAAAGGCAACACTTTTCTGTAATAGATGTGGGAAACGGCTTGTGATTGACAGGAAACACCCAGGAATACTATACTGCTCGTTAGTAAGATAATATGTATAAACATTTCATATTAATTTTGTTGTTTTCAACTTTATGTCATTTTGCAAAAAATGTGAGGGGGGTAAAGAAGTATGCATGAAATTGTAATGTTTGACACTCCATTCTCTTTTACTACTCCATCAGGGATACAGCTTGATGTAAGTATACTATATGTATGAAATCTATGGAAACTTTGTTTATCACAACCAGTGCAGGCATTCAGGCTGCCAGATTTTATTTTATTATATTTATTTATTACTAGTGGACCTGACAGATGTTGTCCTGCCTGAAATAAAAAAGATTTCCTAGAATACGATTGCAGCACCGTCCAGGGCCAAACTTATCACACACAAAAAATTTAATCAAAATTGGTGCAGGCCCTTAGGAGTCAGTGACATACACATGTACAGAAGAATTATATACAAGGTTATTGTGAAAGGGATATAAATCCACTGGGGTCCCAACGTGTCACTGTTGACTGTTATATTGCAGATGAAATAATTACGGATAACCCCCCCCCCGTAATTATTATTTTGTTTTCCAAAAAAAAAACACATTCATTTAATGGAAAAAAATCTACAACCCTTTCATTATCCCCTATACTCCAAATGTTTGCTAGCGATGGGGAAATGATAATATTAGGGTTGCCTCACCTTTATTTTTATTTAAACTTTAAGGTTGTACACTAGAACTATTGACTTTTGGCGAAGTCGTAGAACTCAAGTTTTCCGTTGTCATGGGTACTTTTATACCCTTCCATATTTACCCATCCTTTCGAAATAACCTTGTATATGAAGATTAAGAGGGAATAGAGAATTACATACATATCCCAGTAAAGTTAAGACATGTGAAATATAATAATTATATAAGAGCTACTTTATTGTCTTAAGTGGAATGTCAAATCAGTTGTTACTAGATATTTACCTACTGAATCTACCAAAAAAAATGTATAGAAATATTTTAAATTAAGGGTGGCTCGCACCAACAATTTAAACCCGATTTAAGGTTTTGACATCTCCCTTGCACCAACCATTAAAACGTTGGTGCAAGTGAGATGTCAAGCCAAGCTTAACAAATAAAGCACTTTATTCCTCAAAAATTGTATAGAAAAAATTTTTTAGTTTGTGGAAATATGATACCAAATCAATGAATATTTCTAATCAGGATATGTCCTATTTATTTTAAAAATTAATTTTATAATTTAACTTTAAAAATTTATTGCACCTATAGTTTCCTTTCGAAATTAATCTCATTCTCCTCACACACACACATAAACGTTGTTGTGTTTATTAAATCGAATTCATTGATTGGTGGGATTGAATTTAGGTTATTTTTATTAAATTGAATTAATTATTTTTTTTGAATTTAGTTTGATGTACGTAAACTAAGAAATATGTTGAGTTCAAACAGAATGTTTGTTTTATTTTTACTTTAATAAGTAATATTGAAGTAATCCTTTTTTTCACACCCCCACGTAACTGGCCCTTTATAAGTAAACTCTTTATAAATTAAGGGTTCTAGTACAGTACAAGTAAGCATACAGTATTCTATCTCTGCAGCGACCTACGGTCGCTCGGTACGTAAACACACAATAGGGCTACCGATTTGGACTGAATGTTTTTCTTGGGTTACGTATTTGATAATAGGTACTATATTAATATTGACAATTTATTTTCATTTTATATTATTGCAAATTTAATAAGTTTTTATTTATATAATTCTACTAGTATTTTATTTCTAGTTTCAAAAGTTTGTGACTTAGTATAGTGGAAATGGACAAAAAAATGCATTTTGTGTGCAGTATAATTAAAAATCAGCAATAAATTAACTAGATCATTATGATAATATATTTCCTACAAATTAGCAACAGAAAAATATTTCCGGTTTCGATATAGATGTATTCAAACATCCATACACTGAACATTATGCTTGTAAACTTGATTGACATAAAATTTCGTCAGTAAATGCGCGGGAGCGTCTACTACCGTCCGACGACAACCGCGGCGCACTCGCGACTGTTGCATACCGAGAAATGCCGAGATTTCGAGCGCGTCGTTTGGGAGCGTTTGTATGAAGATAGAATACTGTATGTTTACTTCTACTGTGGTTCTAGTAAGTTTATAAAAAGCGTTCCATACCCCCATTAGAACCCTTTCGCAGTTAATTATGAATATGGTTGCTTTACTAGTGAGTAAAGTAATCATATTCATGTATCGGATTTATTTCCCCACAGTATATATTGCAGTGGTCAAAACTGTTTAAAATCAACCATTAATCCCAAATATACATTTTTAGATGTACTAATACTTCAGTATCGGATGAGTCAGCGGATGGGTGGGTACCGTACATGGAAGCAGAGGATGTCATAATATGGCGGAAAGAATATAAGAAAGGTCAAGGCCTTTACGCTTACAAGGGTGAGTTTTATTCTGATTTCTCATGTATTTTAATTGAAATTAAAAATGAGTGGTAGTCGAAGCCAACGAAGATCAAGGTTTACTTAAAAAGGTCAAATTGCCAGTGTTAAGTGATGGAAATATCATAAGCACTTGCACTCCTAAGGGAAAATATGAGGAGAGTGATAACATTTAAGGAGGAGAAATAAGTATGTAAGGACCGCTATGCTTGGTGCTCTATCCTCTCTGACTACCCAGTTGAAAATAAAGTCTGAGGACATGTATGTATATTTTGTTTATGTTTTTTTTTTCAAGCGGAAACCAATTTCAGGTGATAAATTTTTAAATACAATTACAAGTCATAATTATTATATTTACAAACAAGTCAAACGCATTCCTCCAAATAATTTTCAGTATTTTCTTTCATTTCAAAGGCCTATTGTACGGAGGAAAATGTACACTCGTATGCTTTTCATTGAGAAAATATACGCTTGCAATCTTTTTCATAAAAAATTAACACTTGCAATATTATTTGCGGACAAAACTTAGCCAGGTTGCATAAGCTATGCAAGCAAGTCTATGAAAGCAAGTCTATGAAGCTAGGCCTCTGTGTATAATAGGCGTTCGTAATGTCTGTCTATCTACGAGGGCTGCTATTTATGTATCCGGAATAACAAAGTGAAACAAACATAATAGCATTTATTATAGTTTCATTGCTTTTCAAAATATTTACCATGATGATTAATGCACTTTTGCATGCGTTGGAACCAATTTTCGTAGCACTTTTTCCATTCGGATTGAGGTATCGCCAAAACGTGCATTTTGAACGCATTAACAGCCTCTTCACGGCTCGAAAAACGTTGACCACGTAATTTATTCTTCACGGTTGGGAATAAATAGAAGTCGTTGGGGGCCAAGTCGGGGCTGTACGGCGGATGACCCGTTAATTCGATCTTTTGATCTCCTAAATACCGAGTTGTTTCGGCCGATGTGTGTGGCAGCTAGCATTGTCATGATGAAGAAGGATTCTGCGTTGTCAGTTGTTCTTTCTTATTTCTTTGAAGACTTCTGGCAAACAAATGGTCGTGTACCATTCAGAATTAACCGTTTTACGATCCTCTAGTGCTACTGTAACTACATGTCCATTTATACCAAAAAAACAAGCGACCATTTGCTTCAAAGTGCTTTTTGAACGAATGTCTTTTGTTGGGTTCGGCTCATCTTGGAACACCCAAACCGTTGATTGTTGTTTAGTTTCAGGATCACACGCATATATCCAAGATTCATCACTTTTGTAGATATTATAGACAGCTTTTGACGCACCCTGATTGTACTTTTGTAACATTTTTCACACCAATCGACACGAGCCCGTTTTTGGTCAATTCTCAAGTTGTGCCGAATCCAACGTGAACAAATTTTTTTTACAGCTAAATGTTCGTGTAATATTTTATATATACTCGTCATACTTATGCCCAGAGACGCCTCTATCTCGCGATATGTAACATGACGATCTTGCATTATTAGTTCCCGCATAGCATCAATATTTTGAGGTACAACAACCGATTTAGGGCGACCTTCTTTAATTTCGTTCGTGAGCACAGACCGCTCACGATTAAACTCACTAAACCAGTGATACACAGTAGTTTTCGATGGTGCTTCGTCCCCAAAAGTCGAAGTGAGTTGATCGATGCACTGTTTTTTTTTCTTGGCTTTCCCAGATTAGGTTAGATTACATGTACATGTATATGTACAAAGATCGTTTTTGACAAAGGCTACGTCTAGCCTATGTTTGCCTACGGGCACATACTATCTCTATACCAAATGCCATCATAATAAATTGGTTCAGCGGTTTAGCATTTCCCTTACAAAGTTTCATCCCTCTTTTCACCACTTTAGAGGTAGATTTTCAATAAAAATAAAAGTAGCCTATTTTGTGCGCAATTACATGTTCTTCTATATACCAAATTTCATCAAGATTGGTCAAGCCGTTCTTAAGTTATAATAGGACATACAAACAGGCAGGCAGACAACATTTTTAATAATGGTAGAATCGAAGTCAGAGTTATAAAATGGCTATTTATCACAAAATTTGACAGTAATAATGTAATTACAGGCAGACAGGATAAATAAAAAAAGGACCCATTTTCATGTTATGACGTTATTAATGCATATCTAATACTATAACAATAAGTACGACAATATTTTTTATTTTTTTCATTAAAATCTTATAGTTAAGTCTATTCTAAATGTCTAAAATGATTTGACACTTGACATATATAGTAACTGTTTATGTTTATAATTTGTTTATGACCTTATTATCTCGTATCTAACAAAGCGATAATGAGATGATCAAGGTTACGTAGTTTTTTCCATGACTCTATGGTGGCGATAATCGTAAACTTTTGTATGTTTATTTATATTCAATTTTTATTATTAATATATAATATTTATTTAATTTTTTTTCACATTAATGTCCAAACTTATGTTATTATTAAATTATTGTCAAACAATTGAATCTTAATTCTGACCGCAACTGATGAAAAAAATATTCTTAAAAAAAAATGGAAATATTTATAATATAAGATATGCATCTTTACATACCCCGTTAGGAATACAGCATGAAGATACGTATGTATGTATCTTTACATAAATTACAAACATATTACAAACATAAAACATATTTTTTTAATTTATTTCAAATCTTATTTACCCGTAAATAATGGATCAACCTTAAGGGAAAGGTAGAACACCTAATTACTTAAAACCTATTTGACTAGTTTTAAAAAAAACTTTAGGGTTACCGAGATTTTTTTTTTCATTATTTTGACCATTTTCTCCGCCAGGCTTCAGCTTTTTTAATGCTGTTGTTCCAAAATGATAACATTTTTTAAATCTGATTTCTGTAAAATATTGCTGAATAGTTAGCTTATGTAGCTTAATAACGATTTGGTTAGCTTATCTTCATTTCTAAAAAAAAGAAGACCACACACGAAGAAATTATTTTTTTCAGATTATGATAACCCAAATTGAATAAATTCTCCTGTAAAAAAATGTACCACACTGAAGTGGCCCATTATTTTAAAAACTTGAACATTTATTAAGGTTTCTAAAATGGTATAAAACTTTAATCTAGTCTTTCTCATTACAAAGTTATTGCTATTGATCTGATGAAGGGGCTACATCACCAAAACTTTTAATTGAAAGAAAATGGTCTGTGTATTTATCAAGTTTATTATTGTATGTTTTATAATCCTTTATTTGCGTGATAAAATTGCTATAGGACTTAAAACAAAAAAAAACTTTGGAAAGAAAAACAAAAAAATACAAAAAAAGTATTTATTACTAAAAAGTTACTTTAGAAAGAAAAACATAAAATTATAAAAAAAATATATTTATTACTAAAAACTTACAATAGGTGTTCAAATTGTTTTCCCCTTGCTAAAATACACACCCTGCATCTTTTTATGAATGAAGTCCTTACACGGCGTATGCAATTTCTACGGTTAATGGACTCCACGGCAGCGCTTATACGCTGGCGCAATTGGTCTATTGACTCGATTGAGTGTTCGTAAACCAAATTTTTAAGGCATCCCCAATAAAAAAAAATCCAAGGTAAATCCCTTCGGTCGGGTCGGCAGACCTTGGTGGCCACAAAATCGGTCCTAAGCGGCCGATCCATCTGTCAGGATAGGCTGCGTTTAAGTGTCGCCTTACTGTCGTTGCATAGTGTGCGGGACATCCGTCGTTTTGTAGTCACATCGTTTCTCTCACTTCTTCCGGGACATCTTACAACAGTGTGGGCAATTCATTTTGTAAAAAATGCAAATAATAATCAGCAGTTAGAGTTGCTGGCAATTCAAATGGACCTATTATTTGACCACAGACCAGCCCATAAATTTATCTTAAATTGGTGTTGGCTCCTGTCTTCTCTCATCAAACGGGGGTTATCGAATTGGCAACTATGTAAGTTGTGCATGTTGATAATATCAACTTGATATAGCCATCGCGTCTGCAGGAAGACTCCTCGGACCACAAAATTTTATTGAAAAATTGCGGATCATCTCGAATCATTCTTAACATTCTTCGGCAAAACGTAACTCTTAGAGCGTAGTCTCTCGGCTGTAACGTTTGAACACGTTGATAATGATATGGGTGCAACCGATGTCTTTTTAATACTCTATGCACCGTTGTTTTAGGCACACCAGTGCGTCGTGCTATGGCACGAACCGAAGTCGTAGGGTCATTCTCAATTTCCTCTAATATTCGAGTATTGACTCGTTGCGGTCTTCCCTCACTAGCACCACCGATTCCGGAACCAGGAAATCTTCTTTCGAGGAACGAGTTATGTACTCTAATAAAAATTCGATAGTCGGGGTAACGTTGCTCATGCGGATATCTTTCACGAAATAATCTTGCAGCGGCTCTCGCATTACCTCTGCATTCTCCGTAAATAAAATGCATGTTACAATAGTCTCGTGCCGTATACTGTTGACGCGGCATTTCTGTCAATGTGTACTAAAACACTACAATCGATAGTCGTTCACAAAGCTTTCAGAGTCTTTAAGATCGCCAAGTCGTAATTTCAATAAACAGAGTCCAAATCGTTAAGCAAAACAAGATCCAAATTCACAGCACATAAAAATCGAGAGGGAGCAACACAAAACGTTTGTCGTAATCAATAATATAAGTCGCACTAAGCAAGATGAATAGCCGTATGTTCTACAAAACCGGTGCTATCTACAATTAGCAGTCATAAAGGTGCAGGTAGCTGCCCAGATTACGAACTCATTCACTAAAAAGAGACAGAAACACTTCTTGGACTGAGCTCGCACGCATAACAGACATTAATAAAAATACTAGGAATAAATAACACGGAATCCACAGTTTGTCTACATTTTTGAATTAATACAAAAATTTGTCTAATTAGCCCCTACATCAGATTAATAACAATAACTTTGTAATGAGAAGGACTAGACGAAAGTTTTATACTATTTTAGAAACCTTAATAATGGTACAAGTTTTTAAAATAATGGGCCACTTCAGTGTGGTACATTTTTTTACAGGAGAATTTATTCAATTTGGGTTATCATAATCTGAAAAAAATAATTTCTTCGTGTGTGGTCTTCTTTTTTTTAGAAATGAAGATAAGCTAACCAAATCGTTATTAAGCTACATAAGCTAACTATTCAGCAATATTTTACAGAAATCAGATTTAAAAAATGTTATCATTTTGGAACAACAGCATTAAAAAAGCTGAAGCCTGGCGGAGAAAATGGTCAAAATAATGAAAAAAAAAATTCTCGGTAACCCTAAGGTTTTTTTAAAACTAGTCAAACAGGTTTTAAGTAATTAGGTGTTTTACCTTTCCCTTAAGGTTGATCCATTATTTACGGGACACCCTGTATGTTATTCGACTTTCCTTAGGATCGGTTGAGGTGCCGTGCTTGACTGATGCTCGAAATGCTTGGTTAAGTGTTTGTCCGAGTACTAACCTGCCTACCTCGACCTTTTGCCAGAAACACTGGGATGAGTCTCTATGCACAATGTTCATTTACAACTTTTAAATTCTTGTAATACCGAAAAAGATCGGTCTCGCCTCCTGGCTGCTTCTGAGAAGGAGTCAGGCAGGACACTGGTTGCAGGTAATACCTTCAAAAAACTTGGAACCTTAATTGACAATACCACACTTTCTCTCATAGTATCTCTTCGTCTGGGGGCTAGGACTAACCTTCTTCACCGTTGCCGCTGTGGTGATCTCGTCAATGTACTAGGTCACCACGGTTTATCTCGTTTACGTAGTGCGGGCCGCATGTCACGACATGCTGCCTTGAATGTCGTCATTCGGCGGGCTCTTGTTGCCGCTGGTGTTCCTACAGTCCTAGAGCCTGTAGGTATTGCGCACAGCGACGACAGGAGACCGGATGGTTTGACGCTCATTCCTTGGAAACTTGGAAGATCGCTGGTGTGGGATGTCACTTGTGTTGATACACTTGCTGTTTCCCTTGTACCGGCAACTTCCAAGTCAGCAAGTGCCGCGGCCAGCACTGCCGAGAACTTGAAGCGGCGTAAGTATGCGAATATCTGTTTCAAATTTACGCCTTTTGCAGTCGAAACTTTGGGTCCCTGGGACCCCGAAGCCTATCGACTGATTTCTGATATTTGTAAGAGACTGGTCGAAGCTACCGGTTACCACCGGGCTGGCAGCTTCTTCCGCCAACAAATCAGTGGCTATTCAAGGAGGTAAAGCTGCTAGTCTGCTGGGCACCTGGGCAACGGCAACAAAGTCTATTGTAGTTTTAAGTTTACAAACTTAAAACTAACGTTAAGATACGTATGTACCTTATTGTTATCAATAAAGATTAAATAAATAAAATAAATAAATAGATAAATAGTAGGTAACGCATTGCGTACATAGACATAGAAATACATAAATAAAGGCAGAAAGAAGAAGTGTGTGATTTTTAATATTTCGTGTTTTTCTACTTTTTACGGTTATCAAATATAATAGTTATTTATATACGCATACATAGGTACTCGTACATATTGCATGGAGATTTTACATAAAAACCGGTAAACGTATTATAATTTTTTATGAGAAGTAGTATAATTTTTCTGGAGATATATGAAATATAGAGGTGAACACTTGTTTTGGATGAATTGTATTTTGTATAGGATATGAGATAGTAGATAGAGTAGGCAGCAACCCATTACTATCTAGTTAGGTACCAAAGTTAGAATTACAGATGGTAAAATTCACTTTACCATCTGTAATTCTAATTACTTAGTGCCGGAAGTGGTTTTAAAAGGTAATTCCATTGCGCTCTTGTGTTTTATCCATTCTGAAATGGAAATAGTGTGAAGATGTGTAATTATGTCGTGTATTCTTACCGGTGCATTGTATTGTACACTATGGTACGATACAATAGTTACTGTATTGTAAGATTCTGTGCGGTACTGTACGGTAGTGCGCGTTATTGTACGGTAGTGCGCGATTCTATACGGCCTCGTACAATACTATACGTACTTGTACGATACTGTGTGGTATCGCACGTTACTTAACGGTAGTGCGCAATTCTGTACGAGCTTATACGATACTGTAGTTATTTGTAAGGTACTCCGTGGTTTCGCACGGTACTGTATGGTACCGCGGTTTTGTAATGTATCTTACTATAAGTTACCACAGAGCCCTATACGGTACTACGCGGTAATCAACGGTACTTTTCGGTACTGTACAGTACTGTACGGACGGTCTTGTACGATACTGTGGGGTCCTGTATCGTATTGGGCGATAATACTTACATATACACATCTTGACGCTGTATCACTAATGGGGTAGTCAGAGAGGACGGAGCGCCAAGTGTCGCGGTCCTTACATAGGTACTTATTTCGCTTCCTCAAATCTCATCGTTCTCCTCACACATTTTCGCCTATGTGTGCGAGTACTTTTGATATTTCCGTTAGTTCTGCTTATTTGCTGTTCGTAGTCAGCCTTGATCTTTCTTGGCTTCATTTACCAATCACTTTTGCTCTGTAGATTTTCTTTGTTAGTCTTTCACCACTCATTCTTTCTATGTGCCCGAACCTTCTAAGCATTCCTTTTTCCATTTTTACAACAACACTGTCGTGCAACCTTGTCATACTGCATGTTTCTTCATTACTTATTTTCTATCTCATTTCTACTGCATTTATCATACTTTCTCTCAATTTCGGGGATATCCAGTCCTCACTACTGTACACTGTGCGATAATTTGCTATGCTTTTCGGTACTATTCCATAATTAGTCACGGTACGGTACGGTACAGTATTGCACAGTAGTACCCTGTACGGTAATGTACGGTAGTGTACGGGCGGTACGGCGAGGTACGCGCGGCGGACTTCGCGGCGGTACAAGTGGACGGCGCGTACCGGCGCGCGTGGGACGCGGCCGTGGCGGCGCTGGCCGTGGTGGAGCGGCACGCGCACGGTGTACGAGACCAGTTCGTCGTGCACTGGGAGGTACTGTGGCCGGTGAGTGCGAGATCTTCTCTTTTATACAGGGTTCATTGAAAAAAATCTCTTAGTGCAAAATTCCTGTCATTATATCTAACAGCTTTTGTTCGACATTATTAAAAACTTAATACATTCCTCAAAAAAATGAGCTGTCGCGGGTCGCCTCTCAGATGTGAAACATCGAAACTGATTCGCATAAAAAATATGCAAGAAAGGATGGTTTATTAAGGGTGGATTTTACCAACGGAGAGTAGCACGTTATCCAAGAGTAAATGGTGACTTTACTCTGTAATATCACTACTTTTCGTTTTATCAACCGCTGACCCAAGTATAAGTTCTTAATCGGAGAGTAAATTACGCGGCCAATTTTGACAGAGTAACTGATTATACGGGTATAATCCGCCATGACAGTATAATACCGATGTATTATACTATCATGGCGGACGACAATCAGTTGTTACCTGAATGCTTTTGGTACCTAACGATTACATAACCTCTTTTCGTCTCTTTCTTTAAAATAAATACTATCTACTTTATATGGTATGGCATGACGTGACTTTCCACGATGTTGATTGCCACTTAAAACAGTGCGTAAACTCACTGACCTAGTTATAATTTCGGTTATAATGTCGACAAGTTTTTCTGCCGAAACCGAAACTAAGCGAACTCCAATTTCGAGCTGTAACGTTCGGTCGAATATGGCGAAGTATCTATATATTAAATGTTACTAGTAAGAAATACATACATACTGTTAGTTACTGTCAATATTCACGATTAACTGTTATTAATAACTGTTATCATAATCATTAAAGGATAGCAACAGCCTCTCATATTCATTAACTGATGGCAACACTATTATTTTGAGGATGTTGTTACTTACAACACTATTATTTTGAGTGGTATGATATGTTTTGACACAGTGGTAAACTGCCTATTGTACGCTGATGATACTGTACTTATAGCACCATCAGAAACTGAGTTGCAGACACTAGTCACGTATATGTGAGAATGTGAAGTGAAAGGATTGAATATGAATGTGAACAAAACTAAGGTTCTGGTGTTTGAAAGGGAAGCGGTACAAACCAAATGTGAGGTTTGGGTAAATGGAAAATGTCTAGAACAATGAATGAAATTGTGTATCTGGAGAGTGTGTTTTGAGGGATGGAAGATGTGAGTTGGATGTGGAGAGACGTGTAGCAGCTGGCAATAAAGTGAACGGTGCTCTGTCCACATTAGTAGATAGTGTGAATATATCTAACACTGCCAAAATGGCCATCCACAATGCGGTGTTGGTGCCAACTTTATTGTACGGTAGTGAGGCCTGGATATGCCCGAAATCGAGTGAAAGTATGATAACTACAGTAGAAATGCGATCTCTTAGAAAGATGTGCGGTGTCACCCTTGCGGACAGGATAAGCAATCGTGAGATACGCAGTATGACAGGGTTGCAGGACAGTGTTATGGTAAAAATGAAGAAAGGAATGCTTGATGGTTCGGGCACATAGAAAGAATGAGTGATGAAAGACTGACGAAGAAAATATACAGAGCGAAAGTGAGCGGTAAAGGAAGCCAAGGAAGACCAAGGCTAACTTATGAAGATCAAATAGCCAGAGTGTTAGCGGATGGAAATGTCAAAAGCTCTCGCATACCTAGGCGAAAATGTGTGAGGAGAATGATGAGATTTAAAGAAGCGAAAGAAGTATGCAAGAACCGCGACGCTTGGCGCTCCGTCTTCTCTGAGTACCCCGTTAGGGATACAGCGTGAGGATATGTATGTATGTATGTATGTGTTGCTACTTAATAATAATTTATTCGTAATTATGATTATTTAATCATGAAAATTGACAATAGCTAACAGTACGTCTTGGTTCTTGATTTGGTTATGATGAGAAAATTGTTAGAATACGTTCTTTTAGAGGCTGTTCGCTAATAGAGACTACGTGTACATTCGTCGTCACAAAGAATTTGATATGAAGACAAAATCGCAGTACATGTCAGGCGTTTTCTCTGGGGAAGAAATCGGGTTCACCGCTCCGCATGCGCAGTTCGAAGAGAGGCCGAGTGTGCACTCGCACGCGAAACGGAAAGCGATGGAGAACTACGCTAGAGAGAGAGAGACGATAAGTGAAACGCTCGACAATAAGGTAATTCATAAAATTTAAATGAGAAAACGTAATTTGAAAAAATAGTTTTTTAAACAAGTGTTTTTATATATTTTTCGAATATTTTTTCTTATTCAAAGAAATAATTTTGTGACTTAGAGCGTGTTGAGCATGTTCCGTAGATATTTATTCAACCTTATGTCGTTGCAATAAAAGCTATTTTGCAATGACTCAAGCTGCCGAAAAAAAATAGTTGCTTAACTCGGAAACTTATTTTTCTACAATATATTCGTCATAATTTTATTTTAACTATTAAAAGTTCTAAAATTTATGAAGTAAATATTTCGTAACTGAATGTGTGAAATGAAAAGGTATGAAATATTTTTTTGTTGCATTTTAGAAGACTGATCCAAAAAATTTTTTATTTTTTTTCTGTTTCTGGGTCATCAGTCATCAGTCAACAATAAAAGTTTAATCTTAATCTAGCTTCTAATATATAAAAATCAATGTTTGTTTGTTTGTTCGTATTTTACGGGCTGCCATATCCATCATCCGATTGCGATGAAATTTGGTATGGAGATAGCTTGAATCCTGAGTAAGGACATAGGCTACTTTAAAAATACAAAGCGCGGACGAAGTTGTGGGCACAGTTAGTACTTAATATTATGAAGAGGTGAAGTTTATATGATGGAAGTAATCTCCGAAACTACTCATTCGATATCAAAAATTCTTTCATCAATATTTAGAATGGACCCTCAGGGTGGACATAGGCTATATATTATTCTGTTATATTCCACGCTGGCGAAGTCGCAAGAAACAGCTATAGGTTTATAAATAAAAGTCAGAGGATCGTAACATACAAATTACAGATATAGGAACGGACAGACAGAGCAAACTTAATGGAACTCTAAAAAAAATAATTTAATTGTATATTAAAAGTTGTTTGTGTCATATGTATTGAACACCTGTGCCTGTATAATAAATTGTTTTTCGGTTTATTTTCCAGGTGTACATAATATCGGGCAGGTCGTGCGTGCATCCTAAAGTGCCTGAAACGAAACACGCCATCAGAGTCTCCGAGTATTGGAGTCATATGGTGGTGAAGACTTTGTACGGCACGGACAAGGTAATATTCTTTATTTAGTAAATTGACGCCTAAGCTTATAAAAAATCCCTGATGTAAAAAAATAAAAAAGGCTAAACGCATGTCGAACCACGCATAGCGTAGGATTCCGTAGTCGGAATACATAATACTAATTTATCAGTAACAAAAATAACTTTGTATTTCATAGCGAATCTCAATAACATTGAGAAAAACAAAGTTATTTCTGCGGTCGCTGAATATGGCGCCGAAAATATTCCATGTTGCAAAGACTACACATCTTATTTAAACCATTTTCCTTGAATATACTTTTTAAGTTCTGCTGATACATTTTTTTAGTATTTTCCACCCATAGTTGAAAAGTTAGACACACTTGACACATTTGACACGCTTGCTCGTTTGCCCCCTCTGATATAAAAAAAAACACTTATTAAGACTTTAGACGCGTATATTTCAACAACTATTGACTTAAATAATGGGATTAAATATAATGGCCACCAAAAAAAAACTATGAGACCCTAATCTCTTTTACCTAAAAATATACAGTACGTTTATTAAACGCCAAAATAAATGAAATCTGTACCAAAAAAGAAAACCTAAAATTGCAACAGTTCTAGCTCTTTTTAGTCATGCCTGCACTTCAAATGGTATTCAAAAACCAAATGCAGTAAACGTTCACCAAATTTTAACGAGCAAATAAGTTATGTTTGGGTAATATTTTTACCACATTGCGCGAGCCGAGCGAGCGGAGCGAGCGTGCCGCGGCAGCGGCCGGCGAAGCGCCAGATCAGAATCCGCTTTATACATGGAAATATTTGTCTAGAACTCTAAGAGTAATTTACTTTTGTAGGATGTCATATATTTGGATGAAGATAAAATTTATGGTTATAATTTCACACTAAAACGAGGAATTATAATTTTGGCAGTATTAAGTGATTTTTTGCCGTTATATTTTACTATATCTGGTGATAAGTTAACCATAAGCCTTAAATAATAAAAGTGATTTCGAAATATGTACTAATATTATGAAGAAGCATACTTTGTTTGTATGTAACAGATAAACTCAAAAACTACTCAACCGATTACAAAAAATCTTTTATCTATGTAAGGCTACATTATAAACTAGTAACATGGGCTGTATTTTATTGTTAAACAAAATTCTACCCGTGCAAGGCCGGGGAGGTCGCTAATAAATAATAATCGTAGTCCTCATGGAAGACGATGCTGGTTGCTAGTGCTTAATCCTTAAAAAAACTTCCACAAGATTGGGTGGCACCAGGGTATGTTGTATTTGGGGCTGCATAGACTATGGTTCGTAGATCTAATCAGGTGTCGGCCAAATTCAGCCTATCGAACCAAACTTATTAAAATAATTAGAGCGTTATTGGACGATAACAGTTTGATCGATATCGCCCTAGTACAGTTCGGCCTGCGACGCATTACAGTGGGTACACATGAACCTGCAAGCTTAAGGAACCTGGATGAACAATCATTTTGGGCAAGCATACACTACACAACGAGTTGCCAGTATATAAAAGAGTTCTCCCTTTTATATTCTGGTAACTCAACATCTCTGAGCCATAGATTTACCACTAATAGATTTACCAATAATGATGTGGTTTTTCACATGTCATGAATTATTAGACCGAAAGAAATGTGGCGTAAGGCAAGCCCTTAATATAAAGGCATGGGAATACACATATTTCGTCTCTATTGGTATGCTCAATGCTTTAGGACTGTTAAGCTGTTGCATTTGACAGACATAAGAACAAAACATCTTTGTTTGTTAGTACTTTTAAGGTTTTTAATTATTTTTGAATTTTACAAGTGAAAGTTAATATAATTTTTTTTGTAAATATATGTGAGATAGAGACACTTTTGTGCGTGATTGTAGAATGCAGTATTTTAGGCAGCAAAGGCCGGTTTGACAAACACAGGCTGTCAAAGTGAGAAAGAATATAGTGGCCATATGAACTCAATGTCTATTGTATAGACTCAGGTGTTACTTTGCGGAAATCCATTTTAGACCGAATCCTATCTCTGGTATATCCTGAGGACGCTTCGTTGAGAGGCGAAACACGTGTCGATTAGTGGTTTTTGGAGTTTGAGCGGAAAATAGCTGAAGATTTTAGGAATTTATCACATCAATGTCTATTAGTAGCAAGGAGTATAGCAGGGTCAGATGCCCCTTGGGAAAGTTAGGCTGATATTTTTACTATGAAATCACCTTCGTTAGTTCTACAAATAAAAAAAATATATTAAAAAAAAAATTTAAACTTAACAGACAAAAAACCACACCTTGATTTCGTACTGTTATGGTTAATAAATATTATTATGATTAATATTAAATTAGGAAAATCAGAGCAGTATTGCTTGCTTAGCTGCGTTAATATTTATATACATATATACATATCTTCACGGTGTATCTATAACGGGGTAGTCCGAGAAGACGGAGCGCCAAGCTTTGTGGTTTTTACATACTTCTTTCGCTTCCTCAAATCTCATCATTGTTCTCACATTTTCGACTAAGTATGCGGGTGCTTTTGACATTTCCGTCCGCTAACTCTCTGGCTAAGTCAGCCTTGATCTTCCTTGGCTTCTTTTACCACTCAGTTTCGCTCTGATGATTAGATTTATATATTGGTAGTAATGATACTTTTTTTAACACTATTCTACCTTAGTGAAAATTTTGAAAAAGATATGTTTTATAGAGCATGGTAAGGGTCATTTATAAAAAAAATATCGTAATAGTGTCTTAAAACACCTGACATGTTTCTTTCTGAATATTTCGACATATTAATTACTGTGAAGACTTAAAAATGTCTTGTTTAACACATCTTTAATATATCTAGCGTTTGTAAAAAGATCACAAAAAATGACCCGTATAAAGGACCGCGACTCCTGGCGCTCCGTCCTCTCTGACTACCCCGTTGGGGATACAGCGTGAAGTTATGTTATGTTATGTTATCACAAAAAATGTTATGTAATAATAAGAGAGAAAAAAAAAATTATTCAAATATTGATTAATTTTTTTGTTTGAGAAACTAGCGCGTGCGGATGTGTGACAATTTAAGGAAATGTTCCTCGAAGAAGGTGATTTCATGATAAAAATATCAGCCTAACTTTCCCAAGGGCATCTGACCCATGCTTTTCCTGCTATACTGTTTGTGGTCCGAGCCGACGCTAATAGTGTGTCGTGCACACAGCCGGGTATGGAGTTCGTGTTAACGTACTACGACGAGCCAGCGGCGGGCGGGCTGCCGTGCGGAGTGGCCGCCTGGGCCGCGGGCCGCGCCGCGCCCGCATACCTGCGGCGCATGCGCCGCGCCGCCGCCGACTACCGCCGCTGGAGCGCTGCGCACGCGCACGGCGACACGCACGGCGACACGCACGACGACACGCAGGTCGGTGTATGGGGTGGACTTTGTCTTCGGACCAACCATCATTGCCTGGCCCGTTGCCGCAGTGGCATATGCATCTGCTTCCCAAACTAGGATCCCGGGTTCGAACCCGATCAACCATGCAATTCTGTAAAAACGAACCACCCAAGCGAGACTCGCTCGACAATTCACCCCACTTCGCATTCGAACTCACTTGGCCTATAAATGGAATTATCTAAACCAAACATTCTAGGAGCGAAGTGAAGTGATCTTAGATGCGAGTTTATCGGGGATTGCTATAAGAGTTAAACATCTCAGTCGATATTTCAGGTATTCGTCGATATTCGATATTCTCAGGACATAGGTGGGGGTAGTTTTACTGTGAACACCTAAGTGAAGTTCTCTCTGTGTTTTGTTTATATAATAAATAGTAAAAGCTGATTATACATGCCTTAAATTAGTTATAAATACAGCTCAACCCTAAGGCTATTGTGGATTATAATATTTACAATAATCTCACCTGTTATTGAAAACTTTTTTAACTTTTTACGTGATGGATCTTTATCACACTCTAAGCACTAACCTGGATGAATTGGCTAAAATGTTCAACTTGAGGATGGAACAATATGAAGCTGAGCTCCTTGAGAAGTCAACTGTCCGCAGAACACCTGACTTGAACGGTTTGGTCGACGAATTTGTTGATTTTAAATCTTTTGTCTTGAAGTCACTTACGGCTTTTAAGTCTCAGATAGAAATTCTGTCATATGGCCTAGATCGACATGAAACTCTTTCAAGAAGGAAGGTACTATTGCTGCATGGGTCTACAGAACAATCGGATGAAAGTGCAATTAATACTGTTACATCTTTATTTACTTCTAAATTAGGCCTTCATAATATTACAGCCAGTTGTTTTTCGGCTTGCCATCGTTTGGGTGTCAAGAGAGATAAAGCGCGACCCATACTGATACGTTTTCGTAATTTTGAAGATAGGTGTCAAGTGTGGAAGTCGAAGACTATGTTGAAGGGCACAGGCTTGACCATATCCGAGTTTCTCACAAAATCGCGTCATGACGTATTTAGTGCCGCTAGAAAGCATTTTGGGATCAACAGTTGTTGGACTGAAGAAGGCCGAATAATAGTCTCGTTGCCTGATAAAACGCGACACAAGATAGAACGTATGTCAGACCTGAATAATCTCTTAAATCTTACTCCACTTAAAAGTCCTGTTGCTGTTAAACAACCTTTGGCGAAGAGTTCGGCCCGGGTGGTTAATGTTGTGCCAGCGACCTCAGCATCCAGATCAGGCGCTCGACGCAGAGATGTTAAATAATGTTGTTGGTTTTGCGTGTTGCCTTGATTTTTGTGCAGGTAGATTTGGAACTTTTTATGACTGTTATTTTATTTCAATTTTCTGTTTATAAATTAACTCGTTTATTTTTGTCTGTATAAGTCCACTTCACATTTCTGTCAATGTCAAAGTGACACTTTGACAATTATTGATGTGTATTTTACTTCTGTTGTCATATGTCCTACTTAGTGATAATTAAATCGCAGGGCATATTTTTAAATGCCTACATTATTATTCTCTTAGTATTGGATATTTTAATTATTATTCATTGTACGTGTAATTCTGATGTAGTGTAATTATTATTATTTTTGCTTTAGTATTTGTGGCCTATCGATGAATTTTGTTGCCTGTCTGTATCAGCCTGTCTTAGGGTTGAGTGAAAATGAAAGAGTGTATACAGTTAGAGTAAATTTAGATTATTTTTGTTGTTTTTATACGAGTATAATATAAGTACTGCTTATCATTGTTTATTGTTATTACAAGTATATATTATATATTATTATTTATATTTTACCTGTTTGTGTACTTTAATATTTATTATTTTGATCTTCAATTTATTTATCACATGGATAATTTTGACAATTTTTTAAATTTTGACGACAGTTTATTTTTGTGTGCTTCGTTAACGCTTGATGGTAGTGATGATTCCATGTTTGTACTTCCCTTACATGATAAACTGAATAATATCTTCCAGAAACTCGATCGCAATCTCAATTTGGTTCACATTAACGCTCAAAGTATTCCTGCGCATTATTCTGATCTTTCGACAGTTTTTGAAAACAGCAAAGTGGATGGTATTTTTGTCTCTGAAACCTTTCTCAAGCCTTCTCTTCCCTCTACTTCTTACAATCTACCTGGTTTTACACTTATACGCAATGATCGTACTACTAGAAGCTGTGGTGGAGTTGCTATATATCTACGCTGTGATATACCTTATAAAATTATTTGTGTTTCGGACAATGGCGCTGATAATCATTTATCGGAATATCTCTTTTTAGAAGTTGTTTGTAATCATGTAAAAGTACTTATCGGTGTTTACTATAGTCCCTCTCTACACAATAATTACTTTCTCTCTTTAGATACTTTACTTCAAGATCTTTGTCCCATATATGAGCATACGCTGATTTTTGGCGACTTTAATACATGTCTTATTAAAAACGATAATCGTACTAGTAAACTTCATTCTCTTGTTTCCTCTAATAATATGCACATTCTTCCATTATCTGCAACTCATCATGCCCCTAACTGTCCTCCCTCTTTACTTGATCTTATGTTAGTATCCGATCTCACGAAAGTTTCTGCGCATGGTCAATCTGAGGCACCTTTCTCCTATCATGATCTCATTTATCTGTCATACAATCTACGTCCTCCAAAGACAAAATCTAAATATCTTACTCTTCGTAATTTCAATGGAATTGTTATGGAAGATCTTAGATCTGATTTTCATAAGACGGATTGGTCTTCGGTTTTTGACAGTGCCAGCATAGAGGAAAAAGTTAATAATTTTTGTAATTTACTACTTACACTGTACGACAAACATGCCCCTCTCAGGCGGGTGAAAGTTAAATACCTTCCTGCTCCCTGGCTGAATTCTTCAATTCGTGAAACTATGTTGAAACGCGATAAAGCTAGGTTTAGATTAAAAAAATGTCCTTCTGAAGATAATTTTGTTAAATATAAGAAGTTACGAAATACTTGCAACAGAATGTGCAGAGATGCAAAAAGACGTTATATATTAAATTCCATCGAAAGTCGTAATTCTACACAGATCTGGAAGTTTCTTAAAACATTTGGTATTGGAAAGTGTCAGTCCTCTGTATGTGATGATGTTGATTTGGATTCTCTCAATGTTCATTTCTCCCAGCCGCCTTTTACTCTGGATTCTTCGACCAGGGCTCGAACCATTGCTGATTTGCATATCCTACCAAAACCTGACTGCATTACGTTTAAATTCAGACAAGTCACTGCTGAGGAAACTATAAAATGCATTAATACTGTCTCTTCCAAAGCCATAGGTGACGATAACATTTGCATTCAAATGATTCGTTTTTTATTAGATGAACTGAAGGGCTTAATTGTCCATATATTTAATGCTTCGTTAAACACTGGCTGTTTTCCTGCAACTTGGAAAAAGGCTCATATTATTCCTATTCCCAAATGCAATAATCCCTCTACTTTCTCTCATTATCGTCCCATCTCTATTCTTTCTACTCTCTCTAAAATATTCGAAAATCTTGTGTATAAACAGTTGAGTGATTTTTTTTTCAGTAATTCTCTTTTAAATCCTCTTCAATCTGGTTTCAGAAACGGGCATAGTACGGTCACCGCATTGCTAAATGTCACTGAAGATATTCGCTTGGCAATGGACAATAAACAGCTCACTCTACTTTGTCTTTTAGACTTCAGCAGTGCATTTAATACTGTAGATTTCGATATTCTATTGAATATTCTTTTGTCGTTTAATATTTCTCCTAGTGCAGTAAATTGGTTTGAGTCCTATTTGAAAGGTCAACAACAGTGCGTGCGTACGGAGGATTGTCATCAGACTAGATGATGTGAGTTAATGTCTGGTGTGCCTCAGGGTGGTGTTCTCTCCCCTTTGCTTTTTTCTATTTTTATTAGTCGTATCACTTCTGAGTGGTAAAAGAAGCCAAGGAAGACCAAGGCTGACTTATGAAGATCAAATAGCCAGAGTGTTAGCAGACGGAAATGTCAAAAGCACTCGCATACCTAGGCGAAAATGTGTGAGGAGAATGATGAGATTTGAGGAAGCGAAAGAGGTGTGTAAGGACCGCGACTCCTGGCGCTCCGTCCTCTCTGACTACCCCGTTGGGGATACAGCGTGAAGTTATGTTATGTTATGTATCACTTCTGTTATCTCTTCAAAATTTCACCTTTACGCAGACGATCTTCAGATTTATCGATCTTTTCATATTGAACACTTACAATCAGCAGTCACGGGATTGAATGATGACCTGCTGAACATCCATCAATGGGCTCATTCTCACGGTCTGCTTATTAACCCCACTAAAACACAATCGATGATAATTGGCAATCGGTTTTGTCTACAATTATTAAATAACTCTGTTATTCCTCCAGTGATTTTAAATGGAGTTCCTATTCCTTACGCTGGTACAGTTAAGAATCTTGGACTTTTAATGGATGCTAACTTTACTTGGACGGCTCATATAAATGAAATTTCGAAGCGAATGAATCATGCATGCCATTCTTTGAGACGCCTTCAATATTTTCTTCCTTTTAAAACAAAAATTACGCTGGCACAAACTCTTCTTCTGCCACTGTTAGATTATGCAGATGTTTGTTTTCTAGACGTCAAGGAGGAGCAGCTAGATAAACTGGAGCGGCTTCAAAATCTTTGTATTCGGCTTATATACGGTCTACGTAAATATGACCATGTCTCTAGTTTCCGGAAACAGCTAAAATGGCTCCCCATTCGTCTTCGCAGGAACACTCATGTCCTTACACTTTTGTTCAAAATCCTTCATAATCTCTCTTATCCTTCATATCTCTGTGATCGTTTCCATCCACTCTTTTCCAGAAATCACAACCTTAGAAGCAACACTTGTACCCTTCTAAAATCGCCTATCCATACTACTGCTGCATATGATGATTCTTTCTGTTGTAAAGCTGTCAGTCTATGGAATTCACTCCCTACATATATAAGAAATTGTCAAACACTAGCATCTTTTAAAAAGCTCTTAAAAGAACACTTTTTGTCATTTGCATAATTACTTTTTTACAATATTATGTATTATCTATACTTACGTGTGCGTTAGTATTAGTAATTATGTGTGCATAATATAATAGTTATGTATGTATTATATTATATTTGTTTGTATATATATGTGTATATTTATGTATGTATTATGTACCTAAAAAAAAAAATTTATATTTATTTTGAAGCACATCCTACCCTCGTTCATTTTCTCTATCACCGAGGTGTGCTGGAAGAAATCTCTTAAAGAGATAAGCATTACCTTTTGCCATTCTTACTTTTTTGACTACTGTTTCTGTGTATTTTTTTTTTTGTGCAAATAAAAAAAAAAAAAAATATTTCGTCTCAGTGTATTTTAACTTCTCTGAGATAATTACGATAAATAAAACTTGTTTTTTTTAAATTTTTATCATATTTAGCAAAACGTCAAAAAATTCATTAACGATGGTATAACTCGCTGCCGCACTCATCGCGGCGGCGCTAGTATATCTGTCGACTTTAGAGAATACCAGTCCACAGCTGACAACCTCACCGCGGATTCAGAAGTGAATTCGTCTAATTCGCTTTAGAGAATCGCACGGCTGGCCAATTTAGGAAACGAACTTTCTAAATTGGCTTGGAGTCTGGGTGTTACTGGGAGCTCCCCCAGAGTTCGTTGTGTGGTACCCATAGTACAAGCTTACTGCTTAGTTTAGGGTCACATAATCTGTGTAATTATCTGGAGTATTATTATTATTATCATAATAGACATACCGTCTGCTTTAGAAGCGTGTCCGTTTTTTTTTGGTGCGAGGTTCTAGACTTGATTAGAGAAGGATCACAACAGACAGATGAACATGACATATAACTTTTAAACTTTCGCGTTGCATTATAAAATATCTAAAAACACGGGAAACTAATGCGATTACCTTTTATTTTCGCTTGGCGTTTCGGCCGAGTTGCATCGGCCGTGGTTGAGTTTACTTGAGACTACGGCCGATGCAACTTAGATATTTGACGACCTAGATGGCGCAGTGGTTTAGACGTTAACCCAAGCGCGAAAGGTTCCGGGTTCAATTCCCGGTCGGGTCAAATTAGAAAATGAACTTTTCTAGTTTACCGCGGGTCTGGGTGTACTGGGAGATGCCCTCAGTAGTCGTCGTCTGGTTCTCATAGCACAGGGAATGCCCTAGTTTGAGATCAGATGATATGGTCTGTATAGTCTGGCGCATAATTATTATTTAAAAAAAAATATTGAACATGACATATTTGTATTTTTGTGAATACTAATAAACCAAACACTTAAGATTTATAAGTACATATTTCGGAAATAATGTTTGATCGTCGTCGTGCCGGTTATAGCTGACACGAATTACACCGACAGTGCGAGGTTGTCAAACTTACTTTAACTGTTCTACTCGTAGTTATGCTCAATGAGATACATAAAGAGACACGGAAATTCCTTAGACACACGGTGATAACAGCGGTAACTCATAATGACTTCGTACATTATGATTCCTCGTTCGAGGGTTTGCCTTAGTAAAACTCAGGAGTGTCTGTTATGAAGCAACATCGAACAAATGAAACGATAAAAGTATACATGGACGACTTTTTGGCGGGAACGGGAGAAGTGAGGTTGTCATTTTATTTAGATTTTATATTTTTTACATTTTTAGGAGTTTTAAAGTACACCAGTGATAGTATATTGTGTTTTAAAGTTCTGTGTAAGTGACAAGAATGGAGATCTAAATAAACATGTTTAGTAAGTATTCGCGCTCTTCCAAGAAGTCCTTTATAACTTCAGTAAAGCCTACTATCACTTTACTGGAGGAGTTTTATGATAGAAAAAAACTGATTTACTTGTGATTCTACACTATGGATTACTTATTAATACGTGAAATTGGCAAATGCGCTGAACTGTGCGCCATGCCATAAAGGAAGAAGAAGAAAAGAAATAGAGCGGGAAACTTCGTTTCCCTAACTTTCGACTCATATTTACTTGATCAATGGTTAAATGCAATCTGCGAAGCCAAAACAAAGAGAAAAAAAAAAGTATACATGTGTAGATGTGCGCGTAATTGGCATGTCGATTAAAATCTTCCACATTATAAGCAATATCAGAAAGTTTTAATAATTTTTCAATGTGTTGTGACATAATTTCATTATAAAGGTCGTCATTTTCCCGGTAAACGGAGCCATTTATGGCTCCAAGTAAACTACTTCAGTCTCGTTCGCTTATAGATCCACAATAGAGTTCTTACAATTAATTTCGAAATGAAATTGAGCATTTTAATTCTGTCAGTAAACACCATATTCATTATTAATTTCGGCATACAGGATACGCCAGACTACATGCCGGTCGATGCAGGCGTGTCTCGAGAAGACAAGGACGGAACTACTTTGAGAGAGCAGGATATGGAGGTACGGTTTTTTTATTATTATGTTTACTAGAGGACCATTGGACAAAGGACTATTGTGTTGATAATATAATTCAAAAATAACGCTCTTATATGATGAGTAATTGTAACCTAACCTAAGTTGAATATAAAAATTGAAAGTCAAGTTGAATGTTAACATCTATGTCCCTCCAACTCAACCAATTTAAGTGGACCAAAGCTTAAATTAAAAAGCTCGTTCCAGCGAGTGTTCTTAGAACAAAACGAACCGCGTATCTCAATTAGAACCGGAGATATAGAGACAGAAAGCTATGAAAACATAAGAAATGTACAGTAGGGAATCACGTTTGAGTATAACTTGTGTTAGTAACACCGACGAATAAACATAAAGGGGAACACTGGCGCCCTCTAGCAGATGCGACGGTGTTCGTGACGTCATAGACAAGAACGACTGACGGCTTCTTCCCCACTACCGCTCGAGATTATGTAAGTCAATACTCGAGCGCTCCACGTCTCTCTATTGCTTTTTACCTTCACGACTGCAGCACAAAGTGTTTGAATACAAATTAATTAATTATTAATTGATGTTAAATATTAATATTAATCGATTATTTAAGTAAAGTTTGGGGTGTTCCATTGCTAGAAGTTATATAACTTACTATTTAATTTTAGCGTAGCTTACACTTGAGAAGGCTATAAGTTAGGTGATTTCCAATAATCGATGACAAATCTATTCATCAATACCTTTCATTAAAAAAAAATTAAGCAAATCGGTTGGGTACAACAGCCGGACGAACTCGTAATAGATTTCATAAATTTTTATAATATTTTATATAGATATAAAATCGCCTAACTTAATTAGTCAGTCATATGTTATATAACAAACAATAGAATAAAGTACGATAGAATGAAGGTCCTTCGACCGAACTTCTTCGGCTAATATCGAAAATTGTGACGGCTTAGTTTCGGTTTCAGCAGTAGTCTGCCGAAGTTATAACCGAAACTGCATTCGTGAATTATAAAGCCCAACCTCGAGGGTGTTTGCCCTTGTTCTACTTCCCAGTGCCGTCATCAGAGCCTCGTCATTAATTGTGATGTATTCAACTCGTTAAAACAAACCAAATGAGCTTAAACTCGAACGTTTTATTAGTAACTATTGAAGAGTTCTGTTTTCCACCTCCAGGATGCATCATTCCACCCTTGTCACTTAGTGTAATGTATTGGAATCGTTAAAACAAAGTAAATGAACCCAAACTCGAGGGATTTACTAAACGACATTGAAAAGTTCCAGTATCCACTTCCTGGTTCCATCATCAGCTTAACTTGATGGAACTAAATTAGTATTATTCTAGAGTACAATTGGAACATTGCGAGGGATTTTGTTTTTAAAGTAATTCAATATACGTCTGAAGTAATAGTAGATTGTATAACATGAGAGTAAAATAATATTTTTACGGCCGCTATTTTGAGTCCAGGTCCAGAGAGGAGCGAAGGATGTAAAATGATTTTGATGATAATGAAAAAAAAAAATAATAATAATACTCCAGACAATTACACAGATTGTGTGACCCCAAACTAAGCAGTAAGCTTGTACTATGGGTACCACACAACGAACTCTGGGGGAGTTCCCAGTAATACCCAGACTCCAAGCCAATTTAGAAAAAATTTCGTTTCCTAAATTGACCTGACCGGGGATCGAACCCGGGACCCTAGGTTGGAAATCAGATGCATATGCCACTGCGCCAACGGGCCAGTCAAAATGATGTTAAGAATGATTCTACTTTTCATTCCCGTCTATGAGAAAAATAAACGAGACGCTACGAATATTCTTTGTTCAATTTTGAATTTTTTTTTCATGCAATATATTCATTTCATCTCTTTGCTTGCAGAACGTTATGAATCAATTCGTGTTCCTTATTCTCGTGACCTCTGTGATAGTCTTTTAGAGAAAAGTCTTATTTTAGTCGCACTTACCGAAAACCAATCATCGTTTTTGGAATAGATGGAATAAAAAATAAATAATTTTACAAACGAATGATACATTTTTCATTTCCCTATTTGAGAAAAATAAATGAGAGACGCTATTCAATATGTAAAAGTTCAAAGAAACTATTTTAAATTTTTATTATTATATTTTTCTGGTGCACTGCTACCGCAGCCCAGGTAATATCCAGGTAATAGCCTATCACATTTTTCAAGCATTTTTCATATAAAATTTGCATTGACCTCTTTGCTCGCAAAAAATTAAGGATCAATTCGTGTTCGTTATTCAAACTCACATCTGCCCTCTATGGAGGTCTTTAACAGAAAATACCTATTTTGGTCACACTTATCGAATAATAATAATCGTTTTTTACTACTTTACATTGGTAACTAATATTTAGGACTTTTTGGCGGGAACGGGAGAAGTGAGGTTGACATTTTGTTTAGATTTTCTATTTTTTACATTTTTGGGAGTTTTAAAGTACGAAAGTGATAGTATATTGTGTTTTAAAGTTCTGTATAAGTGAAAAGAATGGAGTAGGTCTAAATAAACATGTGTAGCTGAAGTTCTCGCGCTCTTCCAAGAAGTCTTTTATAACTTCAGTAAAGCTTACTATCACTTTTCTGGAGGAGTTTTACGATAAGAAAAAACTAATTTACTTGTGATTCTACTTATAAATACGTGACATTGGCAAATGCGCTAAACTGTGTGCCATGCCATAAAGAAAGGAAAAAAATCATTGTTTTTCGAATAGATGGAATGAAAATGAAATTAACTGTATTTAACTGTTCTAACTCATTATAAATCAGTTTATATGCCATTTTATTCTCGTAGTCTTCAAAAGACGGGCCTGAATTGAACGGCGACGAACCTACACGCGACCAGAGTACGCAGACTGATGGCGACTCAACCTCTACCCCAACCTCGACCTCTAGCGCCAAGGTCAAGGTCGTCGAGGTCGAGCACAAGGTCGTGAAGCATGACAAGAGCGTCAGCACGAGCGACGCCGAAGAAACCAGTAATAAAATTAATGTTAGTATTTCGAGTTACAAGGACGAAAATGTTTTTGAAGTATTATGTGTATAATATTTGTAGAATTTTTAAAAAAATAAAATACAGCCCATGTTACTCGCTGATACTCGCTGAGCTTTCTATAGGTGAAAGAATTTTTGAAATCGGTTGAGCAGTTTTGAGGTTTATCCATTACAAACAAACAATCAAATTTTTTCTCTTTATAATATTAAGTATATAGACACATACATACATATCTTCACGCCGTATCCCTAACGGGGTAGTCAGAGAGGAAGGAGCGCCAAGCGTCGCGGTCTTTATATACTTCTTTCGCTTCCTCAAATTTCATCATTCTCCTCGCACATTTTCGCCTAAGTATGCGAGTGCTTTTGACATTTCCGTCGGCTGACACTCATATTTGTTTATATGTACATTATACATACATACATACATACAATTCTTCACGCTGTATCCGTAACGGAGTAGGAGAGGACGGAGCGCCAAGTTTTTCCTTTACCTCACATATTTTTGCCTATTTGTACAAATAATGTATATGTGAAGAGTTGAGTATGTTAAATGCTGTGGAGATGCGGTCTCTCAGAAATATGTGCGGTGACACGCTTGCTGACAGGATAAGCAATGATGAGATACGCAGTATGACAGGGTTGCACAACAGTGTTATTGTAAAAATGAAGAAAGGAATGCTTAGATGGTTCGGGCACATGGAAAGAATGAGTGATGAAAGACTGACGAAGACAATATACAGAGCGAAAGTGAGTGGTAAAAGAAGCCAAGGAAGACCAAGGCTGACTTATGAAGATCAAATAGCCAGAGTGTTAGCAGACGGAAATGTCAAAAGCACTCGCGTACCTAGGCGAAAATGTGTGAAGAGAATGATGAGATTTGAGGAAGCGAAAGAGGTGTGTAAGGACCGCGACTCCTGGCGCTCCGTCCTCTCTGGCTACCCCGTTGGGGATACAGCGTGAAGTTATGTTATGTTATGTTAAAGAGTTGAAATTTTTTATACAGTTAGATGTGTGCCTGACGGAATTCGTCAACAATGAAATTCCATAGACTTTTTGATGGGAACGGGAGAAGTGACGTTGGCATTTTTAAATTTTCTATTATTTGCGTTTTTGTGAGTTTTAAGGTAGAAAAGTGATAGTATATTGTGCGTTAAAGTTCTGTGCAAGTGCTGAGAATTGGAAAGTTTTAATAAATATGTGCAACTGAAGTTTTCGCGTTTTCCCAAGAAGTCCTTTTGAACTTCAGTAAACCCTACTATCACTTTACTGGAGAGTGTTAGGGACTTAGTAATAAGAACACAGACATTTCACATAGAGATACATTACTTGAAAATAAAAATGACAGAAATTTTTCTAATAAATATAAAACGAGTTATATACATACATACATATCTCCACGCTGTATCCCCAACGGGGTAGTCAGAGAGGACGGAGCGCCAGGAGTCGCGGTCCTTACACACCTCTTTCGCTTCCTCAAATCTCATCATTCCCTTCACACATTTTCGCCTAGGTATGCGAGTGCTTTTGACATTAAAACGAGTTGTTAGTATATAAAAGAGAAGAAGAAGAATTCCATACATATTTTAGCCCCTTAAGGGATGAATTTCCAAAAACGCCAATACAACTGAGTTTTACTTATTGGATAAATCACCGAATGGCCGCGACAACGGATACCGGCACAAGCCGTGGCGACGTAACGACGCGTGTGAATCTTCACCATGGAGTACTCAACCTATAGAGTGGCAATGTCATCTGTTTTGTATGAAAACAATTTATGTGTAAATACTGTCGCGGTTACTGCGTTCAAATTCAAATTCTTTATTTGTCCGTCTGTTTTAAAGTCTGATTTTTTGCTGTTTTTGTCACACCATCGAATAGAACAATAAGAATGATGAGATTTGAGGAAGCGAAAGTAGTATGTAAGGACCGCGACGCTTGGCGCTCCGTCCTCTCCGACTACCTCGTTGGGGATACAGCGTGAAGATATGTATGTATGTATAAATATATAAATATCTGTCAGAATACACAGAGATGTATACACAGGTCCAGTATTGGTTATTTATTGCTTAATGCAAGCGAGAGTTGATATTTGTTAGTGTAAATAAACTGAGCAGAGTGGCGAATAAGATGGTCAGATATTTTGTCTCTACAGGTTGAGTGCTTCAGAATATTCACTGGTCAAGGGGTATAAACAAGTAGCTCAATTGTCGTAAACGCTAGTAGAATAGAATGACAAATACCACGTGATCTAGTGTAACGAATTTTAAATTGTCAGTCAAACGTTATTAACTTTCTATTCTGTAGGGTCCTAAAGGACTTAAATGAAAGTGGACAGTAATTTTGCTGGCTTATAATAGAAGATATATAATAAATACATTAAATAATTAATTAATGTAATTAACACCGTGCGCGTGAGATCGTCTCGGACGTTAAGTTGGAAGTCTTTGCTCGGGCCCCAGCGTCTTTCGCTCCTCTTCGTAGACCCGAACTGCTCCGAGGACTTGCGAGTCACGACATATTCAATAGAACTAACAGTAAAGTTACGTGAAAACCGCCGTATACAACGTAGTCAAATGGCACTTTTGACTAGCAATAATGCCAGTGTAGGGACATTGTAAGTGTGTTAGAAAAGACGAATCAGCGGTTTTGTGTGGAAGCGTGAAGTATGCGAGCCTCGACGGCAGTTACTGCGCACTGTCCGATCGGAACGAACGCGACCTCAATTGGGGATCAGTTGGGACAATAAAATTGTACGGAATTATCTAAATTTACATTTTTATTTCTGCCAGTGATTCCCAGTATAACTCATATAAATAGGAATATCCTGAAGTGGTGCTGATATGTCGTTTGCGGGCATGGCAGATGCAACTTCGGCTACTTCACATGTGTGTATATTTTCCATAATTTTGTCAGCTAATTTTGATAAATTATCCAATGTCATATCTTGCGTCACTGACAAAACGGTCCTCACTTCCGTTGGTAGCCTAGAGATCCAGAGATGTCTTAATGCCTCTTCCGCTACCTGCGTGTTAAGGTGGGTACTGACCGGTGTTACGAGGCGTAATGTAACGTGTTACACAGCGAGCGTTTGTGCAGTCAGTACGGGGAAACAAGGCGCTCGCAGCGAGCAACAAGCGGTTCGTTGCTCGCTGTGTGTGCTCCACCCCGCTGTCGGTTTTTTAGCGAATCCTTTGAGTGTTGCGCGCTTCAGTCAGTACGTCGCAGCGAGTCATCACGAATGCACGTGGCACAAGCGTCGATTATTTATAGGTACTTCGGGACTTTAGTTTATTACTTGTGATCATTTGTTGTTAAAAAGACAGAGTGAGAAAAGAAAAGAGTGGGACAAAGAGAAAACTCTGTATTTTATAGACAAATATCGAAAAGAACCTGTTATATGGAACCCTAGTCATCCAGAACATTACAATAAATTAAAAAAAGAAGACGCTTGGGTTAAATTGGCTTCATTACTCGGCATTACTAATTAAATTCAGGAGTTCTTCAAAATCGATCGGAGACATGCGCACAAAGTTTTTATATTGTCCAGTAATCATTTGGTTTTTTTTTAATATTGTTATTAACGACAAACCACCAGATATGTTTCTGTTTTTAAACAAATTCGATGTCCGTTTGATGTCCGATAACGTTTCTTTTTATTCTTCTTTATTTGGATTAAAGAATAATTGAGTAAGGTCAAAGATCCCAACACAACTGCGTCGTACGACATCTTGACTACGAGTGGCAATGAATCTGGAGCATGGGCGAGCAAAGAGTTCGAAATGAGCGTGTAACACGGATTTTAGCACACGGCGTCGTATCATGCTCTTTGCGAATGGTACATTACGCCTCGTAACACCAGTCAGTACCCACCTTTAGTGGCTAATGCCGACATCCTTCTCAGAAGCTGTGATGGGCGTTGTTTGGGGTTTCTATTGTACGAAGCGTTTGGCCACTTGTCTAACCGCTCAGGCTGTAGTGGGCAGTCGTGTGACATTTTAAGTCCTGGTTGCTATTCATCATCTACCAAACGGACCGCAACAGTCTAATAATTTAAAAAACAGGCCCCTAATGAAACTAATTGGTGATCCCTGGCTTAAAGTATCATTCCCTCAAAGTACAATTCATTTTCTAGTGATGTAAGACTGACGAAGAAAATCTGCAGAGCGATTGGTAGCGTAAGCGATTGGTAGCATAAGCTAAGGATGACCAAGGCTGACTTATGAAGATTATATAGCCAGTGTTAGCTGATGGAAATGTCAAATCCATTCGTATACTCTGGCGAAAATTTGTGGAAAGAATGTGAGATTGGAAGATGTGAAAGAAGTATGTAAGGACCGCGATGTTTCGCGTTCCGTCCTTTCTGCCTGTCCCATTAATTATACAGTTTTACTGTATTGTTGTAAATTTAAAATTATCTTCAATTTTCAGGATACGTCTGTAAAGACGGAAGGAGACGCTGATAAGTTAGAGGAAGACAACGGCAGTAACGATGGCGGATGGTGGCGGTATCTATACCCTTCATATTATTTTGTGTAGCATTAGTAATGATGATATAATATCTTTTAGTACCATGTGTCCAAATCTTAACTTTAATAATATAACGTAATTTTAGTCGCCATTAGACTAGGTGCACATACCACGATTTTAAATGTGTTTAAACGTTAAAATCTAAAAAAGTAACGGGCCAAATAGATGCCGCATTTGGCCCGTTACTTTTTTTCATACGCACGAATAAGCTACGAATTATTATTTACATATTTCTGGTGTCGTGTAAACATGACCTAAGATTGTTTAAAAATTGATTTTTCATCAACATTCGATTTGATCAACAATTCGCTGTAATGTGACATCGTTTGACTTCACTTAGACTTTTTTAACATAGAGTAGAAAAAAATTAAAAAGTCATTAAAGTTAAAACTGAAAGCGTAGTTAATTTAGTAGCAATAAGGGCGTTTTCATGTATAGCTAGCTGTCAACGCCATCTATCTTCAAACATTGAAGATCTATCTTCAAACATTGAAGATAGATGGCGGTGCATAAGTCCAGTGTCAATGTCAATTGTTAATACAAAAATATTTCATTGCATTATGTCCTTTATAGACATGGGAAAGTCTGCAAAATATGAATAAAATAAACACCTAAACGTCAATGACAGATGATAATAATTGACGAAACTTCAGAATAATTATTAAACTTAGAAGCTGACTTTAATGGTAACGAAATAAAACAGTTCATTTTATTTTTTACGAAATCGATAGGGCACTAGAAAGAGCCATAACCATGTTTTGTAATTGAATAGACGAGCTATCTATGAGAGATCCGTCTCATTTTTCATGTATTTTCGTTGTTGTGTCTTAGTGTGAAAATAAACAGTAATATTCTTTATTTCACCGAGCCATTACGAACTGAGTAAGAAAGCTGTTGGACTTTTTGGCGGGAACGGGAGAAGTGAGGTTGTCATTTTATTTAGATTTTCTATTTTTTACATTTTTGTGAGTTTTAAAGTACAAAAGTGATAGTATATTGTGTTTTAAAGTTCTGTATAAGTGAAAAGAATGGAGTAGGTCTAAATAAACATGTGTAGCTGAAATTCTCGCGCTCTTCCAAGAAGTCTTTTATAACGAGGAGTTTTACGATAATAAAAAACTAAATTTATTTGTGATTCTACTTATTAATACGTGATATTGGCAACTGCGCTAAACTGTGCGCCATGCCATAAAGAAAAAAAAACTGTCATTAATTTTTATTTTAACCCGGCTTCTATGTTTGTCATTATTCTGAGGCCAAAACAAAGTAGAGTTGTATTTATTCCTGATTCAACGCCATCTATCGAGACTACTTTTATTTAAACGTAGCGTTGAAAAGCCCTCACTCTAAAAATATAATTTTAAACGTGCTAGTGACGCTAATAGTGCTAGTGCTTTTAGTAATTTTTATATTTAGTATATATACTGTATATGGGAAATGTTTCAATTTTCGTTTACGAAAATTGAACACAAGAATTAGAACAAAAAATTCATGGAAATCGACACATTCAAAGAATATGTCGATGTATTGTTTGTTTATATGCTATACTATTTGACCGAATATTCAGTAGATATTCGGTTTTTCAAATAGGTATAATATTAGTTATAAACCCATAGATTAGCCAGAAAAGTCATAATAAAATGTAATTTAGTGCAATAAGATACTTCATTCAATAAACCAAAACTATGTTTTTACTTAGGAGAGAAGTTAAAGAAAATTATTGGGAGTTTGTACTTTGAAGACTTCTTGCAAACTGTATGGCGTCACTTGTAATATAAATACTTGTGTAAATAAATTATATTATGTACTGAACCTATTATACTTCTGTAAATATTTTTTTAAGTTTTGTATCTCGACCACTTCATTTAGAGAACACCAAAAGATTTAATGTGGGAAAAAATATTAGTCAAAAATTAGATACGACACGCAAATCGTAGTCGTCTGTATGTGGGACAAGAAATAATTAAAAATAACGCATTAAATATATCATATCGCATGTCTTCACGCTATATCCCTAACGGGGTAGTCAGAGAGGACGGAGCACCAAACTTCACGGTCCTTATATACTTCCTTCGCTTCCTCAAATGCTTCATTCTCCCCGCACATTTTCGCCTAGGCATATGAGTATTTTTGACATTTCCGTTAGCTGACACTGGCTTTTTGGTCTTCATAAGTCGGCCTTGGTCTTCCTTGGCCTCTCCTACCACTCACTTTCGCTTTGTAGATTTTCTTCGTCAATCTTTCATCACTAAATAATTATAGACATATCGTTATTATGTTATTGGTTGAATTTTGACTTCACTTGAATATGTGCTTTTCCATAAGCACATTGTCAAAAAAAAAATATAAAAGCTACACTGAAACTTTCTGGAATGTGTATCCATAATCCATAGTAATATTATGAAAGCGAAAGTATATCTGTCTGGTCGGCTTTCTCTGCTAACCCCCTGGACCGATTTTGATGAAATTTAGAATAGAGATGGGGTACTTTTTTAATTCTACGCGCACGAAGTCGCGGGCAAAAGCTAGTAATGCATAAGAATATTTATGTTTTTTTTTACAATTTTTCGTTTCCCACAACCATCATGTAGTGTTCTGTAAATGAAGGACTCGACCTATAGGTAGAATTTATCAGTTTTTTTGCAAAAATTGAATACTTATCACAATGTTATATATATTTGATGAACTGCCGATAATGAGATATCCTTGAAAGTCCCACATGCTCACAAATTACAGCCAACATTGATCGACAGTTCTTACCACGTCTTTTTCCACATCACGGCTGAATCATAAGATATTGTATAGACTCAGGTGTTACTTTGCGGAAATCCATTTTATGTGATAAATTCCCAAAATCTTTAGCTATTTTCCGCTCAAACTCCAAAAATTCTCTCAACGAAGTATCCTCAAGATGTACCAGAGATAGGATTTACCACCCTCAAACGTCTAAGAACAATTATTATTAAAGATTTTTGTCTTTGATCAAACAGAGCTTTGATGTCTCTGATAAACTTGGACCAATAATTACTATGGACGGAGCTATAACTTGACCGAGGCTGTACATTTTTCTATATGCGCGTTACCATTTATGTCATTGTGTGCGTTCGCTAATACTGAGAGGTCGTACGTCGTTTGTTAATTGTTACTCCTTTTGTAATTGCCCAAGGTCTACACAACAAAACAGAACACGACGTATAGTCTTTTTATATAATTAACTTAACGAAAATTAGAGTTAGCGATTTTTTTTGTGCATAACATTTTAAACCTTATCTTCATGAAGTAATGTACAATTTAGGTATGAAACCAAAAACGAGTAGTACGTCTTCCCAATAATCCTCGAGCATTCTCAAAAATTCGCGTGACTGCCATCGGCGAAATCGAGGGAATAATTCGTACGTTAATTCATGGAGATAACGTTCAAAATGTTATGCACTACAAATTCACTTCGCTGCCCTTTAGTGGCAATTTAGATAGATCTATTGAATACATGAGTATTTTCAGTTTTAAATACTTCAAATAAATTGGTATTACTAGTGAGACAATTTTGGACGGAAATTACACCGACATAGCGATATTGCCAAACTTACTATATGTATCGCTTTCACTCGTAACAGCTTAAAGTATGGGGGACTAGGATAAAAACTTTATAATGACACGTCGATATGAGGGTAGCAACAATTTGTGCTCCGTCTAATTTAATTATTGGTCTATGTTGATAAAGAATTAATGCTCTAATATTAAGCGCTCTTTAAATCTGACGTCGATTGAGCGATTTGCGTTAGGTATTTTCGGGTATTTTATTTTTAATTCATTCTTTTGTACAGTGTTAGTCAAAGTCGATAATATGGGAAAATTGCTAATCTGGCTCTGGCTTGAACGAGTCAGATTGAAGAGCGTTTAAGTTAATATTAACTACTCATTTTGTATAGTTTTTGTAATTACCAAAGATAATCTAGTGCAATATACATAAAATATAAATTAAAAATGAAATTTATGCATTGATAAAAATTGCAAAGAATAAATACTGCAGTTAATAGTTGATGCTAATTTTTGTGTGTGAGTAATTAATCACATTATATATAAGTATTCATCTGTGGGCTTACTCTGGCCCAATGCTCATTAAATAGAGTAGTTTACTGTTCTTGAACTATACTCTGAAATATAACTTTAATAATCAAGAATATTCAGTAATTGTGTCCTGTTACCTGTCTTACGCCCAGTTTAAAACTTATTGATCGACATTTTTCGCTTCTAATCATCCGTGAGCATGATATTCCACAGCTCAGACTAGAACGAAAGCGAAACACGTATTGATCAATAAATTTTGTATGGAATATATTATTTAATTACTGGGATGAAAGACGTAGTGATACGTCTTATTGACATTTAAAAAGAATTTTGTACTCTAACAGGAGACTTGTACTCTACACGAGAATTTTGTACTCTAACTCGACTATCTTCCCTTTCCTCTAATATCTCCAAAAATACTGAACCTGAAGATGTTAATAATTTCTGAAAATATGGAGTCCAAATTAAAGTTTACGGAAAAAATATATCAAAAGTCCTAAGTTTAGGTGTTAAGTCTGGGTTGTTTAAAGTTAAATCAATTTATTTAAGTAAACCAATAAATTTCTTTGATCATCATAACGGTTCGGAAGAAAAGGAACCGACAGAAAAAATATCGAGGACAACAAATAATGGTGCCCTTTTTTTTATTTCATATAAGTGGCTGTGCAGGTCCCACCAGACCTGTATCACTGCGACCAACATTGATCTATTGTGATCGGCCACTATGTTACAAAACATTACCAAGTCCCACTGCAGTCAAGATTGCAAGGTAGTCCTTGGAGTGATATTCACACAAAATGTTTCACAAGGCGTTTCATCCGCTTCTTGGCAGTACCGGCACATTCTTGTGTCGGAGAGCCCCATGTTAAACATGTGCTCATTTAAGCAAAAATGTCCAGTAAGTGTTGTAACCAAGATGCCCAAGTTGCTCCGGGTCATTGCCGTGACAATAGATGCCACCTTGCAATTATATGGGTTTATTAGGGCTTTGGAATGCTCCTGGTCTGGAATATTCTTCCAATACTCCCAAGAGGCTTTAAAACAGGATTTCCACAAAATCAGTTGAGCCTGGCTTTTGGGAATACCACAAAAAGGTTCTGGACCGATAAATGTGATTTTGGTGTCGGCTCTTGCGAGTTCGTCGGCATTTTCATTGCCTACGATGCCAGGAACCCTCGCATGGTGCGCTTGCGTCTTAATCGTAGTGCTGCTTCATACACAGATTTTGGCCTTACGCTGATGCAAAGAAGTGAAGGACAAAATATGTTATAGCTCAGCGCACAATTTTTTCATTTGCCAGAAATGATCTTTTTCGCGCCATACCAGTAGCTATGATTCTGTCTTTAATTAATCGTTACATGGACGTTTTTCGTCGTAATATGTTTTTAAATTTAGATGAAACCAACGAGTTCGGAAATACTATGGAAGAGTAATTCAGAACAATTATGGCCGAAAAACACAGTACCGCGAGCCTGATTCAAATACTCCGAAACACGAAAGGTCGCAAACTCAACAGTCAACTTTTAAAATGAACTGTATTTTGAACCTGCACGGTCTTTATTCAACTGTAGCCTGGCGTTTAAAATGTTTCGAATAACATTCCAAAGTCTGGATGCCCGGCGCACGTGATCACTGATCACGCGATCGCACGGAAAAGTGCTAGCAAGTGAGAATGTTTTTATGCATTACTACACATCACAATGCAACTTATTGGTAATTTTTATTTACCTTATTATTTATGTGAAGTTAAATAGGTTTCAATTTTGATTCTTTCATACGAGAAAATATTTTAAAATTATTTTAAAACGTTGCATAAAAGCATATTTACGAGTTCATCTGTATTTTATTTACAAGTTTTTGATGTGTTATGTTACCTTAGAGCACCCATTCCCAAAGTGGGCGATAACGCCCCCCTGTGGGCGCTGCAGGCCTAAAGGGGGGCGGTAAGAGACCCAGAAAAAAATGGGGGCGTTGTGTAGAGGCCTGGGGGGTGATTTGTAATTTCATTTAGCTAGGAGGCATCTTAGACAACGACTGCATGAGCTCTCGACTCAGTAGACAAAATAAGTTTGGGAACCTAGACCTTAGAGTGTAATTAATTTATTTAGTCTGTCTTGTAGAAGTTAATAAAGAATTTTTTTTTATCAAACAGTACATAGGTGCTCGTAAATATTACTTTTTTAAAATACTTTTTATTAAAATAGTGTCGCGATATGGTTTCCCTGCTTGTTTGTTTTTAATAACTGTAATTATGTCTATTCATTCTACAGTTTTTGAGAAATATCTATTTAGAATCACTACAAGAATCCTGTCTTCATTTAGATAACGTGCGATGCCTCTACAACAACAATAGATTTCTTCATTTTCAAAACGTATAGAGCACACCGTGTTGGCATTAGTTGGTAACCAGTCATCTTCTTTTCTTTGTAAGCGAACTGCTTTAATGAACCGTGAACACCGAAGCTCATTTTTGGTGAAATTAAAGGAATAAATTTATAGGTTCCAATTCAATAAAGAGAATTCCCATACTTAGCATAAAAAAACAATAAAAATAATTGACGTACTGAAAACTGGCTGGCTACTAGTTGCATAATACAGATCACAATATTTTTATTTAATTCCTTCTAAACGTAAAATTATTTTATATACATATGGTAAGTGATCATATCATGACTTCTTTCTGTCTTCTACACCACTTGAGCACATAAGAGGTCATTTTTAATTTACATTTCGCCAGTTTTCACATCAAGAAACCAATTTTATTTGCGACAGTTGACTGTCACTGAGCGCACTGTAGATTAAGTAGCGCGTTGATTGTGGTTTTTTAGCCCCGCCCACTTGATTGGGGTTTGCGTTGTGTCATATTTTTAAATGAATGCGAGTTCCATAGCATTTCCGAATTCGTTGGATAAAACACAAACCAGTAAACCGGAGTCGCTTTAAATAATTTTATAATGAAAATAAATGTGTCTAACTTTTGGAGGGCGCGAGACGGTGTGATCTGATTGGGCACAACGAGATCTGGCGTTGATTTGAGAGCGGAGAGGGTGGAAAGCTGTGGGTGTGGTTGCTATATACGTAATATCAACGAAATCTATGTAATTACTAGATTGAGTGTTCCAAGTCCAATCGCTATGTTACACTCAACTGAGGCCCGGGGACCACACCTGGCTCACTTACAAGTCAACGCTCGTGCAGTGAACGACGTAGCGAACTTTACATCATTTTATATTTAAAACCCCAAAATATACATTTAACATGGATTTTTAATGAACTAAATTTGTTTTATTATACAATAATTTAAAATGTGAACAAATCTTGTCCAATCGGAGCGATGACACGATAGCATTGTCTCGCTTTTACTTACGGCGAAGCGGCAGTTCCCGCGCTCCGCTTTGCTAGCTCGTAGGGCCACAATTCTTGTTTTGATGTTCTATTCTAGTGTAACGTACAATTCAGTCAGTAATATATTGCTAAACTGTGGGCAGTCGCAAGTGCCCTCTTAAGCGTTGTCTAGAATTTACTGGTCTGTGTTATAAAGTGGTATAAACTAATCGTAAAATCGTGTTCAATAATTAGCTTATGTGAGACTCACTGTTATTGTATAGACTGTAGAGAATATGATGTGAGCTAATAGTAGATATTTTGTGATAGGGGCTGGACTGTGCAAAATATAAGTTGTGTAGTTTCTAACTTAGCGTTCGTTTCCCAACCAAATCAATTAGACAGGAGTTTTAACTGAATAGGATTTTAGTCTGGATCTTGTGGTACCATAAATATATAGTAATCTTAGAATACGAGTATATTGGTACTGGCACTATTGTTATCAAGGGTATCGTCAAGTATTGGAAGAGGAAAAGATGCAGTTGCCCCACAAATATTCGAATTTGTATAAGAGAATGAAATTGAATATTGATGGAACGTAGAAACACGTTTGTCATAGTAATAATCATAAAAAAAACACAGATTTTGCATTAATTAACACTATAACACTGAACTAAAATACAAAATATTCATAAAATATTTTGAAATATATTTAAGGTTGCTTCGCACGGGTAGAAATCATTTTGAAAAATAAATACAGCCCATGTTGCTCGCTGATAATGTAGCTTTCTATAAATGAAAGAATTTTTGAAATAGGTTGAGTATTTTTTGAGTTTATCCATTGCAAACAAAGAATCCAATTTATTCTCTTTATAATTTTAGTATAGAAAAATATGCTAAATAGAGCATTAACACTCCAGTTTACGTTAGTAATAGTAACTAATGAATCTGTGACTCCAGTATATTTTTAAGTTACTTAAAAAAATATTGGATTGTTTTTTTTATATATGTTCACCGATTTATCTGCCATTAGTGCATAATCCTTTTTTTAATTTTAATAATCCTTTTTTTTAATTGAAATGATGTATTATGTCCAGGGTGATCTCATAGAAAAGTGAGGATCTGATGATGGAGTACTGCTCAAACAAAAGAACTCTAACAATTTATGTATTCAGAATTGTAAAAAAGTTAGTTATAGACCTACCCTAGATATTTATTTAGAAAAGACCAAAAAAAAATTTTAAAAATTTAAACCGGCAATAAGAACACCGGAATCTACAAAATAACTTATTCATCATTAATTAAAACTCAAATATTAAAAACGATAAAAATCGTATTTATTAAGTTATTTTTTTATTAATATAAATCTATATCAATGAATTATTTGACCTATACAATATAATTGAATTTGACAGTTAAAGTCAGTGTCAAACCAAAGGACAACAACAGAAAGTATTTTAGTTTGGTATGCTTGGCAGTCGGGTAAATTTTTGAAACGAACTTTTAATCGACTTGACTTGAAAAAATTGAAAAAACGGACTTGAAGTCTGGATGATAACGGGAGCTGACTTGAAAAAATTGAAAAAACGGACTTGAAGTCTGGATGATAACGGGAGCTGTCTTGAAAAAATTGAAAAAACGGACTTGAAGTCTGGATGATAACGGGAGCTGACTTGAAAAAATTGAAAAAACGGACTTGAAGTCTGGATGATAACGGGAGCTGACTTGAAAAAATTGAAAAAACGGACTTGAAGTCTGGATGATAACGGGAGCTTCCCCATTTCATTGAGTGTATACTATATACACTTTTTTATTATTTGCTAAAATCATGAGGACACATTTCCCCGGTGCTCCTATCTACTATTTTCTCATATCAATTAAAGAAATCAACAATACAATTAAATTGTTAAGCGATTAATAAGATAATTCTAGTTAATTCATAGACTAGTCCTGTAGCGAGTAGTATTTTACCATTTTATAACGTGTTTATAAACTAAACTTTGCTCATGGTTTCGTCTATGCGTATTTTGAACGAGGATATTGATATAAAAATCCAAATCAAATTACTCTAAAATATCTAATGAAAATAGTCTCAAGTTATAATTTAAGAACTTATTGGTTTTAATTAGCAAATACCAATCGCAATTAATTTTATTATTCTCATTTTATTATTAAATTTGACAGTTAAAACCAATAGTACCCATAGTTTGTACAGTTACACGAGAATTTATTGAAATTTTATTGACGTTTAGTAAAAAAAATTGCTTCTCTATGCCAAAATAATAATGTTTATGACCATTCATTTGTTAATGCTTATTATGAAATTTGTATATAGCAATAAATAATAATGACATTTGTTGTATTATAGTCTGTCTAATGAAAGCTGAGAGTGAGAAAGTGCGGCAAGAGTGCCTTCTCTTATATTCTGGGTTATGGTTCTCAAATATTTGTCTCCAAGCCACTATCTCAAACCGTTCAATTAGAACAGCTCGTTCATTTTGATTTTTTTTAAACTGTAAACCCATTATCTGTGAGCAATTTTCTAAGGGTCTCTACACAACGTGTGAAACCTATTGATTCTCGAATTTCTGCCGACAGTTTTCTTGAAGTGGGCACTTGTTTTCTGACAAGATAAAATTAATTTATTTTGCTTCGTATAGCATTTATATTAAAACTGTCTAAATCAGAAACAGTGCGTTTGCGTGGGCGTTTTTGCCAGGTGTATTCCATTCTCCGCTGTTAGTCGTACATTCTTTCTTTATTCTCCAGAGAGAAACGACATTAACACCTGTAAAAAAATTATAATAATCACAAATTTATGAAAATATTATGATCAAACAAACAAAATAGCGCCAAAAATCGCGAAATGTCACTAGCTTGTTATATTACAATTAGAGGGAAAATCATCCTCACTAAAACTGCAAGCCAAATTAAACATGCAAATTAGTGTGTGAAACTGTAAGACATTACTAGCATAATAAACTAAAACATCTCTTAGGCTATGTTATTTACATTTAAAAAAAAATAAAGTAGAAAAAATTATGAACATGTACATACATATGAGAGGCAAGCGTAGAATCTCCCTTTTTTGAAGTTGATTAAATGCAGCAAAAAGAAATAACATCAAGTAAATAGAAATAAGCTTTGAATAAAATTAACGAACCTGTCATAGAAGAGATTTTGGCGAAGTATTGACTTTCTGTGTGCATCGCTTCTGATTCTATAAGCCCTTTGGGCGATTTAACAGATTGTTTAATTGCCTCCAGACTTTTTAGATTAATTATCGGTCAGAGTACCTGTAACAGCCATAACATTAATTAATAAAATTAGTTAAGCATTACGAATTTATGATACAGAAAAAAAGACGAAGTATCAAAATCATACACAACGAAGTCTACATAAAACAAAGTGTTTTTTGTTTAACGCAGTGTCTATTTCACATCCTTATATCTAGTAATATCTAGCATGTTATACAACAACTTTTTAGTACCACTTTTTAATGTTTTCGGCATTATTTGAGAATATTTCAACAAAATAATAAGAAAGTGGTAGCGATCAATGTAGCGATAGAGGTTATGACAACCAAAGAATACCAAAAAACTTTTTTTTTATAAATGTTGTCAATATCGCAAAATTCTACTATCAGCTTTCATTAGACAGAATATAACAATGTGTATTACTATATAATATTTTAAGATAGTGTAACCCCTTTTAAAAAACAAAAATATAGCAACAATGGTACGCAGAAACTGCTTCTAGTACTTTAAGCACAAATTATTCAATACACATCAAAAGCAGACGAAATGTCAGTCGCATAAAGTTTATTTTTTATTAAAAAGCTATCAGTAAATCTGACATACGAAGAACCACGTTTTCATATTTTATTATAAAGGTGATATCTTTGTTTTTGAATTGTATTTAAAAAACTTGTCCTAGGGCGAAATCATAGCAAAAGCTATTTCACAACAAAATGTAAATGCACAATATACGATAAATTTTGTTATATAGTTACTAGTAATATTAATAAATAGTATTGTTATACCCAACATATTTATTTGTTTGTATCCTTATAACTTAATAACACAACTTTATTTTTCGTAATGATACACACCTTAGTAGAGGTGTACTCATTGGTAGAGATGTACTACCGCGTATCGGTCGTGCCACGCGATGCATGTTGTCTATCATTATACTAAGCTAAAACGTGGTAATTCAGACCCAGCGCTACTCGTGATCCGCCCGCTCGGCGAGACATCTCGCTCAGAAGTATTCGACATTTTTTTAGATTAATAACCTAAAATAGCATCAGATGCGCTAAATATATCAAGCAATCTATATACGACCTAGATGGCGCAGTGGTTTAGACGTTAACCCAAGTACGGAGGGTTCCGGGTTCGATTCCCGGTCGGGTTAATTTAGAAAATGAACTTTTCTAGGTTGTCTCGGGTCTGGGTGTACTGGGAGACGCCCCCAGTAGTCGTCGTCTGGTTCTCGTAGCACAGGAAATACCCTAGTTTGAGACCAGATGATTGGTGTGTGTAGTCCGGGGCATTATTATTGTTATTATTATTATTAATCTTTTTCACACCTCGACTGCTACGCCATCCCTGATTCCACTCATGAACTAACTTGATGTATCTAAATGATACTTTTATTGCATATTCATTAGTTACTAGCATAAGCTTTTATGCTAATCAGTTAAAGAAACGATTCAGTAAGAGAAATATTTATTTTACAATATTGGCACTAGTGAGAATGGCACGTATCTAAGAATGAGTCACCATTGAATCTGAAAAAGGGATAATGTTGCGTCCCGAAGCTTTCTTTTTGGACACTGAGGCAGAATATTGGAAAAATTAGTAACAACATTGAATCAATATTTAAAATACTGCATTTCTAAGCAAACTATTCTGACAAGTAGTGGCGTTGGGCCTGGGTGCGGATGGACGATCGCCCAAGGGTGCCACACATGAAAGGGCGCCAGGCGCCTGCATTACACAAATAAATTCTATTGAAATAAACGTTTGTTTTTTCGATTTTTGTCTTTGTTATTTTATCAATTTTTTCCACATTGTGAATTGAAGAGTACAGTGGGCTCCAATGATGTTACATTTAAAAGAGGTAGATGAGTTATTGCGCTCGAAAAATGGCACCCCAAAACTTTGCTAATTAGCGAACCTGGAGCTCTTTCGTGTAACAACTTGACAGTGTCAACTCGTATGTGCGCTCCTAATATTCATATTAAAATGCCGTCCTGTGTTATTAGATACTGCAGAAACTATACTAGCAAGACTTCCAAAGGTTCACGAATTACGTATCATGCGTAAGTATACTTATTTAATTCATTTGTGTCACCATTTTTTCCAAAATCTAAAATATCAGTAAAATATTAAATCATAACAAAATGAAATGCGATAGATAATACCCCAGTTACCAAGTGCGATAGAGAGCAATATACTGTTTGGTCAAAGAATATAAAAAGTTATGTTACAGAACCGTTGATGTCATGCAGTGCCTATTAAACATTTGATTATGTTTATTTAGTTGGTATATAAGTTATAATATACGTTTTCTTAAGAACGAATCAGAAGCTTTAGCAGTGAGTCTAATATCTCTATAATCCCACAAAATAAAAAAAAATTACATGAAAATACCTAGTATTTTATTTTTATCATTTTCAAATTTATAACAAAATTGTTTTACGAATATGTATGTACTTAAATAAATCTGTTTCTAAATGTACATGACTCCAGAAAAATTAATTTTAAAAATCAAACATAAATCCTTTCTTACTGTCTTACCATTAGGCATCAATCATATTTTTCGAAAATGTCTGTTCTGTTGCATTAATTACTAATATTCTATGAATTAAGTCACGGATTCGCTTAAAATGCAGTAAGAAAGTGAAATTGACCAATCACAATGGTTTTAGAGAGCCGTGTCATTTGTTAGTTTGAAATGATATTGAAGTCTTATATTGTGTAGCGACGCAGTGCAATGTATGTTTGTCTCACTTTGCTTATGGTAATTGTCATGCTATCTTATTTACACTTCATCATTTTATTAGTGTGTATAAATAAAACGTGTGGCTTATGTGTGTGCGTAACCGGGACAATATTTTACAAGCATTAGTACTACCGTAACCTATCTACCTCTTTTTTAAATATAACATCATTGGTGGGCTCCGTAGAAATCTCACTCAGGGCGCCGAAATTGCTTAAACCGTCACTGTATATAACATACTAGAAGAAAACGAGATTTTTACATGTTTATAATGTGTATATTGATAACTCATAGATACAAAAATTCTTGTGATGGGTCCAACTCATTAAAATATTAATTTAAAAACAATCATTCCAATCAGAAATGGTACCCATATGTACTAAATATATCAATTAATTAAAAACTTGAAGTAGTAAGAAGGAAACAACATAATTTGAAACTAATTACATAATTTCTAAGACTGACTGTTATAAATGAAAATTGAAACAATATCGACATATTGATACGTTCTCTCCTGTGTAAAAGTGAGAGGCAACATGTAATTAATAATTATAGCGTGCTAGATAAGGACAAACACTGATTTGAAACCTAGCATCCGCTAGTATCACTACAACTCTGCTCACTTCTATTACAAAGTATTATTAGTTCTGTACTTACTGACGAAACGCGATATTACCCTTTTCGTGATTGCCACTTCCACGCCACTTTTTTAGCACAATTTGGCATTGTTTACGTATTTTATAATTTTTTTTTCATACCGCTCATATATATATATTACATATCTGCTTTGTGGTTAATATTAAAATAGCACGCGTTAGTGGTCGAGTTTATAGGCTCATTTACGCACATGCACAACCCAACGGCGCCTTTCTATTACAAGTCTGGAGTAAGTGGTCTGTGGAATGAAACTGGATTCGTCACAAACTATGTCGCTCAGTTCATTCTTAGAAGGTATTGAATACAGACATGAGTCATTTAAATACTTTTTATTGTGATATTTTCAAGTATAAATCAGTTGACAAAGAACTCGTTGGACCGTTGATTCTGGTTGTGGCGCCACTTGCACGCCCAATTCCAGCAGGACATGCCCGCCCACGGCTCGTCCGTGTAGAACACCTGCCCGTTTTGGTACATCTGGAAGAGTGCAACGTAGATTACTAATAATTTTTGTAATTTTTGCCCGACGGTAAAACATAAAAGAGGGTATTGATTTTATTAAAGTATGTTTTTTTACCACGCGAAAGCCAAATGAACAAACAATCCAAATGACAACAAGTGGACTGAAGCCCATGACATTTACGATCAAGGCTAGAAAACAGATTGTAAATACGTTGTGAAAGATTTCGTTCTTCTAGGATTCTAGGATGTCGACATGGATGGAAATGGAAATATTGAGATATAATTAAAAGACGTGCTTTTGTTAGCTCGCGTATTTCTCGACTGACTTATTTTCCGACATTCAAAAATACTATAATATTATTATTCAGCAGCAACACCTTCAACATAATAGTGTTGCCATAGTTAACGATTATGATTATATTACTGGTTCGTTGGTGCAGTGGCATATGCATCTGCATTCCAAGCTAGGCTCCCGGGTTCGACTCCCGGTCAGGTCAATTTAGGAAACGAACTTTTCTAAATTGGCTTGGAGTCTGGGTGTTACTGGGAACTCTCCGAGTTCGTTGTGTGATACCCATAGTACAAGCTTACTGCTTAGTTTGGGGTCACACAATCGGTGTAATTGTCAGGAGTATTATTATATAAGGGGGCCGGATGAACCCGGCATAAGGTCCCGTAAAAGTGTATGTATGTTCGTCTGTTCACGTACAGAGTCGAAACCACTTGACAGCGTATGAGGTATCAATAAATTCATTTCTATTACGTGCAGGTTATAGGCTATGTTGGTTTTCGAAAAATTTTGTATGAAAAACTTAAATGTTTAAGGAAACAAACAAGATGAATGATGAAATAACTGTAATCCTTGAATTAATTTCCGGAGTCGGAGGCCTATTGGCTTTTTTTTATTAAAGAGATGTTTTTGGCCTGCTCATGGTCTCCGACTTCGGCAATGGATCCAAAGACTTATAAATATTTCGTTTTGTTTACAAGTTTTTCTTAGGGATGGGATGTATCATGCGTTTAAACGCATTTTATAACTGGTGTAAATAACAGTAAAAATGCTATTAATCGCTAGAAAAAATTATAATCCACCACAATACTACCGCTTCATTAAAAATACACTAACTTGTGAATTATAATAACGCTATAAAATAACAGTAAGGTATTAAAAAAAATTAAATAGTGTAAAGAAAATAATCTGTTCTATCGAAATAATAGCATTCATAAAAAAATGCATAAAATTAAACTGATATACACTACTTACGAACGTTAAATCCGAGCTCTTGTAAGTAACGCCATCATATCCGAAACGTAGCACGAAGTTCATGGAGAAAATGGAGAATATGCACCGTACATCCGTCGTGGCGGGTATGAAGTAGCGGTATGGGCCGCACCAGTACGACACTTTGGGCTCGTATTCCACTGACTCAGGAAACTCTTCGCGAGGGTTTATTCTGTTAGAGGTTTGATTCATATTACCACTCACAGCCGTTTTTCTTAGTGGCTATTTGGCATAAACAGGCAAAGTTTTGAACCTATGGTCCGTATTCCAGAACGATGTTCAAGTGTGAATCTCTAAGCACAATTAGAAGGGAATTTCGCTACATGCGACTAATAGTGACACTTCTTTCTAACTATTCTCAAGCAGAGATTCCCAAAGACAGACGTTATAATATTAAAAGTCGAATTTTGACTTTGAGCTTGGTTTTAGGGGCTTAAATGTATAAGTAGAAAGTTAAATATTTTAGGGCATTTTGTGTTTAAATCTTAAATTCAAAAAGTGTAACAGGTTACTTTGAATTCGGTGCATTTTAAAAATATTTTATCTCCTTTAGTATAGCTTAGAATGATCTAAATAAAATCATAACATGGAGAATGAGGTACAGATTGAAAGACAATTATCAGAATTAGATTATATTGGATCTATTTTATTGCATAAAAATAAACTTGCACGGCAAACTTCGCTTTGCGGTTTGCGGAGTGGTTAGTTTACCAGTTAGCGGTGTTTTTTTTACAAATAGAAAGCTCTACGGCATACTTCGTTTACCGGTTTGCGGCGTTTTTTACGAAGAGGACTTTTCGGCAAACGTTTATCGCTTTGCGGTGTTTTTACGAAGAAAAAGATCTAGCAAACTTCGTTTACTGGATGGCTGTGTTTTTACACAAAGATAGCTCTATGACAAACTTCGTTTACCAGTTGGCAGTGATTTTTTACGAAGAAAAAGCTGACAAACTTCGTTTACCGGTTGGTGGTGATTTATTACAAAGAAAAAGCTCTATGACGAACTTCGTTTACCGGTTGGCGGTGATGTTAATGATGAAAAAGCTCTATAACAATCATCGTTTACTGTTTGGCGGTGTGTTTTTTACGAAGAGAGAACTTCACGGCAAACTTTGTTTTGCAGTTGGCGGTTGGTAGCAAGTAACTGCTAACAAGTATTTGAATTTCTCGAGTACATTTTGACTCAACCAATTTTTAAATTTTAGCTAGTTGTAGATGCTTATGTGCGTCAAAATGTTGAAGTCAGCTGATTTTTTTACAACCATTTATTGTAATTCGTGTAATTCTGAACGGCATGTATCGAAAGCCTTCAATCGATAATTATTACTGAATTTAAAATGTCATTGAAACTCCTATTTTATAGCGAAGTTGGACTGAAACCGAACCGATCCTTCAGTCGGACACTAGCTATGGTCCAGCCCGTTACTATATGGATAGATAAAGACTGTAAAGGTTTTGATTTGTACTTGTATATGCACTGCGCGTCGCTCCAGTTGTCGTCCGAATGGCAGTACAGCCCTTGACTAGGGTCTTTCGCCTGGAACTGCTCTGCATGTGGACCCACGTAAGTGGTCTCCGAGTGACGGTGATAGAAACCACCGAACGCGAACGCGCCTGTTTGTGTCATGTGTTGCATTATTACATATTAGTACTGTACGTGAGTTCACTATACGTATACCGAGATCGCTCACAACAGGTCTTGGTTCCATGATGAACTACTTTGCTTTTTTATTTCGTTAGTTTGCAGTAGGGTTGCCAAATTTTATTATAAAAGATATGGTTTCATAAGATCGGAGAAAATATATTTATCCTCTCACGTATTTTTTTAATTGGATTAATGACTGTTTTTTTCGATGCTTTATTTTTCTTGAACAGTTACAAGTACTACAGAGCTAAATAAAGTATGATACTGTTTTTTAAGGTACAGTCGGCAAATGTCGTTGCGGTTTAATAAAAATGACATTATTAATATTAAACAATAATTATTATATTAATTATATTAAGAATATAATTATGAATAATTATTTTTCTGACCTCTAAAAGTATAACAATGTGGTTTCCTCTCGCTGGACAGAATCATTTGCGCGTCATCTTGATTGTGAGCAGAAGCAATGTAGTATGACGTGCCCAGACATTTGAATTCTATATTTAGGAAAACAAAAGAAAAATCGGAATATACAAGCAAGTGTAAATCGCTGTTTTCTTCGTTACGTATCGAGAAAAATAATATTACTACGATATTGTCATTAAAAAAATTGTAATTATATTAAAAAATGAAAAGTAAAATTGCCAGAGATTTGTGTAAGAACTAATAACCTAAATATGCGAACATATTATTAACGCTATTATTTAGGTATAAACTTAAAACAAAGAATTATTTTGAATAATGGAGTCCCAAAGTCGTCGTTTAAGAAGTTTAGTTTTTAAGTTTATAAACCAGTATTTATTCATAATTTAAAATTATTCTGTGACCAGTGTCATTGAACTACAAGACAAGCAATTGCAAAGCGAAAACTTTGTCACATATCCGACATCACAGAAGACATCACAAGTTAATTAAGTACATACTTGAATAAAGCACATAAATATTACACGATGTAACTTCAATAAGCAATTTAATAATAAACGCGTTTTTAATGAAGTGTTCAAATATTTAGCTCACAAATCAGATAACCTGTTCCGATAGTTGTATGTGATCGACTACATGAGTTGTAACCAATTGACTACTCTTTAGAGGCGAAAATTTTTAGTTCTACATTGTCAATCTTGTAGATCGATGACCAGTCTTGGTAAATAAAACAAAACACATGAATGACGAATGAGATAGTGGAATTTTGTTTTTTTTTCTATGAATAAGGCACTCGGAGTTTACGTAAGTACTATACTTGTTAGATTAAATTAAAAATTATCAAATGAAATTCCGACAAAAAACAGTTTTAACATTTTATATTTGTTTTGCTTCCAATTAATTATGTACTTATTTAATATCATGATAACAACCCAATAATGGGTCCTTTTATAATTGACTGTTGAACGTTTCTATCATCACGATTTTACCGTCCACGACATAAGCAAAATGCCTCCCTATTGGCTATGCGCACGACAGTAGCGCCACCCAGCATACACAACTATTTGAGATTATGTCAAATAATGACGTACAAATGTTTTATTGGTTTCTAATAAATAAAGTAATTAAAAGATACATAGAAAGACGACAAATAGTATTTTTAAATGAATTTATTAAAAACTACTTAGAAAAATCGATATTATTATAAAAACCGGTTTTGAAAGTATAAAACACAATATAAGTTTCCAACCTCGAACTGTGATGAAAGGAAATAAATTAGTTTTAGCACAACATGTAAGAAATGTTGAAGAGCTACGAAATAATGGTAATAGTTATTTAATATAAGCCGACATCATTCATCAAACACCGGTGACATTAGCACCCTATAACACAAGTTTAAACGTAAGTACTCTTATAACTTTACACGTAATGAAGCACAGTTAATTTAGTATTTTACGGTAGGTAAAGTACTTTTATTAGCATTGTAATTTATTTATTACAGATCGATGATTCGCGTGTTCTCAATGAAGTAAATATAAACAAATTGACTATCCCGAATTGTTGAAGATTTCTGCCACGGCATGCGCCGCGATCGCTTTACTATACCCCCACCATGCACTTCGCATATAGCGCAATAGTGACGCGGAAAAGTAGCTTTTTCTGTTGACGATAACGTCACGCCGTGGACGTTATCGTCAACGGTAATATAAAGGCGTCTTCATACATCTATATACATTTTGCTTCTCTGTTGTACCGCTGACGGTAAAATCGTGGCGATAAAATCGTTCAACGGTAAATTATAAAGGAGGCTAAGAGATACCCAATAATGTAGGCAGCCTGCTTTTAAATAACGTTAATGTAGAAGCAAAAGTATGAATCTATTAAAATAAATAAACAAACATAAATAAAAGTCCTTAGCATTCGCAAAAGCAAGGAGTATGCAATTAGCACCGAGCTTTTGCTAAGTAGCCCAAGAAAATCAATAAAAAACACTATAACAAGTATAGCTATAACCTTACCTGGGCTAGTATACAGGCCAAATGGTATTTTAGCTTGTGTGCTTTTTATTTTTGCTTCAGACGTATCCATTTTCTTGTTAAGTTTCAGCAGGACCATAGACATTAGCGCCATGTCGGTTGCAAACAACAAACGTTTGAGGTCCTTTATATGTGTGTCTATGAATTCGAATAATTTTTGTTCGGAGGTTTCCAAAATTTCACGACGTTCAGTCTGCGAAAAAATGTAAATAAATAGGCAATTTACACAAATGGAGTATGTCATTGAGTAGTCAGAACTCAGAACTAATCAAAGGTACAATCGGTTGAAACTTTGTCACACTGGAGTCTGGAGCAATATACAAATCTGTAGACTTAGTAATTTTGAATTTACCTAGGTAAGTATATTACAATAATAAAATCGTCTATGTCGATTATTGCGTGACTTCACAGTACACGTCGCATTCGCTGTTATGTAAATATGGTTAGGTGCGTATGGATACGCATCCCGCAAATTCATATGCGCACTCTTATTACGTAACTTGCAGGCAGCATGCGACAGCCAATATCGCGCGATATCTGCTGTCAAAACGAGAATTTATGTAATGTAATTTGTATATTTATATATTATTTTATATATTTGGCGCTCCGTCCTCTCTGACTACCCCGATAGGGATACAGCGTGAAGACATGCATGTATGTATGTATGAAATTTATATATTGTAAATCTATCGCGAAAAGTGCATTTTACGGTCATAGAATATTAGATACGCAATCGTCATACATGATACTAAGTTTTTATTACAATTAATCACCGGTGGCGCAGTGATCAAGTGACTATCGCTGTCTGCAAATTTTTAGGTATGCTTAGAAGAAGGAGAGAACCCCGCCGTTGTGTTACCGAGAATGTACATCGAAGTGTTATTCGGACACGTATCAGGCGGAGAGGAATTATAGAACGTATGAGAGCTGTGCGGAGATAGTCGCGTTGTACTAAGTAGCCAATAAGTCCATAAATTTAATTTCAGCACAATATTTTTGATTGTCAGTATACCGTGAGTGGAATATTAAAATCATTGTCATTCTCCATTGTAATACCTATGTAAAGACGTGCTCATGAAGAACAGATAAAAAGTGAAAAGAGTCGTCGTATAGCTTCAATCAGTGATTGTCAACATGTTTAATAATATTTAATACCGGATTGTGCGGCTCTCGTATGCGTCCATTCATGTAGCTGTAGTACTCTTGCAGTTTCTCAAATTTTTCGTCTGCGTAGCTGTGACGGGGATCGATCTCTTTACTGCTTGGCATATTGTAAGGTTTCTGGAAAAATATTATTACACGTGAAAAGTTACTTTATGTGTACTTACAACTGATTCTCTGTGCCCTCTTGTAGCTAAAAGGGCTGAGCCAATTTAAACAATAAAGTTATTACAGTAGTACACATCTTATATGGCTTACTGATATACCTGCGCAGTAGACACTTTTTTAATAGCGCGGGAAATGGATGGACCTATCAGTTAGCTACATCCTGACGCGATATCAATTGCGTTAACCTATGCCGTCATTACCGTCGTCCAATCAATCACGATTTGGCGCCTTGTCTGATGCACATGGTTTTTTTTGAAGTTACACTTAGTTGCGCATTAAGCGTTCTATTTGATAAACTATATTCTCATTAAAAAGAGGACTACTTTAAAAAGACAATCGAGGAAAATTGAACGATTTATATTGAAATAATTTCTTGTTTTTGTCTTTACGTAAACGTCGCATATTAAAATAGACATTTGTTTTAATTTCAACTTCTGATATTATAACCTTTTACAGTCCGTTACTGACTAGATAGCTATAACTTCAAGTCATTATTTTGATTCAAAAATGTAGTTGTAACTTTTGTAATTAAAATTATAAATTCGAATTTTTTGTTAATAAAGTAAACTTTAATAAAAATGACCCATTTCAATGGAACGTACGTGTACAATATTGCATGAGCGAAATAAAAAGTGAATGCATTGCAATCATTTTTCCACCTTATGACCGTTGCATAAGATCAATTATAAGATGGATTTATCATTTCGAGTATTTTCGTCGATCATCTTTTCGTGTATGCGCAACGAAGATTAACGACACGCCATGTCATTTGTGTCTTACTGTAAATAGGTTTCTCTTGGAGTTCGAGTGACAACTATCGAAGAAAATAGAATTTTTAAAGAACAACAAAATTAGAAATAATTAAAAATATTAAAAATAAGCTAGTAAAAGTAAAGTTATAGTATAGATCTTTGACTCCAGCGATAAATTGAATCATTCTCGTTTGTAAATAAACAATCTCGTTACTCAGAATTTTGCCCATAATCTTTTTACATGAATCTCCTTGAATTTGTTCTTGTTATAGTCAGGTTATAATAATAACCAGAAATAGACAAGTCCGGACGGATTCGGACCTATGTTCGAAGACCCTTACTTTTGCGGTGAAGAACGTACTTACATACAAGTGCCAATCGAACACGAATCCTTTGATACGAGTTGTTTGCCGACTAAGTGGAATGAATCATGCGTGAATGAAAGCGTGACATGGATTGCTTCGGGGGTCATATAAAATACTCGACATACTTCGTCATCGGACCATACAGGACCTGGATGGAGGTCTACGAAGCTGGATGTATATCCAGATCCGTATTCTTTAAAATGTTGGATTTACCTATAATTATAACTTACTGATGAGAAGATGATGATGATGAGACGAGTAGCAGCTGGCAATAAAGTGAACGGTGCTCTTTCCGCATTAGTAGGCAGTGTGAATATATGTAACACCGTCAAAATGGCCATCCACAATGCGGTGTTGGTGCCAACTTTATTGTATGGTAGGCCTGGATATGCCCGAAATCGAGTGAAATTATGTTAAATGCAGTAGAAATGCGATCTCTTAGAAATATGTGCGGTGCCGCCCTTGCGGACAGGATAAGCAATGAAGAGATACGCAGTATGGCAGGGTTACAAGACAGTGTTATTGTAAAAATGAAGAAAGGAATGTTTAGATATGTGGTTCGGGCACATAGAAAGAATGAGTGATGAAAGACTTACGAAGAAAGTCTACAGAGAGAAAGTAAGTGCTGAAAGGAGCCAAGGAAGACCAAAGCTGACTTACGAATATTAAATAGCCAGAGTGTTAGCCGACGGAAACGTCAAAAGCATTCGCATACCTAGACGAAAATTTGTGGGCAGAATGATGACATTTGAGGAAGTGAAAAAAATATGTAAAGACCATGAAGCATGGCGTCTTCTCTTACTACCCTATTAGAGATACAGCGTGAAAATATGTATGTATGTATAACTTACCGTCTCTACAGTAGGAAAGGACAAGCGAGCCAGCTGAAAAGAAAATCATTAGATGCTTTTCTTATTTTTACATTGCATTATGTGACAAATGAATCTTACATCTAGTATGATGAGAAACTGACCAGTTGAAATGAAGATACTTCACCGCTGTTCACCGTTGTAAGACCAGTGAGCACAAACTGAAAATATTGTAACAATTGTTATAAACAATACTTATTTATTTAAAGATCACTTAGATCACTAAAACAAAAGATCTCAGTAATTGCGAACAAAGTAGGTACCTATTTGTGATTAGTAATGTATGATATGTAATAGTAATAGTAGATTGTATACAAGGCAGTCAATTAATATTTTTTACGGCGAGGCGCTATTTTGAGTAGCGCAGTGAAGGATTCAAGAGTAAACTACCGAGCGCATCGATGGCTTCCAAAGTAGAATCTTGAACACAGCGAGGAATTCAATGTATGTAATCCGAGGTAAAAAACTAATTTTACTACCGAGTGATAGATACATTCTACTTTTCATTCGCCTCTATTCTATGAGAAAAATAAATAATAATAATACTCCAGACAATTACACAGATAGTGTGACCTTAAAGTAAGCATGGGAGTTCCCAGTAATACGCAATCGAAGTAATATTACATTCTCTTTGTACCCAATGATGAATAATACCAAATGAGAGACGCTATTCAATATGTAAAAGTAAAAAGCATATTTTTAAATTATTAATTTCTTTATATTCTGTCGCGTGGCAGCCAGTAACATTTTTATACAAAATTTTCATTTGAGCTCTTTGCTCGCATAACAAAGAATCAATTCGTGTTCCTTATACAACCTCATTTCTGCCTTCTATGTAAGTCTTTAAGAGAAACAAGAGAAAAGTCCTATTTTGGTTGCACGTATCAAAGAACCAATTATCGTTTTTCTAATAGATGGAATGAAAAAGTTACATAATTATTCTAATAAATACAATTTTTTAAGTTAATTTCTAATTGAGTTTTTTGTTTTATAATTATTAGTTTTATCTATTGTTTTAATAATAATAATATCTATTGTTTATGTAGATACATATTATATTTACTCACGAGTCAGCTTTGATCTTCTTTGGCTTCTACCACTCATTTTCGCTCTGTAGATTTTCTTCGTCAGTCTTTCATCACTCATTCATTCTATGTGCCCTACCCATCTAAGCATTCCTTTCTTCATTTTTGCAATAACACTGTCGTTCAAACCTGTCATACTACGTATCTAATTCCAAGGTAATTCCGATACCATGGTAATTCCGTAAATTGAAGTGTTCTTTTTTCCAATTTGGAACAGAATATGAAAAAAAAATCATCGCTAAAGATAATGTTCGACTTACAAAACATATTGTATAAGTTATTTTATTCTTCATGTTAATCCAACAGCGGCTTTCGCACAAATATTCATATCACAACGATCCAATTAATTAAAGGAGTTTATTGCGAAAATAAATCGTTAACAACCCAGTAACAAGTTTTTATAAAATTGGTTAAATTTGGGTTCCGTGCGAAAGGAAAACTTGTAATTTTTAACACTTAATTTCTGGAAATGTAAGAATTAGACAAGACGCTCGTTATTTTTTTCTTGTAAACTTTATGTTTAGACGACCTTCGTGGCGCAACGGCTAAGCGCGTCGGAAAGTAAACGGGGGTTGTGGGTTCGATTCCCGCCTCAAGTCTGGGTGTTTATGTATAATATGTATTTATTTACAAAAGAAAAAGTATATAAGTAGTATATCAGTTGTCCAGTACCCATAACACAAGCGCTGTGCTGCTTACTTTGGGATTAGATGGCGCTGTGTGAAATGTCTGAGTATATTATTATTATGTAAGGTATTATTATATTTTCTAAAAAGTTTAAGTGTGTGAGAAGAATGATGACATTCAAGGGGGTGAAAGAAGTAGGTAAGAACCTTGATGCTTAGCGTTCCCGTCTTTTCATACCGCTATATTAGGAATACAGCGTGACGGGTATGTACTTATGTAGGTATGTACATAATTTTAAAATTTTAGGCTCAGTAGTTTCAGAATTAATAGGGTTGTCCAAATCGAGATCCACTTACCTTCTCACTCTTCTTTTTTTTTTGAAGCGTTTAAAAATGTTAACAAGTGCAAAGTAGGTATAAGGGATTTTAAAAAATTAAAAATCAAGAATCTTTGAATCTAGCTCGATATCGTACTCTGAAGAGGGAGTGGAAGAAAAATTATATGACCTCGAGTAACCTGTGATCACTAACGTTTCATTTCTCTCTTTATAAATCCTGCAAATAACTCGGAAATACACCTACTAGTATATATAAGATTGTTATATATAGATATACCTACAGCAAAAGATAAAAAGAGGTGGAGGGATACAGACCGAACGTATAGAGTTGTTTCAAGGTTCTCGACATTAACTATTGATTAAATATTGCTTCACATGAAAAATTCTATGCAAAATGTACCTAAATGCCATAAAAAATACCGTATTATTTCTATAATGTAATTGATATGAAAACACATAATAAAAAGATAGTGACGTATATTATTTAAATAAAATAACCGAAATAATTCTGTTCACTTGTATGACGGAGTCTGTATTATTAACTTCTTTTTCTAAAAATAGTAGGTATATTTTTGAAATTAATCATTCTATTCGATGCTCTCAGTCCTGGTTTCAAAGCTCGCAGTTCTTTTTTTGATATTATCAGTGATTTTCTGCCATTTTTGTCGGAGTTTGTTGCAAGAAATACTGCAAAAGATGAATTTGGTAATTAGAGTTTAAGATTTTTTTTTATTAACTAATTTTGTTATTCTTATACTTTTAAAGATTAGTAAATGGTCCCTTTGTTTGATTTACGTAATTTAAACAATTTTAATATCTACAAAAAAGAAGTATTTAAGTATAAAAGTTTTTTTGAGTGTTATTTTTTATTACCTACGTTGCCGACAAAAAGAAAACAACTGTATCGACGTAACAAATGCTATGTAATTACAATAGCAAGTAAGCAAGTATTTTAAGACGCCTTCTAGGTTATTTATACCTTATCAGTTATCACAGAAAAATAAATTAATTTAGGTTATTTTCTATTTTCGAAATAAGTATACACTATTCATTTTTATGGTAAGGTGGACAATCTCATATACCTATCACAATAGGTCACTCTTTATTTACATTAACAAAAAGTACATACATATGTTAATGTTTACAAACTTAAAACTACACATTATCTTAAATAATAAACTTCCTCAACGTTGCCGCTTAGAAAGCTATCATTGCTCAAGGTACCCAGCAGACTGGCAGCATTGCCTCTTTGAATAGCCAAACTGATTCGTTGGCGGAAGAAACTACAAGCCCGGCGGTCTCCCGAAGCCTCGACCAGTCTCTTACAAATATCAGAAACCAGTCGATGGGCTTCGGGGCCCCAGGGACCCAAAGTAGTAGACAATAGGTAATTATTAGAAATTAAAAATAGATATTAAATAAGAAAGTACCAACATTTTACTGATATTTATTAAATATTTCTTAAAAAAACAACTAGTCCAAGTGTCTACGAGTTTACTAATGATTACAAGAAAAATAATCATAATATACAAACCAACTTACATGGAATACAAATAAAAAGAAATAAAACAACTCTCATCGATGAAGATATTCGAAGAATCATAACGATTAAATACAAACCGTAATCTTTCGTTCGTTGCAATTAAATCTTACAAAATCTGCTGTACAATCTGCACACAGAATGAATAGCAAATAATAATGAAGTAGGTATAATAAGTACCTACTATTCCAATAACTGTGTATAATCTATTCCAATAGAAGTTAATTACAAAAAAACTAATCTTGTTCTGAATAACTTATATTAATTTAGTTAGTACTATAATGTATATAGGTTCCTACTATCTATTGTATACTACCGCATTATGAGAAGATATTATATGAGAAAGCATGAAGATGTTATGCAAGAAGTTAAGAAGATACTGTAATATAAATATTGCAAAAATTTCCAGCTATGCATTTAAGAATCATTACATCTATCATCTACATATACGTAATTAATAGATATACCTACAGTCAGGTACCTACATTCATAACAGTTGACTAAACTTTTAGTTTATTTTATCGACATTATATTATTTTCTATTGAAATGAAATGTAGATAATCGAAATCGTGTATCTATTTTACCGAAGATCCATAAAACATAAAACCAATTATTTACACGTTAATCGAGAATGAGTTTTGAAAAGTTTAATTCAAAGACAAATAAATTTCAAAATCATCGATATATACATAGATACATACATATCTTCACGCCGCTTCCCTAACAGGGTAGTCAGAGAGGACTGAGCGCCAAGCGTCGCGGTCCTCACATACTTCTTTCGCTTCCTCAAATCTCATCATTCTCCTCACACATTTTCGCCTAGGTTTGCGAGTGCTTTTGACATCGATATATAATTCTGATCCATTTTTCAAATTATTTTGGAAAGAACTACGTAAGTACCGAAGTGGTCCGGCACCTTCCAGAATGAATAAAGTGCGTTCGAAAGAAAACCACCTGTTAACAAATAAAAAAGATGTTCTGTAGCGATGGAGTGAATGCTATGGAGAACTGTTGAGAGTGGCGACTCTGTCTCTGATACTGCGAGCGATTCTAATGAATTGCCACACTGGTCAGGGACTGGAGGATGTCATTAGTATGAAAGAGATTGAAAAAGTAATAAGAAGTTTGAAATGTGGTAAGGCTGCAGGAAATGATAAGGTGACTGCTGAGATGATCAAGTATGGTGGTCCTAGGGTCTAAGTTACCTTCTGTGCACTGTGCAACCTTTGTTGGCATAAGGAAGAGGTGCCAGAGGACTGGCGCACCGCGGTTATTGTGCCTTTCCATAAAGGGAAAGGTTCACATTCGAAAAGTTCTTTCCAAAATAATTTGAAAAATGGATCAGAATTATATATCGATGTAAAAAGCACTCGCAAATCTAGGCGAAAATGTGTGACTTGGTGCTCTGTCCTCTCTGACTACCCCGTTAGGGATACGGCGTGTATATGCATATATGTATTGAAATCGAAATTGATGATAGCTGGCGATATACGTGGCTTTCTGTCAGTTGTATCGTGTCGAGGATATTTCTTTTGTTGTATAGGGACAAAAAGATTAAAAAAAATCTATCGCCCTTGTTCCAGTATAAACATTTATCTTTGATATTTGCTGTACAGCAAAAATAATATGTCATCAAAGATAACGAGAAGAACTGCAATTCGCACTGCGTGAAGTGCCGGCTCAACGAAACCCACTAGTGCCCTCATGAAGGCCCAAAAGGCCAAAGCTAAAACGCCGGAGTTGCCGGGTCCTGCATCTGTTTTCCCACGCCCAAAAACGAGTCTCTCTAAGTCATCATCACCCATAGGCGAAATTACAACGCCCGGTCGCTGAGAGAGCAGGCGAGATTGAATATTGCAACAGCAACGTCTTGGTTGGTATTAATAATAGGTATTAGAATTAAAAGGTATAATTTAATAAGGTAATTGAACTAACTAGGAATACGAACTAAGAAAGGTATAAATGTAAATTTAGGTATGAACAAATAAAGGAGTAAATAGGGTAGCTGCCCGAACAGCTACCATGAGTAACGAATTTGTTCTACTGGTGTTAACTACAAACTAATATCCGCTAGTTACCATAAGATCACGAAGAGGGATTTGGGCGTATACTTCCCTGACCAATGGGTCTCCAAACTGACAATAAAGGATCGTCGGTGGGAGCATGCAACTATGAACAATTACACCATACGTTTGTCTCACTTTAATACTAAAGAGAAAATGAGATGAAAGATGTAGTTTTAATTTTCACCACGCGCACATGGGCCATTTCCATATTAGAAACGTCAAAGATGAAGTCGTCAATTTATTTTTAATCATAGCCGTAGCCTTAGTCAAAGAGACCGCCCCGAATCGTACCTGATGCAAACGTGCCCATAACGCTCGCAGCATTGCCTTTTTGTATGGCAAGCGATATATGTTGCACCAGGTACGACTCAGAACGGGGATCCAAACCGTTCTTCCTCAGCCGCAGTCCTAGCTCCCGTATAAAGCTCTTGGCCTCCATACCCCATACTCCACTAACCTCTACGGAGAAAGGTACAAAAATATACCTACTTTTGAGTTGTTCATATTTATAATTTTTTTGTAAAGCCGCCCACTCCGCAGCAGCACCGGCCACCCGGGTCGTACGTGCAAGGTGGGAGGCCGCATACGTACTAACACATGTGGCGTCCCATATCAAGCATCGACCCCTCTCCCACGGAATCAACGTCAGACCATCGGGGCGCTTGCCGTCCAAACGACTTAGACCTGGAGGCTCAAGGATACTTGGCATGCTAGCGGACATCAGAGCTCGCCGAATCACCTCATTTAACATGTGGTGTCGTGGGAAGCGACCGACTGACTTTCCGCAACTCAGACCGTGTAGACCTCTCGTGTCTACCGAGGCACCGCATATGCAATTGTGAGGCTCACAAATGTTGCTACCAAGTCTAAGAGCCACTGCCACTCTCAACGAACCGTCATCAAGAGCAGTGCCAAAATGTGGTGATGGGTAAGCATGCAGCCAAGCTCCAGACTCCTGGCAAGCCACTGCTTTAAGGCGAGTAATGTCAACTCCTGAAGCTGTTTCAAGAATTTCCGAAAATCTCGCCTTGCACAGTTGGTCATCCCATTGTCGTTGCATTCTTGGATTGCCAGGCTGATTGGCGGTGGGACAAACCATTGACCAGGCACTCAAAGCCGCTTCCATATACGGGATAGCTAAACTGGTGCCTTGGGTTTGTAGAATATTAGCAACCAGTCCAACGACCCCGTGGGAAGAAGCCAAGAAGGCCGATATGTTGGTGTCCCACACACGCCTGACACCTAGTCCACCATGGCGAACAGGCAGTGACGCCTGTAACCACTGTGCCTTATCAAGGTGAACATTCAGGATGGTTTCCAACGTGTCTTTAATTTCGTCGTCCAATTGAGAAACATCAGTTGGGAAAAGCCACATCGGTGAGGTTCTCATGATGTATGTTAGTTTGGGGACTGAGAGGCAACAGCGGAAAATCGTAAGGGCCACTTGAGCTGGTAGTTGTTCTAGGTGCTGTCGTGCTCGGATGAGTATCTCCCGTTTATCCCGTAAGGATGTCGGTACCGCATCCTCAAAGATTGGTGCTCCTAAAAGTGTAAAGGAATGACGATCGATGATCCTTATGTTAGGCAGTACGTTCCTAAAAGTTGAAATTTGATCCTCGTTAACGCCACCACACTGGTACAATTCGCACTTGGAGCTGTTAATAATAAGTCCAATGTCATTCAGCTTGTGAATCAAGGTCTCTAGATCTTTAGCGACGACGTTTGGGGTGCCACCTATTGTACCATCATCTAGATACCAGATGTTGAGTGGTGCTTTTAATGAAGTTATCACGTTGTTGATTGCCAAACAAAATAACAGAGGACCCAATGGATCACCCTGCTGCGCACCTACCTGCGATGCGATCCTTTGGCCGTTAAAATATAAATTACTGGGAGTTTCGTAACACTGGCCAAGGAAATGGTATAATGAAGGGATTTTATTCCTTGCCTCGGCCAGCATCACGCCTCTCTCTACACTGTTGAAAGCATTTTTTATATCTAATTTCAGGATTACATCGCCGGCCCGCTTTGAGTCTAATAAGAAAGCTCGAGAAGCATGTATCGCCGCTTCACCCTAACGGAATGCCGAAGCCCAACTGATGTGGACCCAAGAGATCCGCCATTTGGCCTACCACGCGACGTATAACGCTGCCCACCGCGATTGGCCTTATACTGCCGTCTTTCTTAACCAGCGCACAAAGAGACGCTCCATATAGAAAAGGACAAACCTCATTGCATAACCTCCCCTCCATAAGGAAAATACACAATTTAGTCAGCGATTCTAACAACCGCGGACCGTTGTCGCCAGCTGATATTGACACTAAGTCCTTGAGATGTTGTGGGCGTAAGCCATCTAAACCAGCTACTGAGCTTGCATGAAAAGAGCCAATAGCTCTGGCCACATCCTCCACCGTGATTTCGGGACGCTGAATGGAATCATCTAGTGCAGGTGGGTAAATAATCGGTCGCGGCGGAACTGGATGTTTTTCCCGCAGACTAGCCAAAGTGTCGGCGTCAGCAGGTGCTAAGCTGCAATCAGAGGTAAGAAGCCTGACCGCCCCTCTCAAGTCTCCGTCGTAGACTTTAGTTTCTATCGTCTTATAAAACAACGGGGGTCTTCTGGGGATATCACTAGGGAGATACTCGAAAGTACCCTCGATATTTTTCTTTACCTTATTGGTTAAAGACTCATTCCCGAATTTCTCCGGGATCCTGAACGCTAGGTATGAGAAAGAAAGCAAGTCATACCAGTCATCTGCTGCGTTACTCTGAAGGTACTTTTGAATGACTGCACATAACTTCTCAGCAGCCAAATTTCTAACGCCCTTTGGTATATGCTTTAGAACTCTTACATTAGCCCTATAATCACCTAAACACTCCAGGCGATGTACCGCAGAAATCACGGCAGGCTGGCCACTGAAGGTCACTGATTGCAAACCAGAGGGAGGCGAGTGCCGAGTCTGTTATGAAGGTGAGCGTGGCAGTGTATGTTCGGATCTGTGCTGACGAGTTATGTGAATCGACAGCCCACGTTTAGAGGTGAACCAGCGTTGGGAGTCAATAGGGCAGTGCGGGCACGTATAAGCTACGGCTGAGGTTACATCCTTAATAATCAGATATCCATTTATATACTAAAAACAATACAAAATAATAATAATAATTGTCAGATTATAAATACACGATATAATTAATTAACTTGACTAAATAATATCAAACTACAGGTCACAATAGATCAAATATTTTCGTAATCTGAAGAGGTCACAAGAAATACTTGGTTTTTGAATATATCTAATGTGATTGAACAAGCACCATGGAGACTTCTGGTTCTCACTCCTGTACTATCCGATTAAGGTGGCGGATTGGTCCGGCAGTAAATTGACTGCTAGAAGGGATTGGGTTCTAAAGGTCCTGGGGAAGATGACTCGCTACTGCAATTTCGTAATGGGCGTAGCGCAAGTTCCACAACAACACCACACACAGCAGCAACAGCAATAACAAGATACCAGCCACAGGAACAAAAGTCACTATCTTCAATTAATCTATTTATAGATCGAAAATACAGCAGTTCACGTCAATATTTTGGCTATTATTGTTTAGAATTTAATCAGTGTATTATCTATAACACTTTACACACCTGTCACTGAGAAATATTTTCTCACATATCTGTTTGTACAATTCTTAATAATATTCAAATTTTATCGTTTCACTATTCAAACATTGTTTTGCTAGATATAAATCAGTTTTTATACGCAATTACTGTATTTTTTTGCAATAATATTAATAAAAAAAATTGTGACATATTTATAAAATTGATATTTGACATATTTGAATAAAATATTGAATTTTAAGTTTGTAAATATTAACATATGTATGTACTTTTTATAAATATTGAATAAAATAATACACCATAGGAACAAAGGAATAAAGATGAAAGACGGTATACGCTTAATGTTAAGGAATAAAAAAGAATCCTTAAATGTTTCACCTATTTCTAAATAGTTCCCTTTACGATCGTGGGAACCATTTAGTTTGAGTAACCTTTATGGGCAGTAAAGCGATTAAGGATTATTAATTTTGATATTAGGAATAATAGAAAAAGATATTATCACAAGGTATAAACATATAAAATAAACAATTTAAAATATAATACGAAAGGAACGAATAGGAGTAAAAGCGGTGGTGTCATTGAAGTAACAGCGGATGTACATTAAAATCTTATAGATAATAAAAATGTAAAATACACAAGAACTTTAAAACTGCCGAGGGAATTTAAAATATTCCTTTGGTACGCAACAGTCTCCTATTGCTTCATCTTCGCTTCCCCCGGTAGCAAGTTCTGGACTAGATGAGGGCAGGGGTGGATGCTAGAAGGTTTGGCATTAGGGTGCAGCGCCTATGTAAGGCAAAGAATCAAGAAGTAGTTGTCAGCTGCACCTCCAAAAAGGAGGAGGAGGAGGAAAAATTGTTAACTGTAAAAGTGTTTGTTCTCTCCTTCCCCCATATCTCCTTCCTAAGGACGCTGAATGGATGACGCTCGTGTGCCCATCGGCGGGAATTCTGTATAAAAAAAAAAGGAAGCCAGAGAAAGAAAAACTATGTGTGAAAACATGGCTGTCGTCGATACTTCAGATTTCGTATCTAATTACATTTAAAAACAATATTTAATTACCAAAAGGAAAACCACTTAACCAAGTCAGCTGGCTTCGGCTTAATCAACAAAGGACTAGAACCAAGCGAACCCGAAGGCGTCATCCACTATCATCATTGTTTGCGTCATCTGGCAAGGGCTACGAGTACGCGAACACGAGGGCGTCATCTAAGGTACCTAGCCATTTGTCCTTATTACTACCACATCTACTTCCGAAAGTATCTGGAGCGGGCTAAAGCTAGCTCCCCACAGATCTCGGAATAATACAAACCAGTGTTAAAAATCAACAACTTTATAAAATACCGATATTTTAAAATATCGATATTTTGTTGTCGATAATATCGGAATATTGATATCAATCTATCGATATTAATGTAGACCTCAATATCGATATTTTAGCAATATCTCATGACCCTGATGATGGACCTCCAATAGGTCCGAAACTAGTCGGTACCTATACCGATTATACGTGAGTAAAGCCGTATTCAATAATTAGTGCGTTAATAATGTCTCACGAAAGTTTTAATAATTTAAATGTAGTCGAATAGTTTCGTAGAGGGAGTATACACTAGAGTACTGAGGACTGTGCCCACATGAGATTAAAAATGTACTGTTGATTTCTATGTAGCTATGCTATTAGTGTTACTAGCTAATATTTATTCCCGTCCAGGGAGTAGGTTTCTTCATAACGACGCGGTCGAAAGTGAATGTGCTAAATAATAATATTATGACGGTGTTAAGTACTGGAACGTATCACATACGTTTAGATTTACATACAAGGTATGTTTTTCCAATCATGAAATCTCGGACCAAGTAACAATGGACGGAGCATTTGCTCTAAAAGCGTGTCCATTAGGTGCCTTTTTTGTAGACAGAATTTTCAGAAATTTACTAATGCGCAGGACTAGGGAAGGTCACAGTACAACTATACACAGCTGAAGATAACATCTTTTTATTTTCCTGAATTCTAGCAGCCAAAGCACTTAAAACTCACGAGTATTTTGGAAATAATTATTTAATGCCCGAAATCGAGTGAAAGTAAGATAAATGCAGTAGAAATGCGATCTCATAGAAATATGTGCGGTGTCACCCTTGCAGACAAAATACCTAAGCAATAAAGAAATACGCAGTACGACAGGCTTGCACGACAGTGTTATTAAAAAAATAAAGAAAGGAATGGTAAGATAGTTCGGATACATGGAAAGAATGAGTGATGAAAGACTGACGAAGAAAATCTATAGAGCGAAAGTGAGTGGTAAAAGAGGCCAAGGAAGACCAAGGCTGACTTATGAAGATCAAATAGCTAGTGCTAGCCGACGGAAATGTCAAAAGCACTCGCATACCTAGGCGAAAATGTGTGAGGAGAATGATGAGATTTGAGGAAGGGAAAGAGGTATGTAAGGATCACGACGCTTGGCGCTCCGTCCTCTCTGACTACCTCGTTGGGGATACGGGGTGAAGATATGTATGTATATGTATGTATGTAATTATTTAATGACCGACTCATTAGCTGACACGAATTACACTGACAGTGCGATGCTGCCATACTTACAATTCGCTAACTGTTTTACTCGTGGTTACGCTCAATGTGATAGAGACAGGAAAGTTCGTTTGGTACACGGTGGTAATTGAAGTCGGTGCCAAATCAATGTTCGACAACAGAAAGTCTATTAGTTTAGTAGGTTTGGCACCAACTTCAGTAACTGTCAAATTTAATTATATGGGTATTTGTTCGTATTTATAAAATTATTTTTGTACTTAAGTTTTGATTAGTAAAGTATAGTTATTATTACTTTTCAGTATTCTTTTTTGAAGTCGGTTTAATTTTTTTTTTAATATAATCTTTTTGAGAATATTGGCTGCTCAGCTGAAAAAATTACACGATTACATTATTAAATAAAAAAATTAATAATTACGTCAAGATAAAATGCAGATGTAATTCGTACTTAATCGCGACACAGATTTTCGGAGTTATCTTTACTATGCTATGGTTTTCGATTTAAAGTTTAATTTATAATATAAAGTAATAAGAGGTACACGACATTTTTAGTAGAATCTTAGAATCTTATTAAAAAGGTAAAATAGATTTTGTTTGTTCTGCTTTCAAGCCTGATATTTTTATGAACAAACCGATATTTTATTAAAAAATTGACTACGGTTACGCTATAAATGTACTGTCGCAAAGAACATTTTGATATAATATAAAAAATTAAAAATGTTTATCGATATAAGTAAGCATCGATTAGAAGCCGCACTATTGAGCACTTGGTTATGAATCAAGATTTTACGAAAAGCTTTAAATAAATAGCATGTAAGAAGGTATTGGAACAATACATTTAATTAAAATAAAGAACATGTATTAACCTATCTTCGTCTAAGGGAAATTTCGCTATAAACAAACGTTTTTTATCGTTAATCCGGCCAACTTTAAAACCACATACTTCACAGGTTTTGTAATGCATTTTTCATAATACGACACCACGGAATACTGTATTATACTTTTCAGAGTTGTAAATCCAACATTTACATACGTATATTTGAAAAAAGTTATAAATGACTATAAGGACTTCAGACGACAAAATTAACACAGATGACAGAGTACTAATATACCGACAAATGACAAAGATAATTATAAATCGACAGTACAACAGTGATAGTATATTGTGTTTTAAAGTTCTGTGTAAGTGAAAAGAATGGAGATCTAAATAAACATCTGCAGCTGAAGTTAACGCGCTTTTCCAAGAAGTCCTTTTTAACTTCAATAAAGCGTACTATCACTTTACTGGAAGAGTGTTAGGAAACTTAGTGTTTCTCCAGTTGTCATTAAGCTGATGGTCTTATGACCAATGCCTTAATAAATATAAAAAAAATTATGAATCGATGGAGTGAGAAAGAGATGTCTATATGAGATCGAAAAAGACAAAGATAGCCGCCATTACGTTAGCACACTTTTCATACAAACCTGTTTTCTGTATGGAGTTTCGTCATGTTGGTGTACCCTATTTTCTTTCTTTGTCTTGTATTTGGTCATACATTTATTTTATGTTTTTGAGACATGATTCTCTAATTTGTGAAATCTAATTCTTAGAATTTGCATAGTGTATACTACCTGTTATCCTATGTTTCTGTTGCATCCTATGTAATTAATTCAATTAGTTCTCATTTCTTAGTTTCTAATTTCGTGTTTGGTTATGAGTGGAAAGGGTTCCGGCCGTTACAAGTGTGGATAAGTTCAAGTGGTAGTTGTAATATCTGAGTCACCCCGTCTTTTTGCTAGTGATTGTGACTGCAGGGCTGATGTAGCATTCACAGAAATTGTGATTTTGATCATATGAAAGGCTGCAATACTAACGGAATTTCCTGTCGTTTGTGGAGTTACTGCATCAAGAAGGTTGAACTTAATTTGTTTAATAGTAGGTGCAGTAGTGTTGTCTGTATTTATCAGGTAATGGTATATAATAGATTGTCAGGCATGCACAAGTTATCTCATATATAATAAATCTCGGCATAATTAATAGTTCAATTTTCTCTACCCACATTGTGACCAGAACAATGAGGTCGCAGATTAGTATTCTTGTCATATTATGCTGAAACATGCAAAAGGGTGCTTATTTGTAAATGTTTGGATCAATATTCCTAATTACTCCATATCTACAGTTAACAGGAAATCTTTTCCCATATTTGACATCAAACTTTACAGTAAAGAATAAAAGTTTTCATATTATTTAATTCCTATAAATATTGTGTAGTTATGAGCTTGTCTTCTCTGATATTTCTTTTACATTACATACTTTAACATTTTAATAAGTCGTAGTTTCATTTAGTTTTCATAAAATGTTTCTGAAATATAATATGCCAGATATTACTCTGACACAGCAAATCGTAATCTTGTGCATGATCTACAAATTAAATGTCCGCATCGCTGCAAGGGAACTTGTCACATACATCTCCAATATAAATAGTCATAAGAATTAGTATAAGCATGAGATGTAAACGACTGCTGTGGCGTTAACACACTGCACAGTACCAATATATCATCTACCACAAAGTTCGTAGTATCATTTTTACCATCATGAAGACAGAAGAAGTATTGCAACATATAAAATTTAGTTTAGATTATAAAATTAACCTTTTACTAAGTTGTAGAATATGCAATGAGATGAGAATGTAGCATATGATATGATGAGATTGTATTTTTATGTTTTAGATGCGAGTAAAGAAATATGTTTTTATGCAGGGTAATTTATAAAATTTTACTTTAAAAATTTTCTAAATTTTTAAATTAAAACTATATCTACTTGTGGTAGTTGGTCATAGAAATTGAATTTCGCCTGGGACAGTCAATTTTATCTTTTCTAAATGTTTCTACTTTTTGACTGCAATGTTTATTTTATTTTAATATATTGATTACCAGTAAGGAGATAGGCGGTATTGGCGGTTTCTTTTCGAGTACCTATGAAAACTTCACCAAAATGAATTTTCACACAAGATCTTTCATTTCGTTCATGTTTTATAATTTTTATGTTTGTACATGACTTAAACTCGGCTAATTCCTGAACAGAATTCGTCTCATCTTTTGCTCATCTTCTTCTTCTCTTGAATCTTGATTTGCAGGCTTCTGCTCGCAATTAGGCCGCTCATTTGCGGCCCTTTGTGCGAGGGCATCTTTTGCTCAAAAATCAATCATGAGGCAGCGCCATCGCACCTACTTGGCTACTTGTCTTCCATTTTCCAGGCATCATTCATAAGTGATCAATTCCCCTTGCACATCGTGAGTACTCACATGCTTTGCTTTGGTCTCTTGTACCCATATAGGGCTGGTAAACATGAATGCCACCATCTCCTCACTCATTTCCATTTCCATGGGAATTCATTCAATGTCTGTTTTTTAATAAATTTTGTTAACTTGATTTTATTCTTAATTTATGGGCATTGTAGAATTATAATGCAGTGTCACATGAACCTAGAACTGAATTATTGTTTTTGCGTTGTTGTTGTATCCTCAAGTCTTATCAAAAATTTGGTTGAACTACTCGGGTAATGCAGCAAATAGTCAAATTTAATACATTAATTGCTGGAAAACTTATAAAAATTTCCACCAAATAATGTTTTGTTGTAAAAGCTATTTGCTGTATTATTCATTCGATGTCTTTTTTTTAATAAATTTTGTTAAATTAAATTTATTCTTAATTTATGGTCATTGCAGAATTATAATGCAGTGTCACATGAACCTAGAACTCAATTATTGTTTTTGCGTTGTTGTTGTATCCTCAAGTCTTATCAAAAATTTGGTTGAACCACTCGGGTAATGCAGCAAATAGTCAAATTTAATACATTAATTGCTGGAAAACTTATAAAAAATGTCCACCGAATAATGCTTTATTGTAAAGGCTATTTGCTGTATTACAAAAGTGAGCAGAGTATAATATTTCTGTATATCATTATTGTTTTGCGCATTTTTAGCGATTTGAAACTACTAATAGATATGAAAAATGGGTAAAGGTTATTTCTTGAATGTAGTAGTGAGTAGAACTCATTGTGATATCCAAATGTACCTGTAATTATATAGTATTTCTGTATTTCAAGATATTGGGCATTTTTAAAAGTTGAGGTTTTTTCTATAAATTTAATAGGCAGGAAAAAAGGTTTATTCCTTTTTGTGCTCTGCAATTTTAAAAAAATACTTGTAATTTTTCTTAAGCTATGAGAAGTGGTTGTGAGTTTTGATTGTAATGTCTAGTTCTTGTTCATAATGCATTTACTGTTGCAATTGGTTTGCTGTTTTATAGTGAAGTGAATACATGAAATGTCAGTGGTTCGAACTTTTCATGTTGTCTATTTGATTTAAACTGGTTTATTATTTATATTTGATGCTACTACAATTGCTCTTGAGTCTTGAGAGGTTTGTGATTTTGTATGTAAATAATTAAAATTAAAAGTGCTCAACTCAAGTTCAATATTTTTAACATTATATTTAACATATTAAAAATAAAGTAATGTTATTCTAAATTTATATCTACCTATATAGATATACATATATAAAAGTGATATAGCACTCACTGATTAATTTCAAAAATTGCTACGGCTAATATCTTTCCTTTTTATAGCAAAGGGGGCAAACGAGTATGATTTGTGTACAGTAATGTAAGGGGGCTCCTTACATTACATATGCAAGGATTTTTGGAAATTTATAATTTAAGGACAATAAGGATGAGTTGAACATTGTATAAAAAACATATGCAATGGAATGCATCTGTGACATTGAGTACAAATATTGATGTTAAAAATAATGGAGATATTTCACATTTGTGTAACATTCCACTCGCAAAGGGAGAGATGGACGAACTTACAAAGTTAAACCCCCCCTGTGTTTAACTATTTATGTTTGTATGAAACCGTATTACATTGAGGTTTGTATGATACATTTTCACAGCGAACGATATTAATGAAATTAAGAATGAAGAAAAGTTAAGCCACAGTGAAGTACATAAGCTACTTTTTTAAATTTCACGCAGGGGAAATTACGGGCACCAGCTAATACTACTTTGAAATTTATACAATAGAGTTCATACTAAGGAGTTCGGCATTAGAAGTTCAGTAATCCACATTCTCTTAATTTATAATCTGCAACCATTAGCAAAAATCTACAACTATTACTTGTATTCTCTAGAGAGAGTTGTCTATATTATACAGGGTGTTAGGCACATGAGTTGCCAAACAGAGAGGCTACAATATTTTGCGAATTAATGTGAACACAAGTCATTAATTAGAAAAAATAATAAATATTCTTTATTGAGGAAAAAAACAGAGAAACAATTATAATTAATGTCTTTTTTTAGTACAAGATGTGTGCTCCCTTAACTTTTATAACTTCTTGTACACGGTTTGGCATAGAATCAACAAGTTTTTTACAATTTTCTGATATTTGCGGGTCTCTAAACCATATCTGAATTATTGCTTCAATCAGCTTTGTTTTTGTTGTGCAATCAATTTTTTTAAGTCATGCTTTAACTATAGCCCACAGATTTTCCATGGGGTTGAGATCCGGAGAGTTACCTGGCCCTTCAAGGCATGTAATTTTATTTTCTTTGAAATGTTTCATCATGACCTTGGACACATTACATGAAGCTGAATTTTGTTGGAAAACTGCTTAACCGTTGGCATCAACTTTTCTTAGCTCGAATTCCAATCTATGTTCTAGCAAGTCTTTGTATTTTTGAGAGTTCATCATGCCTTCGATCGGCACAGGGGATATTATTGACTTAATCTAATCAAAATATAATCATTTGAACTTATAATTAATGGCACTTGATAGGAACATTCGTTTTATATGTTTGATTATTACAATTAATCTTCTTCTGTTACAATTTGAGATTGTAAATGAACACATTCTTTTCAAACAAATTTGACATGTTCCATGCAAATAGTCCTGGAACATTCTTTGCAGACGTGTGTTGTCTTACGATCTTTGTTGCGAATACAAAAATTACATCTTCTACGATTATTAGGCATCTTCGGAATTGGTTCACCCTCTCATCACAGACCAAATGTTGGTCAATTCTTTTGGGTAAGAGTGTAGAGAGTTTTATATTATTTTTTCGTATCGATAATTGTTCCTTTATCAATGAAAGTCCTAAATCTTTTGAAAATTTCCCTCTTTTTGTATGGAGCCTATTCTGAATGGTTCAGTGCATGGTATAACCATGCAGTTGATTCCAGCGGTGTTTAAAATTTGGAAAAATACGGTCAATTGGTCATCTTTTTTAATTTCTAGAAACATCATATCTTCTGCAAAGTTTGTCAACGACGTCAACGCCGCTTTTTGTACCATTATAAAATGTTATAATGGACGGCTTATTCTTCGGCCCAATTTCATGATCAATCTCATTATCGTAATGAAGTGAAGACAACATAAAAACACATTTTTTCGGTTTAGGTACATAGCCCAATATTGTTAAATCTTTTTGAAAACCTAATATTGAATTACGCATATCACGCTGTGTTTTGAATGTAGGCGGAATACACGTTTTTAGATATGGGAGTTTTCGCTTTTTCTTGTCAACGGTGTGCCGGGCGGTGCTACGAGTACAACACCGTTTGGTAAAGAACGACGTTGTAAACTTTTGATAAGTAAAGAATGGATGTTATTGAAAAAATAAAAATTAAGTACCAAAGTGTAATTATGATTTTTTTTAAAACTTAACATTACAATTTAAAAAAATTAGTTCTTCTAATTTAGAACTCGACAGACGAGTTCTTCGCTCGTTTAAAATATACCCACCTTTGGAGAAAATCCGTTCACAAGGTACTGAATTTACAATTTATTTAATTTACAATATTACATTTTATTCAGTACATCTGTGCCAAAGTTGGGTATATTTTTTATGTCGTTGCAACCATTCAGTTGGATCGTTCCAGTTCCCATTAACATCTTGACGGGGCAACATGTCGTCCTCCATATACAGTTTCACCTCCCTTAGATCTTTTGATAACGGAGTACCTGGAACACTTGTGTCTTTTATGAAAGTGTCAACTCGATTCCACACACTTGTTGCAAAAGTACTGCTACTGGAATCATTAGTGGCAGTGGACTGGGCGGAGTTTGTTGGATGCCTCGATAAAATTTCAACCATCAGATCCTGGCAATACTGTAGCCAATTGTAATGTTAAAAAATTAAAAAAAAAAGAATTGGTTATTTATAATTTGTTTATAATATTTATATATACATACATATAAGTACGGTTGTGTTTATTTTAAAATTGTGATGAACCAAAATTAAAGTAACAAAAAGGAGCCGGATTCTTATCCGGTTCAATGTTCTTACATTGGACTGTTATATTGAAGTCTTCGATCTTGACTACTACATGAAAGTTAAAAAATGATATTTATAAGAACAATTTTCTTTTCCAAATATAAAACAAAGCTCGGGCGCCACCTCGCGTGAAAACGAGGAATTAATTTAAATTTTAAAAAATAAATTGAACAAACTGATAACAAAATATATGTCTATTCTTGTAACAACAAAGAGTAGGAGTAATATAACTACTGTTAAACTTTTAAATTTAAATTACTCTAAATTTTAATAACTATAAAAGTCTTTTCACTATAAACTGCACTTCTTCAAATAATAAAGAAAAATTGTACATATGTACTTGAATGTCCAATAATTAGCATAAGAAAATCAATCCAGCCTTCCAAACTTTTCCAACAAAATTAGTCTCCCTCGAAACCTCCAAAAGCACCGTGCAATTAAAATAATGAGCCAAGTGAGTTGCATCAGCACTAGTAGCAATTTTGCTGGAATCGTTTTTAAAGGTCACCAACTTGAACCGAGTATCTAAGAATGTACACAAAGCCAACGTCTTACTATTCTCAATACCCCTGAATTGTTTATCGAGGCCACTTTTTATTTTTATTAATACATCTTGTATTATTGCTTTGTCATTGAAATCACTATTATTTAGCATGTCTTCGCAGACGTCTTGCAGGCAATTCGTTAGGGCTATTGCTAAGCCCCCCGTCACATATGTTTCTCTATTCAAGCTGTTGGTGATTTCTTCGAAAGTCGCTAAAATTTTCACCAGCAGGTGGAGAATTTCCCACTCTTCTTCTGACATGATTGGCCACTCTCGATGTATGATTGTCATAGTGGCTTTGACAGCCTCAGTCAGCTCCAGAATTCTTTTTAACATTAGATAGGTAGAGTTACATCGGGTGGCTACCTCCATGGTCAATTTCTTCGGATGTTCAATGCCTAAATGGTTGTTTTGGTACTTTAATAGCATCTCAGTAGCCTGTGGACTCCTTTTGAAGTGCGCGACAATTTTTTTAATTTTTTCTATAGTCTTATACTGGACTTAATGGCTTCTTTCACAATCAAATTGAGTGAATATTCTAAGCAACCATAATGCTTCCACCTCAAGTGAAGCTGGATTGCATTGCATATATTATGCGCATTGTCGGATAACGCGAAATTAACTTTGCCCTGTAGGCCCCATTCGAGCATCATTAATTTTATTTCCTGTGCTAAATTTTCACTAGTATGGCTACCAGGACATCCTTTATATCCTAGTAAAATTGTTTTTAATTTAAATTGACTTGAAGTGTAGTGGGCGGTAACGGCGATGTAACTATCATTGTTAGCCGAAGTCCAACAGTCCGTTGTGATGCACATGGTCTCCACTTCCGAGTTTAATATTTCTCTGCACTCATTTGCAGTTTTATTATATAATGCCGGTATTACAGAGCTTGATATTGTCTGTCTGGATGGTGGGCTGTAACCAGGAATCCACGAAAACAATTTACGGAAACCGTTATTTTCCTCAATATTAAATGGCTGCATGTCTTCTACAAATAAATCGAGGAGATCTCAATCCGTTTTCTTCTTTATTTCCTGCGTAATGGGTTTAGGGATATACGAGGCATGCCTTTTAAGTTTTGTCGTTTGAAGAAAAAAACACAACTAGAACCTTATAGTACTTTTTATTGTTTTTCAAAGTATTCACCACGTAGCTTAATACACTTTTCCATTCCCTCAAACCAGTTTTTATAACATTTATTCCACTTTAAAGTGGGGGTGTTCAAAATGGCTGACTTGAAAGCGTCTACTGCTTCTTCACCAGACTGGAACCTTTGACCACGAAGACTTTTCTTAATTTTAGGAAATGTAAAGAAATCGTTAGGGCTTAGGTCAGAACTGTATGGAGGATGGTCAAGAATTTCTACTTTTTCCTGCTTCAAATACTTAATCGTTTGACGAGCGCTGTGTGAGCTTGAGTTGTCGTGGTGCAGGATGATGCGTCGCTTTGAGTTAGATTTTCGAAGTTCGGCGATGACTTGTGGTAAACAAACTGTGGTATACCACTCTGCGTTAACCGTTCTACGATCTTCAAGTGCAATAGTCGCAACATGGCCGGTTTTTCCAACGAACGTGGCCACCATCTTCTTTGAAGTGCTTCGAGAACGAACAACTTTAGTCGGCTTTGGCTCGTCTTGAAAGACCCAGATTGTAGATTGTTGTTTGAAATCAGGATCGTAGGCATAGATCCAAGATTCGTCACCACTGATGATGTCGTAGACGTGATTTGACTCTCCTCGGTTGTACCTTTGCAGAGTTTTCTTACACCATCTGACGCGGGCCGCCTTGGATCGTCGGAAAGCAGATGCGGTATCCAACGGCAAACTAGCTTTCTCACACCAAGCGTTTCATGCAAGATCTTCTGAATGGTTGTCCCTGAGATGCCTAATAGAGCCTCTATCTCTCGATACGTCACATGACGATCTTCGAGAATTAGTTGTCTCACAGCAATGATATTATCTTCAGTGAAGGCGGATTTTGGGCGTCCTTCGCGAGATTTGTCACTAACACTAGTATGTCCACGCTGGAATTCTAAATACCAGCGTTCGACAGTCCGCAGACATGGGTCTTCATCACTGAACACAGATGTTAGCTCTTCAAAACACTGAAGTCGTGTCAGGCCTCTTCTAAAGTTGTAGAAAATTATTGCACGAACATTTTGCTTAGAAAGATTCATATTCGTACGTAACCTGACAGATTTCAATCGACGCTGTGACTAAACGATAGCATTAATCCTAATACTTTCAACTGTTTTGAGATTCAAAATTTAAACACATTCGAATATAGAACAGTTCCAAATTCAAAATTGCCGAGAAATATGGAAACGACAGAACTTAAAAGGCATGCCTCGTATGAGTTGATTGTTCTTTGCCGTCGCTGTCTTGAAGAAACAGCAGAAGATGCCGACGCTGATGACGGTACACTTGCAGCATTTGAGGAGCTACTTGAAGCAACTTTTGTAATAGATTGTTATATCTAATTCAGTAAGAAGTAAAGGTTGCCGTGAGTCTAAGGATTGCTGTGTTTGCTGTATCTGTAGAGGCTGAGGTGGCGGTGGAGGCCTCAAAGACATGTCATTTGCCAGTATATGTGGATACTTTTTCTTTAGGTGGCACCTTAAATTACCCGTCGTAGATTTATAGCTTATATACTGGCAATATTTACAAATCCCGCTAGTGTCATCTTTTTTATCAAAATGATCCCAAAGAGGGTTTGGTGCTCTTGGCTGTCATGACATGTTCACGAGGGGTCAGTTCTTAAAATTTTATTCACACTTAAATCAAATTAACACCAAAAATGAATTCTAATAACGGTTAATTTGAACGCGCACTCTTACCATCACGTAATGAAAAAATGAAAACATAACAAACTTGACCTTGGAGCTTTTGCCACGTGCCGTTTTTTGTCACAGAAGTATGGTTCACAACAAGAGACACTAATAAACTAATTTAATATAAATAATTAAATTAGGTGAATAAGCTAGGATTGAAATTTAATAAAAAAAGGCGTGAGCTAATTTTGCCATTATTTATTTATTAGATCTATTAACGATCTTTACAATAATTCTAGTAAATAGATAAAAGGGTTATTGTTCTTATACTAATTGTAAAATCAATTACAGATAAACACCACATATAGGAAATTATTTACCAACTAAAACTTAATCAAATAGGCACATAAGATAAACTAAAATAGGTATTCGTGAATATTCTCCTTCGTCTTTCAAAGAGATCTTTGAAAAACGAAAGAAGAGATTCATGACAAGAAAGAAGAGATTCATGAACAAGAAAGAAGAGATTCATGAACAAGTAACAATACAATGAAAAATCAGTATCATATAATTTATGTATTAATTACTTTATGTATTTTTATTATTTTTAGTCAATTTCAAAAATAATTATATAACACTAGTTTACAAGGTTTTTATACCCCAGCTGAAAGTTGTTGAATTTTATCTATCCATCTAAAGGTAGTCTAGGAAAAATATTAAAAAAATTCCATTACGTCCACATTCAGAAGTATTTATTAAAGAAAAAAATTAAGAAAATGGACTAAAACGATAAGAAATAAACTAAAAATGACTAATTTTTGACTTTTTTTTATAGCTTTCAGAATCGGTTTCTCTTAAAATAGACCAGCAGTACTCTCCCAACATATTTTCGTCCCAATATCCTTGATGGCGATCTTCAAAAGCCTTCAAATCCTGATGAAAACGCTCTCCTTGCTCGTCGTTCATACTTCCTAAGTTTTCCGGAAAAAAATCCAAGTGGGAATGCAGGAAATGGATCTTTAATGACATGTTAACACCAATCTTGTGATAATTTTGTAATAAATCAGCCACTATGTCTTTATAGTTTTCACTTTTATTATTTCCTAAAAAGTCCTTAATAACAATCTCGAATGAATTCCAAGCAGCTCTTTCATTCGTAGATATAAAGGTATCAAACTTAGAATCACTTATGATTTTGCGTATTTGTGGGCCGTCAAATACCCCCTCTTTGAGTTTGGCTTCGGTGATACAGGGAAAAAACTTTGTAAGTAGTGGAAAGTATCACTGTTTTTGTTTAATGCCTTAATGAAATTTTTCATAAGTCCCAACTTTATGTGTAGGGGGGGGGGGCAATATAATGTCTTCTGGATCTACCAAGGACTGATATTTGATGTTCATTTTGCAAGGAATGTACTCGTTTCGAATGGACCACTCTTTTCTGATATAATGATGCTCTCTGGCTCTGCTGTCCCAGAGACAGAGAAAGCAAGAGTATTTGGTGTATCCACCCTGCAATCCCAACAATAAACCTACGACTTTAAGATCACTGCAAACTTTCCATTTGTGTTCTGCGTACTTAATCAGCTTCATTAGAGTACACATTGTATCGTAGCTCTCCTTGCAATTTACAGCGTGGCCTATTGGAATAGAGGGTTTTGTATTCCCATTATATAATAAAACAGCTTTCAAACTATACTAACCAATTATTATCCAATTATCCATGGCCACGTTGCGATTACTGCCTCGAAGATGTTCTGTAAGTCGCTTTACAAAAAAAGATGCCAACGGTTGTCCATTCTTGTTAGTGCCTTCCATGTATGGTATAGCATTTAACATATAATTAGATTTAAATGCGATACCATACATATAACTAGATTTAGAGTCGCAGAGAACTACAGTTTTGATGCCATATTTATCGGCTTTTGACGGTATATTCGAGGGCAGCTATTTATGTATCCGGAATAACAAAGTAAAACAACACATAGCATTTATTATAGTTTTATTGCTTTTCAAAATATTCACCATGATGATTGATGCACTTTTGCATGCGTTAGAACCAATTTTCGTAGCACTTTTTCCATTCGAATTGAGGTATCTCCAAAACGTGCATTTTGAACGCATCAACAGCCTCTTCACCGCTCGAAAAACGTTGACCACGTAAATATTCTTCACGGTTGGGAATAAATAGAAGTCATTGGGGGCCAAGTCGGGGCTGTACGACGGATGACCCGTTAATTCTATCTTTTGATTTTCCAAATACCGAGTTGTTTCGGCCGATATGTGGCAGTTAGCATTGTCATGATGAAGAATGATTCTGCGTTGTCGGTTGTTCTTTCTCATTTCTTCAAAGACTTCTGGCAAACAAATGGTCGTGTACCATTCAGAATTAACCGTTTTACGATCCTCTAGTGGCATTGTAGCTTTGTTTAAATCATCTTGGAAAAATAACAAACGGGTACAGAGTAAAAACCATTTCCTCTATGATCTCACGTAATCTTTTATTACAGCTAATAGAAAGTTACTAAGAGGCCTAATGTTCGAACCTTGTGAATGCTGATGGAATTTTACCCCCACTAACCTCATGAATTTATCCAGCAATCCAGCAGTAACAAGAAGATATGCTAAGTGACTTAAGATGTTCATAGTAGCAGATGTTGGATTCCCTTGGAGGGGGTAGACAATGTCAGAGAAGAATTCTTTATTTCCTTGTAAGAGTCCGAGAATGAGAATCTCAAACTCAGCTCCCTTAACTTCTGTTACATATTAACTTGCCATACGTGTCCCTACTTCCGTTTCTTCTTCAGAAAGGTATTCTAAGTCACCGGTGAAATCATTGAGATTTACTGCTCTACTGATCTTTCTTCCCAAATTTATGAATATAGTCACGATTAATTCTGATGTATTAAGCAAGGTTTCATCCATGCTGAGAATTGGATTCCCAAAATACAAAGGTGGCCTATATATTTGTTAGTTCCTAATTCTATCTCAAGTTCTCGGTGATTAACTCTGTACATCCTAAACATGATAATGTAGTAGCAAGCGTTCTGGGGAACCAAGTATTCTGGACAGCCATTTCTGAGATAAAGTTTGCAATGTAGAGAAAAACTTTTTGATAACAAATAGTTAGGTCGTCTTCTCTTCGACCTGTCGGGTCAAAATCATCAGTGACCGTTCTATGATGTGCACTAAGAACATGAGATGTTTTAGAGAGTGAGTCCCGATTCTCAATTTGGGATTTAAATCTGTGAAGAAGTGTCCCTCCATAATTACTTCCACACCAACTTTCCAATTTGTAGATTTTGAAATCGTCTCCCAAAAACTCCAACTTCTCACTAATTGAGTTATTAATTGTAATAAATTAGTTGACCTTCTCTCTGATTTATTTATCCAGGTGTAAATCACAAAGAGTCTTTTAATTGATTTAGTATAAGGAGTAGGATTAATGACGGTGAGAGTTGGTTTAGTTACTTTCTCAAGTCGCCGATCCTAAGTAAGACGGATACGGTCACAGTATCCTTCTGGCTCCTTTAAGATCATTGCTTAAATGGTAAGATGTGAATAGTTTAATGCAGTTGCTTTTATCTAGGGTTGAGTCAAAGTCCACAATTTTCATTTGTTCCCCAAAAAATGGGTGTGTTACTCCAACTATAGGGACCTCCCAAGTGCTTAACCTTAATTTCTGAGAGATGATTACAGAACAATTATAAGAGTCCATTATCGTGAATATAAGGTACTTTGTGGATTTCTCTCACACTCGAGATAATTGATCCTGCTTTTAATAATTTAAATAGACTCTTTATCTTTCAGTTTCCCTAATGTAAATGCATTAAATTCAACTGATTCTTCATTTATCATTCTATTAATTGTTTGAATATTTTGGAATTTTGCAATCATTGCTAATTTTATTCCCGAGTTCCGAGTCTTTTAACAATTGATGTGCTATAGGTAAGACAAGTGGTCTCATTGAAATTAACGTTTCATTGAGTGCATCTAAAGTTTCGTCACTAGGGTCAAGATATTGCAGCACTTCAGGGTTACTAACTATAGAAGGTAAATACATATTCACCATATTTCTAGCTTCAGTCTCGAAACTGGGAAGTAATTTAATATTAAGGCTATAAATATCCTCAATAAGTCCTCTAGAGTTAAGAGAACTTCTAGCACTTAAGTTCATAATCCTTAGAATCATTTTATACAGAACAGGCCTAGTCTTTTATTAATATCTAAATGGAGTGACACCCAATAAGTCAATGGATCTTCAGTTCCCCTCATGGAATGTTGAAGATAACTACTAACCTGTAAGCCTCCCAGGATATTAGGAACTAAAAGTAACCCCAGCGCAACTAAGTATTGGCATCCAGGTCTGACTTTTTAATCTTGTGCCTTAATAGCAGAATTACGTATTGTTAAGAGCAAATGAAAAATGGAATGTCGGGCCGTTCCATAGAAGAAGCTATTGTTTCTGTTTTAGTGCTCGTTAGTAAGTAAACATGGAGTTCAATGATGGAAAAACTTCATTGCATTCAGGTTATAATCTGTTGTCTTTTCAGTGCTTGACTGATTAGTATCCCCTTTATTTATCTAATTTTGGAATACTCAAACAATATCTTTGATGTCCAGGTTTCTTCTGTTTTTAATTTTAGTCCTACCGAAGTGAAAAGATAATCGCAAGTGTTCAATAATTTCTTAACTAGATTTGTGATATCTCCCTTCTGGTGGTCCTTAAGATTTAGGATAATGACTTGATTATCTCCTTGGGCGAGAAGTTCACCTTCCAATTCATTCTGTTCTAATGCCATATATAATAGCATCATGGTAGTGATAGTCCACCCTTTTTGTCTCATTCCTTCAAACCCCCCTTTCTGATTATAATGGCAGAAGGAGCCTTCTTCAGGTAAACCGTTAACAGAGATTTTGGGTGGATATAACCTGCTGTTCACTAAGGATACTACTCTTGAAAACCACCCATGAGAGTCAGAATACATGTTATGTACTCCTAACAAGTCGTCAATTTTGAAGTCGGTTTAATTTTTTCTAATTCTAATTCACTTTTTGACATAGTTTGAACAATTATGTAAGGGAAAATGTGTTTACTAACGTTATTTTCAAGACTGGTTTGGAGTAACCTTTGTTCATAGCATTGTTTGCAAAATACACGCCCCCCATCTCTTCCTGCATAATTGTGCAATATCATGTCTTCTATGTTGGTATTGATAGTTCATTTGATCTGCAATTTTACTCTTAAGCTCATCAGGGTCTCCTTTAAGATATCTAATTATGACTCCAGGGTCTAGGCTCATACCTAAATCCTGCTCTTGGTTTATCTTGACCGTGCCTTATCTTAAAAGCACAGTCATAAGGAACGAACCACTGGTCTCGGGGTGGGGAAACTGATTAGTCCTTTAGAAGCTCGGTAATGTTCAATAAGAAGTCACAATCAAAGTTTTTTTCTAACCTAAAGCCTAACCAACAGGAAAGAGGGATCTCTTCCATTTCTTTTGATGTTAACCATGATCCTGAGTCAATAGATCTCTTCAGGACCTTATTAAGATCTGAGTGCTTTGTAATGTTGGGCCACTTGCGGTTCCTTTTAAAGTAAGCTTTAGTAAATTGCTTATTGAACATAGCTAGTGTTAATTCTGCAATTCCCTCGTCAATAGTTTTATTTTCTCTAGCTAGCTCACGAAGTCTTTTGATCCCTCCCTCAGGATCTAAGAATGGATGACCAAAGCTTTTACTAAGTTGTGATAGCATTACTTTGTATTCATTTTTCTTATTGGTTGTATCATTAGTTAGAAGAACCATATCTAAGAAGTGCTGTCCATCGCTTTCTAGCGTCTCTAACACAACACTTAAACATGCATTGTAGAGATATCAAAAAACTTTTCCCCGAGTTTGAACTTTAAGTTGTCTAAGTATTTAAGAATTCCCTTTACAATTTCATAGAAATGGTCATTTCTTTCTTTAGAGAGGATCTTTGAGTAAATTAATATTGCGTGACGTACTTGAAGAGTGTCTAACGCCGATAGGAGGTATGGAGTTGGTAAAAGCTGAGGTTTATGCTTGGGGCAAATAAAAACTGTCAGTTCCTTTTCAATAAGTAATGCATCTCCGCTCTTCGTGAAATGGCCCAGTTTTGTTAATCGATTTATAAAACTATCTTTTATGATATCACAAGAAAACTTAGTTGATAGAGTTATTTTAAAGTAATCATCCGAACTTCATTCTTCTAATGCATTTTTAATGTACATTGCATCAAGGTAATTTTTGTTTAAGTTGAAATAGTGTAATTTTTGAACCTCTAGATTATTTAATGCTATTTCTGTTAAAGAGTTATTCAACATTTCCATATCTCGGAATTCATCTCTAGGATGGTCTCTGATCACTGTTTCTAGACATCCTTGATTGCATTCTGAATTTAGGTAATTGTCTACTGTTTTAAATCTCATTTGCAAAAATTGTTTGACTTGTTTGACTATGCCTAGTGCAGTAAAATTTTGAATGGTTTAGGACAAACTCAATATCATCATTGCATATAGCTGTATCAAGGTTTCCTCCTATAGTGCAGGATGTTGTCATCAAAATAATTATATTATCTATATCTCGTAGCTACATGTCCATTTATATCAAAAAAACAAGCGACCATTTACTTCAAAGTGCTTTTTGAACGAATGACTTTTGTTGGGTTCGGCTCATCTTGGAACACCCAAACCGTTGATTGTTGTTTAGTTTCAGGATCATACGCATATATGCAAGATTCATCACCTGTGTAGATATTATAGACATCTTTTGACGCACCCTGATTATACTTTTGTAACATTTTTTCACACCAATCGACACGAGCCCGTTTTTGGTCAATTCTCAAGTTGTGTGGAATCCAACGTGAACAAATTTTTTTTACAGCTAAATGTTCGTGTAATATTTTATATATACTCTTCATACTTACGCCCAGAGACGCCTCTATCTCGCGATATGTAACATGACGATCTTGCATTATTAGTTCCCGCACAGCATCAATATTTTGAGGTACAACAACCGATTTAGGGCGACCTTCTTTAACTTCGTCCGTGAGCACAGACCGCCCACGATTAAACTCACTAAACCAGTGATACACAATAGTTTTCGATGGTGCTTCGTCTCCAAAAGTCGAAGTGAGTTGATCGATGCACTGTTTTTGAGTTAACCCTCGCCGGAAATCGTAATAAATCATAGCACGAAAATTTTCACGATTTAAATCCATCGTGATAAAGACTCGCAATTTTCAAAATGACGCCACAAAAGAATAAACAAATGACAGCTACATGAAACAAATTGTATTCTTCAGCAAAAGAGTTCCATTTTTAAGTCCTCCACGCGTCCCTGAGAAAAAGGATCTTGACAGCCAAACAGACGGACAATGAAGTGATCCTATAAAGTTTCCTCATATCGGATCTAACACACAAACTCAAAATTAAATATGTAAGATAACGTAAAAAAGAAAACAGTAACATCATTTAAATTTTTTCATTTATTGTAATTCATGAAAAATTTGACACATCAAAATACATTTAACACATCAAAAACAAAATTAAATCTTAAAAATTGCATTCTACTTTTACCATATTAGTCAAGATATGGTAAAAGTAGAAAGATCAGAGCAGATCAGTCAAAAATTATCTTTACAATGCCGTTGCAATTTGGTCTTGCAATTTTAGTTTTGTGAATAGATCTCACCGAGCGCAAAATTTGTTGTCAGACTATCATCTACTGTCAGCACTGTCAATTATGTTTAATTCTCGTAAATCAGGCGGCAATTTAGTTTCCCTCGTCACAATGAAGGCTTGCGACTTCTGGACGAGGAGAACTACATTGCGATGAAGATTTACAATTCAACCTTCAATCATTTAATGGAGACCTAAATGAGGTCTTCTGGCGGTTTTCTGGAAAGTTATCTTGTTGAGGTGATAAGTTTTTTTCGAAAGAAATTAATACATTTGAAATCATGATTGATTTGTCTTTCGCAGTTGAATTTATATCTGTAGATGGGTAAAGAATTAAATTCTAGATGCTGTCCATGAATACATTCTACTGCTTTAACTTGACAAACTTCAGCGTTAGAACCGTGTTTTCCGAGACTTAAACTGTTCTCATTGCTTCCGTTGCATAGAATTTGATGAACTTGCATCAGGCCTTTGAACGGCCCAAGAAATGGTGATGCCATTCAGCTTTATATAGATTTGTGTCGGTTCATTATGCTTTTCGATTTTGATTCGATGATCGATTCGAGTTTTTCGATTAGTGTTGTTGTAGACAATCGATTTTTATTACCAGTGATAGTTCCCTTCAAAAAAGGATAGATTGCATTACGTTTGATGTGCGTATCGCAAATATTGCGGAACCTAAATATCCAGCTTATATTGTTCATCATTTTGTATTTTCATAAATAAATTGTGAAAGTGTCTTCTTTTTTCATTAAAATTTCTTTGGTTTGTAGCCAGTTCATATTCGCCTTATTCGTAAATATTTTTATATTTACTATATTTTTTTGTAATATTTTCCTGCTCAGGAAGTCTTTTTTTTTCATCCTCTGTACTTGGATCGGATTGTTCTTTTTGCTACTTTTTATAAATGAGATGTAGTCTTCTGTTGTGAAAATCCTCTCATGATACGTTTACCTATACGTTTCAATTTTCGAAAAATCGCTGTCGTTTGGTAAAAGTGTACGACCTGACTAAATATTTCAGTGTAATTGTTCTTTATTTGTCGCTCCATGTAATTGCGCTAAGAAATGTCATATAAACATGTGTGTTTCAATAAATAAATTAGCTTTTCTTCTGCCAACTAGAAAATAAATAAACAAAAACACGCTCACACGTATATTCTCGTTCGAAAACAGTCACCGTATGCCGGCCAAATCGGGTTGCGGAGAGCGGATCCTCCCGCGCTACGTCCGCGTTCGTCCTCCGGCGCGCACTGCGGCCTAACAGATTCCAGCACACACGACGCATACCGCCGCCTCCCGCCGCGGTATCCTCCGGCGGGCTCTTCGACGCTCCTGAAAAAACTGCGCTGCGATGCTGCGAGGTTGATCACCGAGCATTGAAAGATATACTTTGTTTCAATTGGATAGCATTAAATTCTATTGATAAATTTAAAATCCTATGCCATCCCGTCCGCCAGTCTGCACAGGCCAATAGTTGAGTCAAAATCGCTTTTTAGTTCAGCGTCTAACAAGCTGAAAGTCTTTGGCATGTTCAAATGCAAACCTACCCCAAGTTTAAATAATTGAATAAATGAAAGAAAATTAAAATAAAAGCGTAAAAGTGGGACGTAAGCTGCTACTGGAAACCGCTGAGGAACTGGTCATAATGGAGGAATGCACTCGTCAAACTTATTCAGTCTAAAAAGATGAGAAATAAAATCTTCACGAAATTTCAGCAACCTCATTTTAGAAGTTCGATTTTGAAGTCGATAGAACTTGTGTGCATTTCGAATGTACACTTAAAAAATGTGTAGCCTTAATTTCTTGTGCCATCTGAGCGTGTTCCGAAGCCACTAAAAGTAGGAAACCATTTCATCCCCCCTATACGCACCAGACATGCCTAAATTGTAATCAGCCACAATATTGGGTTTCAAAGAAACTTTGCCATTTCTGTTGCTTACATTCACGAATTGAATTTGATGTTTGTTGGAAATCACCAAGACATCACGTTTGTCTCTCTTTATGATGTGATAATGTGATGAATACACTACGTACGTATCAGCCATAGCTGAAGCACTACCGCAAAACATGATAGAGATACTCGATTTTGATTTGTTACAAATTTTTTCAGGATACTTCGTGCTTTTTAGAACAATGACTTTTTGTTCCTGATCATCAGTTAAATTCGTTTCGTCGTAGTTAAACATATGTGTAGGAGGAATGTCTTTAATATCTGGCTTCTAATTTTTAATGTACTCTTGCAAAACCTGTTTTAACAATGCCGCGGAAATTCCACGCTAAGACGTGGAAGTTTTACATGGAAGGAAAAGCACTAAACTCAACAATGAACATAGAAAAGATTGCAGCGATTACAAAAGAAATTCAGATATTATTCTACTTTTATGCGAGAACAGTGCTTTCTCAGAATCCGAAGCTATGGAAGTACTTGCACGAACGCCTGAGGGGATTGAATTTATATGCAGCAAGCAGTACAATGAAAAGATTAAAAACTATGTGCACATCGCAAGAATTTTGGTATTTCAAGTTTCGATAAAGCAAAGGTTCGTAAGAGTCAAAGCGAAGTACGAAAAGAAGAACAGCAACGTTATAAGCGACGAGTACATGGACACGACATACGAGACACTGAAGGAAGTCGTAAAGGCGAACAGTATCAACATGCAAAACTTCGCCGAAAAAACATATTATCATTTACAAGGCAAGACGGGCAAGAAGAATAACTTGTTCTTTTACGGACAACCGTCGACGGGAAAGACGATGTTAATGATGTCGTTGATCGATTGCCAATTCAATTTTTGTCGGCAGCCGGGTCTGACGCCGAACTCGAGCTTCAACTTTAGCGGACTGTTGCATAGCAACGCGTGCTTCATGGACGAATGTAAATTGACATAGAACCAGTTCGAACAGTGGAAACTGTTGGCGCCCGGAATGCCCATGTCGATGGACGTCAAATACAAGGACAGACGCGACATGCACAAGTGCGTGCTGTACACATGCAGCAGTTATCCCATTGAAATTATCGTTGATTAGGCGATTATTTTAGCTTTCGGTAAATTACCGGCAATAAAACATTACAGACTTACGGCTTTATGTATTTTTGGACTCGAGAGTCTTTGTGAATACTAACTAAAAGTTAGATTTCTTATTTATAGAGAAGTCTTTGATCAATTCATACAATCACTTGTCTCGTGCGAGTCCAGGCCAGGTTGTGGCGCCTACTCCTGGACAGCATGCGCCGCTGCCTATTGCGTCCGGCGGTAGTGCCTTTGCTGGCGCCGCCCTCACACCCTACCCCCGTACCAAAAAAGCATAGGTCTCTAAATAAACTGAAGTATAGTGAATTTTTTTACGGATTACTTTTATTTCAAACCTTTGAACTTAATTCACTAGTCAATACACAGAATAGATTGTCTTTCGGCGCCGCCTCCATGTTCCGTTGAAGCTTGTTAGTGCTGAAAGAAAACGAAGTTGTGAGGCACCTATTTAACCATTTAATATCATATCAGCAATAAATTATTGAACTACTATACTTACAGCATTATTCAAAAAAGTTTAGTGACAAAACTTGTAATCTTCAACAAACATGTATGTACATGTGGTAAAAAATTACACACTTTAAAAAAAAATTCTTGATAACCAAACGGAACTATGCCTATGTAGCATCCGTTGGGAGAACTTTAATCGGCCAGCCCACTTAAGCGGGGATTCGCTGATAGAAATTCCTTGTCGGGGCATGTATGTCTACTAAATTTATCATTGAAATAATGCAGCAGTCCGTATACTTTTGGACTTTTTTTGGAATAAAAGGAAAGGCACAATATTTTTTCTTGCTTTAAACACTTCCGACCTTAACACTTTTTGTGACTCGAACTGCATACCGGTGAATAATTTCGCCAGTCAAGACATTTTTTCAATAACCATTTTAAAAGCTTTTGAATGTGTAAGGTGTGATTGAACAAATCACACCTTAAACATCATTCTAAATTATTATTTTCAAAATAAAACTAAAAAACTGTAGACAAGAATTTGTTCAGTTATGCCATATTCGAATTTAGCCGCCGTTTCTATTCTCCAAGGCGTACTTGTTTCGGAGTCGATTTTCTGCATTATGTTGCGGTGGAAATGTTGGATACCGAAGAATTTCTAAAAAAACATTGAAAACGTCAAAAAATGAAAATTTCGAAATTTAAAGAAAGTGATAAGTATAATCTTGATCATGGGCTGTTTTTATAAGCGCTGAAAGAGTACTGATTCCTTATACCCTGGAGTGTGTTATGAGACCTTCCTTCATATCGCATATCTAATTCTATGACAGATAGACAACAAATGATCTATACAAAAATAACAAAATGAAAAGTTTTAAGCTACAAAATGAAAACCTTCTACACTACAAAATGAAAAAGTTGTATAAGTACCACAAACTGAAAAAGTTCTATACTATAAAATAAAAAAGTTCTGCACTACAAAGTGAAAAACGTTCGACACTACAAAATGAAAAGAAAAGTTACTTTAACACCGTGGGCACTCATCTGGAACATTGTGTTCATACAATAAAAGCCCACACCGACGCCAAACTCGCCTGCTCCTGTACAGATAACGCAAATCTCCGTCGTCGAAATCAGTCACTACAAAGTGAAAAACGTTCGACACTACAAAATGGAAAGAAAAGTTACTTAACACCGTGGGCACTCATCTGGAACATTGTGTTCATACAATAAAAGCCCACACCGACGCCAAACTCGCCTGCTCCTGTACAGATAACGCAAATCTCCGTCGTCGAAATCAGTCACTACGAAGTGCAAAGGCTTATTTTGATTAATAAGCCGTTTGCACCCATAGCACTCCTCGTACAACGAGACATGCGTTATCTGCCAGGGCCTAGGGCTATTGAAGATGATGCCGTATGCAGCGCTTTATAAACCGCCTGCTAATGAACCGATCAATATCCATTTTAGCCTACAAAACATAACAACGAATAAAATATAAATAAATTAATTATAAATTAATAATTATATATAAATAATTAAATATAAATGGTAATCTGTTGGGGCAAGGTCCGGGGAGTACGGTGGATGTCGCAGACATTCCAATTGTAGCTCAACTAACTTAGTGGTTGTTTGTTGTGCAGTGTGTGGTCTTGCGTTGTCGTGAAGCAGCAGTGGCCTAGAGCGATTGATCAATCTCGGTTGTTTAGCAGCTAGTTCTTCCTTCATGGTTTGCAGTTGCTGACAATAGATATCTGCCGTAATCGTTTGGCCAGATTTTAGAAAGCTGTAGTGAACGACACCGGCGCTAGTCCACCAAACACTCACAAGTAACTTTTTCTGAGTCAATTTTCGTTTAGGGCAGGATTTGGCTGGGTCTCCAGGGTTCAGCCATTGCGACGAGCGCTTCCGATTATCGTACAGTATCCACTTTTCATCACAAGAAATGATTCGATTTAAAATCCCTTCATTATTGTGTCTGTTGAGCAAAGTAACACAGCAGTCGACGCGTGTTTGCAAGTTCGATTCACTCAATTCATGAGGTACCCATCGTTCAAGTTTTTTTGCTTTCCCGATTTGCTTCAAGTGGATTAATACAGTTTTCTCACTTACCCCGAAGCCTGCAGCTATCTCTGAAGTGCTTTGTGATGGATCCGCTTCCACAATAGCCTTTAATTCTTCATTTTCCACTTTGATCTCCGGCCGTCCACGGGGTTGGTTCTGAAGGTCGAAACTTCCAGAACGAAAACGTTTAAACCAAAAACGTACCGTGCTTTCTTTTGCGACACCAGCGCCGTAGACATCATTAATCCTTCGAGCTGTTTCTGCAGCACTGGTGCCACGGTAGAACTCGTACTCGTAAATTTACCGATATTTCATGTTTTCCATTGTGCGGTAATAAGCGACGCCAAAGAAAAAAATAATGAGGAAAAAAAACAAATGAATGACTGTTTTCAAAACTCAAATGTACCAGCTAAATGAATTTATAAATTTGAATTTGGAATTCTTAACCAAAGAGGAGATATTTCAGATCAAAGTGGTCAGTACGACAAAACGCTAATTTCATATGTAAGGACCCAATATATTACAACTAGTGTTTACTTACCTCTTCGTCGTAAACGCGAGTGAAACCGTAAGCAAATACTAGTTGTAATGTAAATAGTCGTAAACGCAAGTAAAACTCTAAGTACTCTAGTTTTAAAATTATAAATTCAAGTAAAACAAAACCCATTTTTATCATACATAAAAACGCCTTTTTGTATTTTTCTTTTCGTGATAGGTGCAGTAATGAGGGATATATTATAAGTTTTTATTTTATGTGAGATATTGCAATACGCCTACAGAGTATAACCAGATGATACTCAGTCACATAAGCTACTAGTACCATAGATATTTGCCACACTCAAGAGGTTAAATGAGCTATAGAACCACGATGACGACTAACCATAGATGGTGCACCATCAGTTGCAACAGAAACATTGTTCTTCCATGGAATAGCTTTGTCGGTAAAAAATGTTCCACGGCCTGAAAAATCGATTCTCCTCTGATATCAGTCTCTAAATATGTAGCAAAAAGCAGTTCTTGGCACATATTTTCATCTTTAATATATCGAACATATCCTAACAACAGAGCTTCATCGCCGGGTAATGTAGACTCATCTAACTGGAGAGAGAAGCTGTTGGTCTGTAAGAAATTACATAAAATGTTTTCCACGTCGCGACCCATCTCGTCTATTCGTTTCTGAACGGTATTATTGCTCAAGGGAATTCTCTTTATAATATCACGTGCGGGCGTGTGCAATACATTGTTGAGGACCTCCGCAATGGCTGGTAAAATAAGCTGCTCTCCAATTGTGTGGGGTTTCCCTGACTTCGCTATTAGTAAAGATATATTATAAGACGCTTGTAAACCATCAACATCTTGCATAGATGATGACGCAAACATCGATCTTATGGATGGCTGTTCTGTAGTTTTTCTTTAAGTGCTTGAAAGAATGACAAGGGCTTACTTTCTTTGTCAGCATGTACTCTTGATAAGTGGTTCTCCATTTTTGAAGGCTTCATTGCATCGTTACTGAATACTTTTCCACATATGAGACACATGGGCAAGTGTTGATTTGATAGAGATGGAATAAATCCAAACTTCAAGTAGTCCAAATTGTATTGTCTGCATTTATAAGAAACTACTTTAAAAACAATAATAAAACTGAAATTTGCACACGAGCTTATTTTTATCACACCTAGGTACTGGATGTTTTTAGGTATGCTCACGAACTCATTCATTGATAAACTTGGTTTATCAATGAATGTAAAATTTTTAACTCATTCATTGATAAACTTGGTTTGTCAATTAATGAGTTAAAAATTTTCTTTCTTTCTTTTCGTTTATGTCGACCACTGGGAAACTGATTTTGACCCTAATGGGTTGATATCGACGATTTTGGGAATCCTTGGACTAAAAGAACACTCCACTACACTGCTCCAAGGGAGCAGTGGAAGGCGCTCCGCCTGAGGACCCCTCCGTCCGAAGAATACCCGGGACGGAGTACGAACCTCAGCTTTGTGTCGTTACACTTGCGTTCGACTTAGACAATAAAAAAAGTTATTATTTAATCTCGAATGGTAGTGGAGAAACTGTTACTTCATGGCTAGTATTATGGTAATGAGTACAGATCACAATCTTAAATAGTAGCTATCGGATAAGTATTATACGGTATAATAGCAAAGTAGTAATAAATTTGTGTCGTTATTGTCTTCCGTTTCATTAGGTTCAGACAATCTTCTTATTTTAATTTTTATCCTACAGTAGAGGGGTGGGATGAAGTTCAGCTGTAGGTCTAAAAAGACCACATTAGATGAATCATAATAATATCCTTAAATGATTCATATTTCAAATCGCAAAATGGTAATTTAAGTGACGATTCATAATATGATTCGCCATCGGTTCATATTTAGCAATTCATCTGTTACACAGTTTTCTATGGGGATTCGTAAAATGGTTCACAAAATATGAATTGTATCAGTGTTAAATAGCAGAATCATTAGAAGTTACTCTAGAGCAAAATCTAGCAATTCATTTTACAGAGATTTTTGAAAAATAAATTGATAATGGGAGATTTAGGTCTTTATGAAAACTTTTTGAAACGCGCGTGTTATGGAGAGTATTTTATATCGCTGGGGAAGTGTCGCTATCCGAATAATGGCATCATCATGCTCAGGCTGTGTTTGTATAATCTGAAAAAGTATTTTTTGTGATTATTATGTATCTGAAACTTAATTCATAAGTAAAATATACCTGCTAAATTCTAAATTCATTTTGCTCTTCCTGTGGTGTTAATGCTATTACAGGCAGCCTAGCTGCATTAGCAATGTTGTGTAAGCCAGGCCGCACACCAGGCATACATTTGTTATTTACGTCGCCACAATCGTTGCGCTACAATTGTATGCGCTACAAACAAGCTACAAATGTATTGTAAATGCGCACATCGGAAGCACAGTTGTAGCGTGGCACCGCTTTGAGAATGTCGACATCATCGTCTGATGACGAAGATTTCTTGATGTTGCGAATAATGAGAAAAAAAAGACGTTATTGGGTTCATCCGTTTATTCAAGATTGCACAATGTACGGGAATTTCAAAATTTCGCAAGAATTACAATCCGATGAAGAAAAGTTCCAGTTATATTATCGAATGTCTGAAAACACATACAAGCTATTATTAAATTTAGTTAAATTAAGTTTAACAAAACAAAATACCCACTTCAGAGAGTGCATTTCGGCGGAAGAGCGTTTGCTCATCACTTTAAGGTATGTAATATTACATATTGACTTTCAGACTGAGGAGTCTCGTTTAATTGTTGTGCAGGGGACTCAATTCATTCATTTTCATTTTCAAACGGATATTCATTTTCTGATTGAAGAATTGTATATCGTGCTTGCGACGGCCTCACATACTGGTTTTCTGATTGAGCAATCTCGGTTGCCCTTTGCAACGGACGGTCATCATTTAGAACTTGAGAAAAATTTGTATAAAATGTTGATAAATTTGAATTTGACGAACTCGTATCCAATGATCGACGTGGGAGCTGCCTGTACTTAATGTTTTCTATTAAGTCCAGTACCCCTCTTTGAAAGCTTAATTGCTGTTGCTGGGACATGGATGTCATGTGTGGAACTAAACTTAAAAGAAACATTTCACATGGATCTTTTGGTTGTTTCTCAGATCGTTGATTATTTTCCAGTCTTTGTTTTTTTAGTGTAAAATATTCAATAGTACATCTGTCTGCTTCATTCATGTGTTTCCGAGATTTTGATGGTTGAGGAGTCTGTATTGATAAGCTCGAAGAATGGGGACTGGGTACAGACGAACCAGCTGCAGGCGTTTCATTTCTCAGTGAATCTTCCTCGGCAGATGTGAAATCGGGAACATTGTTTGAAGTTTCCTCAATCTGGGATTGAGATTCATGAGATTGGGATTCATGTTCAGAACGTTGTTCATCTTCTTGTACTGGTATATTACCCTCTTGTGGTCGGTTTTTTGTAAAAGGGTTTAGAAATTTCAAATATGGCGCTAAATAGTACTCCTTTTTCGACCCAGCAGTGGACCCACTTTTAGATTTTGTATTCAGAGATCGTATGTAGGCTGAACGTATGGATTTCCATTTGGACTTACAATCATCACCTGCAAAAATCAGTATTATCAATTAAACTAATCAATCAAATTACACGAATTGTTTCAGATACTTGGCAACTGGATCCTCATTTCGAGCAATGTCTTACGTATTTAAAAGAGGTGAAACAACTATTGGAAAAATTATCGATGAAACTTGTGATGTTATATGGACAGTTTTACAGCCAATGTACATGAAAATACCCACAACAAATGATTGGCTAGATATTTCAAAAGGATTTCTCGAAAGATGGCATTTACCTCATTGCATTGGAGCCATTGACGGAAAACATGTTAGAATGAAGAAGCCTATAACCTCTGGATCTTCATACTTTAATTATAAAGAATATTTTTCTATTAACCTTATGGCGTGTGCAGATGGAAACGGATTATTTACGAGTATCGATGTGGGTGATTATGGGAGGAATAATGATTCAGGAGTATTTAAAAATTCGGGATTAGGCCGAGCATTAAATAATAATACTTTAAATATACCTACGCCACGGCCCTTGCCAGGTGAAGAAGAATTTGGACGGTCATTTCCTTATTACTTTGCAGCTGACGAAGCATTTCCCCTGTCCACTAATATAATGCGACCGTACAATAGTAGATTTTTAAACAATGATCGCCGAATATTTAACTATCGACTATCCCGTGGACGAAAGATTGTCGAGTGCACCTTTGGTATGCTAGTGTCTAAATTTCGAATTTTTGAAACTCCAATTTCATGTTCAGTCGAGAAAGCAGTCAAAATTGTTAAAGCTGCTTGTATTTTACATAACTTTATAAAAAAGAATGATAATATAATTTTAACTCCAACCGAAAACGGAAATATACCTAACCCCACTAGCAATCATATAAATCAAGGGAGACCGAATAACGATGCTACAGAAAATCGAAATTATTTGTGTAATTACTTCTTAAAACCATACGGGCTGGTGTCATGGCAAAATAATTACACAGTGTAGCACGATTTTAAAAGTACAAAGAAAGGTAGGTACTTACTCTTTTCATTGAATTTTTCGCCAATCTTAGTCCAAATAATTTCTGTAATCCGTCTGTTACTATAATCATTGAGCGTGTGATTGTATAATACAGGGTTTTTTTCAACCTCTGCAATAAACTCAACGTAAAATTCAATGTTGTCTTTCATTTTTGCAAACCAACGCGCCACAAAAAACGAACGTGTTCGATCTTGAATTCGTGTAGCGCGGACAACGTCTCGCTACAAAGTGCGCCCGCCACAAATGTTTCCTCGGTGTGCGTGCTCACGTACAAATGTATGGGGGCGTTAAATGTGTCGCGTTTCAAATGTGGCGCTACAATTATCGAGTTACAAATGTATGCCTGGTGTGCGGCCTGGCTAACACGACACAGGCATTAGTTATGTACCCATAGTGGGATGGTAATGCAACTTCCGATCTATTAATAGACAACCCCAGCGAGATTTGAGCACGTCAATACACCGCTCCAGTATATTCCGGACCCGACAATGCAATTCGGTGTAGTACCTTTGGGGGAGTCAAGCTCAGTGTTCACTAATGGTGTCATCATAGTTGGCCGGAGGGGATAGCCTGAATCACCTAAAACAAGACTTTCATTGAAATACTCAAAACCAAAATTTATATTCTATATTTTATTTCTGTTTAAATACTGACCAAAGAACCACACCGTTTCATTTTCAGCCTGGTGAAGTTGTTCAAGATCGGACTGGCGTGGATGGTATTTCCATATAAATGAGTCATGGTTTGCCCCACCACGACTGGCATTAATACCTAAAATATTTAAGTCTGAGCCACATACCCAAAAATAAAATGAGTACTATATTTTTTGTAATGTCTGATGCAAGTTTTCAAGTTAGAAGTGGTGGACAAGCTATGGATGTGGGTTCACATTCAGCGGAATCTCATCAACCAATACGGATTCCTCGCAGTATTATGCCGTCGGCACAGATATACACATTTAAGAAATCAAGAGTATGGAACAGCTATGGATACGCTATGAAAGCAATAGTTTTGAAAGAAGGAGAGCCTGGTGTGTGTACGCCATTAATGAATTGCTTAGTAGATTTTGTGCCCTCATACTTAACAAGTTCCGAATGGGTTAATTTACCAAGAACATCTATAATTAAGGAAGTAAGATGTAAAATAACTTTATTAGGCTGTCGTACAACATTTGGTGTTGGCGAAACTTTATCTGGAAATGCAAATACAGAACATGTACCAATTGGTTACATTGCGACTAATTTAAATCTGAGTACATATGGTACGAATGTGTCTTATGAAAGTGTAGCTGATAAACCAATGATACCAAATAAAATTGTATTGCCTAATATGGAAAATGCTATAAAGAAAATGTATCTTGACGTTCCATGTCAATCTTTAGGTGTGCCTCGTAAAAATTCAATTTATTGGTGGTATAGAGACGATACGCATGCTATAACTGGTATGGGTAATATGCAATTAGATAGTATTATGGATAGATTTCTTATCAACAGTATGATAGGTAAACAAATAGCAGTTTACAAATATAATCCAAAGAATGGTATTGTTACTCCGAATCGAGTGCATGTCACACCGAAAGCATATCATGGAAAATCATTAACAATGAACAATTCTGCATTTATTAGTAAACGTTCGTTAACAAAAAAAGGAATGACTGCAGATAAATATTCCACATTAGGTGATAAGTCGGACATGTTCGGCAATACTTTAGCTGATCAATGTACAGTTACATATGCAACTACTTGTGAATATAGCGCAGTGTTTAATCCTAGAGAACCAGTGTATAATGAGTCTATGCACCCTCAACCGCAACTGCATGTTGGAATTGGAGCAATCCCACAGATTAATCCCGCCACAGAGTTTGAAAATTTTCAAACTACAATGGTGTATTGGTTATGTGAATATGAAATGGATGTGTCTGTTGATCTGCATAGTTATTACACTTACGGTACCGTTAGTAATATGCCTCAGAAAGCTTTATATTACTATTTACACGATCCACGGTACACAACTGCCGAAACATTCGCTGGAGTCGAACAGAACTTGGAGCGATCGCTTAAACTTGTTGAAAATGAGTCAGAACCGGATCTTGATAAATCCACGGGAATTAATTTGTCGGAATCAATCCACACAAACCGACATAACTTATACAAAAAATCGTTTGATTATGATTCCCCAGCTTTCAGGACGAGACAATCAAATAAAAGGAAACAACAACAACAACAACAACAACAACAACAAGGACAAACAGCAGGAAGTAGTAGCTCGAAAAGGTCCCAACGTTTAGAGGACTTAGAATATATTTCTAGTGATAGTGATATTACTAATATGAATAAAAGATTTGTTAATTTATAAAAATATAATAAATGTTTATTCAGTATCATAATCAGAATTTTCATTTTTATCTTCTATTCTATAACCTAATACATCTATAATATTAAAATACATAAACAGTTTCGGTAACATTAATGGATATAATTTTTTTTTACATTGTTTTAAACTATCGCACGGTCTCCATACATATGTATACATTCGTGTTCTGAATGCATTGTCTTTAGGAAAAATGTCATTGTTTGATAACACGATACACGGTGTTCGATTAACAATAGCATCGTCTTGAAATTTAACCTTCACATTAAGAGTGTCGCCTCCGAATAACATTTTTATAGTTTCGAATGCACTTGTTTCACAGTGGGGTTCGTTCCACAGTATAATGCGTCTATTGACACATTCCATTAGAGGAAAATTATTATATTTATTAAAGTTGCCTATTTGTCCAAAATTAAAAAAAAAATGAATAACAGCATCAAAGAAATAATTTTTACCAGCATTTGGTTGACTTAAAATAAACATACAATTTTTTTTTGGAATGACACGATCTAAAATATTATACAAATTAATTAAAAATTCCTTAACTCTATCTTCGTTATTACAAAATTGAAACATTAGTAATTCTATTGCAATACTTAAAGATTGATCTGTTGTATAATAATAATCATTTACATCACGTACACCACAATTATAAAACAGTGATTCACTATTTTTAAACTTATTTATAAAATCTATTATATTCATATCACACAATTGTCTCTGAAATATTCTTTGTACGGCTTTTATATGCGTATGATTTAAAGGTAAGTATTTCCATTTCGAATTAAACCATACGGAATTATTAAATAAATTATTTATTGGCGATGTTGGAAACCGCCAAAAGAATTCCAGTAATTGATCTCCTTTACTTCTTTTTGAATTCCTTTTATTTTCGTAACTTCCTTCATTACTGAATTCTGAAGTTTGTTCAGTTGGATTTGAATGGGATCTACATTTGAATTCGTTAAAAATATCATCTTCGTTTCCGCGTGTTTCCACCAATTTTTCTTGTCTAAGCCGGAGATTTTGGCGAATGGATAAGTCTCGAGTTTTATTACAGTGTGTCCACATTCTCCCGGCGACCTCAAAATGTATTGCTTCCCGTTCGCCTGTTTCAAAATAGACTGCGAGATTGAGCCAGTGCTGACTTGTGCATTGTGAAGCCCGAAGAAGTCTTCTATTAAGTCTGGGGTCTCCACATTCTGCTCTGATTTCTTTAATTCTTTGGCATCTACAACTGTTTCCGTTATAGGCACAGTCGTGGACGACGTGGAGATGGTCGTTGGAGTGGTTACACACGAAGAAGATTATTGATCCTTTGCAAGAACGACCGGCACCTCCTCTTTGCTCGCATATTCGTGAAATATTGTAATTGCTGTATTGCTCATTTTGTATTGTGAAAACGTCGTGTATAACTCTGAATCGCATAGGATGGTCTTGAAGGCATTCCATGATAAATCGTCGCAACCGTTCTGTCTCAGTTTGTGGACTATTAATTTCAACGCAGTCTTCCACAACGATATCAGTCCCATGAACTCCCGTTTCAGGTTCAAATTTTTGCTGGTCATCGCTTGTTGTTCGCCGAATTTCAATTTTTCTGTTATAGTCTTGTAAATACCCACTGTCCAAATTAATTCCAAAAGACCTAGAAAACTGTCTTCTGGTGGATCCGGCCACACTTTCGGTACTTTCTTTGTTGGAGTTGAATTTTTTTTTTCTACATTTTTCTTTCTTTTTCGAGATTCCCTCGCAACTTTCACTTGAGCTCGAGTCTCCATATCTTCCACAATCACTTGAGTCTCCGCACCAAAATTTTGACCACACTCCGTTTCCGCTATCTGAATCGCTGTATCCAAATTGGTCTGTTTCATTTTCAGAAACTCTCCTAATTCTTCGTTTCTTCGTTGTTCCTCCGCATCCGTGTTCTCCTCGTCGCTCGATATTATCGATGGTGGTGGTTGGAAATGTACTGATAAATTTTTCCCAGTCGATTTGTTCGACACACCCGACGTCGAAGCAACCGGCGAACTGATCGGAGTTTTCATTTTCTTCACAATTATCACTTGTATTTACTTGATCGCTCAACCGTGACATAATGATGCTCTACTAAACTACAGCCTTATTTATACTCAATATATGTAATTAAACTGCGCGGGGTAACGGGCGTGGTAAAAAAGAAAAGAACCGGCGGCGGCCGGTTACCCTACACCACTGACGACCGCAAAGGGGAAGCGGGGAGCGGCAAATGCCGGTGGGGCAATCGATCGATCGCGCGAAGCGCATGATCATGATCATGATTATGCCCCACCGGCATTTCTTACCGAGTTTTTGAAAAATGAATATACTTTCTCCTAAAATAATTATTATTTAAAGCTAGTGTCACAGCCCTCACACAGAGATGCTTGCTTGATGCATCTTGTGGTGTGGTCTGGTTTCCATAAACCTCTGGTATGGACCAGATGCATAGAAACTCAGTGTAGTTAAAACTTAAAAGATAAAAAATATTGTATTTAACTACAAATTCTATTAATTTTCTATATGGAAAAAAAAATGTAATAATGACGATTATGTATTACATCCTAAGGTCCCTCCAATGGTACAAAGGGCTTATAGCATAGACGGTGCGAGATGTATAGGTGTCCATTAGTTAAGTAAAGTCTGTAGTGATCGTATAACTAACGGCTTGACCGATTGAGGTCATATTCTCACAATATATTTGTTTTGCCGACACGATGGTTTATAGCTATGTTAGAATCCGATAGGTAGCGTTGTAATTATAATAATAGCCAGCCAGTATTGTATGTGATTATTTGACTTACCTTGGAGATTGTATTTATTCAACTTCGACGAGTGGGTAAATAAGGCTCCAGCTCTTGTATGAGATCGCGACACACACTTTTATTAAGTCTGTATAATCCAACAAACTCGAAATCCGCCATTTGAAAGGTTGACCAATTAACTGCAGGCCAATTAACCCGGAATGGTTTGATAGCGAGGTTTTGGGCAGCAAGACAATTAATTTTATCTCGTTAATGTTTTTGTTTTTCTTTTAATTTTACTTTGTTAATATTTTTGTTTTTTTTTTTTAATTTTATTTTGTTAATAGTTTCATTTTTTAATGTTTGTAATAAAGTTCGTATGACTTAGTACATTATTAGATTTTCATTTGCGACACAGTAGGTAGACTCCTAGAAATGCATACTTTACCTTTATTGAGGTCTATGATATGACAAATATCGTTCAGCTGCATCTGCAAGCCGTCCGATATTCTGGATATTTAGTTCGAGAGTACGAGCACGAGCAGCATCAGCTGCAGTTCGTTGCATTTCTACCTGTGACAAGATCCTTCGAGCTTCATCTAAAGGAGCCAGTGGACAAGCTAAGACAATGAAATTTTAGTTCAGTGTAATTTATATTATTAACATTATTACCATCGGCTGTAGAGCTAGTAGTTCTACTTACTGCGATGTCGTGCTCTCCGAGTTTGTCGAGGTAGAGGCGGTGCTGCGGCATCATCCAGAGCGGGGTTTGGTTCTATACCAATGGCTGGGGCGGGGCTTGTTGCTTCAACAATTGGTTGCTCAACACTGATTGGACTCCTACTCCTATCAGTGTTGAGTAACTCCACATTGGCTGGTTCGATTTCCTCCTGCATAAAAAAGGTAAATGTTAGGATATACCTATTCCAAATTTTAGTTTATTGGTTATATTACATATATATATATTTTCACGCCGTATCCCTAACGGGGTAGTCTGAAAGGACGGAGCGCCAAGCGTCGCGGTCCTTACATACTTCTTTCGCTTCCTCAAATCTCATCATTCTCCTCACACATTTTCGTCTAAGTATGTGTCTAGGTATGTAAAAGTGGCATTCTAGCCCAACTAAATTATATTTCTCGAGGTTTTTATTTTTTTTCATTATACCTGTTCCAATTTTCAATTTAGCACTAAAATGTTTAATTATGCTTTTAATAATAACATCTAATATTAATATGTAGCCTGCCCTCTGATTGAAGAACATGAGGGATGAATGATGAAAAAACTTACGATGTTATAAATTAATAACTAAGAATTTTAAATAGCAGATACTCAAGTTACTCGTAGATGGACAGATACATTATAAATTCGAAATTACCTTTATAGAATGTAGAAAAGACAAAAAGATTCTATTTTTCTCACTGTATTTCCTCAGTAGTGACAAGAAATGTCTTACCTTAAACAATAATAAACAGCTTAAAAAAAATACTTGCAGAAATTACTGTAAGAATGTAATGAACAAGTTATTACCGCATCAGGGAAGGGATTTACGCACACTCGAGGAGCTGTCTGGCCAAATCCCGGTCCCATAAATAGCTAGAAACCGGTTTTCAACCTCTAATAACGAGCTTCCTTGAGGAGGCCCTCCACCTGTGTTACTAGATTGGTATTTATGCCAGCAACTATTTTTTTGCTTGCTTTTGTAGTTGCTGACATACTGCAAAGAAATATAAACATTTAAAGCGAAGTTGGAAAATAATTTTGATATGAATACTAGGTAATTAGAATTAAACACATTAAATATTTATTAATAAGTATGTTAGTACTTACAATGGACCAATCTTTTGTAGTTTTGGTTGTGCGCGACCCCTCAGCATTTAATGAATTTGCCACCTCCTGCCAAAGGCGTAAAGATTCTGCTCTTCCCCTGGCACTATTATTGTAACCTCGAGCCCTAGCCAGGTTCAGGTTAAGCTCCAGAAAATCGAGCAAAATACCCTACTGAGCATCAGACACTCTAGCTCCACGTCTTTCCTTTTCTACAAAATATTATGTCAATTTATATACTTCAACAATTGATAAATTATATATTCAGAGAAAAAAATTAATTTGACACTGACTTTGATATAAAAGTTCACGTAACACACTTGTTTTATTTCGACTCGCATAAAATACACAAACTTTGTTCAAGTGCCATATTTTGTTTTATTGTATATCACAAAACCTAACACTTTAAATACGTTGAACAAGTAATAAATCCACCAAGTGTTTACAAGTGACGACATTGTTTATGTTTTCGTTCACATTGACATCTAACTTCTTGCCAGCCGAAGACAAAATTGTTATTTAATCATTTGATTTCCTTATTTGGACACATAATTGCAATTATTTTCAGTTTATAGTGTTTTTTAGCCACGAATACACGTTATTATAAAATTCTTATAGAAATGTCAAATACTTTCTTCAAATAACAAAAAAAAGCAAAGAAAAATAACTGATAAAATTACGGTTATTCTTTTTTTCGCATGGTGATATTAACACCAAATATGAATTAGATATGAAATGAATATTCAATGCTTCACCTCAAATGCATGACCATTTTATGAAAATTAGAAGAATTGTTAAGGATCTGCTGGGAATGGTGCTTTTTTTTCTCAGAAATATTTTGGAAATTGATATGAATTATTTCTTCTATTTCACAGTAATTGTCGCAACTTATTTAATCATTGTCAGTAAAGATTTTAAGTTATTTATTGTAGTATTTGCTCCTTTTCAAGCGCTGGGATAAAACCGTTATCTCACGATTAAATTTATTTTAATCGTTTTAGATGGTACGTTACGAGATTATGTGGAACCATCTCCAGAAACTTCCTGAGGTTTGTTTTTATGTTAAAATTATTAAGATCATATATTGTGTAAGAATTTATCGAAACAACATTCATAAGACTAAAAATAACCGTAGGTCCTCGACTAATTCCTCTAACGCAGTTGTAGATCTCGCACATTTTGTATACAGTGTCGGCGCCCTCTTTCATTGCATTGTAGTCCAGAACTATCTCGTAGCTTTCCACTTCATTCAATTATTTATGCGTCATCGTGCATACTAGAGACAAGTAGAACTTTTTTATGTTTCTCTGGCACATATGAAACTAGGGCGTAGTTATTTCGATGTTCAAATAAATTGGAATTTTCTCTACGGCCTTTTACGTCAGTAAATTTCTTTAGCAATTCCTTTTTATTCTAGCGAATAGTGCCTATCACATTTAGTTTGTGTTCCAGCATCACTGTTGACTAAAGGGATGCTCAGGAAAAAATAATATTGGTTATATTTCGACCATATTCTTTATAACGTGCCTCACGATGATGTTAATTTTTTATTTTGGTTTGTCGATAGATAAGCATGAGCTACTATATTGGGTTTCATTATGGCCTCCCTGGAGAGGAATACAGAGCAAATTTTTATAAGGGCGCCTTCCCTGTATTGCTACAATCGATTTCAGTTTTGAAATAAATACACACTTTATTACAACCTTCACCAATTTATTAAAAAATAAAATTATCCCTAAATATAGATCTCATGAGTTCACTAAATGAAATCTTAACTGTTATTTATAAAAAATTTAAATGAGATTTTACACACAAAAAAAAAATTACATATATATTGGAAATGAAAATGAATATAATGAAAATGAATACTGTAACCATTGTAACATTGTAACTGTAATAAGTGTAACAGTTTCTTAATATTAGGTATAATTAAAACCTTAGGATGACTATAATAACGAAATATAATGTTAGTTAAGTAAATTTATTACTGATGGTTAATAATTCTTTATATCTGCTTGTACATTACCATATAAGGAAATAACCATGTACGCTGTCTGTTCAAAAGAAAAGGTGAATTTTGAATTTTTTTGAAAAGTATTTATTTATTCATCAATATTCATTTTGTCCCCTTCAAAGTAATCCCCCTCACATATAATGCACTTATGCCAGCGCTTCTTCCAATCCTCGAAGCACTTCTGAAATGCGCTCTTCGGTATGGCCATCAGCTCGTTCTTCGATTCTGACTTTATCTCATCAATTGTGGCAAAACGCTTTCGTTTCATTGGTCTCTTCAGTTTTGGGAATAGGAAAAAGTCGCAGGGAGCCAAATCTGGTGAATACGGTGGTTGAGGCATGATTACGGTGTTGTTTTTGGCCAAAAAATCACGAACAAGCATTGATGTGTGAGCTGGTGCATTATCGTGATGCAGAATCCATGATTTGTTTTTCCACAATTCCGATCGTTTGAGCCGTATTGATTCACGCAAACGTTGCATAACTTCCTTGTAGTATTTATTCCTTATTAACCGTACGACCTGTAGGCAAGAACTCATGATGCACCACACCATTGTAATCGAAGAAAACAATGAGCAAAACCTTCACATTTGATCGAACTTGGCGTGCTTTTTTCGGTCTTGGCTCTTCTGGCCGCTTCCATTGGGATGATTAGGCCTTGGTTTCGACGTCATAACCATATACCCACGTTTCGTCACCAGTTATGACCCTTTTGAGCAAATCTGGATCGTCGTTGACGTCATTCAACAATTCCTGAGCGATACTAATGCGACGTTGCTTTTGCTCAAAATTTAGTAATTTCGGAACAAATTTCGCTGCCACACGTTTCATGCCCAAAACATTCGAGAAAATTGCATGGCATGAGCCGATTGATATGCCAACATTCTCTGCAACTTCCCTAATATTGATTCGACGATTTTCCAAAACCATTTTCTTCACTGTTTCGATGTTTTCTTCGCTTGTCGACGTGGTTTCAACTCCAGGACGCTCATCGTCATCAACATCTTCTCGGCCTTCTGTAAAGCGCTTATACCACTAATAAATACTTTTTTGAGACAAAGTGGACTCGCCGAATGCCATAGTCAACATTTTAAGTGCCTTGGAGCACTTTATTCCATTTTTAACGCAAAATTTAATACATATTCTTTGATCCATTTTTTTCAAAAGTAAAAAATCGAAAAACACAAAAACGTGACTAACCTTTTCAGTTGTCAACAACAAACTACTAATCCAAATTGGCTGATAATGCCAACATATGATAAACATATGTGTACCAACATAACAAAAAAAAAATGTCGATAATCGAATGTACACAGCCCGTGAAAATTCAAAATTCACCTTTTCTTTTGAACAGACCTCGTATATACAACATGTCCCAAAATTCAACGATAAGCCAACACCGGAGGATAGACCTGCCCATGACTACTCGGGAAAAAAAAAAGAAAAAAAAATATATCTAAATTTTTTTTAAATTATAAAAAAAAATTAAATTCTTCAAAAATTGAGACCTTTTATGACATTTTTCACTACCATGACCACAATTTTTTTAATATTTCTGATTGTTTTTTTTAAAGGCAACCTGAATAGCACTGCTATCTACCACAATTCTTAAAAAATCCAGAATACCTCTAGTTTTTTCACAAAAATTAATTGAACTTATTTTATTCCCTTAATTTTTTGAAGATTTTTACTTTTAACCAACTTTAACTTATCGTGGTGTAAAAAAAAAGTATGAACACTATTATGGCAAGTTTTTTTATAAATTGACGCAACTAATCAAGATTCCAAAATGGTATAATACTCTAGGAAAACAAGTTACAAAATAAAATGTACCTACTATTTCTAAACAGGGGCTTAATGACGGTCGGGTAATAAAACTATTAGTTCTTGAAAAATGTTTAATATTTCAAAACACATGGTACAAACAATTTCACGTGTAATTTATTACGTTATTAACATTATAGCAAATGTTCGAATTGTTTGCCACCAGCATTAATACATGCACGACATCGCCTTAAAAATGATCGTTGTATTTGTCTTGCATATCTTCTGCTATTAATGTAATCCGCAGCCTGAGTGATATTTCGACGAAGCTCGTCCAATGTCGCAATGGGTTTTGAGTAGACCTTGTCTTTAAGACAACCCCAATAGAAGAAGTCCAGGGGGTGCAAATCGGGTGAACGGGGTGGCCATAAGATAGGACCAAGTCGCCCGATCCAACGCCCTGGATACTCTTGATTTAAATATTCTCGCACAGGACGGGTATAGTGTGCTGGACAACCATCATTTTGGAACCACATGTTTTGGAGATCACTTAAGGGCACGTCGTCTAACAATTCTGGCAACTCATTTTGTAAAAAGTTTACATAACTATTGCCATCTAAGTTTCCTTGTAACTCAAAGGGCCCAATTACTTTTCCGTTTAATATGCCGGTCCATAGGTTAACCTTGAATTGATATTAGGATCTGTATTGTCTGTTCAAGTGCGGATTTTCATTGCTCCAACTATGTAGGTTGTGCAGATTTAAATACCCATCTTTCTTGCATGTTGTTTCATCCGACCATAGAATTTTGTCTAGGAATTCGGGATCTTCCCTGTGCCTTTGCAGCATCACACGGCAAAATGTGACTCGTAGTGGATAGTCCCGCGGTAATAACGTCTGCACACGCCTGTAGTGATATGGGTGAAGCCATAGGCTTCGTTTTAAAATTCGATGTGCAGAACTTTTCGGGATTCCTGTAGCTTCTTCTATGGCACGTACCGAAGTAGTCGAATCGTTTTCTATCTCATTGAGAACTTCCTCATCACGATCTAATCTAGGTCTTCCAGCGTTTCTCCTACTGGATGGCATACGACCCTCCGAAAACGCTTGATGCACATTAAGAAACACTCGATAATCACGATATCTTTGAGCATTTGGGTATCTTTCTCGATACAGTCTGCTAGCAGCGTTAGCATTGCATCGGCATTCTCCATAGATGAGGTGCATATTAGCGTATTCCTGTGGTGTGTATCGTTGCGGCATGTTAAACGCTAAACAGTCCAAAATGCGCCAGAACTCCAAATCACAAAACACACAATCGTAGTCCAAGATAATGCCAGGTCAGTTCAGTTTCCAGATCACTTCCAGTCCAAATAATGCCAGGTTAGATACGTTTGCAGATCGATTCCAGTCCAAAAAGCCAAGCCAAAAGTCGTTAGTACGTACGAGAGCCACGTCAGTTGAATACGGAACGGTGCGCAGTAAACAAAGGAGCAGAGCGTACTGAACTGAACTGACTTGTTGAGAATAATAACAGCTTCTCTACCTGCCCTATTGTTGTCTCTTTCTAACGTAAATATCTCTAACTATCTATCTCTCTCTAATTTGTAAGGTATGTACGAGTATGCCCAACACCTACTACTATACAAGGCCAGAGCGCCGGTCGCGTGACGTCATCATAATGCGGCCATCGTAGTAAAGTGCGCTTCCGAATATGTAATATTAAATGTACTAAACATATGATATATAGATGTATTTTTTACTTTTAAATGTAACTTTTGCTCTTGTAATATTATTAATTAATAATATTCATAATAATTTTCATAATGAGTTATAAGGATTAATAATTTTCATAATGAGTTAGGATTATAGTGAAACTATATGCAGAGAATAACAAAGTATGTTTACAAGATTACAGGTTACAATATTTCATTTTGGGGATTTTAAATAAAAATTACAAATAATAAAATAAAGCCAAAATATTTATTATGTCTGTCAATTCGATTACACCTGTTGAGAAGAATTGGCAAGAAACTCACCAGGGTATGATTAAGTTTTTATAAAAAGAATTACTTTACCTAATACCTACTTATATAAATTATTTTATGCTAAGTTGAAAAAGTATACAATTTTCTTTTCTTAATTGATTTTTGGTTAATGCTGTCATTTTTCTTTTTGATATAATTATTTAAAAATATATTTGTGGATGTTTTTAAAATATGACACATGATATTACTACTTGAATGCTCTGATAAATTACAATAAAAATCTGACAAGAAAAAATCATATTCATTAATGATTATTGCAGATGTAATATTATTTACAACTAGCCTTTGATTATTACATTTCAAAATGTTTTGTTCAAATTCTGCACTTATTAATTTGTTAACAACAATATAATTAAAAATAACAACATTAGCAACATCTGAATGTGGTAGTAACAAACCTCCTCTATCTAAACTTTTAATTAAATCATAATTACAATTTTTATCCACATTTACAAGATTATTTGTTGCAACTAAATAATTCATACAAATTTTACATTTATATTTCTTTAACAAAGATTGTACACAGTATCCAGCAATGTAAGCGAGTACTGGTAATTGATTTTGAGTGTTTTTAAAATCTTCTTCAGTGACTGATATATTGAAATTAAAATGTTCATTTATGGAAGTTTCAGTACTATTATCATTGTTACAAATGTTGTCACTAATGTTACTGATATTAACATCAAACTGACCAAAAGATTTAGAGTTCATGTTTAATGGCAATAATGGCTGAATTCTTAGTTTTGACTCTACTTCAAATATTTGTCTCATTGATATTAAGTATTGTGACCCAGCCATACCTCTATACTTCCCAAAACGATCTTCTAAACTATCTGTTTGTATCCTACCTGGTAACAAATATTTAAATTTTAATTCATTAACGCAATAGTCAGTTAATTGAATGAGAGCATGTAAAGAATGAGCCAATGCTAAATGTGTCTGTTTTGTCAAACGATTGTCACGAGATTCAATAGTATCCCAGCAGTCTAACCATAATAAACATTTTTGTAAAAACTTGTAATTTTCCTCATCAATTGAAAGAGGCTTCATTAAAGGATCTAATAATCTTCTATCCTTATATAATGTCTTGACATTTACAATATTCCACCATTTTAATATAATTTCTATAAAGTTAGCTGTAGTTTCATAATGTAAAATTTTCTGTTGTTCGCCAACTTTAAGTATACTATTAAGAACATGATTGTTAAAAATATTCAAAACCAATTTTACATTCTGACGTTCTAAATTAGAAGGTTGTTTAGAATTTAGAATAGAATTTAAAATTTAGAGTATATGCATATTTAACCAAATTGTTTCTTTCTAATTCATAAATAAATTTTAAAATGGAGAAAGAGGCCACATCTTCACATGAACTATGAGGCAATTTATCAAAATGGGGATATACAAAAGTTTGATTTTTATTATTTAGCCAATTGTTTCTAATACATTTTAAAATATGTACTGTATCGAAAAGAAAAAATAATGGTTTACTGTTATCAGCAGGATGCCGATATACTATTTCAAATTTAGGCGGGGAATTAAAAAATGACATAGCTCTTTTATTAATTGCATTATTGTCACTCACTACGCGTACTATATTGAAGCCAATTGAATGTAATCCTATAATGACTTTCTTAATATGTAAATTTAAGTCTTCACCATTAATTTTATGTATAGGTAAAATATGAACAACATCCTTATAGGAACTTAATAATTAATAAACTTTGAATCATAAAAACATATGCTGTTGTTGCAGCCTCTTTGTCGTTACAAGACATTCCTACAATATTTCCGGCTTTGTAATCAAAATATGGTTTTATATGTATTTCATCAATCATAAGGGTCACAGTTAGATCTGACTGCTTTAACAAGTTAAATTTCTGTTTAATATATCTGAGAAAGTTGTATTTACATTTTTCATGTTTTAGACTGCAATTGTACTTTGCACATATTTTCTGTATTGTTTTAGGATGTGGTATGTTTAAAAAAGCAGTACTACGAAGATACCGATAGCCATGTGATATGGAATGTAAAAGACTAAAGTAGATAACAAAATCGGTCGAATATCTGAAATTTTCTTTTTTGGTAATTAATAAAGATAATTGCTCACAAAAAAAATCTACTTTTTGAATAGTTAAATCATCTTGGTCTTTACTTGAATTTTTAAGTAAATTAATAGTATATTGGCATGCATTGTCAAAAGCCACTGTTATTGTATTACTTTCTTGTTTCTGAAAGTTATCTAAAATTGACACTAAATCTTTGATATTATTTAACTTTTTGGGATAATTTTCACCACCCAATTTTCTTAATTCACAATGATCTTTGTACAATTTCAATTCCAAATTATGATCAAATGTAGCAGAAATTGATATATCGGGGGCACTAGATAAATAAATTATAGCAAATATCGCAATATTACCTTTATGCACAACCGTCCATTCTTTACTTATTTCACAGTTAGACAAACACACTAAAAACTCGCTGTAACTTTTGAATATGTAATTCTTTTCATAAATTTGTTGTGACTTTACACTTTCACTGATAACAAACTCAACATTTTTGTTTTCTATACGCAAGCGTTTTTGTTCAACACTTTCCCTTGAATATCCTGAGGTACTTAAATAACTCAACCTAGGTTTATCTAAAGTCACTACAATTTTCTTGCCAGTTTTCGAATCGTACATTTCGGATGTGCGTCGAATATCCTTTTCTGCAAAATGCTTCTCACAAACCTAGAAAAAAAAGAATATTAAGTGGTCAAATAGGATAAATGAAGTTTACATATTACACGCAAATAATTAAAATATAAATACTTACTCTTGAATGTTTGCTTGGTGTGAAATTTTGTCTTCGAATAGCGTGTCTCCATTTAATCATTAGTTCTTGTTTTTTTGGAAACGAAAATACCGTACCCTTATCGTGATCAATGTAGTTAGTCGTGCAATTTGGTATACAGCACTTATTTACCATTTTGAACAAAGAAAAATGATTAAAAAACACATAAATACAAACATAAAACAGCAGCTATCAAGCAGTGTTGCCAACAGGTGAACGAGCTGTCCACCAGATTCGACTTCTAAAACCACCAGAAAACCACTAACCAAAAACAACCAAAGTTAAAAAGCCACTAAATTTGTCACTAAATCTTTTTTATTGTTAATATGAAACAAAAATAAGCAGGGATATATGAAAAACGTTTATTACGAAAATGAAACATATTAAAATTATTACAAATCGTCATCAGATGTGTCTATTTCACCGCCACCATCATCATCAATTTCCAAGGAACGATATGATTAATTGGTGCCAATTTTTTTTATAACGTGTATTGGAATTTCATAGTCATTGCAGCACTTACCTATCACCCTCATACCGCAGCGTACTCTTAATATGGCACATAAAAGATTCAACTTCATACGATTCCTCTGTTTATTTTTTATAATGTTCATGCTGCTAAACAATCTTTCGACGTCGGCATTGGAGTGTGGTAATATTAAAAGAGAAATTGCAAAATTCGCTAAATCTTGAAATCTAGCTTCTCCTTGAGCGTCTTTAAAATGCAACACTTCGATCCAAAACTTTTTTGTGTCTGGTTTCACTCCATTTCATTAAATGTATTTGTCGCCACTGATCATCAACTTTTGCAATGAAGTCTGTTTTTTTATTTAATTGAGACATTATGTCGATTAGATCTTCTTTGTTGTGATTTAGTGCTTGTTGAACACTTACTCGAGAAATCTTTTTCATCAAAGTCACATTTTCCGGCAGCCTGTTTTTAATTTCTTCAATCAGACTAACTATAAACTGTATACACCGATTCCGTATTGATACTTCCTCTGCTGCTGGTAATCCTTTTTCTCTCATCTCTTGTATTTGTTTTTCAAATCGGAATCCCAAATAACATCTTTGATCCAAAAAATCACGAATATTTTGAGTGAAAATATTAACTTTATTTATAGGTAACGTGACTTTGCTGACAAGCATATCTATCAGGTTGATCAACTCATCGCACAATTTGGTATGGTCTGTATCTTTTGACTCAAACATTTTGTTGACTCTGTTTATCTCAATTAATATTGGATATAAAAATGAAATATATGCGTAATTCATCTCGTTCGCATACATAGAGTGCAATAATTCTACTGTGTGACACCTTTCGTGGATCTTGGCTATAGAAAAATGAGTTTTTAGCTCTAGCCATTGCGTATATATTCTCGAGACTGCTGATTCTATTGACAACCATCGTGTCTGACATGCTTGAACGATTTTAAGTGGTTTATGGCCATCATTCATTGCTTTGTACAGCTCCTTATAAACACTTTGTCTAGAAGAAGAGCGAGCAAACCAATCATAGGTCTCCCTAATTAAAAATTCTAAATTCCTCGGCAAAAATTGCTTTGCAGCAGCAGAAACAGCCAGTTGCAAGGAATGACATAAACAACGCACTAGAATCAAATGTGGTACCTCTGCTTTCAACTGCGCAAAAACTCCATTATTTACTCCAACCATTACGGAAGCGTTGTCTGTACCAATGCCCATAAAGTTCTCTAGTTTCAAATCGAATCGTTTAAGTGTCTTTTTTATAGCGGAGACAATACCCTCAGCGTTGCATTCATGCAGCTCTGCAAGGTCTAAATATGTAGATACTATTTTTTGGTGTGCTTTACTATAATAAATTATAACCAAACCCAAATATTTCTGAACAGCAATATCTGTTGATTCATCAATCAATAAACGGTATGATTGATCCTTAATATCTTGTTTTAAAACCTCAATGAAATGTGATGCTAATACATTTTTTATGACCGCGGTGCACTTCGTTCGGTGTAGTTGTACTTTATCTATTTCCCTTTGATGGCTATGATTGATTACCTCACCTAAATGGTCAACTACTCGTATACTCGTATGCATGGCTGTAAACAAAGCAAGCCTGGCCTCTTCCTTTTTTTGACTTCCAATGGGTTCTGGTTTAAATGGTAATTTGGGTTGCTCAGTGATAATCTGCAACAATTTACAATAATGTAATAAGTTTAAAAAATAAATTAAAAAAAAAACACGACAGCTATCTCCAAAAAAAAATATAGCCTATGTCACTCGGGATAAGAATGTAAGGATTCCAACGATACCCTAATTTTTTTTAAACTCTAAACAAATTACACTCCTTTTTTTGGGCAGTCGTGTAAAAAATAAATGCACTCTGTCTACTATGCTAACACTCATCAAACTTGGTAGGCGAGGCAGATTTATGAACACTACAATGCAAAATGTTGCATTCACGGGAAGCACTGCTGCCATTTTCACATCCCTCAGACACGTATTACGACACCCTCAGGAAGATAATATGAGGTAATGCTAAATGCGGTACCACATGGACACATTATTGACCATGCTTTACCGTAATAAAATAGTCGTGTTAGCTTACCTTTGCATTTTGTTGATGTTTCTTCGACATTCCATGTGATTTTAAGTCTCCATAATGGCTCCTTAAAGTGGTACCACAAAATTTGCACTTCGCTACTTGGCCAGTAGTACTTTCAATCATCTGAAGCCAATCTTTTAAAGCAGGGTCTTGCAGCCAAGAATCCCGAAACTTTTGAGAATACTGAGGTTTCGGCATATTTTTCATTAAGTGACCTATCCCTCGCGAACAAACTTCAGACAGTGAATAAGACCAATTTGAGAAAGAAGAAAGTTTAGAATATAAAAAATATTTTGCTGGAAATCCCCGCTTCACCTGACAGAAAACTGCTATAAACAACATATTTTAAGGGAAATCCCCGTGTTACTTGACAACAGAGATTTAGTGTTGCTCACATAGTAAAGTAAATACCCCTAAAATAAATTAGAAATATTATGAACTGCAACGTCCAAACTTTATACTGGCGTGATTATGTACTAAATAAAAAAAAAATAGGAAAAATTCTATTCCACTAAACCACCAGAAAAATCACCAGCCACTAAACGCAATATTTCCCCCACTAAAAGGGGGTTCAAACCACCAGATTTAGTGGAAAATCCACTAAGTCGGCAACACTGCTATCAAGTTTTAGGTTAGAAATGTTTTTATGTTGCCAAAGATATTCGCTCGTGCGAGCCGTGGCGTTAGCGTCTATGTGAAAACCAATGGCCTCATTATGATGACGTAGGCCCGTCCTGTGACGTAAGCGCTCCGGCCTTCTGTATAGTAGTAGGTGTTGGTATGCCCCATTCAAATTCCTAGAAGTTGAACAAGAACCCATTTTGGGCACGTGGTAAAAGTGATCACTGTCAACTACAGTTTAAGGAATTTGGTTCTTGTTATGAACTAGTATGGATATAATTTTTTTGTGGTTGGTTTTAATAGAGTATTATACCATTTTGGAATCTTGATTAGTTGCGTCAATTTATAAAAAAACTTGCCATAATAGTGTTCATACTTTTTTTTTACACCACGATAAGTTAAAGTTGGTTAAAAGTAAAAATCTTCAAAAAATTAAGAGAATAAAATAAGTTCAATTAATTTTTGTGAAAAAACTAGAGGTATTCTGGATTTTTTAAGAATTGTGGTAGATAGCAGTGATATTCAGGTTGCCTATAAAAAAAAACAATCAGAAATATTTAAAAAATTGTGGTGTGGTGGTAGTGAAAAATGTCATAAAAGGTCTCAATTTTTGAAGAATTTCATTTTTTTTTTATAACTTAAAAAAAACTTTAAATATATATTTTTTTCTTCTTTTTCCCGAGTAGTCCATGGGCAGGTCTATCCTCCGGTGTTGGCTTATCGTTGAATTTTGGGACATGTTGTATATATAGCCAGTCGAGTTGTCCCACCAACGGTCCATTAGATTATCCACGGTGTTCACTAAACCCTTAGTGACTGTTCAATTATGTTAGTTATTCCGCCAGCCGAGTTGTCCCTTCAATGGTCTTACAGAATTCCCATGAAGTTCACTATACTCGTAGCTAACTAATAAATCTCAACGAAAAGAGACTAAATATGTGTAGAGGTAATTCCACCTCATACTGCAATGCACCAACAACAAAAAAAACCATCTCTAGTCCATGGTGTTTATGGAATTAAGAATGAGAATAAGATATACCACTCATCCAATCAAACGTGGAAATAAACATGAAATTTAGCCGGGAATTAAACACGGAACTGAGCATGTAATTAAACTTGGAATTAAACTTGGAAGTCAAACATGGAACCCATGAGGTCTATCATGGACTTCACTAAAAAACCATCTTAACTATATAGATACAGATAAACTTTAGCAGATAAACTTTATTTCCATTTTGGCATCTTATTGTCTGCCACTTAACCACCACCAAAAACAAATGGCTCCCTCCATTTTGGAACCTTACCTCGACATAATTTGTACCCTCTCACATCATTATTATTTTTAGGTGAAACTTCAGTTTCATGTAGGAATGATGTTTCTCATAAAATATAAAAAAATCACCTTGTCTGGACTTTGTTTCTCACTTTGTCCTATTATTTTTTGGAAAAACTGTTGTAATTTCTCGTTTGTGGAGAATCAATACCAGCAGTCTCTTGAACTATGACGAATGAGACCGTTTATTGAGCAGTAGAGTGCGCAATGATGTCTCCGATAGGCTTTTGATCGGATTATGTTCCACAAAATTCAGTCAGCAGCCAGAAGTTTAAACAACATGATAAAAAAAAATATTTTTTTGCTGTATTTAAACATCAGTCCAACAGACTTGGGCTGAAGAACCTTGTGTGATGAATCGCATTTGAGATACTATTTTTATTCTAGCTTCAGTATTAGCAAAAGCTAAAGACATCTTCTCGAAAAGATCCTTTGAATGCTGGAATATAGTAAATTTCGTTGGAAATTCATCCTGCATTATGTCAATGTCTGAAAACATTGGCTCATTCTTCGGCTTTGTAGGCACTGTAGCCAATCGGGTGGGTCCTAGGTCCAGGAGAGTTCGGATCTCTTGGTGGAAGTGGGGGTGTGACAGTATTGTCAGACGCCTTAGTGTTCCTTTGGAAAAGCTTAGTCTTCTGTTTCTTTTCTTCAAGCGGCTTAGCTTCAGGCTTAGCCTCAACGGGTTTATCATCCTTAGGTGATGGTGCACTCATTGTTGGATAAGTGTTGCCTTCCAAGGCGGGATCCAAATTCAAAAAGAATTTGGGCAGACTGAATCGACTGGCATACTATCATTAGTGGCTACGAGAACGTGTTTTTTGAGAGGTCAACTAAGTTTTCTAACAATAAATTATTTTCCGAAGTAAACAAACCACACCTGAAAATATTAATTCATTGTTAGCTTATACATTTCTTGTAGAATAAGTATTTAATTAAAATTCCTTTTAGCTTATAGATTTCTCATACAATGTATCACTTACTATAAATACTTAGGTAAAACTTACTTTTTGCCACTGCTGAACAGTCTTTGTGCAACCACTCATTTTAGCATGGTCGATACATTTTCTCAAAGCCTCTTTTGGCTTTTGCACTTCACACGAGCTAGATCTCGGTGCTTGTCTAGGAAATCGAGGAGTGCTTTCTATTTGTTCTGGAGTTGCTGAGTTCCCGCATGCAGCCATTTTCCAGTAAACACTTAAATGGACAGAACAAATAGATGAAAAATATTAAATTAAATATAACGCATAAACTGATTGAACGCTTTTAACTTAGTAAAAAAACAGAGATAGAAAAATAAACAAAATTATTATTTACAAGCTTACTAATAAATAATAACACCGCTTTAATAGAAATTAACATATATCGACATTAATATAAACAATTTATTAATTAATTAATTTTTGTACTCACAATGGGAGGATTGTACGCAATGGAAAATAAATAAACCTCTTATAGAAAATTTACGCGACTGGACCACAAATTCTGCTATGCAATCATGTAAAATGTTTTAAATATGGCGCGCGAAGACCCTAAACATTGTTCCTTGAAAATACGGACATTTTTGATTGACATTTAACAGACATCATTCGTGACGACAGAATGGTACTCGTACTTTAAAAATTGATCGGATAATATTGACAAGAAGGGTATGATTATGATTACATAATCATAAAATACAACAAATTTGTTTTAAATTGAAATTTTTGGAAACAATTTTGTTTTACTGGACTTATCCGATAAATAATATTACAGTAATTATCTAGAATTAAAAACATAAAAAATATTTTATATAATTTAACTAAAAGTAAAAACCGTAACTTTACTAAATATGACATATAGCAAAACTATATATATATATTTATATTACCGGATAGTCAAAAATACTTAAATATAACCAACAAAAATGTACGTAGTGATCACGAAGTAGGTAATTTCCTTCACTAACTAACACTGGCTTAAAAATAGCTGAATACATTCAACAAAAATAAAAGTAGTGTACACAAGTGATAAAAATTACTGAATACAATCAACAAATTTAAAAGTAGTGATCACGAAGTGAGTAAATTCCTTCAGCTAACATTCTGACTTAAAAATAGCTGAATACGGTTAACAAATATGTAGATAGTGACTACAGTGGTAAAAATAATTGAATACAATCAACAAAAATGCAGGTAGTGATCACGGTGGTAAAAATAATTGAATAGGTGTAATCAACTAAAATGCAATAATAATATGATCATCTAAATGTAAGGCAAGGCGAGGCAAGTGATATGGTGTGGCTCAGTCCAAAGGTCAATAAGTCAAGATTGTCTCGAAAAAAAGGAAATCACAAAGTAAAAATCGCTACGTTCTCGATCGCCACTAACATCATTACTACAGACGATTTCTCATGAAAATAACAAAGTAATTAAAAATGCTACATTTGCGATCGCCACTACGATCGTTACTTCAGGCGATTTGCACATGAAACTCACAAAGTAATTAAAAGTAGCTAAGTTCTAGATCGGCACTGAAATCGTTACTATGTACTATGTACTAATGTAATAAAAATATTTACAATGGAGAAAAATGCAGGTGATCACAGTACTATCATCAGTGCGATCCTTTCCAGGTAACATAAGGCATCAAAAAAAAAAAAATCAAGACAATGTGACTATGTCAAGCCGGCCGGATTAGTCGTCTGGCAGAATACATGGAAGCGTACCGCGTACGGGGACCGTCAGCTCATGGTAATTTCTAAAACAGTTTAGCAAACATTAGATAGATAGATAGATAGATAGATAAACAGTTTATTACAGTACTACAACACACAAGGTAGGTACCTTTACAGACATAAACATTATTAAAACAAAGTACACAATAAAAAATAATAATAATAATAGTAACAATCTTAAAAGTAGCTAAAGATACACAAACAATGTTACAACGACATAAATATCAATGCATGTCCCATGCATGATGAACTGCATGGACCATGGACAGGTGATTAAGTATAAGCAAAAGCCCAGGTGTGTTGCAGCACTGCAAAAGGTCATAGCTCAGAGTATAACATTACTCTAACAAGAACAAAACTCTGTTATTCTGCTATAGCCTAGGAGCATTTGCGAGCTAAAAAGAAAAGGGAAAGCAAAAAGTTAATATAAATATTTGCTACGTGTGTGTTCGTGTGCTTCATGTCGTGTTTGTTTTGTGTGCGGTTGCTCAATAAAGTAACTGTATAGTGTCCAGACAATGTAATGTCCATTCCAGATATAATCAGAATAATGAAGATGAAGACATGAAACAATGATAAAATAAAAGATATTAACAATGAATTGCACTATCTACACAAACTCAAATTTGATTGGTTTAAACTGTATACCAAAATTTTTATTAGTTACATTACACTTACATTAATTTACATTACACTGACGACACTTGTAAGCGGTACGGGATACTTTCTTATGCTGTGCGCAAAGCCACCATCTCGCGTACCGCTTGCCCGACGGTTCTAGAAAATGGTCGCTTTCCACGTACTCATGCGTACAGTTGCGTTCTAGGGACACAGTCATCCTTGCAGTCTGTTCGTTTCTTCGTTCGTTCGTCCTGGTCGAAGTAGGTGGTGGTTTAAAATCGAGTCTAGGTTCTAAAGTTAGGTCTATCTTCCCGTGAATCTTTAAGAAGTCTTCAGTCAGTACTGTCCTGAACTCCCTGTGTGACATTCTCTTATTGTGGTAGGTGAAAATCAAGAAGCTGTTCAGGAACGCGGTGTTATAGAGGCGCAGGAACAGCTTCTTGTTTACTTTACTGCGTTGTCTTTCGAGGAGTTGAGCCGCAAGGAGCTGGTCCTTACGGTCCCTACGGACCTCGGGGTTCCGGCTCCGCATGTGAAACTGTAGCATCTGTAACATGAAAAAACACTTTTTGTTAAATTTGCTTTCACACTAACACTAAGGGTGACTTGCACCAACTATTTATGCTCGATTTAAGGATTTGACATCTCGATTGCATCAACTATTATATCGTTGGTGTAGCGAGATTTCAAATGCTTAAATCGAGTTTATTGATTGATGAAATTACTTCTATCAATGATGAACTCTGAGTGCGGCAGCCTTTCAGGTGAATGTTCTCTGAAAACAAATTAGCACAAATCAATATAGAACAGATCACTAAGTACTAGACATGTTACTGTTAGAAAGATATATAATAAATACTTACAAAGCACGTCGCCTGCGCTTAGACTCAATGGCACCAGGCAAAACGGTTCTCACCAGTATCGTAGAAGACCTAAAGAAAATCTAAATAATCACTTTTTTACTACTTACTATACAGTATTCACCCCTATTAGGGATACAGCGCGCATATATTTTTTTGAAAAATTTTTAAATATAGATTCTGAGCTCATTTTCTATTAAAAAGCACATTTTACGGACACAGGTGACTTATGTCACGCTTTTGCTGTAAAAATGATAAATAAAATGCGGGTTATGTTCCGATGTCACGTTATATACAATTTTATTAATTACTTCTTACGGTTTCATTAAATCAAATCACATTATCGTTGACAAGATATTTATTATTTTTCAATTCGTTTTAACAAAAAAAGGTTTATTACAACAATTAAAACACTATAAACATTATGAATGAATCAGTCTTATCTTCTTTATTATACTTTATAACTAAAAATGGCAAAGTTTTCTATATTAACTGATACAACACCACAAAAACAATCTTTCCCCTCTTTACTACAAAATTGTATCATGCAATAACAAATAAAACTATAACATCTTTCTCACAGACACGATTATACAGACAAAAAACAGTTTTTTTATTTTTACATTGGTCTTAATAATACAAATAATAATAGTGTGTAATAAAATATACCTAGTGTGTAGGAATTTTAAAAATGTTTAAAAAGCGTCATATAATAGCTTATACTCGTAATAACTAGGAATAAAATTTTTATTTATCAGTTCCATGAGATCTTTTTTCTTTACTAATACCCCAGGTATCAAACTGTAAGCTTTGTTGAGTTGTACATCAATATCCTTCTTTTTTTTAATAATAACAGCCTTCTTAAATTCAATATCAGCATAGGAATACTTAAAATATATAAGACTTTAATGTTTGAAATTTTAGCAGATTTATTCTCCTCATCCTTAATTACTGTCGTAAAGCTCAGCTGTGAGCATGCATATTTCCAATCATAAAAATCGTTAAAAGACATTTCAATCACCCGAAACGACTCCTTTTTTTTCCCTGGTTGCTTTAATAGCCGCAATAAATCCATCAGGACTGTAAATAGGACCACTCGCAATTGCCTTTTGACCTGTCTCTCTATTTGCGAATGAACTGGATCACCCTCGTTTTGGGTGTGGGCACGTATCAAATATTTGTATGTAATTGATTGTATGTTAGACAATTTTTGAACAGCAAACAAATACATACTAATCATGAATTTATTTTTCTGTTGGCCCGCACAGTTATCCGAATAGAAAATTATATAGTAATAGTTGTACCGGTTTTTGAAATCTCATCCAAATATTTGAAAACACAAGTTGCAATCTCATTGACACCTCTATTGGCATTGGATTCATCCCAAATATGTATAGCAATTAGCGATACTGTTTTTTATGTTATAAACTGTAAGATTAAAAACATTTAACTTACTTTTATAGTAAAACACAGATATATCCCCTTTAGGACACTGAAACACAGCTTGGAGATCGTAAACAGCTACAATTACATTTGTATTAGCTTTATCCTTTTCTTTCTCTTCCCGTGATAATCTTTTTTCTCTTTGATTAGTTTCGTATTCCTCTCTTTTTGCTTCCTTTTCTGCTTCTGTACTATTTCTGTAAGCCTCGCAAGCATCACATATATCTTTTTTCGGAATGAAGAAGGATATATTGTATTCTTGTGTGAAAATTTTGTAAAACATAACATAATTAACGAATTGATAATGATAATTGATTAATATTTTGTTTACAGAGCTCGACGTAGTCCCTGTGTAGATCGGCAATGCTTTTGCTACCGTCGGTGTAAGTATAATGCGACTCTATTTGTGGCATTGCTTCAATGAACAATTTTACACCATTTAATTTGTTCGTTGATTTAAACATGTTTACCATCTCGGCCACGGTTATCTTTAATTAAACTTATATTATTAATGTTATTCTTTCTTTTTAAAGCTGTTTCAATAGGACGGTTATTAATATTTAGTGTTTTAAAAAAATACTTTGCATACCCTTACTTTGTTTGACTTTGTCAAATAAAAGGCGTTATTATTATTACGACCACATTGAGTCTGTGTTCCAGCAGAATTTACTCTGATACAGCGAAATTTCGGCATAACCTGTTGAACACTGTTAGCAGTGAATAACCATTGGGTTTCAATATTTCCTAGATTCCAGTAATCATCCAACATTTTTTACCTTTCCTCCTGAGAAAACTGATCACGACATTTAAATTTGCAGGATTCTTTGCAAAGTGGTTTACATAAGTGTACGTTTAGGTATAATTTTGTGAGTTTTAGGAGATGCATAGCTATGTCCGGAGTTTCGAAGCATTTTCGAAATGTTTCTCTTCCATTTTTCAGCATTAGCTATTCTTTTCTTGCCTTTTTTGGTTGGAGTATCCACATTTGACGTAATTCTGATCGATGTAGATGGCGTTTTTGAAGTAGAAGGAACATTTTCTATTGATGCAAAGGGAAGGGAAGAAGGCGCGATATTATGTGAAAAGTGTGTAAGGCGAATGATATAATGATAATGAGCTACTTGAGCTCTCTCCGCGTCCGCGCCGCGTCCTCGTCCTCGTCCACAGCCCCGGCCACGTCCACGTCCTCGTCCATGGCCCCGGCCCCGGCCACGTCCACGTCCACGGCCCCGGCCACCAATATTTTCCATGTTATCACTAAAAATAATTTGAAAAAAAAAATACTGTATTTTACTGTTTGTTCAAATAGGAATTTCCCGTACCATAAAATCGGTCATGTATCGCGAGTAGACTTGCAACGAATATTCGGTTACTATTCGGTATTCGGCCTATTCGGCTGCTTTTATTATATTCGACCGAATACCGAATATCTACATATTATTCGGCCAAATACCGAATACTTAAGTAATATATTTTGTTACAGGGAGATAATTGGTAAAATGAAAAAAAAAATCAATTCATTACGTATATATTGATATTTTCATTTCTCTTACAATCATTTAAGTAGTCATTGGTACATAACACAGGTACATAATCATCTTCTGAATTAGAAAAGTTAAGGATTCTATGTATTTGAATTATTGTCGTAATCAAAATTTAGAAGGGTAAGGTTCTCATTTCTTCTATAATCGTTTATTAAGTAGTCATTGGTACATAAAACAGGTACAGAATTTAATCATCTTTTGCATTAAAAAAGTTAAGAATTTTTTTATGCATTTGAATTATTTTCATAATCAAAATTGAGAAGGGGAAGGTTATGGTGCAGAAAGACTAATTTTTCTGCATTTTTAGGAAGTAGTTTACTTCTTTTTTTCTCGTAGACCATCCCAGCTTCAGAGAAAAGGCGCTCTGAATAAACACTACTTCCTGGCGCCGACAAATATTTTGCTGCAATCTTGATCAAACACGGAAATTGAAATTTCCTTGTTTGCCACCACGTATACGGATTGTCATGACGTGATATATTACTAATACTTAAGAAAAGATCCATTTCTGTTGAAACTGCATTTTTTTCTGTTGATGTGTTTCTATGAGCTGTGCTTTTTTCTGCTATCAGCTCTTCGAAGCAATCCATAAAAGTTGAGTGAATAGTCTGATTTAGACTTTGCTCTTCAGTTCTCATCCTCTTGGCCAAAGTAGGGGACGAACTCGCGCTATCGTCGCTTGTTTCTTCACAGCTCATTTTTATGCTATCGATTAATACATACTGCTTCACTTTTTCTTTTTGCAGTTGATCGGTGAAAACATTCATTTTAAATCTTGGATCGAGAAAGGTAGCCACCAGATGATTTTTACTCGTTGTAATGTCTTCAAATCGTTCTTGTAACCCTTGTTGTATGACGAGTATTGCCTGGCTTAATTTGGGCGTTAACTCTTTTGATGTGCTCATTTTATTGTAATATCGCATTAAGGTAGCAACATACGGAATAATTTCAGAAATGCAAGCGTATCCGGAACTTATAAGTTTTGTTATCTCCTCAAATGGTTGCAATAATTTTAAAAGATGCTCCAAAAGCTCCCATTGTGCAGCACTCAAATTAGCAATAGCAATATCACAGTCCGTGAGATAGACAGCAATGGCTCGTTTTTGTTGCATTAGCCTTTCGAGCATATAATATGTAGAGTTCCAACGCGTGCGAACATCTTGGACTAATTCATGTTGAGGGAGATCCAAATCTTTTTGGATAGAATGCAGTTTTTCTTGTGCAGTACCAGAATGATTAAAATGAGTTACGATCCTTCTACCTGTAGCTATCATTTGAGTCACATCTAACTGAACCTTTAGACAATCATTGACAATCAATTGAATAGTATGAATGAAACAACGCGCTGAGGTCAACTCTGCATCACTAACAGCTTTTACTATGTTTCGTCCATTATCATGGATAACAACATGAATTTTTTCACGAATGTCCCACAAATTTGCAATTTCTTGTAAACTCATTGCTATATTCCTTGCTGTGTGTTGTCCCTCAAAATGCTTGATGCTCAATACTACATGTTTAAGATTGAATTCGCGGTCAATAAAATGTGCAGTAAAACTTAAAAAACTGTTATGATTATGCAAGCACGTCCACATATCGGTCGTCACGGAAATATACTCTGTCTCTGAAAGTAAACTTTTAATTTTCTCAACCACTTTACGATATATTTCTGGAATCACATTGTCTGAAAAGTAAGGACGACTTGGTATATTGTACCGCGGCAAAGCGCTATTAATCAGTCTTCTAAAACCAGCCCTTTCTACTATATTTACTGCCTCATTATCAAGTGCGATCATTTCAGCAATTAAGACATGGTACTTTTTTGCCTTGGGATCATTAATATCCCATAGTTTATTCATTTCTGCACATTTTTCAAGAGTCAATTGCTTTTTTGACGTCGCAGGTTTATTACTTACATTCGTATCTTGATTTGTAGTTTCTTGCCCCTTAGGCAGCGTGGGTACCAACTTATGATATTCTTCACTGTGTTTATTTTTTAAATGATTTAACATTCCTGATGTAGTCGCCTTTCTTCCAACGCCACCACGAGAAATTTTTATTTCGCACAGTTTACACACGGCACTTTTTGGGTCATTTACATCATCCTCGAAGTATATCCATATAGGCGATTTCTTTTTAAAGGCCATAATCGATTTATTATTATTAAAGTACGTTTGTAATTATTTAATTGTTTATTTGTTAAATTTCACACTATTACACTTACAAACAGATCAGAACTAAGAGAGCACGATAAACTGTACTTATCGTAATACGATATTCACGAAATAAACTTGTCTAAACATGCAGTGCGTTAGCAATATACCGCGCAGAGCAACTGCGGGCGCGCGAGCGGTGAGTACATTAGAACAAACGAGCGCGAAACAATCACGTCTGTACAAGTTTTGACGCTAAAATCCAGCCGAATACTTTTACCTAATATTCGGCTATTCGGTCAGGGGGCTCGCCGAATATTCGGTATTCGGTATACTGCCGAATATACTATTCGTTGCAAGTCTAATCGCGAGCCTAAATTCCTAACAACAAAATGGACGACCGTTGTTAGAATTTCAAAAACGATGTGATTATCAATTCCAAGCAAATAAATGTTACAAAAATGCATTGTAATAGATGTAGAAATAAATAAACTAATTAGTTATAGCAATATTTCAAAATAATTGAGTAGAAATATTACATATTGAACGACATTTGCAATGGTGGTTCTTTGTTCTTGGTTGTAAACAATATGCTACTTTCTAAAAATTACCTGAAGAGCTTTAATTTATATACAAACGGAAAGCACGATTCGTAACGATAATTTTGATACATATATTCTGAACAAAACATGTATTCAAAGTATAGAACAAACGAGATAAAGAATAAGTTCATACACTTTTTTTCACTTACGACGCGTAAAATACATGGAACTAGAATTATTTCGACATTGCTCAGTGCAATATAATAATAGCGGATAATGTTTAACACAACAGGCATTTCATATTAGTATTACAAATTAAAAAAGGAGTTCGTTGCAATTAGATTCGGACCTCAAAAATAATTTTATTTATCACTCGCCACTTGCAATAACGCGTTCATTGAAAATATTTTAATTGCAGATTTGACTATTTCTTTTCCAATTAAAACAACCTTTTGTTAAAATATTTATAGTAATAGAAAGTACAATTCGACACGCTCATTTGGTTATATACAAATTGTAACGAAATATATACTTACGACATTATTTCTTAATTTTAATGCGCACTATGAACCACACAACCATAGAACTTTGTCACAATAAAAACGATGAAGTTTTACATTTTACTTTTTTTATTCCAGAGACTAATACTATGTTAAAATCGCTAGTACATGGAACCGGAATTCAATCGGAACATTAATATATATCATGTTTATAGCATCTAGCAGGTCATAAAATACAAAAATTAAAATTAAAATGCCTAATGCACTTGGCCTCTCAATAGGCCACGAGCAGGTTCTCGCGCAGTCATTAAATTACGAATTAGGCCACGTGCGGTCAAGTACGGCCTACTGTAACAAATTCGAAAAATACTCTATAGTTACATATCGTCCATAAACCTACTACCGTAACGGTGGTGAGTTCCACAAACCACCATATTTTCGTTGTGATTATACATTGAAAACATTAAAGCGATAGTGTTTGTAAGTAAACACTTATAAAAAACATCTATGGGAATACATTGACTCAAAAATATTTCAAAATATAACTTACCCGTTTTACGGATATTTTTTCACGCAATAAGCAAAACAGAACGTTTAGGACCGTTTCAAATTGAAACCATTTAAACTCATTCATTCAGTACACCGCAATTGATTGGAATTTGTCAAACATAGTGCGCACGTTTATAATACTGTTTATAATAAATGCCTGAATTCATAAATGGCATAAAATTCTGCAATTGTGTTATTTTGCTTTCGTTCTTCGTTCTCGTTTGTGGCGTGTTAAGAAATTGATTTCGCAGCGTCCTAAAGCCAATGCTACTTTTCTACAAATTAAGGATACTGTTAGCTGAGACACGCCAGAAATATCTCTATCCTGAAACCTAGCAGAAAAAGCATTATTTGCATAAAAATACATGGATACTTCTATTACATACAGACATACATTACATACTTCTCCACGTCCCCGAGCTCTGATAGGAATTAGGACTTTCAGATAAGGGGGTATTCCACCGCCCCTCGTGTCTACTGGTAATAAACTTTTTAATTAATCATCGACGTATACAACATTCTTTTTACAAAATTTACACTTCAGTCGAAATTCTTCCACGTGTATTTCTTCCAATGGATTGATACGATGTTTAAAATGTTCATTATGTCTTACCGTTTCAACTGTATATTTTTTAATTCTTCAACTTCATCTAACAAATTCATTACTGATAAGCCTTCAGAATAATAGTGGTTTATATATCTTTAAAAAGTCTTTTCTCACTTTATGCAACACTTACACTTGGATAAACATTGCGGTGTAAATTTGGATCTTGGTGTAACGAAGTATTTAAATTACTCATTTACTCGGAGTTACTGTGGCGCTATATACGTGCTTCTGTAATTCGACAGTGACGTGACCTAATTACAAATGAAGTCATATCAGGACTAACCGACGAATTCCGAGGAAGAAGTATTGTAACGTCATGTGACCCCAAGCTTTTTCGAAGAAATGCGAGTCACGACATTTAATTATTATTTTCAAATGTTACCTTATATCAACGCCGACTCAGTCTCTGTTACGATTCTAGATTTATTGCAAAAGTTTGCTGCATGAAGCGTCTCGTGAGGCTACTAGATACCATCTACAAAAAGTATCCTGTACCTAAGTATTATAAATTCACAAATAACAGGGCGATACAATTTGACATGTATACATCACCTGTGTACATTCTTTTAACAATTGACGAATGATTAGAAACAACACGCTATACAGTGTGTTCATCATAACTTGACGCGTGAGCGTGACGCGATTGGTAGCACTGAAATAGTAATGCTAGTTTCAAGAGTAAGTGGGATCCCTAAATATGGGCACTACATTTAAATAAATATAATTATTTGATGAGTTTTTATTGCATATTGTAATACGTTATATCGAGTGGTGAAAGTCGTCAAAAGGGTGAAAGGTATCAGCATAGAAGACAAATTGATAACTGCTAGTTATAAGTTTGACAATCTTATTAAACTTCTATGAATTGAGGGGGGCAAAACTTTAACTTTAACTCTATTTTCAACAGTTTCTACGATGTCACTTAAACCAAACAGTTAATATTTTATGTAGGTGATACGAGTAAATTATAAATATATAACTATGTGTCACTGATCACCGGTACATAGTTACTCACTTTGTTCTGTAAATAACTATTTATTTTATATAATTATGATCAACTAGATTTAAGGGAATCATATTTTTTTTATCATCATCTCTAGACTGATCACTGTCGCTGTGATTTTCGTCGCTGTCACTGCCAATCCATAACAAAAAGTAAGATCACTCTCTTCATCGATAACTTTATTCCTAACTCTGTACTCTTCCTCAATTTTTAGTACATGTGAACACTCCATTCGTCACATTCTCCATTCGTCATTCGTTATCGACTCAAAAGATTCCCTCACAAGTGATTCTACTTGATCATCTCTTTGTCCAACGTACTTGACGGCGAACCGTCTCTTTATAACGCTCCATATTAATTCAATTGTGTCAAATAATTGTGTTTAAATCCACATGGTACGGGAGCAGCCGCAGGGTAGTATGGCCGTGAGCTTCAATCAATTGATCAGCTTTGTATATTGGTTCTGGTTTTTTTTTTTAATTATTTCATACAGCACATATTTCGTTACGTGGGGTGAAAATATTAGGCCTTTATTTTGAAGCCACTCTACCATGTCCGCTTTCAAGTTTGCCATGGTAGGAGCTTTATTTATTTGCATGGTGTGATATGGTGCATTATCCATTACGATAACACTATTAGACGTCAAGTTTGGTAGAACTTGTGTGCACCTAGCCATTTTATTAAATTTTCGCAATTTATTTCATCGTGGTAGTTTGATGATTTCGTTTGCTATTTGAATTGCAGCAAAGTATGATTATGAAGCCATCTGCAGTTCCGCCGTGTGCAATTATTATCCAACGCCTACCTGTACCTGTGTCTTTGATCAATGCACCTTCCTCTGATTCTGACTGCCAGCATTTTTGTACCGCATAAGACGAATGAATATAAGTTTTGTCTAAATAAATAATAGTACGCCCTTCATCTCGAAACTTTTTCATTTTATAATATTATATAATTAAAATGGCACGCAGCTACATCAGTTCTTTCCATTAAAATTTTTCGTATGGACTGAGACGTTTCATATGTATAACCGAGACTTTTAAATATTTTCCATAATGTGGTACGTCCACCTTGAAAATTGATATCGTTCCACGATTCTACTAGTAATTCGCTAAGAGTAGAAATTTCTTTTCTCACAGCATAAAATGACAATTTTTCGTCGGATTGCACAGGCGTCGAAGTCATCGATATTTATTTTATTTCCCCTTTTCGATCGTTTTTTGCCAGGCGTCGTTATTTTTAACCCACTTCAAAAAAGGAGGAGGTTCTCAACTCGACTGTATGTGGTTTTTTTTTGTATGTTTGTTACCTCATAACTCCGTCATTTATAAACCGATTTTGAAAATTCTTTTTAAACAATAATAAATATGCTGAACTTGAGATTATATCCTATTTTTCTCATTTTTGTCTAATGATACTAATTTGATCAATGGACATAGTCAACCTCTGTGTAACATTACAAATTAAAAACAAAACGTTCGACAACCTCAATTTTTTTCAATGCTGTACTTTAATTGTAAATATAACATCATTGATGGATAATATTAGTTTTATATGTGCATATTTCATAGTTTCGTGTATATAACAGAAAAACTGTAGAATGCTTGTTACGTGTAATACGCCGTACCAGCGAATGGTGAAAATTTTGTTTTAGTTTCTTTTAGATTAGTTTGTTTACATTAAAGTTAAAAGTGAAAAAAATAGGATATAAGTGGTTTAAGTGAGACTAATTGCTTTTGAGACGTAAGTGGTTTCTTATGGTCTAGAGATTAAGTGGTTTTTTCGCAGTATTACAAAATTGTATTAATTGTTATCTACCGCCTAGCAGTAGAGCAATAATTTTAGAAATTAAAATCACTTCACCTGTTTACTCCCTCAAACAATATACAAAATAAGTACCTACTATTTTGTGCAAACAAATGTAATGAGGAGTGAAGTTGAGCCTACGTAGTTGCTTCCTTTCGCATACAATACTTAAGTTGGGGTAAGATCGTAAGCGGGGTAATAAACGTAATGCTTCCTAATAATGTATAATTTTTCATTTTCAATGTAAAAATGATACATTATTAGGAAGTATTAGGATTTATATGATGTTACCCCGCCTACGATCTTACCCCAACTTACCTTGTATACACATACAAAGCAAAAATGCCATAAAAAATCAATTTATTATGATCGTATGGGTCAAACAAAAACTTCTAGTACCTACGCTCGAAAGTTCCTCATTCACAGTGACATTTCATTTAAGGAAGTCTTTGAGAATTTCTTAAAATTACTTGTATCGTGGTTGTTGTTTTATAGAGTACCTACAATGAGAGTCGCGATTCACAGGCATTCCGCTGTATCAAGGTATAAGTAAAAAAATAACAATCGCACATTAAGGTGTCATTTGTTACACCATCGGTTTCATTTGCGTTCTTTAATCAAGTTTTTTGTTTCCGAGCTAGATTCTGACATATTGAACGTAAATACGAATTGCACGAAAATCATGTGAAAGTGAACTCACTGATATACTAATGCTTCACTTTCGGTTCTGCTGCTCAATTTATGTATTTTTACACGCCTTTTATTAGCTTCACCTGTATGTATGTATGTAACGGAATTTTCAGCGTAATTTTTACCAATTTCCAGAAGTCTGATCAGCTTGAAAATATGCACAGGGGTCAAGGACTGATGACAATACAATTATTTTATAACTTTGTTCTAATGTCCTGACTAGAATCATCAGGATAAAAAATATTAATTAAAATTAATGGTACGATTATGGTACCATAGATGTCGCTACGGAACGTTTCTACATGTATTTTCAAATTATTATATTATTAAGTCAAACGTATTACAATGGAGCACACTAAGTTTTTTTGAAATAATTTGAATTTTTTTATGTTATTTCTATTAATTGTAAAGTGTACTTGTGCGTGCAGCATTCTTTACGCTAGTAACGAATTCGAAATCTATAATTTTATGAATAAAATAAAATGAACTCAACAACATATTTGAACTCTTGTAGCAATGTGGTGTCAAAACAAATTGAATGTAACTCTAGTCCTTTAATACACCGCTAGATGGTAATACAATCAATAATATTTAAACATTTTAAAAGCGCAAATCTCAGTACGATATTACAAAACATTGTTTATTAATTTCCACTAGAATCTACAGTTTTTTAGCTATTTTAGTTTTTCAGGGAAGATTTTCCAATAATCTCTTCTTATCATGCTCATCTATGTATGTCTCAAAAAAAAAGGAGACTGGAGAAAGAAATAAATTATAGTTTAAAAAACTAAAAAAACAAGCTTTAATGGCAAACCGAACTAAAAAGTAGAAAATAATTTTTAGGTTGTCTGTGTACTGACTAGTGAATTAAGTTCAAAGGTTTGTAATAAAACTAATCTGTAAAAAAATCACTTTAATTATTTCATTGCTGTTTGACTGGACCGTGACATGCACTCGATTTAATTCCAGTAGTCACGGTGTTTTATGTTTTACACGTCTAATGTTTTATGTATCTAATGTTTTACACGTTTGCATGGTATAGGCAGCGAGGATGGCTGAAACAGCCATATCGGCTCTGCACGTGGTGGACGGTGGCACATGCTTTCCAGGCGCAGGTGCCACAACCTGGCCTGCATACGCATACGCCGCCGTAACTCGACAGTTCTAAAAAGAAAAAAAGACAAATCGTTATGTTCTCGTACCACAACTGACTACGCAATGCTCTCTTATCGAGTATTAGAATGTTTAAAAACATAATTAAATTGTGTAAGTACCCTTTCTGTTTGCTGGGCTGGGTCAATAATCGGTAGGCCGCCGCTACAGCCGCCCACGCCGCCTCAAAATTAACCTCACTAAGTCCGATTGCGCTGAACATTGAACATTATTGAAAAAAGTTGACACAACTCACAACAAATGAACAAACATGTACGTACATGTGGTTAATTTTTTTTACACTTATAGAAGGGTAAAGGTAAAGGGGACTTAGCCCATACAACCGGTGTCTTCAGTGATAAATACACACATCAAAAGTGGATCAAGTACGTTTTAGAGTATCGCCGCAATTTAGGATTATTATTTTAACTTTTTTGGATCGTTATTGATTGTTTTTTAGTGATTTTCACTATTTGAATAAAGAATTTTCTTTAAATTTTGATTAAAAATAGAAAATCAACTGACAATCAGGACTCCTATAAAAGTGTGTGAAACAAAAATAAGTATATTTGTACGTACAACTAACGACGGACGGAATGTTCTCTAACCAAGACTCAAAAGACTGAAATAATTTACATTATGTACGTACTCTTGTTCCTTCATTGGAAAAGGAGACTGCCGCCGTATACGGGCCCATACTCTTGCAAGCGCCGCCCTCGCCGCCTTTAGTTTTCGGCGAAGCGTTTTCATTCTGAAAGAAAATGAAGTTGTGAGTCACCTATTTACCCGCCACTGATACAATAAAATGCATTTCAGCAGTAATTTATTGAACTATTATACTTACGGCATTATGAAATATTTCTTTCCAGGTTGCTAAACAGTTGGTTTCGTTGTTTGAAAATTTTTCACAGTAGAGGGTAGTTTTCACATAGAATACGTACGTATTTTTTTGGTAGGCAAAGCGAACTATGTGTTCGCCCAAACAACCATGCTTCTGTCATCTGTGTTAAAATTGAGATTCGAATCACTTGCCTAATTTAAAAATTCTTCATCTTTCACCATAAAACACACGTCTGATGTATTGCGCTTTTTTCTTATGACTAAGAAAACTTACGATTTTTGAACATTCAAACTTTCAAAAATGCAAAAATGAAATAAATCTAATTAAAATGCTAAATTTCAACTTTTTCCGCTCTCACATCAAAGTCGTTTGTAACGTAAGAAAAGTGTAGATATATAACATTTGCATTTCTCGTCAGCGACGAGAATCTCGAAAATTTTAAGACTTAAATTTAACTATAGGTTTCTCTTTCGATAATCAATATTTTTTTTAAACACATATTATTTCTATATTTTTTCTCATATTGCATACTTACGCAACAGCCTTATTACGAACGAAAAAAGTAGTATGATGGCGTGGCGGGTACGATTTTAGCGCTGCATTATGGGTGCTGAATGGATTAAAAAAATAATAGCTATTTCTTCATTATCGCATAATTTTATAAGTTAGAGAACGAGAGTTAACGCTGATTATGAGACCGTTTGCAAGGCAAGGCATGAAAGTGAGACTGCTCTCTATATTCGCCTTAATAAAATAGGTCATTTCATAGGTAAGTACGTCATAAAAAACCACATAATCTTAATAAAACAGACAAAGCAGGTTTCATTTTAAGCGTTGGAACTATAACAATGTTATATGTTTACATTACAGTCCGTTCGCCGTAAGGGGAAAATGTTACGTGATCGTATTATTCAAATTTAATAATATTTACTAAATAAGTCTATTTAAAAAGTATTTTCGAAAAAAAATGAAATGTATCATGCATGTATCGGTTCGACAAAAATCCTAAAAAGAAACGGCAAGAAACAGGCAAAAAAAAAGAACGGAGCATACAGGAGTAAAATTCACAGACTACGTCTCCATATTGAACAAGATTTTTGTCCCTTTTTTGTCAAGAAAGATGGCGTCCTTATTTAGTCAGTATAAAGTTTACCATCAATTGTGATGGAATCTTGTGGCGTGTGTTCCACCGGAGTAGTGGACCAATTTTCTTTCGTAGGTTTTAGCGCCGTGTTGTTAGAGGAAAATGTGAGGTATTAAGAGTTTATTTACAAAGAAGCAATAAGTAAGTCGGAGTGAGCGCGCTTCGTACATTCTCTTCTCATATCGCAGTCTCGCTCTCCTTAATTGAGTGACTTCTTCAGGCATTTGGCACGATATTAAAGCAGTGAACTCGTTACCGATGACCATGTGCGTAAAATTACGGTGACCGATTTCTTTTGCTTTGCTTCCCCGTCCTTGTGAAATAAAGTAAATTAAAATAGTATACAGAACTACTTTTTTAAGAACTGTGTGGAACAACTTCAGAGCGAACTAGATGTTTTGTTTGACTTATACAAACATATTTACGGCGTCTTTACTTTGTATGTGTACTTGTATGCGTATGATAGGATATACATTGGGGCCTATACCAAATTAACTACTAAGGATCCTGATATCTTGTGTGATAATTTTGAGCGCATGGTGAAAGACAAGGCGACATTACATTTAGGGCACTATGTGCGAACGCGTTTGTGGCAAACAACTCATGATCTCCGCAATTTCTCTCTACTACTTGGTCGTGCCTCCGGATACGATACTGTAAAATGCTGTACCGATTCCTGCGTGAGCAACGGCAGGACGACAGTATCGCGAGGTACGGATGGAATCGCTGGTGTTTGGGTTTGGTGTCGTTTCAGTATTTTCAGAAGTTTTTGGCGAAATAGTCTGTGCGATAAAATGCGCGGGCGAATGTGTTGAGGAACTTCGGAATGTTTGTAAATTAAATAAGCATTTAAGACGCTTTAACATACATCTGAAAAACTTATTATACCACACGGACGTTCTTTTGCGTTGTAATGTATCCTACATTGCCAACATTTGATCTTTTTTGTCTACGCCTCTCATGCAAACATTGTAATCACGTACAACAATGGGCTTATTTTTTTTTCAACGGGGCACCAACTCACGCCCATACCGTGGTACGTGGAGACGAAGGTTACAGGCCTGATGTCTTTCCATACCAAAATGTCGATGTCTCCGCTGGTGCACTCAAACATCTGACCCTTTGGCATGGGAGTAATAATTTTTTTCTTTAGATTAAATATATCACGTGGGACGAACATTCGGTCGGCTCTTAAAGTAGCCACAGAGTCACATCTTAGCCTTTTTAGCGTTCTTGCTAACGCTGGGCTGTTGTAATGTTGTCCATCCACAATGTATGCCCTTGGTGCTCTAAGCCCTTTATCAGCCTTAAAACTAAGGAAGAGACGAAACCAGAGATTGGAGTGTTTTCTGTTTGCTCTACCTGCTCGTGACCGGCATGAATTTCAATTTTGTGAACATAGCCGGTCTGAGGCTCGCAAACTTCGTAAGTTTTTACCCCCACGGAATTATTTATAATTATTATTTGGAATATATTGTTTAATATTAAGCCAGCCCTTCCACTGAGTTAAGGACTTGTCAATGCATATATTTTGTCCCAATTGATAAAGTGTACTGAACTTCTCATTCAAATGATCAATAATCGGTTTTAATTTGAACAGTTTGGCTTGTGCTCTTGACAACGAGGCATCTAATGCCTCGTTGTCGTTGAAATGTAAGCACCTATTGAAGAGCAAAAACCTGTTTTTGGACATGTGAGGTGCGAAACCTGGAGTCAGTAATATATTTTTTGCTTGACCCCAGTACTCCTGTGCGTCTGATTTTACTAATACTCCCATAGCGAATGTAATACCAAAGTAAAGATAACTCGTCGACATTGGTCGGCTTCCAATACGTTAGCCTACTTCGCCGTTTTAATGTCTCATCAACAATTGCTATAATAATTTGTTGTTCCGCATATTTATTAGTTTCTATTACAATGCGTTCCATAATAGGCCGATCCCAAATGGCCGTAAATGCCGCATAAAGGTCGGACATCGCGGTCGTAGGCCCAGGCCGTTGCCTCGGGGCAAACCGTTCCCTCCTTTCGATTGGCGGGATCGGAGGGTTAGGCAAAGGCCGCCAATCGAAATCGAAAAAATTAGTTGGACCTGAAGTCGGCGTCGTACCGGGACGTTGCGACGGCATCGACAATTCTGGAGCCGGAGATTCTTCCTCATCAGACTCAAACTCCAGCTCCATTCGAAGCCTGATCACGTCGCAAACGTCCCGTAAGTCTTCGCCCTCGGCTTCGTCTTCACTACCTATAAATATGGATCATAAGTAACAACGATGCAACATTATTACTAAAACTTTAGCTGTACTTTGAGCGCCAACGTACCAACATTCGTTGAAACTAAAACATCGGCGTCTTCCGGGGCTGTCAGCTCGCTGTCACTGCATTCGACGAATCTAGAAAATATTAATTTTAACATTATGGCCTATTTCACTTTCATTATATTAACAAATATTGTATTGAACTGAACAGGAAACATGACAGAATAAACATACTGCCTTATACCATTCACATAAATTCAGATTAAAGATCCCTTTTTAACAGTCTTCAAAAAAAGGAGAAGGTTCTCGATTCTGTTGTATATTTTTTTGTGTTTGTGTGAGTTCTGAGGAACTCGCGTCATTTATAAACCGATTTGGAAAATTCTTTTGTTATTTGTAAGGATATACTTTCGAGGTAATGCCATTTAAATTTCATTGGTATTGGAGTTTGTACTTCAAAGGTACACCCAATAACGCTTACTGCTTGTAAGCTTCATGAGGATGATTCTCTCGTATGTCATTCCGCTCCAGAATTAGAAATGAAGTTTATTGTAGACCTATCGTAGGTCTATATAGGCTAATATAGGCCAAGGTCACTCAAAAATGAGAAATAAAAAAAATTAAAAAAAAAATTAAACCGCCATCAAAAACAAAACACTCAAAAGTACAAAATAACTATACTTTATCAAAATTCAAGTACAAAAACAACTTTATAAATACGATACAAATACCTATGTAATTGAATTTGACAGTTATTGAAGTCGGTGTCAAATCAGTGTGCTAAATTGAAAGTGTATTAGTTTGGTCAGCTTGGTACTGACTTCAGTAACTGTCACTGATAATTATTTCGTGCTTTTCAGTGTTTTGTCTTGAAGTCAGCTTAATTTTTTTTTAATTACAATTTACTTCATCGCTAAACTTACTCTGCCGGAGAAGGCACTAATGTCGAATCGTCAAACGCAGCGACAGACAGCGACGTGGTTTGGCTCGTCCCAGGCAAACTTGAAAAACAGTAACAAATACGTTTAAAATGTGGCGCAGATTACAGGCGAGACGTTTAAAATTTAAAATAATATACGGCTGCTCATGCTGCTGCACAGTAGATGGTGGCGCCACTACACCAACATCTGCAACATTTGCCTGAGTCGACGAAGGCGACGTGATATCTTCGTCTTCACTCTCTGTAAAGATAGACCATTATGTTGTAATATTGCAACGTATTATATTATGTATCAAAACAAATAATCAAGTGCGAGTGTGAGTGACACACAATAGGTTCCGTACAGTTTTTTTTTTTTATTTCTATACCTTCTTAATTTTCGGAAATCTATGAAACTCAGGATTTTCGCTATATTTTCCCTGTAAACTTTAGGTAAGGCTTTATATTGCCTAAAACTTTTAATCTTTTGTTCCACAGTTTCGCAAATATAGACCGAGGATGATCAAGTAGAGTTGGTGCACCCAAAATTGTTATTATTGTCATAGTGACAATAATAATTTATCAAATTTCAAATTTTTACAAGAAGATAGACGGACACGTGGGTGACCAAATAAGGGATCCGCTTTTCCTTTTAAGGTATCGATCACTAAAAATTACATCAAAGGGAAACTTACAAAAAAAGACAGCAGAAGAAAATGAGACGTCTGCAACGGGTGTGCTTCGTCCACTGCCACCGCATTCGACGAATCTGAATTATTTTTTAGAACGAAGCTTATTTCACTTTCGTTATAGTATTAATACGATCGCTCTTTTCCAAATTTTGGGTACTTGCATGGTAACTAAAAAGAGAGCGATAACAACATTAAGTATAACTTGACCTAAGTTTTTCAAATCAATATTGAAGAGGAGGCAGACCCGATTTCATTTTTAACCGACTTCAAAAAAAGAAGGAGGTTTCAGTGAAACTTACTGTGCTGGAGAAGGTACTGAGGTTTCAGTATCCAACTCACGCGAATGCGGCGCGGATCGGCTCGTTCCTGGTAAACTGGAAAAACAATAATAAAAATAAAATGAAATGTGTTTTATGTCAAGGGTGGAAGTTTACACCTTAAAAAAATTAAAATTATTTACGGCTGTTCGTAGCTGCTATAACTGTACACTTAGTGATATCCACCGCGCCTACGCAACGCTTTAATCCTGGGCAATGACACTCAAGTCTACAATATTTGATGAAATGTTTTGCAAAATTAGACAAAATGTTAATGATGGAACAGTGTATTCCAATTTGTATAAACTTTAAGCAACTATATAAAAATTGTACAGTCGCACTACTAACTACGTGTATACAAAGAATGAAGTAATTGAGATATAACGGTCGACAACTAAGACAAAAAAATATAAAAACAAGCCTCATTTCCCTACACTACATTTTATGACCGTCGTTAGAGAGCACGTGTTTATTAGACCGATGCATCCCGCACCGTCAAAACACATGTTTCGTAGGCAGCAAGCAGGTAGGCTCACGTGTTTGTCGTCCTTAGATAAAGCGAGTTACGCGTAGGGCAGTGTGTGCGCTTGTGGAAACATTTTACAATGCGTTTAATACACAAACGAAATTTTCTCAAAATTCAAGCACTCACACTGCATCGTCAGGCGATTAACGTTTCGTTCGTTTTGGATGGAGGGGCGTCTCCAACGACATGTCGACAGGCTAGGTGTCAACATGCCCCAGATAGAAGCTGCCATTAAAATAAATATAATTATGAGCACCTCAGACAGAAAGTTTTATTTTACCGTGACGTTAACGCCACTGGCTCTGCTGTTGACACTCTCCTGCGTGAAGCACTACGCCCTCTCCCTCTTCTGACGGCTCCACGTTGAGGTCGGATACTAGATTGCGTTCGCGGCAACCCTCCATCGCTGCGACCGCCTCTCGCGCGAGAGGCTCAGCTTCGTCTGCCACCCCGGGTCCGCACACTACGAGGTAGACGAATACTAACAAAGCAAACAACCATATTTATTGCTATTTGATACTATAACGAATACAAAGAAAAATTTTTTGTGGTCCTAATAGTGTTCATTGTGCACTATTTGTGTAACATTATGTAAAAAATAAAATTTACCATGACTTGTTTATCTAAATCGGTTAAGCCATACAGGCTACAAGAGGGAACAAAGAATTACACGTATAACGGCATTTTAAAAACAGAATAAAAAAAATCCAATAAACATATATTTTAAATATTGTATAGACTCGGGTATTACTTTGCGGGAATCTATTTCATGTGATGAATTCCCAAAATTTTCAGCTATTTTCCGCTCAAACTCCAAAAACCACCAATCGACACGTGTTTCGCCTCTCAACGAAGCATCCTCAGGATATACCAGAGATCGGACTTGGTCAGCTAACCAGCACCAAATTCGGTGCTGGTTAGCTGACTGATAGAAATAGCTGAAGATTTTAGTAATTCATCACATATATTTTAAATAATAAATTCAAGAAATATCCATGTGTAGCTAACTGCAAACATGGCGTCCACAACTATAAATTCAAATCATGCGCTTGCGCATTACTGTGACAGTTAAGTGTAGGGTTACCAACTTTTTGACAAAAAAAACGTATAAACTGGTTTGGATAGAAAAAAAAATAAAGTATTAGTAAGAAAAAAAAGTATTATTCCAATTTTATGTTTTTATTGCTTTAAAAACGTATTTTTGTGTGCTTTTAGCACATGCTAACAATGAAATGTACTGATAAATTTTTCCCAGTCGATTTGTTCGACACACCCGACGTCGAAGCAACCGGCGAACTGATTGGAGTTTTCATTTTCTTCACAATTATCACTTGTATTTACTTGACCGCTCAACCGTGACATAATGATGCTCTACTAAACTACAGCCTTATTTATACTCAATATATGTAATTAAACTGCGCGGGGTAACGGGCGTGGTAAAAAAGAAAAAACCGGCGGCGGCCGGTTACCCTACAACATTGACGACCGCAACGGGGAAGCGGGGAGCGGCAAATGCCGGTGGGGCATAATCATGATCATGATCATGCGCTTCGCGCGATCGATCGATTGCCCCACCGGCATTTGCCGCTCCCCGTAAAGCAATAGTTTTGAAAGAAGGAGAGCCTGGTGTGTGTACGCCATTAATGAATTGCTTAGTAGATTTTGTGCCCTCATACTTAACAAGTTCCGAATGGGTTAATTTACCAAGAACATCTATAATTAAAGAAGTGAGATGTAAAATAACTTTATTAGGCTGTCGTACAACATTTGGTGTTGGCGAAACTTCATATGCAACTACTTGTGAATATAGCGCAGTGTTTAATCCTAGAGAACCAGTGTATAATGAGTCTATGCACCCTCAACCGCAACTGCATGTTGGAATTGGAGCAATCCCACAGATTAATCCCGCCACAGAGTTTGAAAATTTTCAAACTACAATGGTGTATTGGTTATGTGAATACGAAATGGATGTGTCTGTTGATTTGCACAGTTATTATACTTACGGTACCGTTAGTAATATGCCTCAAAAAGCTTTATATTACTATTTACACGATCCACGGTACACAACTGCCGAAACATTCGCTGGAGTCGAACAGAACTTGGAGCGATCGCTTAAACTTGTTGAAAATGAGTCAGAACCGGATCTTGATAAATCCACGGGAATTAATTTATCGGAATCAATCCACACAAACCGACATAACTTATACAAAAAATCGTTTGATTATGATTCCCCAGCTTTCAGGACGAGACAATCAAATAAAAGGAAACAACAACAACAACAACAACAAGGACAAACAGCAGGAAGTAGTAGCTCGAAAAGGTCCCAACGTTTAGAAGACTTAGAATATATTTCTAGTGATAGTGATATTAGGTTGTCTGTGTACTGACTAGTGAATTAAGTTCAAAGGTTTGTAATAAAACTAATCTGTATAAATATCACTTTAATTATTTCATTGCTGTTTGACTGGACCGTGACATGCACTCGATTTAATTCCAGTAGTCACGGTGTTTTATGTTTTACACGTCTAATGTTTTATGTATCTAATGTTTTACACGTTTGCATGGTATAGGCAGCGAGGATGGCTGAAACAGCCATATCGGCTCTGCACGTGGTGGACGGTGGCACATGCTTTCCAGGCGCAGGTGCCACAACCTGGCCTGCATACGCATACGCCGCCGTAACTCGACAGTTCTAAAAACAAAAAAAGACAAATCGTTATGTTCTCTTGCCTACAACTGACTACACAATGCTCTCTTATCGAGTATTAGAATGTTTAAAAACATAATTAAATTGTGTAAGTACCCTTTCTGTTTGCTGGGCTGGGTCAGTAATCGGTAGGCCGCCGCTACAGCCGCCCACGCCGCTTCAAAATTAACCTCACTAAGTCCGATTGCGCTGAACATTGAACATTGTTGAAAAAAGTTGACACAACTCACAACAAATGAACAAACATGTACGTACATGTGTGTGTACGTTCTCTAACCAAGACTCAAAAGACTGAAATAATTTACATTATGTACGTACTCTTGTTCCTTCATTGGAAGAGGAGACTGCCGCCGTATTCGGGCCCATACTCTTGCAAGCGCCGCCCTCGCCGCCTTTAGTTTTCGGCGAAGCGTTTTCATTCTGAAAGAAAATGAAGTTGTGAGTCACCTATTTACCCACCACTGATACAATAAAATGCATTTCAGCAGTAATTTATTGAACTATTATACTTACGGCATTATGAAATATTTCTTTCCAGGTTGCTAAACAGTTGGTTTCGTTGTTTGAAAATTTTTCACAGTAGAGGGTAGTTTTCACATAGAATACGTACGTATTTTTTTGGTAGGCAAAGCGAACTATGTATCCGCCCAAACAACCATGCTTCTGTCATCTGTGTTAAAATTGAGATTCGAATCACTTGCCTAATTTAAAAATTCTTCATCTTTCACCATAAAGCACACGTCTGATGTATTGCGCTTTTTTCTTATGACTAAGAAAACTTACGATTTTTGAACATTCAAACTTTCAAAAATGCAAAAATGAAATAAATCTAATTAAAATGCTAAATTTCAACTTTTTCCGCTCTCACATCAAAGTCGTTTGTAACGTAAGAAAAGTGTAGATATTTCATTTCTCGTCATTTCGCATTTCTCGTCAGCGACGAGAATCTCGAAAATTTTAAGACTTAAATTTAACTATAGGTTTCTCTTTCGATAATCAATATTTTTTTTAAACACATATTATTTCTATATTTTTTCTCATATTGCATACTTACGTAACAGCCTTATTACGAACGAAAAAAGTAGTATGATGGCGTGGCGGGTACGATTTTAGCGCTGCATTATGGGTGCTGAATGGATTAAAAAAATAATAGCTATTTCTTCATTATCGTACAATTTTATAAGTTAGAGAACGAGAGTTAACGCTGATTATGAGACCGTTTGCAAGGCAACGCATGAAAGTGAGACTGCTCTCTATATTCGCCTTAATAAAATAGGTCATTTCATAGGTAAGTACGTAATAAAAAACCACATAATCTTAATAAAACAGACAAAGCAGGTTACATTTTAAGCGTTGGAACTATAACAAAGTTATATGTTTAGATTACAGTCCGTTCGCCGTAAGGGGAAAATGTTACGTGATCGTATTATTCAAATTTAATAATATTTACTAAATAAGTCTATTTAAAAAGTATTTTCGAAAAAAAATCAAATGTATCATGCATGTATCGGTTCGACAAAAATCTTAAAAAGAAATGGCAAGAAACACGGCAAAAAAAAAAGATCGGAGCATACAGGAGTAAAATTCACAGACTACGTCTCCATATTGAACAAGATTTTTGTCCCTTTTTTGTCAAGAAAGATGGCGTCCTTATTTAGTCAGTATAAAGTTTACCATCAATTGTGATGGAATCTTGTGGCGTGTGTTCCACCGGAGTAGTGGACCAATTTTCTTTCGTAGGTTTTAGCGCCGTGTTGTTAGAGGAAAATGTGAGGTATTAAGAGTTTATTTACAAAGAAGCAATAAGTAAGTCGGAGTGAGCGCGCTTCGTACATTCTCTTCTCATATCGCAGTCTCGCTCTCCTTAATTGAGTGACTTCTTCAGGCATTTGGCACGATATTAAAGCAGTGAACTCGTTACCGATGACCATGTGCGTAAAATTACGGTGACCGATTTCTTTTGCTTTGCTTCCCCGTCCTTGTGGAATAAAGTAAATTAAAATAGTATACAGAACTACTTCTTTTTTAAGAACTGTGTGGAACAACTTCAGAGCGAACTAGAAGTTTTGTTTGACTTATACAAACATATTTACGGCGTCTTTACTTTGTATGTGTACTTGTATGCGTATGATAGGATATACATCGGGGCCTATACCAAATTAACTACTAAGGATCCTGATATCTTGTGTGATAATTTTGAGCGCATGGTGAAAGACAAGGCGACATTACATTTAGGGCACTATGTGCGAACGCGTTTGTGGCAAACAACTCATGATCTCCGCAATTTCTCTCTACTACTTGGTCGTGCCTCCGGATACGATACTGTAAAATGCTGTACCGATTCCTGCGTGAGCAACGGCAGGACGACAGTATCGCGAGGTACGGATGGAATCGCTGGTGTTTGGGTTTGGTGTCGTTTCAGTATTTTCAGAAGTTTTTGGCGAAATAGTCTGTGCGATAAAATGCGCGGGCGAATGTGTTGAGGAACTTCGGAATGTTTGTAAATTAAATAAGCATTTAAGACGCTAACATTTAACATACATCTGAAAAACTTATTATACCACACGGACGTTCTTTTGCGTTGTAATGTATCCTACATTGCCAACATTTGATCTTTTTTGTCTACGCCTCTCATGCAAACATTGTAATCACGTACAACAATGGGCTTATTTTTTTTTTCAACGGGGCACCAACTCACGCCCATACCGTGGTACGTGGAGACGAAGGTTACAGGCCTGATGTCTTTCCATACCAAAATGTCGATGTCTCCGCTGGTGCACTCAAACATCTGACCCTTTGGCATGGGAGTAATAATTTTTTTCTTTAGATTAAATATATCACGTGGGACGAACATTCGGTCGGCTCTTAAAGTAGCCACAGAGTCACATCTTAGCCTTTTTAGCGTTCTTGCTAACGCTGGGCTGTTGTAATGTTGTCCATCCACAATGTATGCCCTTGGTGCTCTAAGCCCTTTATCAGCCTTAAAACTAAGGAAGAGACGAAACCAGAGATTGGAGTGTTTTCTGTTTGCTCTACCTGCTCGTGACCGGCATGAATTTCAATTTTGTGAACATAGCCGGTCTGAGGCTCGCAAACTTCGTAAGTTTTTACCCCCACGGAATTATTTATAATTATTATTTGGAATATATTGTTTAATGTTAAGCCAGCCCTTCCACTGAGTTAAGGACTTGTCAATGCATATATTTTGTCCCAATTGATAAAGTGTACTGAAGTTCTCATTCAAATGATCAATAATCGGTTTTAATTTGAACAGTTTGGCTTGTGCTCTTGACAACGAGGCATCTAATGCCTCGTTGTCGTTGAAATGTAAGCACCTATTGAAGAGCAAAAACCTGTTTTTGGACATGTGAGGTGCGAAACCTGGAGTCAGTAATATATTTTTTGCTTGACCCCAGTACTCCTGTGCGTCTGATTTTACTAATACTCCCATAGCGAATGTAATACCAAAGTAAAGATAACTCGTCGACATTGGTCGGCTTCCAATACGTTAGCCTACTTCGCCGTTTTAATGTCTCATCAACAATTGCTATAATAATTTGTTGTTCCGCATATTTATTAGTTTCTATTACAATGCGTTCCATAATAGGCCGATCCCAAATGGCCGTAAATGCCGCATAAAGGTCGGACATCGCGGTCGTAGGCCCAGGCCGTTGCCTCGGGGCAAACCGTTCCCTCCTTTCGATTGGCGGGATCGGAGGGTTAGGCAAAGGCCGCCAATCGAAATCGAAGAAATTAGTTGGACCTGAAGTCGGCGTCGTACCGGGACGTTGCGACGGCATCGACAATTCTGGAGCCGGAGATTCTTCCTCATCAGACTCAATCTCCAACTCCATTCGAAGCCTGATCACGTCGCTAACGTCCCGTAAGTCTTCGCCCTCGGCTTCGTCTTCACTACCTATAAATATGGATCATAAGTAACAACGATGCAACATTATTACTAAAACTTTAGCTGTACTTTGAGCGCCAACGTACCAACATTCGTTGAAACTAAAACATCGGCGTCTTCCGGGGCTGTCAGCTCGCTGTCACTGCTGCTATTGTATTGAACTGAACAGGAAACATGACAGAATAAACATACTGCCTTATACCATTCACATAAATTCAGATTAAAGATCCCTTTTTAACAGTCTTCAAAAAAAGGAGAAGGTTCTCGATTCTGTTATATTTTTTTGTGTTTGTTACCTCAGAACTCGCGTCATTTATAAACCGATTTGGAAAATTCTTTTGTTATTTGTAAGGATATACTTTCAAGGTAATGCCATTTAAATTTCATTGGTATTGGAGTTTGCACTTCAAAGGTACACCCAATAACGCTTACTGCTTGTAAGCTTCATGTGGATGATTCTCTCGTATGTCATTCCGCTCCAGAATTAGAAATGAAGTTTATTGTAGACCTATCGTAGGTCTATATAGGCTAATATAGGCCAAGGTCACTCAAAAATGAGAAATAAAAAAAATTAAAAAAAAAAATTAAATCGCCATCAAAAACAAAACACTCAAAAGTACAAAATAACTATACTTTATCAAAATTCAAGTACAAAAACAACTTTATAAATACGATACAAATACCTATGTAATTGAATTTGACAGTTATTGAAGTCTGTGTCAAATCAGTGTGCTAAATAGAAAGTGTATTAGTTTGGTCAGCTTGGCACTGACTTCAGTAACTGTCACTGATAATTATTTCGTGCTTTTCAGTGTTTTGTCTTGAAGTCAGCTTAATTTTTTTTTAATTTTTACTTCATCGCTAAACTTACTCTGCCGGAGAAGGCACTAATGTCGAATCGTCAAACGCAGCGACAGACAGCGACGTGGTTTGGCTCGTCCCAGGCAAACTGGAAAAACAATAACAAATACGTTTAAAATGTGGCGCAGATTACAGGCGAGACGTTTAAAATTTAAAATAATATACGGCTGCTCATGCTGCTGCACAGTAGATGGTGGCGCCACTACACCAACATCTGCAACATTTGCCTGAGTCGACGAAGGCGACGTGATGTCTTCGTCTTCACTCTCTGTAAAGATAGACCATTATGTTGTAATATTGCAACGTATTATATTATGTATCAAAACAAATAATCAAGTGCGAGTGTGAGTGACACACAATAGGTTCCGTACAGTTTTTTTTTTTATTTCTATACCTTCTTAATTTTCGGAAATCTATGAAACTCAGGATTTTCGCTATATTTTCCCTGTAAACTTTAGGTAAGGCTTTATATTGCCTAAAACTTTTAATCTTTTGTTCCACAGTTTCGCAAATATAGACCGAGGATGATCAAGTAGAGTTGGTGCACCCAAAATTGTTATTATTGTCATAGTGACAATAATAATTTATCAAATTTCAAATTTTTACAAGAAGATAGACGGACACGTGGGTGACCAAATAAGGGATCCGCTTTTCCTTTTAAGGTATCGATCACTAAAAATTACATCAAAGGGAAACTTACAAAAAAAGACAGCAGAAGAAAATGAGACGTCTGCAACGGGTGTGCTTCGTCCACTGCCACCGCATTCGACGAATCTGAATTATTTTTTAGAATGAAGCTTATTTCACTTTCGTTATAGTATTAATACGATCGCTCTTTTCCAAATTTTGGGTACTTGCATGGTAACTAAAAAGAGAGCGATAACAACATTAAGTATAACTTGACCTAAGTTTTTCAAATCAATATTGAAGAGGAGGCAGACCCGATTTCATTTTTAACCGACTTCAAAAAAAGAAGGAGGTTTCAGTGAAACTTACTGTGCTGGAGAAGGTACTGAGGTTTCAGTATCCAACTCAGGCGAATGCGGCGCGGATCGGCTCGTTCCTGGTAAACTGGAAAAACAATAATAAAAATAAAATGAAATGTGTTTTATGTCAAGGGTGGAAGTTTACACCTTAAAAAAATTAAAATTATTTACGGCTGTTCGTAGCTGCTATAACTGTACACTTAGTGATATCCACCGCGCCTACGCAACGCTTTAATCCTGGGCAATGACACTCAAGTCTACAATATTTGATGAAATGTTTTGCAAAATTAGACAAAATGTTAATGATGGAACAGTGTATTCCAATTTGTATAAACTTTAAGCAACTATATAAAAATTGTATAGTCGCACTACTAACTACGTGTATACAAAGAATGAAGTAATTGAGATATAACGGTCGACGACTAAGACAAAAAAATATAAAAACAAGCCTCATTTCCCTACACTACATTTTATGACCGTCGTTAGAAAGCACGTGTTTATTAGACCGATGCATCCCGCACCGTCAAAACACATGTTTCGTAGGCAGCAAGCAGGTAGGCTCACGTGTTTGTCGTCCTTAGATAAAGCGAGTTACGCGTAGGGCAGTGTGTGCGCTTGTGGAAACATTTTACAATGCGTTTAATACACAAACGAAATTTTCTCAAAATTCAAGCACTCACACTGCATCATCAGGCGATTAACGTTTCGTTCGTTTTGGATGGAGGGGCGTCTCCAACGGCATGTCGACAGGCTAGGTGTCAACATGCCCCAGATAGAAGCTGCCATTAAAATAAATATAATTATGAGCACCTCAGACAGAAAGTTTTATTTTACCGTGACGTTGACGCCACTGGCTCTGCTGTCGACACTCTCCTGCGTGAAGCACTACGCCCTCTCCCTCTTCTGACGGCTCCACGTTGAGGTCGGATACTAGATTGCGTTCGCGGCAACCCTCCATCGCTGCGACCGCCTCTCGCGCGAGAGGCTCAGCTTCGTCTGCCACCCCGGGTCCGCACACTACGAGGTAGACGAATACTAACAAATTTATTACTATTTGATACTATAACGAATACAAAGAAAAAATTTTTGTGGTCCTAATAGTGTTCATTGTGCACTATTTGTGTAACATTATGTAAAAAATAAAATTTACCATGACTTGTTTATCTAAATCGGTTAAGCCATACAGGCTACAAGAGGGAACAAAGAATTACACGTATAACGGCATTTTAAAAACAGAATAAAAAAAATCCAATAAACATATATTTTAAATATTGTATAGACTCGGGTATTACTTTGCGGGAATCTATTTCATGTGATGAATTCCCAAAATTTTCAGCTATTTTCCGCTCAAACTCCAAAAACCACCAATCGACACGTGTTTCGCCTCTCAACGAAGCATCCTCAGGATATACCAGAGATCGGACTTGGTCAGCTAACCAGCACCAAATTCGGTGCTGGTTAGCTGACTGATAGAAATAGCTGAAGATTTTAGTAATTCATCACATATATTTTAAATAATAAATTCAAGAAATATCCATGTGTAGCTAACTGCAAACATGGCATCCACAACTATAAATTCAAATCATGCGCTTGCGCATTACTGTGACAGTTAAGTGTAGGGTTACCAACTTTTTTGACAAAAAAAACGTATAAACTGGTTTGGATAGAAAAATAATAAAGTATTAGTAAGAAAAAAAAGTATTATTCCAATTTTATGTTTTTATTGCTTTAAAAACGTATTTTTGTGTGCTTTTAGCACATGCTAACAATTTTATGTTATCTTTAAATGTTGCAATGCTTGTTTGACAATCAACATTTAAATTTAAATAAATAAACAATTCGTTTTTAATTAAATTTATTGATGCTCTATTTCTCTCTTCTCGCCACTTTAATTCATTACTGAAAAAACTCTTTCAGTGAAAGCTGAAGTGGCGGGAATGGAGAGTAGGTAAGAAATTATTTTTTTTTATATTTGGTAAGCTATCAAATGCATTTTTAAGTATTGTAATGTTAAAAAATTTCAAAATTTTTTATGTTTTTATTTAAATATTTTATATTTAATAGTGAAGTGAAGTATTGGTACGGTATGGTTGTGTATATTTTAAAATTGTGATGAACAAAAATTAAAGTAACTAAAAAGTGCCGGATAAGAACATTGGACTGTTATATTGAAGTCTTCGATCTTGACTACTACATGAAAGTTAAGAAAAAACGATATCTATTAAAACCAAATTTTTTAAATAACAAAATAAAGCTCGGGCGCCACCTCGCGTTAAAACGAGGAATTAGTTTAAATTTTAAAAATAAATAGAACAAACGGATAACAAAATAAATGTTTATTCTAAAAACCATAAAGAGTTGGAGTAATATAGCTAGTTATATCTTTAAATTTAAATTATTCTAAATTGTAATCACTATAAAAGTTTTTTTTAACAAACCACTCCTTGTTTTGATAAAGAAAAGTTGTACATACTTGAAAGTCCAATAAATAGCACAAGAACATCAATCCAGCCTTCAAAACTTCAACAAAATTAGTCTCTCTCTCGAAATTTCCAAAAGCGCCGTGCAATTAAAATGATGAGCCAAGTGAGTTGCATCAGCACATGCCAATCGAAAGGGACGCCATTACGACGACACGTAGGCCGAACATGTCGGCTATTTATCAAAAAATATTCCAAACATCCGCGTAGGATTTTGGTCAATTACAGTATAATTCAAAACATTATTAATGCCTAATGTAGCATAGTGCAATATTAATCAAATAAACCGGACTATATTCCGTAAAATAAAATTCAAATTTTATGACATGTTGACAGGACCAAAATAAATCGAAAAGTGCCGGATCACGTTTCAGTTTATGCGGTGATCGACGCTTGCGCAGATTAAAAAGAAATATTTTGTGCATGATTTACACATTTCACTTTGCTATCGTAACAATATTTTTCTTACTTTTTTAAAAATTACTTATTTATTATTTCTGCAATAAACAACAAAATAGGCTTGCTTACAAAAAGAATAATGTTTTCTTTGTAATATTAAAATAATAAATTCTTAATAAATTTGCAAATGAACAAGCTTTGGAGCAACAAATAAGTTATGTAAACGCTGTATTATACATTTTGACAAAATGTGAACATAATTTGAAGAAAGGATTCAGGGAATAAGGTCTAAATTTGGAGAAATAAAAGAAGACATCATGTAGCGTAAATAACACGTTACAGTATATATTGCCATTTTTCTACTGTACTTTTTACTGAAAATTCTTTATCATCTGTTTAGGCAATCCATGCTATTATAAGATAAATTATGCTTCACAGTGTGAAAAGCCAATGCTAATTCCGCTGCTGTAATATTCTCATCATCACTAGATCCTTGACATCTTGATTTAGTATTTGATGTAAGGAAATTTTGTAATGCACCAGATGTTTTCTTCATTTCAGTTTTCATCTTATGCTTCTGAGTATTTTGATGTTGCTTAATCTATAGAAAGAAAGAAACAAAAGCTGAAACCACCACCATATTAAACCATCACCATTTTCAAAATAATACTTAATCATGAATTTCCTATTCTTCAATTGAATGACAAATATTAAAATATCTATTAATATAATGTTATACAAAAACGTGTGAATGAGAATATAAACATTTCAGAATTCTGACAATTAGTATGAAAAATATATATTTTTTTTATGTTATTATAATAACAAGTAACAAGATTATTTTTAAAATAACACATAGAATTTGAAACATTGAAACTAATTTCCCATGCTCATGCTTAAAAAATAATGTATAAATTGTCAATGAAAACTAAATTTCAAATATGCATGTGTTAGAATTTACGTACACTAAAACAAAAAAATAAAAACCCTCGACCACCGAGAGTGTGCTAATTATTAATTAAATAAAAGATTCCCCATTTTCTAAGATGTACCCACATTTATCATGAAAACGGAATGTAATTATAGTAAATAACAAACCAATTCTCTTATGCATCCAGTTTAATTACGTAGTACATAATTTATAGTTTATTAAACTACATCACTGTTAACATCTAATATCTATCATCTACAAACTATACAGCTTAATTGTCGTTATGACCCAAACACAAAGTTGTATTGACATATGTATCTAAATACGGTACCAATACCATTCTAATCGTTCTACACAGTATTTATGAAATCAACATTGCGAACTATCTAAATTACTGGTCAATAAGTGATTTCTAGCAATTTAAGCACAAGCCAAATACATAATAAGATTATAATAAAAATATAACAATATTAACATCAAAAATAATAACTAATAAATATTAAAATAAATTACTTAGCTCGTTTGTGGTGTTGCCGCGGCCACTGGTATACCAAGAGTGACTCTGCAGTCCTCTCGTACCCATGTCGTGATCTTTTCACCGCCATTAATTCACAAAATGACATTATGTTTTATTTTACCCTCAATGATCAAATCTCCACAGAATTTAATGTTACCGGAAGTTACGAATTTTAATACAAGTTTCTTATTTTTAAATTTATTCTACACGTATATATCTAAGTGTACATTACAAATTCATGTTTCTAATTATTATAATTTAATTTTGTTATATACGGAATGCATTTTATATTTTCAGTATTTTTTAGAATTGTATTATATATTACACATGCTGTTTTTAAAACTTTTCAATACAAAGTCCTACCATATACAAACTGGTGACTTTTTTTGTCAAGATGTAAAAAAACCTAATGAATTAGGTTAGGTAAGTAAGTTAAAAAATGTAAATAAAATAAATATATGAAAGGAGAAACAACGTAGCTTTAACAATATTTGTACACATTAATAAATTTTCATACCTGTCCAATGCCAGCTGAACTGATTGTAAAATTCACGCCGCAGGTAATACATTTTGCATTACTTTTATTTTGAAGATCACTTGTTATCCAGTTGTATTGTTTTTCCCACTCAGGTTTATACTTTTGTAAAACTTTTGTTATTTTAGCTTTTTTAGGAGACACTGGTGTGTCGCTATCAGATTTACTCGTCATTTTAAGCATTAATATTTACTTTAAAATGCATTCTTCAATTATAAACAAAATCAACGGACCATTTTTGTACAATTTCGTCGATAGTGAGCTGACATCTGTGACAAATGTCACAACTGACATCTAACATTTCGTTCAATAATTATAAATCGTTAAGTACCCATAATGAGTATTTTGTTTTACGCATCACAGTAAAGGTTGAAAATAAAGTATTTTTGCATACTTTATTTGTGTATAAAAGTATAAAGTATAATTACCAAAAATAAAGTAGGATACGTTATTATAAAGTATGGTTGGCAACCCTAGTTAAGTGTATGTGTATTATGTTATAGCTATTTGAGATAGTTTATTGTGTTTTTGGGATGTGTTTAGAGAGATAGAAAGAATTACATGCAAAATAGACTAATAATAAATTCAAGAAATATCCATGTGTAGCTAACAGCAAACATGGCGTCGATAACCGTAAATTCAAATCATAGGCTTGCACATTACTGTAAGAGTCAAGTGTATATGTATTATTTTATAGTTATTTGAGATAGAGTTTATTAATGTTTTTGAAATATGTTTAGCGACAGAAATAGAAAGGATTACATGCAAAATAGACTAAAATAATAAATTAAAGAAATGTCCATGTGTAGCTGCTAACTGCAAACATGGTGTCGACAACCGTAAATTCAAATCATGCGCTTGCGCATTACTGTAAGTCAAGTGTATGTGTATTATTTTATTGTTAGTTGAGATAGTTTATTAATGTTTTTGAAATGTGTTTAGCGACAGAAATAGAAAGGATTACATGCAAAATAGACTTAAGATAGTTGATGACGAAGCATGTAAAGGGTTCGATTTTACTGCCAAATATCTATATGGCAGTAAAATCGTAAAAAGACTAGTTAATAGTTTATATAGTTAATAGTTTATATAGTTAATAGTTTGTATAGTAATTGAGTTTTAAACATTAAACAGTAGTGTAAATTCGTATGTAGTTACTTACTTCCCAATAATAAAAACACTTCCCGCACACAAAATACACGATAAAATACACAGTAAAATACACAATGAAATACCATACACAAGACAACGAAAACGAAAGGAACACAAGCGAAGCAGTCAAGTATGAAACTCGGACTGATTTTAAAAATGGCGTAACGTGGAATTCGGTTTTAGCTATCTCTGCCATATCTGTCTTTCGTGGACATACATAATTTAATGAACAAAATTCAGTATTTCTTTTCCGCACCGTACATTCTCTAACAATGACGTCACCACGTATGGGTATCGAGCGTTTCGATTGATAATCATTTGTAAAACTAAAGTTTAAAAATAAAATATGAATGATACACATAGAAAAAAATTAACAAATAAAGTCAAAGATATATATATGTCGGAACAGACACAGGGCAATTCATGCTTTTGCAACTCAGTTAGTTTTCAGTCAAACCATGAAAAGTCTGGTATGCGATCTGGTTGCGGAACTATCAGGGGAATTTAATAATTTTGTTCGTAGTTCATGTAGTGACTTCGAATATATTGATACAAGCTGAGGGTAAAAAGATGCCGGTTAAGGGTGCAAAGAGTTTATTTTCCTTCGTACGAGGAGATGTCAAGAACACGCGAACTTAATTACGGCGGTTCCTAATCTTCGTAGTCGCCCTCGTGGGCGACTTGCGTACTTGCGTAGTAGTCACCGAAGGTACACGCTTCACTCAATAACAACGTTCCCGAATCAGAGAGTTCTTCTATCCAAGGTCGTCGCAGTAGTCGTTGTAGTCGTCTTCGTCATTCGCCTTAATGTCGCCTCGAACGATAGTTGAGAAACACTGACTCGGCGCCTTCGAGTCTTTCTCGTTACCTGTAAGGCAACGGGGAAACAGTTCCGAGGCGCATTGCCTCTCCACTGTGGTCAGCTTCGCCACACCCTACTAGGTGTGGGACATTTAGGTGCTTACTTTTAAATCGTGGGCGCTGGTCTGTCTTCTTCGTGGCTGGAATCTAATGGGAGCTGGCTGCTGTGTGGTCATGTCAGCTGACTAGGTCTCTCGGGTACGCCCGGCGCTCCAAAGGTTTTTCGTGGCTTGGAGCGATTCCCCTGATGTGGGGGAAGCTCGATTTAGCCGCCCGTTTAAACATGTTAGACGCCAGGCGCCTAGTAAACTGTTGAATGGTCTCAACTCGTAGATCTCGACTGATCACACCGTTTCTCACAAAACAGGGTGCATTCACTGCGATTCGGAGTGACGTGTTTTGCAGGACCTCCAATCGGGCGCGCTGGTGCGTCGAGGTGAGCGCGTACCAAACTGGGGCCGCGTATGTGATCTTGGACCGCAGGTATGCTTTGTAAATTCCCAGCTTGGCACGGAGCTGGAGGTTGCATCTTAGAATACCGTAGAGCCGCCGCCTGGCTCCACGGACGCCATTGACGACTCCATGGACGTGGGCTATCATGGATAACCGTCGGTCAATGGTGACCCCAGATAATTTGCCGTTGGACTCCTCGGGATACTTTGGTTGCAAAGTTCGAGGGGTGGGGGCAGCGGCGGTCTCCTACTACCGCTTACCACCATCACCTGCGTCTTCTGTACATTGACAGAGAGTCCCCACTTTTTGAGCCAGTCTGGGAGCTGGTCCAGCATCCCCTGCATCTTGGTGGTTGCTATGCTTGCCCTCAACGATGTCGTTACGTAGGCCGCGTCGTCTGCGTACAGTGGCTAACAGTGCTCCGCTCGCTAACGGTATATCGTCTGTATCGCGTAGCAGGAGGGCGATAGACAGCTCCCCTGCGGTACGCCGGCTGAGATGCCTAGTGGACGCCCAGTGGATATTTGGCCTTCTACGCTGACGCGGAAGGTCCGGTCTCTGAGGAAGTCCGCTATCACCTGTGTGATTCTTAGCGGCATTTGTGATGTGATGAGTTTGTAGCTGAGTCCGGGGGGCCAGACCCTGTCAAATGCTTGCGCCATGTCCAGGAATACTGCCACCGCGTGTTCCTTCTTGTTGATGGCCTGGGCCATGTGGTGCAGTACCCTGGACACATGGAGAGTTGTGCTGTGTCCCTGGCGGAAGCCGAACTGTTCCTCCCGCGGTGTGAAGTGCAACGCCATCTCCCGCAGCAACAGCTTCTCAAAAGACTTGGACAGGCACGACAGCAGGGTGATCGGGCGGTAATTACCAGGCACCGTGGTCCTCTTATTCTTCTTCGGTATCATTATAATAAGGCTGGTCTTCCAGGAACTAGGGAAGTGCCTGGTCCGCATGATCACTTTGAAAAGACGGGTGACCGCCGACTCCACGAGGGGGGAGATGCCGAAGGGCTGCGTTGGGGATGCGATCTGCTCCCACAGCTTTTCGTGGATTCACCCTGGCGAGGTGTGGCTGCACCACCCCAGGGGAGAACACGATCGGCTCCATGTCGGGTTCCAGCGATCTGCTCATCGCTTTGCGTACCCGTTCCTCCACGTCGGCTGCATGCTCTGGATCTTGAGAGAGCTGAGGAGTGAATTGCGGTGCGAGGTGATCTGCAAAGACCTCCGCTCTGTCCTCCGCGCTGTAGATGAGGCACTCACGATGTGTCAGCGGGCTAGGCGTCGTTGTAGTCCCCCCTGCACAGACGGCAGAGTCGGTGAATGGCTCTCCAGTTGTCGCTGGAGTTCGACACCAGCCTCTCCCACCTGTGCGCTGAGTGGGCCTCCAATTCTGTCTTCACCTGCTGGGCAGCCTGGTTTAGGCGGGTCTTTGTTACCGGCCATCTGTTGCGCTGCCAATCCCTCCTCAGCCTTCTCTTCTCCCGTAAGAGGTCTTCAATATGTACAGGAACGCTCTTGTATACTCCTCTATGAGGGGCCGGTATCGATGCAAGATTCAGTGCACTTTGGATGCACTCGGTGATGCTTCTGGTAAGATCCTCCACGTCCCGCGAGGTCCTCACCGGTCTGGTGTTCAGTGTAGCGTCCACCAGTTGGGAGTATTTCTCCCAGTCGGTTCTCATGCGGGGAGCCGGAGGTAGAGTCAGTCACCGTTAGGGTGGCCTCTAGCTCTACCAGCACTGGTTGGTGGTCAGACCCAGTGTGGTAGTCTAGCACCTTTAGATAGGGTACAAGCCCCAGGTTCTTGGTAAGGTCACAGGTAACAGGTCGATGACATCCGGAGCGTGATTATCCCTGAAGGGGTAATGGGTAGGAGCGTCTGGGCCCCAGACTTCTCCTACTTTCTCCTCGACGGATCTCAAAAGCCCGGACCCTGCGCTGTTGGTGCAACTCGAGCCCCACACCTCGTGTTTGGCGTTCCAGTCGCCTGCAAGCATGATGGGGCGAGTGTCCTCCAGCAGGCTTTTAATCTCAAGAGGGTTCAGCGGGTCACTTCCAGGTCTATATATGCCATAGATATCCAGCGGTGCTTGGTCCGCGCAGACCTCTATACCGAGGGCCTGCAGCGAAGTTAGCATAGGTTGAGGCTTCACTTGGTTCAGTATCCCTCTCTTCACAAGGACCGCAAGGCCCCTATATCTGCTCCGGCTGGGATCGTCCGGTGGGTGATATAGACGGATGTCTTCAGTGTGGTATTGGGCGTAAGGTGGGTCTCGGAGATCAGGGCGACGTCACTCCGTTGCTGCGTCAGCATCACTTTCAGCATCTGGTGTTTCGCCTGGAGGCCGCAGGCGTTCCAGTATATGCATCTTAGCGGCATGATGACTGATTAATGAAAAGGCCGCACAATTCCCGCACCCCATTATATACATGGGGGCGATTTCTTAGTTCTAAGTATCTCCATGATGATACTAGAGGCTACCTCCATGGCCCGCATACTCACTCTGACGGAGTGACCAGAGGTAATTGCCCCGAGTATTTTGTCCATTAAAGGCTGGAGACAGCCCAAAATGGAGATAGGTTTCGTCGTGCCTTCAGCGTGTTCCGTTGTGGATTGCTGTTGCGGAAGGTGGTTTCGGACCCTTGCCTTGCGTGGCTGTGGTTTCTTGGGTCGTCTTCTTTGGTTTTCTCTTCCTTTTCCGGGTGGAAGCTGTCGTGGACCCTCGAGTGGTGGCATCGTTGGCTGGGGCCATCAGAGTAGCCTGCGCATACTCCTCGATCGTTGTAGGTGGGGCTGCACTGGCAGGTGCCTGTTTTGTGGCTGTCTGCGGCTTCTGATGTTGGCTGGTTGTCTTGGCCGCCGCACCGCCCTCCTGTTTTTCAGCTTGCGGGTGCGGACAGGACAAGACGGTGCGTTGGCCGTGTGCGAGCCCCCGCAGTTTGCACACGTCGGTGGGTCCTCCCTGGGGCAAGAGCATTCGCTTGCTTTGTGCGCCCCACCACACCTTACGCACGCTTGGGGGCGGTGGCAATTTTGGGAGGAGTGGCGAAACTGCTGGCACCGGTGGCACTGGGCCACTCCTCGCTTTCCTCTCCACTCCTCGCTTTCCTCTCCACTCCTCTATCTTCACTCCTGGTATGCACAGGAGCTCTGTAGTTTCATAGATAGCCGGTAATGTTGTTGGGGTGCGTTTAACTTCGGCGAAATAAATACAGCCGGGCCGAGCCACGCGGGCTCGAATCGGGCGCACATACTCCGCCTGGTAGCCCAGGTTGCACAGCTCTCCTTTAATCTCCTCCGGGTTAGTGTTGACAGGAATTCCCCTAATCGCCACCTTCACATTTCGTTCTTGGGGAGGGGAGTAGGCAAACCAGCCTATACCCTCAGATTCTAATTCAGATAAGTAGGCCTGTATGAGGCGAAATTCCTTCTCGTCGAGCGGAAGGAATCTTATAACTTTCTCATAGGGCAAAGCCTTCCCCCTTAGCCTGGTATCTCGATTGGGGTCGGGGATGTATGCCTACGACCTAAAAGTGGAAAAACGTGACACTAACTTCAGAGACGCAATACAAGTTAAAATTTTACAGAAGTTTGCATTACTTTTTCAAAATCTCAAGCCAAAGTATATGTAACATTATTACTGAAGCCTGTTTGGCACTCAACGAAGTTTTAAAAGAGTTGGTTAAAGGTAAGTAAAACTAATTATTTTAATATCAAATATTGTAATTATAAATCTACATGTTGTTTATTGTTGTCCATCTTCAGTCACATTTGAAAAAGCTTCATATAATATATCACGATGCGTGTTTGAAATGGAAGTTGAAAGTTGGTTGGGTTTGTTTGGTGGATAAACTACAGGCACATCAGTGAAAGGGGGTGGATGTTCATATGACATATTATTCAATGTTGAAGCATGGTCCGGAATGGAAATGAATGGAGGCGAAATTGGGTAGTTATCATTCACTGTAACATGAGAAGGGGAAGTAATAGAGTAAGTACTGAGTCTAGATGAGGAACGGTTATCAAAACCACGAGACAGAGAACCAGAACAGTTACTGAGTCCGGTTGAAGGACTGTTAGTGCTGATTATAATCTGCGATGGTGAAGAAACAGATGCATATAGCCTGTTTTAAGCTTTGCTTTTTTTTTTAAATAAACCGTCCATTTCGTACATTAACTCGTGTCTTTCCGTTGCAGAATATTTTCTAAGTTTTTTGGCAAGAAGCTTTCCGTACAAATCGCACTCGTCTTCATTTTCCTCTTTTTTTTGCTTATTATCAAGGACGCTATTTAGAGTAGTACACGCCTTCTTCATTTCATTGTTCACTTCCTTTAATTCCGGAGGGTTGTTGCAACGTCGTCTTCGCACTGGAATTTCCATTTTTAAACTACCAGAATTTTTGTTGTCTTTTTGAATTTCCTCAGCATACAATTCTTGATTTATATTTGTTTGTTCCTCAGTGGGCGTAGATACCTAGAAAAACAAATATTCAAGAAATTATTACTAGTTAAAGTTACCTACAGATAAAGGTTTTATTCTTTTACAGATTCCTGCCACTACGAATGGCTTTGTAAGGCAGAAGCATTCAGCTTCCCTCATTGCCTCGGCGACTTGGACGACAAACATATAACCATATTACCACCACCCGACACTGGATCTGAATATGTATTATAATTATAAAAACAGTTTCAGCATTGTTCTCTTAGCACTTGTAGATCATGATTATTGTTTTATGTTTGCCGAAATAGGATCTCAAGGACGTATAAGTGATGGTGGCGTATTGAATCAAAGTATTTTATAGGGAGAAATTTGTACGAACAGTATTAATTTACCACCTCCTAGCTCACTTCCAGATAGTGACATTGTTGTACCCTATATATTTCTGGGTGACGGGGCATTTGCTCTAAGTTCACATCTTATGAAGCCATTTACTGGACATCATGCATTAAATACATCACAAAGAATATTCAATCAACAACTTTCTCGCTCCCGTGTAGTTGTAGAAAATACTTTTGGAATTATAACCAGCGTATTTAGAATTTATAAAGGCCTTTTCCTTTTGATAACGTTGTAAAAGCTTCAGTTGTTACCATGACGTGCGTCGTGTTACACAATTTTTTAAGAAAAAGTAAAACATCACGTAATGTACACTGTCTGTTCAAAAGAAAAGGTGAATTTTGAATTTTTTTGAAAAGTATTTATTTATTCATCAATATTCATTTTGTCCCCTTCAAAGTAATCCCCCTCACATATAATGCACTTATGCCAGCGCTTCTTTCAATCCTCGAAGCACTTCTGAAATGCGCTCTTCGGTATGGCCATCAGCTCGTTCTTCGATTCTGACTTTATCTCATCAATTGTGGCAAAACGCTTTCCTTTCATTGGTCTCTTCAGTTTTGGGAACAGGAAAAAGTCGCAGGGAGCCAAATCTGGTGAATACGGTGGTTGAGGCATGATTACGGTGTTGTTTTTGGCCAAAAAATCACGAACAAGCATTGATGTGTGAGCTGGTGCATTATCGTGATGCAGAATCCATGATTTGTTTTTCCACAATTCCGATCGTTTGAGCCGTATTGATTCACGCAAACGTTGCATAACTTCCTTGTAGTATTCCTTATTAACCGTACGACCTGTAGGCAAGAACTCATGATGCACCACACCATTGTAATCGAAGAAAACAGTGAGCAAAACCTTCACATTTGATCGAACTTGGCGTGCTTTTTTCGGTCTTGGCTCTTCTGGCCGCTTCCATTGGGATGATTGGGCCTTGGTTTCGACGTCATAACCATATACCCACGTTTTGTCACGAGTTATGACCCTTTTGAGCAAATCTGGATCGTCGTTGACGTCATTCAACAATTCCTGAGCGATACTAATGCGACGTTGCTTTTGCTCAAAATTTAGTAATTTCGGAACAAATTTTGCTGCCACACGTTTCATGCCCAAAACATTCGAGTAAAATTGCATGGCATGAGCCGATTGATATGCCAACATTCTCTGCAACTTCCCTAATAGTGATTCGACGATTTTACAAAACCATTTTCTTCACTGTATCGATGTTTTCTTCGCTTGTCGACGTGGTTTCAACTTCAGGACGCTCATCGTCATCAACATCTTCTCGGCCTTCTGTAAAGCGCTTATACCACTTATAAATACTTTTTTGAGACAAAGTGGACTCGCCGAATGCCATAGTCAACATTTTAAGTACCTTGGAGCACTTTATTCCATTTTTAACGCAAAATTTAATACATATTCTTTGATCCATTTTTTTCAAAAGTAAAAAATCGAAAAACACACAAAAACGTGACTAACCTTTTCAGTTGTCAACAACAAACTACTAATTCAAATTGGCCGATAATGCCAACATATGATAAACATATGTGTACCAACATAACAAAAAAAAATTTCGATAATCGAATGTACACAGCCCGCGAAAATTCAAAATTCACCTTTTCTTTTGAACAGACCTCCCAGGTTCGGTTGACCGATATAGCAACGGAGAATTAGTCAGTCCAGGTTCATGGAGAAATAAAAATAATACTGATACTGGCGTCTTGAACTTACAGCCTAGGCCCCGTAGACCTGATAGTGAAGCTCACGAAATAAGATTAAATTTTATGAATTACCTTTACCGTAGGTATTCTGTTCCTTCAGAATGACTACAAGGTGCTTTGTGACTTTTTTATTTTACTTAAATAAATACCTACATTGAAATAATTTTTGATTTATTTACTTGATCCTCCGTAGTAATAATGCTTTGCATTCATATTTATCACGCAAGAAACTTTCTAATGCATCATAAAATATCCATACAGGTTTGTAAATGTCTGCTTTGCCTGCACCAGATAACATGAAAGCCTGTTTTTTTTTTTCAAATGCAATCTGAACGCAGTCATTAATATTTCTTTCTTTTTTTTCAAATCAGGTATTAGTATGCCCATAGCATCTGCCAGGCGTTTCCAGGCATCATTGATCTGTAACGAGTAATAAAATTTAAAAAAAAAAACAACATTGAAAATATTAACTTTAATGCCCACTTACGGTCTACAACCGTATAGGTAACATATCTAAGATTCTGCTTTAAAATGATATTAATGCAAAAAACCGCATTGAAATCGGCTCAACAGTTTTCCAGAAAAATGGCAACAGACATACGCACAAACAAACAAACTCATACCTTCTCCGCCCCGTCGCGGGTACAAATATATTTAACTATTTGAGGCTAATTGGCGTGAATAAAATTTCATTCCTAATGTATATTGTAATTTGTATTTTTTTATGTAGTAATAAAGGGTGTGCTTCACTAGTTTTCACTGTTTTATATAAAAATATATAATAGGTATGAATGCTTTACAGCATTACTCACTTTATTTTTATCCTTGTGATGTTTGTTTTGGGGGGATTCCAAATGATATTCTCACTTCTGAAAATCTCTATAAACTTAAAAACCTCTTTGTTGCTCCAAAATGCCATATTTTGAGTTATTAAATTTAGTAACTGAATGACGTGCTACGCCTGACACGGTTCGAACTAATGCGAACTAAACTGAATAATGGGCCATCGACGATGCGCGCCCTCCAAACGATGGCCCATCGTTTGGAGGGCGCGCCATTCTACGCACCACTATCCTTCGATGTGCGCTCGGAAAACCGACAACAAGGCAATCACGCACCATCACAGGCCATCGTGGCTGCCACTACGCCAGTACGTCCTCTACACGATGGGCCATCAAGGTGGACCATTACGATGGGCTATTATGTGGAGGGGGCTTTTAACATCTTTTAATTTTTCGGGTTTTGTAATATGTTTTTCTTCAACATGACTGAGGTTGATATTACGTATACTTTTTTCATTTTTAATGACAGCGCAAGCCTTACCCGTAGTTTGTATATGAAATTTCAACATTTACAAGAATCTTTCTGTTGCAGTTGAAGTGCGTCAACATTGTCCTCTTACATTTGAAGAAAAAGAAAATTACTTTTCAAATTCAGTTTATTTTTATATTATTAAATTTTAAACGTTAATATTGTTACGTTATATCGTTCCAGTAATCTTAAATAATATGTACAAACCAGTGATGTGCCGATTCGATTATTTGTCAAATCGATTAATCGATTATGTTTATAACAATAATCGATCTGTAATCCATTATTGATCGATTAAAGAGTCGATTATGATTTATGAAGGTAGTTCTTTCTCATTTTTGTGGAAAAAAGGCAAGATATTTTTTAAGAAACTACCTAAAACGATCTTCGTAAATCGTAATTCTCACTAAATAAAGATATTGTTTAGACAGAAGTTTTAGACAGTTATTTAAAAAAATAACTCATTAATCTTAAAATTTATTTATTTCACAAATGTACCAATATGTTATTGGACCATATACTGATTATTAGTAATTACAAACAATTTAGTTACATTATGATTAAGAATTTAAAAAATATTAATGAATAAAAAAAAAGAATCATAATGAGTAGAATGATACAAAAGTTAAAAATTACAATTATTAATTCTGACACATTTATACATTTCCAAGTAGTGCCCAATTCGAATTAGGAAATATTATGTAATCCAGGTATTTTGAGAGTAGTCGGTTCTTTCTCAAATTTGTCATAATACCAGATTAAGAAAAAACTCTCTCGGACGGTACTGAGGTAGGTGGTATACATGAGTATTTTAAAGCACTTCATATAATTGTGGGTTATTCGTTTTCATGGTCTTCCAATAAACAAAAGGATTGCTCTTTCTGTTAAGCAACGGTAATTCTAAGAATTGTCTTAAAATTATTATATTCTCGCTTGTACCTGTGGATGAAGCAACATAACCAGCGTTTTTTCTTTCAAAGTGATCTCATATTGATGTGGGTTTAATCGCTTCTTGCTGAAATGTTGGCGTTACGACTTTTTGTCGACTAATCATCGGATTGATCGATCTCATCGACGTCAGTTCTTCTAAACAACATTGTTCGGCGTTTGCAGCATTGGAATCTAATCCAAAACCCTCAGATAGAACAGCACATATAATACTTAGATACTCAGAACGCCTACTACGAGCTATCTTGCCCCTTCATTACTTGCACAGACAAACTTTGTCTGTGATTACTTGCCATATTTTACAGCTAAGAGACGAAATTCGTAGCGTAAAATATGATTCACGTTACACCGTGCCGGGGCCGGACCGTGCCACGGACGGGTCACGGTGAAACATCTATAACACACTTTTGTATAAAGTAATTCATGTTCGACCGGGCCGAGTCCGTGCCACGGCCGGGGCACGGTCGGGACACGGCGGCGACGAAAACTTCGTACAAAAGTATATTATAAATGTTTCACCGTGCCGTAAATTAATATTTTATTTAAATACAAGATAATTTAATCACTTATGCAATAATTTTACTTTTCTGCACCAGTTGGCAAAATAATCTCACTTTTTTTTACTCCAATATCGTCATTTGCCACAATGGACCCCCCCCGTGGCACGGCCCGGCCCTAGCACGGTGTAGCGTGAATCATGGTCATGAAAGGGAATAAAAAATCAGGTTTGGCTTAAATGACATGTTTTGAAGAAAAAAAAAGCATTTTTTAAGCTTTTTGATTATCTACTAATTATAACATGATTAAATCAAATTGGCTCTTTAGATAGGAATCGTGAAAAATTCATGGCAGTCAACGTGTTAAATGAAGAATACAAAATAGACAGGTTGTCGAAATCAGCTAACCGATAGGGCGTGTTATAAGTGCCTGCCCTCACAAAATCGTACACGTCAAATCGACAAACCTGATACACCCATTTCATTTCTCACAATTTTTTTGCGTAACGAATTTCCATTTGCCCGACTCATTATTAACGCAACTTCCCGCAATGTCCCGCGCCTGGTTATCAGCAACTTGTATAGGCTGTGCTATGAAGTTCTCAAAATTTAGTTGTGCTTTGCCATCTGTACATAACGTGAAGTGATGTACATTTGTATCTATTAAACAAGTGAAAGTACCATTCATTCTGTTTTTTAGGTCAAACAGAGGCTCGAGAACAACATAAAGACTAGAAAGAGTACTCGCTTCACAGCATTTGATAAAGTCCGAAATTTGTCAGAATGCGATTCTCCAAGACCTGCACCTCTGCGCCTTACAATTGAAGGCAGAACGCAGGATGTTACAGTTGGGGAAATGGAAAGAAGAAAAAGAGAAGAAGAAAGAGGCTGCTGCGCAAAAACAGAAATCCTTTTTAACTGGAGTGGCTCATGCGCCTTTAACATATGTTCCTCCTCCTGTACTCCCTAAGCTGTTACGTGGTACAGGAAGAGTAACAACGTCATAAACGGCAAAGACCAAACACACAATACAGAAATTGGTCACAAACACCAAACAGACCTCGCACACAAACCAATCACAATCGTTCACACCAAAAAATGCTACATTTCGACCATCAGAAATCTTAAGTCTTAGGAATATACCTAAGTTACTAGAAGTAAACAGAAATAAAAAAGACAATCTGACAATTTTGTTTACTTTTTGCCTTCAGCGACGATTCTTACTAAAACGAACACTCCTGGACTTATATCCTGGACCAATACACTGTTGTATAAGTTAGACTCGTCTTCAGAATCTGTATACACGTCATTGTAACGCAGTATTCGTTTAATATTGAGAAAAAGAAGTAACTAGTGTTAAAAGTAGGTAAAAGTGTTAAAAAACAGGTTGCAAAAAAAATTTTTTTTCAGCTGCATGAGATATTTTTGCTGAATTATATGTTTTAAGGTACGCTGATTTCAAAAATAACTGCTATTACTCTCTATCACGTATAGTTTTATTGCAAAATAAGTACACAATAATGAGAAAAATCGACTAGTTATTACAACAAATACAGCATAATATTTATCAAAACCTATCAACCATTATTTTTCTTATTTAAATTTATACACAACTTTATGTTTACTCTTTTAGCTTGTGAAACCTTTTCTTCTTTTCTTTGATGCTTCTCCGAACTCGTTTTTGGTTTCCTTCTTTGGTTTCTCGCTTAAGTATCCAACAGTAGTCCGCTAACATACTGACATCCCATCTTCCTTGGTAGCGTCTCTCGATATCACGTAGGTACATCCTGTTAAAATCTTTCACCTTGTTCTTCACTGTAGGCACCCAAGTTATCAGGAAAATATTCAATATGGGAGTGTAAGAAGTGAACTTTTAAGCTTATCTTGCACCCTTGAGCTTTATACGCTGTCAGCATGCGCTGTACAATAGTTTCATATTCGGGATCCTTAGTATTGCCCAAAAACTTCTGCACTACATTTTTGAAAGAATCCCATGCTTCTTTTTCGATTTCTCCCATTGAGTCAGGAAAGAGGGGATCAGACAAAAGCTTTCTTATGTCGGGGCCAGTGAAAACTCCTTCTTTTAACTTTGCTTCAGACAATTTCGGGAACTTGGAACATATATATCTAAAACAATCTCCATCTTTTTGCAGTGATTTTACTAACTGCTTAATTAGCCCCAATTTAATATGAAGAGGTGGCAGTAAAACCTTTTCTAGCTTAACCAAAGTGGTATTGATAACGTTTTTCTCGCCAAGAGTTAAACCGTGTCGTGGTGGCCAGTCAGTTTTTGTCCAGTGTAGCTCTGTGGCTCTACTATCCTACAAACATAGAAAACAAGGGAATTTTGTATAACCTGACTGTTGACCCAACAACTTTGTTAGTATTTTAAAATCTCCACAAACCATCCATTTATGTTCTTGATATTTGATTTTCTCAATAATCGTAGCTAAGTCATTATAGTTTTCTTCTATATGAACTGAGTGTCCCATTGGAAGAGATGCCAATACATTTCCATTATGCAGCAAGATTCATATTCTATTTCAAAGCATTTAATGAGCCCACGAACATCATTACAATAAACTAGATTTCCCTCTTTAGTGAAATACTGAGTAAATTCTCTCTCTCGATGTCTGTACCAGGAAAATAAGGTACCAGATGATAAAAGGTTTTTGTTTTTTAGCCTTGAACCTAGCAATTCGGCTGCATCTTTTGAAAGACTCAAGTCTCTGACTAGGTCATTGAGCTCAGTCTGAGAAAAAAGTTGAGGTCCCTCGTCAACTGAATTTTCTGAGCTAGATTCGTTCTGGGGAACAAACGTTTCTGAGTCCTCTGCATCACTCAGGATGTCATCTAAATTAGGAGGTGGGTGCGGAACTAGTATTTCAAAAGGTGTCAACCTATCGACGGTTTTTATTTTCACGTCGTTCGGGATTTTCAAGAACGTTGGGCAATTAAATATGTCGTATTGATTGGTGTCGCAAAGCGGACATTTTTGGTCTTTCACATGTGCATGCTGTTCATAGGTGTTTTATTTCCATTGTTACTATTACGATATTTATAGTTGAATGAAAATTTGGATTATTTTTCTGGGCTTGTTGCTTGTATGGTTTCTGGTTACCACTATCTAGTTTTCAACGAGAAGATTTCAGAGACGTAAATTTGCTTTCTAAGAAATTCAGAAATTCCTGCAACACTAACAATTCATTGGGATCTTCTAATGATTAAATGTAGTCTGCATATGATTCTGAATCTAATTTTTGTGATAAAAGATGAACTAACATAGGATCCTTCGTGTTTGTCTACTTCCGAATTCTTGACGCCGAAGATACTTCTATAGTAGTGTCACGCATCTTCTTTAATAATACCAATGATTGTTGTTGCATGGTAGAAAGATTTAATAAAATATTAACATGGGATATTAATATGAGTTTTTTGTTGTTGTAGTGATTATTGAGTATTTGCCACACGCGTTATAATTATCGGAACTTATTGGTAAATGCTGAATAAGCCGTTCTGCTTCGCCTCTTATTTTGATTTTAAAAAATTGCATTTTTTGAGCTGAACACTAAATAAATGGCGTCTGATTGGAAGTCACCCGCACTCTTCCTGTTACACTTCTAATTAAACAATTTTTAAACCGGGGATCTAGAAGACATGCTATAGCTGCTTGTTTATTGCTTTCCAATGAACCAAGACGACGTTGTATGACGTCTACTAAAGTTTGTTTAAGTTGAGTTCCAGTTGGCGTTTCGCTGACGGTTGTATTTAAATTGTGTTGTAGTTCTCGTATTAATGAGATTACCAATCCTAGGGTGGCATAATTTTCCCCTGATAATTGTTCTGTAATTTCTTCAATGTGTTTCAAGAGCGCAACACAGTCTACTAATATTTTCCATTCAGTATTGTCAAGGGATACCGGTGCATTATCAATTTCAGTCAAAGCTATTCTAAGTGTTGCTTTAACTTCATGTAGCCTCGTAAACATTATATTCACGCTGTTCCACCTAGTTTCTATATATTGTTTTAATTTTAAAACCGGCATATTCATTTGTTTTTGTTTTTCTGCTAGAATTTCAGTACATTTGGCACTGTGGCAAGAGTGACCAACTATTTTTTTTACATTTTTGAATGATAATTTGAAGGTCTTGAATTCTACTGTTTCTTTAACACTTAAGTTTAGAGTGTGAGCAATTAATGGGTGGTTGTGTTTTTGCAGTAGCTGGTTTATTGCTTTCTTCATATTTTGTGCATTATCTGAAACTATTGTAACTATTTTCTGTAGAATACCAAATTCTTCAAATATATGTCGTATTGAGTGTGCTATGTGTTCGTCAGTATATGGACTTGGGAGTTCTCTGGTCGCAATAACTAAAGACTAGAATTCATCTTTGTATATACAGTGACAAGTGATTTATTAGAATCAGATGTCCATATATCGGTAGTAGCAGATAAATATTTTACATCGTTTAAAATCACTTTAAGACGTGCACTAGCTTGTGTTGGTAATGATTCAATAATATAGATTTTTGGCACTTTCCTGCTTGGTGGTCAGAATCACTACCACAGATTTATTTTTGAAATATACAAATAAAGTTCAAGAATCCCCTATTTTCAACTAATTGTAATGGTTGGTAATCTACGCAAATCATTTGAAAAAGTGCAGTGTCAATGTTTACCTTTTGTTTCTGGCTTAGTTCTTTCGCAACAATCGTGGTCGACAAAACTGATTATTTGAATTTTTTTTCGTAGGGTTCGCTCACCTTTGAAGATTCTTCTTCCTCTGTAGTTGTATTTTGTCTCAGCCCGTGATCTTCAATGCAATGCATTCTCCTTAAGTGTTCGCGAAAGATAAGGGCCTCTCCGCCCACACGGATCATGTCTCCGCTGTCACTGAACCCGGCTTCACTGAGCGCAACCGTTGCTAAGGCTTCCGCGCTAGTCCTCCCGGCGAGCTCCCGGACCATCCCCCGCGCTACGTCTGCTTTCTCTTCAATGGTAGGCGCTGCTTCTCTGCCTATTTTCAAGGCCCATAGCTCCACATTGCACATTAGTGCCCGCGCCTCCCTCAGTGTAGCGCCTGAGCGGCATAGCACGTCAGTGTTGACTAGGGTCATTAGTCGTGAGCACACCGCCCCGCAAAAAGCAGGGGCGAGATGCCCACTCGCAACAAATCCCCTGATACGCGCGAATTGCCCTGTACCCCCCGCCATCCTCCGGGCCAAGGCAGCCGCCGCGGCCGAGAGGCTTTTCTTACGACGCGGGCTCATTGCTTCCCGCCGCTCCTCCGACCCCCCACGTCCCGGACCCTTGGCTTCCCCGTCACCATCACCCCGCTTCCTGTGGAAGACCTGAGTTTGTCCCACGGTGGTCTCGCCCCCTGCCCTGACGGAGTGGCTTGATTCCGCACCTTTGTACTCTTCTTCCACCCCTGGCGTTATAGGGACAGTTGTCAGTTTGTTGAAGGCGCTACCTTCCGTCATTGCTTTGAGTGCCCCCCAACTCAGCTCCCTCTCTGAGGCGTCGTATTTCTTGAAGCCCTCTGTCATTTCTGTTATCAGCGCCAACGCTGCGTCCTGTACGTTTCCATCCCACTCCAGTGTGACCTGGGCGGGCGCAGTGTCCCGCCCCGCCCTGCTGGGCTGCGTGCGTGTCGCAGCCCCCCGCTGTGGTTCTGATGGTGGTGTGACCTTAGGCATGGGCGCACATAAGAATCGTAGGGTCTCCTGCTCCGCCGCTGTAGGTGGAGTCAGAGTCGCATCTGACCCCGAGTCCGACTCACTACTCGATAGAAGGTGTCGTTTCGCTAGCTCCTCAGCGAGAGCGGGCACCTGACGCTCTATAGCTGGAAGGTGCTGCTATAGCAAGTCCTTGCGTTGCTGGTCCCTGCCCGTTTTTTCGCGCCGCGACTGTGCGATGGCTTGCTTCCGGGCTGCACGCTCTTCTTTAGCTCGTCTGTTGGCCTCTTGCACGCTTTCTTCAGGGCTCATAGTTCGCATGCCCTGTGCGCCTGGGGCCTTGGATTCCTCTGTAGTCTGGGTCTCTGACCCTACCGCCCGCTTCTTATCCAGTTTTGCCATAGTCTTTGCTTTGGCCCTTGTCACCATCCCCTTAACGATGGCGGTGACGTCTGTCGATTCCTCCTCCTCGTGAGCCCGTCTTCTCCTTACACTCATGTGTGTTGTTACGTTTCGTTTTTTGTGGGTTTCCAGCCCACACCTCTGAGGGTTAGGAACGCCCCTGCTGTCTACTAGCCGAAGTTTTCGAACAGGCGGGCCCTTTGATTGGTGCAATATTTGCGAATCGCGTTTTTTAGTAGTTAAAGAAGAAAAAAAATTAAAAAAAATCTGTGAGAATATGCAATTAAAGGTTCGTATTGGTTTTTTCGGAACTGAAAAACAGTTTATAGTGGAGATACCTTCCAAGGATGACTGGCTTCAAGGAAGAATATCCTAGAAGCCCGGCAGTCTACTCTGGTACACCGATGGCTCAAAATCGGACAACGACGTAGGATGTGGAATTTATGGAGAGAGCCCAAATTTCAAGAGGGGCCTGAATCTGGGGAGGGGTACGCCTCCATATTCCAAGCTGAAATGTTCGCCATTATTGAATGTGCAGACATTAACGTTAAAAAGCACTACGTAAAACAAACTATATATATATACTCTGATAGTCAGGCAGCTCTTTTGGCATTGGCCTCGAGTGTAATTATATCTAGGCTAGTTAATAACTGCGTGACTATCTTAAACACTCTGGGAAACAAAAACAGAGTGATTCTAAGATGGGTTCCTGGCCATGCGGGCATTGTAGGCAATGAAAATGCCGACGAACTCGCAAGGGCCGGGACCAAAATCACATTTATTGGTCCAGAACCTTTCTGTGGTATTCCTAAAAGCCAGGTTCAACTGATTTTGTGGAGATCTTGTTTCAAAGTTTCTTGCGAGTATTGGGAGAATAATCCAGGTCAGGAGCATTCCAAAGCCCTAATAAAGCCATATAATCGCAAAGTGGCTTCTAGTGTCACGGCAATGAGCCGGAGCAACTTGCGTATCTTGGTTAGAGCACTCACTGGGCATTGTTGCTTAAACAAGCACATGTTTAACATGGGGCTCTCGGACACAAAAACGTGCCGGTACTGCCAAGAGGCGGATGAAACGCCTATGGACATTTTGTGTGACTGTGGAACACTGATGCGCACTCGTGGATCCTGTCTTGGTCAGTATCTTCTCAGTCCGAGAGAGGTTCAGCACATCACTCCAAAGTGATACAGGTCTGATGAGACCTGCACAGCCACGTACACGAAATAAAAAAAAAATAAGTGTTCGCGAAGATTCGTAGTATTTCCACAAAGCTTTATTTTTTTACCACATTGTTTACATATTGCTTCCTGTCCCGTTTTATTAAAATACGTCCACACATTAGAACTTTCTCGACGTTTCATTAGGAGTAAGGTACTCAAGTAGCCAAGCGATACATGTAATTTTTGTAGCTTTCTGTTGGTTTTGCCTAATAGTTTAGTCAAATCGGCTATGATATCCCCATGTTTTATTTGTCGATATATATATGTTTGACATGGTATTTGTTCCGTCGTGTATTTGTGTGTTTACTGATACTTTTCAAGGAGATCGCTCAGTGCTACATAATCTAAACTTTTTTCAATAATCGAGCATGATGAAATTTCACATCCTGTTTCTCTGTTGTTGGTATCAATGATTCTTCCGCTTGGTTCGACGATGTCATCGTCGAAGTCGTCGAGACTTGCACAGAAAATTTATAAATAGGATTAATAATATACACCTAAAGCAGCGTTAAATAATCCCTTTGAGGCAACACAATAAAACTACTGCATTTTCTTTTACAATTAATTTTATAGAAGTATTTATTTGCTTTAACTTGCAATTCGTTCTCGTCATCAGCAATCGATCGTTTTCCATTTAATATTCTATTTACATTTTTGCAATAATTAAAAATCAAACTTCTTATTACTAAATTAAATAAGTAACTAAGTTTTCTTTATGTTCATTGCAAACAATTAAATCATCGAAATCAACTATAGTATGAATAGCAGTTTGTATGAACTCCTTCAGGAGATTTGATGATAAACTTGTTTTCAGAATTTCATTAATGACATCCTGCAATTTCGAAATCAACAAAATCACGCAATCACTGGGACTGCAAAGCCATCGTCAACCTGCATATTCCCTGTATTTAATATAATCTAAATCATTTTTTTGTTATTAATATATCGTTACAGTGTGCGCAATTTTAAAAATTTTCGTTTGACATTGCTAGATAAAATAGCCACTTTAGTACTGTAATGACCCCCATTTTCCTGGGATCATTTTTTTCCTTGAAAGGTGTAAAAGTTGTATTGTTGTCTTCAGGATGTTATTAATATATAATTAAAAATACTTTCAATTCGAGCCACTGGGGATTTCATAAGATTTTAATTTTACAATCATAGACCTTACAGTTACAATGGAATTCCATAGATAACAATTTAACAGAAACATAGTGTTGCACTCCAATACAAAAGTAATCTCCATAATTTTATCAATATCTATTTCAAAGGTCGGTTTTGCAATCTTCATTGAAGATGAGGAACAATCAAATTTTTCTTTATAACATTTATAAAAATATTTATTTGCTTTAATTTGGAATTCGTCCTCGTCATCGTCAATCGATCGTTTTCCATTTAATATTCTATTAAGATTTTTGCAATAATTAAAAATCAAACAACTTATTACTAAATTAAATAAGTAACTAAGTTTTCTTTATGTTCATTGCATACAATTAAATCACTAAAACCAACTATGGTATAAATCGCTGTTTGTATTAACTCAATAGATTTGATGACAAATTTATTTTTAAAATTTAATTAATGACATCCTGCATTTTCGAAATCAACAAAATCACGCAATCACTGCAAAACCATAGTCAACCTGCATATTCCCTGCATTTAATATATTCTAAATCATTTTTTGTTGTAAATACATCGTTACAATATGCGCAATTTTAAAAAATTTTCTTTTTACTTTGCTGGATAAAATAGCTACTTATGTACTGTACTGGCCCCGTTTTCCTGGGATCATTTTATTCTTCCAAAAGTTTAAAAGTAATCTGCATAATTTTTTCAATATCTATTTCACAAGTCGAGTTAGTTTTGCAGTCCTCATTAATGACGAGGGCGTATAATGCGCGAGAAAAATCTTTCTCACAATTTCCACTTGAAGTATGGACACTGGACAAAAGCTATTTAGTAGCAGGGTAGTAAATGCTGATTCAAACTGCTCTAGGATCGGATTGTTATTACGACACCCGTGACTTCTAATTGCTCCGAAAAAGTTTTCTATGGGATCTTGATTTACGTACCGCATCCATAGTTAATTAATATTGTATTGTATTTCTAATATTTTAATATTTGGATTGGGAAATGCATGCACCACTATGTGAACCTGTAGCAAATAGATGTGTCAGTCCCGTTGTATAGAAATCTTTTCATAAATACATAGTTTAGCAAGTTATTTTAACTGAGCGAGATTAATTATTAATAAATTATAACAGACTTTATAAACCAAAACTGAACGTAGTCCAGAAAAAAATTAGTCGACCAAAACTAAACGGAGTTCAGAAAAAAATTAGTCGCGGATACTGTTTGCGTCAATGGAACTTTAATTAGGTAAATCAAATGAGTAAAATAAAGAATTATAACAACTAAATATACTAGTGTGTGATATTTGCTTTCACGACTATAAATTCTAAAAAACATTAAATTGAGTGTCTTAATTCTACAGTATTACTGAACTTTACAATGTAATTCACTTGCCGAGTTCTTTGTCCGTAAAAGACCACATGGACAGACAAAGAAATGTGAGGCGAGCAAAGTTAATCAGGTAGTTGACGCGACTGTTCGGCGGACAAAGACATTCGGTAACGCACAGGCATGCGACGTGAACGCTCTGGGCGTCTTGCGGCCAAATGGGGAACCATTTCCCAGCCTTTGGATACCGCGCTTTTGGCTCGCGCTATAGAATGCTTAATTTTACGTACCTCGTTCCATACAGCCAGGAACACCACACTTTTTATTAGACATGGACATGATGTTACAACTAATTTTTTAAGAGTCCTATCTCACTAAATAACACTCGACAACTCGACGCCAAATCGGAAAAACAAGGCTCTAATTGTTGGTATTTGTGGAAAAAACACTTCTGAAATAAAACTCTAAAATAAAAACATCCAAATAATAATAATAACGTAATTACAAAGAAAATAAAGATGGAGACTTGCAGGCCATAGATAATACATATATTGCAGACTGTGCAGACAGACATTTTGATAAGCTAATAATACGATCAAATTGAAATTAACGGTTTGCCATATAAACATCGTAAAGTAAAAGGCTTTTTAATTTACCACATTACCGAATACCGAAACACACATTGACTTGCGTGTGAACGAGCGCAACAGTCCTCATAATCTAGTGGAAAAAAAACTCCGCGCACGGCTCGCCGTGCAATGTCGTACGAGCTGACGCAACAGCTATTAATCCTCAACAAGAGGATAAATTCTGTTTAGGAGGGTAAATTGGACACAAATAAGAAATACAATGTCAACCGATCTGACTGCCATTTTTCGATTAAGACGTTTAAAGTTTCTAAGCTAAAATGAAACAGTTTATATGGGAATTTTAAGAACAATAAAGCTTCTTTATGATAATTTACTTTAATTTTAGCATTTAAACTTAAATAGTAAAATTTATTTGAAAAAAGAATGCATTTTTTTATTCTAGCAAAATGCGCCATCCTATGTAAATACTTTAAAAAATGGTCCAAGTAACATGATCGTTTCTTTGTGTAATAATAGCCTTGCCTTTATTTTTTTTTGTTTTAAAATCTCTCTTTTAATTTCGCATTTTATTTGAAATAATATTTTAGCTTCTCACTTTCTGTTGTAGCAAAGTTCATTTGCATTCTTTATACTTTGATTTTTTTTTTGCAAGTCTTCTAATGTTGCTGAAGAATGAGGCTAGAATTATTAGCCGACGTTTAGAGGTCCATTGTTTGGCCTTCAACTTAGGGGTTTTACTGGAAATAATATTTTCTTCACCAAGTAAAGGACAAATACTTGTTTCCTTTGCATCAAACAAAAGGGAAGAAGATATTGGTGTTGTTAGCATTTCAGAGGTATAGTCTCCCCAATCCTGGAACAAAGTTAAAGTTTTTGAATACTTATTTCATTATTTAGGATTACTAATAAAGATGGCAAGGTTAAGATTTTAAAGAAAGAAAAAGAAGCCTAAGCTATTATATTATTCTGATCCTATCAAAATTTAAAAAAATAAGACGATGCGGGGTCAGCGAAAGCCCGCATTGTTTGCGGAGAATATAATACAAGATGTATGTGGGGTTTACTGTATTATATGTTATTCTATACCTGAACCACAGATCACTTATATATGTAGCTAGCTACAGATAGGACAGTAGCAAAAATTAGTTTCTAAATTTTTCCGCGAAGCGCTAGCATCGGCTGGTAATCTGTGGCAGCGGAATGGCACCTAGTGATGTAGCTAAACGATCTCTCGACTCTTATCGATATTGACAATAGTGATGTAATCGCCGTCGGCACTTCGGCATGTAGTAGAAGTTATATAGTTTTTGCATTTCAGTTTAAATTGGTCGGGCCATGATTATTGACATCGATTGCGCGTTAGAAAGGAAATTTTTGACAATTTTACAACTGAACTGTAAATAAAACAATGTTATAGCCCGGTCAAGTCAAACTTTGAATTTGGCAAAAATAAAACAACATTCAATAATTAAAAGTTTTTAAGTTTTAATCCTAGATTTACGTCGATTTTTATTAAATTTTAAAAATTATTTTGACACTGGTAGCGGCATTTAATATAGCATTTTACGGCTTTAGGTGTTTTTGCGGGCATAAGATGGCCTTTTTTACCCAAATAAGGTAAACCATTGTGTTTATTAGATTTAGCTACATTTCTTTTCCATTTGCTGGGATCACTTTTCTTCCAGCGTGTAGTTTCAGCATTATTGTTTGAAGTGACAGTGATCGTAGCTGAGTGTTCGGTTGATTGTTGGATATCTTTAGTGGTATTAATAATATTACCTATAACTTTAGAGTTGGAAGATGGCAAAGCAGATTTTTGCAGTACAGAATTTTGACGACTGCTTATTTCTATGTGGTTATTGATATTCTCAAAGTATTCTGTAGAAGGCCCCTGATTATTATTAGCTAACTTCGACTGGCACGAGGTAGCGCTACCTCTGCTTTGGTTTTTATTTTCGTGAAGAAAATATTCTTCATTGTCGCTATCACTAGAAGACATCGCAACGATCATTGGACTTTTCTTTTTCGTAGGACGATCTTCGTCGCTATTTGGGAACCATGAAACGCTTGAATCAGAGAAAACCCGAAGAGGAGAAGAACTAGACGTATCTAACACTTCGATGCCGCTTATTTCTGAGTATGGACTTTCAAGAGACTTTTGGGCTTTGTTGATGTTTTGGTGTCTTGTTTGACGTGACAAATTTTCTTATACTCTCGTTTTGTTCACAACGGCGACAAGATCATGATATGTTTCAATCAACAAGGGAGCGGAGTGTGGTGGATTAATAGTTGGTAGATCTCTTTTTGGACTTAATACAGACGGTGGAGCAGACTCATATAAATTGTTTTGGAACAGATCGTTATCCAATTGTGTCTCGCAAGCAGCGCAGTTTCCTGAAATAAATAATGTTAGTTAAATGTATAAATCTTGTGTTAATTTTGCTAATAGATTTGAGTTTTAAGCTGTACGCAATACATGTAATGAATAAAAAATCGGACTATCCCAGTTAAAAATAACTGAAATTAGTAGCTAGAAAGCTTACGAATGTAATTAAATAATAAAATGAATTAAACAACACCAGTTAACCCTATGCTATTCTGAACAGAGCGATTCTGTTGATCGTAACTAATTCATACAAAGAATTAATGCCGTTTATGATTTGAAACTGAAACCGTGTTCAGACTAGCATTTTTGGTTAGCTAATGGGTACACCTAGTAACATAATTGCGAGAGAAAAAAAACTTCGCGAGTAATTCCTAATATCGCTGAGTGTACTCATTGCTTTTAAATCAAGCATTAAAAATAACCCACGCAACAAGGCAAATAATCCAAGCATATAACAAATACCCAAATATAATATTTACTTTCCCTATAGATCTCGCGAAGTCATCATCATCTAAGTAGATTCCTATAAAATAACGTTATTATTTATCTATGTTCTCGAATGTCATACATTAGTTTCAATTTTAAAATAGTTACAATACACATAAAAAAAATATTATCTTATAAAATAATAATAAAAAAGTTATATAAAAATGTAAGTGGTTACCTAAAATGCTTACCTCTTTAATAGTTTTTCAATATATTCAATAAATCAATAATAAACTTAGCACGACTCATTGTTACACAGTAATGTCTATTTAACAACAAAACCCGCACACTTCGGTCGAAGTCGATGCCGCGAATGAAAGTCACTATGTAGCACGCTTGTCGCTCTATCCCCGAAAAACTTAAGTCTCCAGAAAAATATACTTAATTGTAACGATAGATGTCGGACTTGTGTATATAATAATTAAAAAAGTTTAGTAATTATTCGCAATAGATCTTATGTACCACTTATATTACAGAAAAAATCTTTAAAATAGTTTAATGAATTTTCGAGTTTGTATAATTGAGCAAATCATTAAAAAATAAATGGTGAGTAGTCACTAAGTCGAGTTAGTTAATTTTCGCCTTCGTGTATCGTAACGAACTGCTGATTTTAAAACTTTCTAAATCATTTTAGTGATTTTAAATCTACCTAGACATATATGTACGCATTGATAATTCAATAGAAAAAGTAATTAAGTCGTTTTAATATCGATTTGTGTAAATTTGTGATAAATACATAATAATTAACATTATTAGTTAATTCTCTCATTGTGTACAAGGATCTAAAAGATAGACTTAATTAGTTTTTACATATTATAAAACAAAAACAATGACAACTACAAAAACGAGGGTCATATAGGTACTTAGCTAAGGAAATGGTGATTATAAAGACATTTATAACTAATTTTGGTCATTTTTGGACTTAATGACTTTTCGCTCTACGGGGACGATATCGACAGTACCATCTGAAATAAAATAAATTTTCAAATTAAAATTTATTACTTCCAATTTTACTTATCTTTTTTTATTGCGGATTTATATGTAGCTTAGGTTTCAAAACCCTTTGACTATAAAATACTGCAAAATAAAAAATTCCAGAACAGCTATCAATATTAGACTAGTTAGAAGTTAAAACTATATTACAACATGATTGGCTACCAATATTCAAGATTTACTTTCTTCTTATTCTTTCTGGGCCAGGATGTCAAAGCCCACCTTCAGTCATGTTAAGTTACCATTCTCTTACCCGATTTCTATTATCATTGTAGTAGGTACATAGGTAGGTAATATACTTGCCATCAGAAATATTATTTATATATTTTAGTCGAACTGTTTCCTGTCGTAATTGATTAATAGCGGTTCTAAATGTCGAACCTTGGTCACAAATTAATGCCAGTGGTAACAGGCCAGATTGAGCGACTTTTGCCACTACTTGTTTTAAAATACTTTTGAGTTCTGCTGCAGCTATGGTTCCTGAAAAAATTAATGCTCTACATCCTCCTTGACAATAAACGAACTGTTTTCGAGACAATAATAAAATAAAAATTAATATTAAAAATATCCATTTTAACTAGTGAGGTAAGAGACATGAAAAGTACTTATTGATTCCTAGACATTCGAGACATCTAAATATGTATAAAAACAGATGATGACTGATGAAAATAACTGATTAAGTGACTGATCTATCAATGCATACCCAACCTAAACTATGGGTAGATTGAAATTTTGTAAATGAAGTTCTCATAATATAACATTGATGAGCACTAAGAAAGAATTTTCCGAAATTTAACCCTTAAAAGGATCTGTTTTGAGTTTAAAGTTTAGATCTGAGTAACCTCAGTTGATTGTTACAAAAATCCAACTATATTTTTTTAATATAAGTTACCTGCTCAAATCTCAATTACCTTCACAAAAATAATAAGCTAAGGGTTGCCGCCAAGATGAGCATACTCCTCGAATCATACTTACTAAGGCGTGGTCACAATATTTCATTTTCCTTTCCCCAGCAATATCACAAAAGCCAAATATAGTATCTTTTTCTTCATTAAAATTCAACCGCGTAGAGATGGATACCTCATCAAAAGCAATTGAACACAGTCTTTTTTCTCTACTCCATTTCTTGGACTTTTCTTTTATTATTGCCAAAATGTTGTCATTTATACCTGTTTCAAAGATTATTTTCTCTGATAATCTGCTTAAAGTTCTTTCGCTGGGCAATGAAAACATGCTTTAAGAGTTTGTAATTTTTTCGGCTTAATTTTAATATAGTTAGGCATAATAATTTTTCCTGCAACTTGTAACGACGAGCCATTTTGTTATTTTGGACTGATTTCAGTTGCATCATAATAAAGGTCTTCATATGGTTGTTCAATCTATGAAACTGATTCATTAATTCTGAACATGACAGGGTTTGTGATTGTAATGTTCGCGAAGCACTGTTATCTCCAACACTATCCTTTGCCATTGTGATAATCTTGGAAGCCAGTCTTCTGTTTTTAGTACTTATCTTCCTCTTAGGTGACAACACTGTAAGAAAAGGTAATATTTATTTTTAAATAGTTATGATGATAGAAATATAAGTGATGAGATATTGACTAAGATATCTACAATTAGCAAAAATAAGTAGTACAAGAGGCCAAGAAAAACAAAGGCTGATTTAGAAGATTAAATGGACAGTGTTAGCTGACGGAAATGTCAAAAGTACTTGCATACCTAGGCAAAAGTGTGCAACGAGATTGATGAGATTTGAGGAAGAGAAAGAAGTACATAATATGCAAAGACCATAATGCTAGGCACTCCGTCTTTGTTTTTATATTAAGTAGGAGTAAATAAAAACCTAGAGACTTTATGAATGGCTTTTGCCATGTATGGTACACATTTATAAAGTTGGTGATTTAGAAATGAATACCTATAATAATGCAATTACTGATAACTGGGTTGTTGAGACATTAACCACAGTAGTGTAATCTATAGTTCAGCTAAGGCCCATAAGTGTGTGTGAGGTCAGATGGTAATGATTTATCACCTAAACTTTGCATTCCTAACAGTACTATTATAGTAAAGTTTTATGCACACTGACAAACAAAGCGACTGGAGCAAGCACAGTAATGTCTTTCCTTTCTTAAATGTTAAATTCATACAGTAACAGTTAAATAAAATTACCTTTCTTTTTTTGTTCTGTATTAGCCTGAGCACTCAATGTATCTTGAATTACAAGGTTCGGTAAATTTCTTCTTGTATCTGTAAATAGAATATCAGATGTAGGCAAGATACCTATTGAAGGTTAATCTGAAAATGTTACAAAACATTTAAAACAGAATGTTGGTGTACTTCTTAGAAATAATAGTCATTAGAAAAGTATAGCTTCTACGACTTGTAAGATAGAAAAGGGACCAATGGTTTGTTTGTCTATTAAACTTCAGATGTACATTGTATATTTAATTACCCATATTGATTATGATGGATACCATTACAAACAATTATTTTTAGTATTATCAACTTATGACCCAAATCTTTGAACTATATTTGAAAATGAGATAAACAATATTGTTATTTAATCTCCAAACTACCATCTATAAACATCTTTACAGGTTGGAATCACACAGAGCTTATTTTATTCTCAACTATAATAACAATAAATATGTGTATCTAAAATTAGTTACAAACTAGATAGGTACATGTCTTATTTTAGTAATTTGCTACTAGTACAATGCAATATGTTACTGTTTGCATACATTAAACTAACATTTAACCGCTAACAACAAAACATTTCAATAGTTGCTTAAACTACCAAGTCATTGATCACATCTACAATTGTTAAACATGTCTAAAAGCCAGGCCTGTATTATTACTATAGAACCAAGGTAGACCATTGTATGTATTGACATTTTCAAAATAGGAGTGTTTATGTAGAATTGCAAAACATAGGTACCTAGAGAAAAATGCATAATTTACAAGGTTTCTGAATTCCGACTTATTTAATTCTTTATTATCTGCCATGATGAGAGGTATATATGCATGCATGTTCTAGCGTAATAAGGAAGATAAAGAAGTACATATTCACTAACCTGTTTGTAACATATTTTGTCTTGCAGTAGACTCCGCTTTCTTTTTACTTTTTTCAAGCTTTCCCACTGAGATTTTAGATTCTCAGCTGTTCTATATATTCCTGCGGTCTGAGAAATAAATTCATCGCATATTCTAATCCATTCTGCATGTTTTTCTTTCATCGGTATTCCGTCCGTGTTAGAATATAGAATATATTCAATGTTTAGATATCCAAGATTGATGAATTTAGTCTGAAAAATGGCTTTAAAAGATCAGAATATGACATATGCTTATATAAGAAAAAAGATGTGTGGTTGTTGTTATTTGTCGATGACATCTTATTAATAGGAAAAATGGAAGATTTAAATAAAGTAAAGAATACCTAAAAAAGAGTTTAGAGCAAAAGTATTCGAAAAAGTTAAGATATTTTTAGGCTTAGTAATTGAAAGAAATGAAAATGGCATGTTGATAACACAAAAACAATTTATTAATAAAATACTTGAAAAATTTGAAATGAGTAACTGCAGAATAAAGAAAACACCGATGCAGACGAATTTCACAGTACCTGACAAAGAAGAGATAATTAATAATGTACCCTACATAAAAATTGCACAAAACAGGAATCAAAATGTCAGACTTTTTATTTTTGCAAAAAAGTCTATTTTTCAAGCTAATTTTATAATAAAAACAAATGAAAAAAAAATTTTTTTTTTTATTTATATTATCACATTACAATACATAAACTTATAAATGTAAAAAAAAATACGCCTGTAATTGTAACAGTTATTATTTTCTAAATTTTACAATAATGGCCAAAAACGCTGGCGCCCCCAGGTTGGCGCGTTTCAAATTGCATGGCGTACTTAATGAATAACGAACCACGTAGTCAGTAAGTTATCATCTGTCAAAGTGTTAACACCACATCCATTATCACTATAACATGTTGTACGAGACAAATGCTTTCCATAGCTACATTCAGATTTATATAAGTAGAATAAACGTATTTGTGCCATACTTTATTGGTGATAACACAATTAATGCAACTATACAGGGTAGAATCAAAGAGTTTACCTGACCTGTCCCAGCAATACAGACAAAAGTGCGATAATGATACTTCATTGGTTCTCAAACTTTGCATCTCATAAAATATTATTGTTAGAAATAATAATAAGATAAAGTTTGATGAAGTTGTAACATGTGACCACATTAAATTATTTTTGAGAGATCTCTTTCGCTTTTTACTGATATAATTGGTGATGTGTCGTTTTTATGTACAAGAATTTTTGAGTGTTTGACCCATATGTATTGGAAATTTCGTTCACCAGGGGCTGCAGTCCAGACATTCGTAAACTACCGATCGCTAAAAATAATGAAAAAAATCGCTTACCATAACGATAAGCACGAACACTTTGCGAGCTGTCAATTTTGAACGTAAAAACATTATCAGCAATCGTAAAGTTGACAGATTCGATGTAATTCCAATCACAATCGATAGTTTTAATGAAGAGACTTTCAAAAATCGTTAAAAATTAATCGTTATGACTTATCAACCGAAATCGGTCGTAAAGCGATCGCTATCTATGTCGAGACTGCAGGGGCAGGCATTCTAAATTTGTGGTAAAATCTGAAAATGTAAAAGTGATCATTTTCTCTACATGGGTTCCTAACAAAATATTATTTCTAATTTACTTTGACAGCCGACAGAAATGTCAAAAGCACTTGCATATCTAGGCGAAAATGTGTAAGGAGAATGATGAGATTGTGAAAGAAGTATGTAAATATGTATGTATGCTCTGTCCTCTCTGACCACCCTGTTAGGAATACGGCGTGAAGATATGTATGTATAAATATTTCAACTTACCCTTGTTTGATGACATTTCTTTCTTCCCGAGTTTGTGGAAAATAAATATACTTTCTCCTGAAATGGTTATTGTTTAAAGCTAGTGTCACAGCCCTCACACAGAGACGCTTGTTTGATGCATCTTGTAGTGTGCACTGACTCCTATAAACCTCTGGTATGAACCAGATGCATAAAAACTCAGTGCCGTTAAAACCTAAAAGATAAACAATATTATATTTATTTACCTACAAATGCTATTAATTTTCTATATGGAAAAAAAAAAATTAATAATAAGGATTATGTATTACATGCTAAGGTCCCTCCAATGGGACAATGGGCTCGTATCATAGACGGTGCAAGATATATAGGTGTTTATTAGTTAAGTAAAATCTTTATATATGTATATAATCGTTGGTACATCTGTAGTGATCGTATAACTAACGGCTTGACCAATTGAGGTCATATTCTCACAATATATTTGTTTTGTCGACAATTGTGTCGATCATCGGGTTTATAGCTATGTTAGGATCCGATAGGTAGCTTTGTAATTGTTAAAAAAAAACAAGTATACAACATCTGCTGAGCCAGCTAGTATTCTATTGGGTTGGGGAATAAGTTCGTTCGGTTTTTTTCAAGAAGCTTTATTTAAACAAAAAACAATAATTATAACAATGAATTAATCAATTATGTATTCGCCGTTACTGTTTACGACCTCCTCCCACCTCTCGACCAATTTGTTGATGCCGTTCCGCCAAAAATCGCCCGGTCTGGTGTCGAAGAAGTGGTTGAGCCAGTTTTTGAGGTCCTCTTCGTCGTCGTAGGTAACACCCCTCATTTGGTTTGACATGGAGCGGAAAAGGTGATAGTCGGTTGGCGCAAGGTCCGGAGAATACGGTGTATGGTGAAGAACCTCCTATTCGAGCTCTTGGATTGCGGTTTTGACGACATGTGCAACATGCGGCCTGGCGTTGTCGTGGAGCAGGATGACTTGGTCTTGTCGATCGGGTCTTTTCAGTCGAATAGCCTCATTCACGCGATGCAGCTGCGCAATGTAGAGCTCCTTGTTGACCGTGGCGTTCCTTTCGAGCATTTCCCAGTGCACCATGCCTTCCCAGTCCCACCACACGCAGATCATGGCCTTTTTTGGGTGGAGATCCTGCTTGACTCTCGGCTTCGGCGTGTCTCCTGGAGCCACCCACTCCTTTCTTTGCTTCATATTGACGTACAGGCACCATTTCTATTCCCCCGTGACGATTCGGTACAAAAAGCGCTGTTTATGACCGCGCGTTGCTCGATGGCGGGCGAGGTGTTGAGCAGCGATTTGAAGACGATTTTCTTTGTTGATTTCGCTAAGCTCGCGAGGCACCCAGGTTCCGAGTTTTTCGGCAAATCCCATTGAATGAAGATGATTGAGAATCGTCTTATGATCGCAGTCCATTTTTTTGGCCAATTCACGACTTGTTTGGCGACCATCTTCCTTCAAAAGCGCCTTGAGATGCTCCTCATCGAATTCTGCGAGGCGTGTCGTCGAGGTCAAAGTCGCCGTTTTTGAACTTCGCAAACCATTTTTGTGCTGCGCGCTCGCCTATGACACCTTCTCCATACACGTTGCATATGTCACGAGCGGCTTCAGCTGCTTTTTGACCGCGATGAAAAGCGAAGAAAAGTAGGTGTCGAAAATGTTGATTTTTCCCCCTGGATATTCCATTTCTAAGCCTGAAAAATAACAAAAAATTAGTATATTAAAAAAAACTAAAAACACAGTTTTGTAGAGCAGAAAGAGCTCTATAAAATGAATATATACATTTTGCCAAACAACAAACAAATCTTTTAAATAAAGCTCCTTGAAAAAAACTGAACGAACGTATTCCCCAACCTTATATATGATTATTTGACTTTTTTTTTTTTTGTTTATCGGAAGGGAAGAAACTCCGCACGAGCACCCAACCGCCTCCGACGCCTCACGAGAGAACGTCGGGCGCGACCGGGTAGTGCCGGGCTCGAACCGGCTAAAACTACCCTCCACTCGCCACTTGACCCTAGAGGCCGTCGTAGCGAACCGGACGCGTAGTGGGGAAGCACAGAGAGCGCTCCGCCCGGAAAAGTCGACAATGCCTGAGGGCCCCTCCGTCCGGGGAGTACCCGGGACGGAGGACGGAACCTCGGCTCAGGATATCGACAGGGAAAGTTGCACTTGCGTGCCGTCGAGAACCTATACGGATGAGGGCCGGTCTCAAAGTGGTTATGACCGGCCGGCATAATAACATCGGCATAAGGCCCGAAATGGTGAGTACCTAACGTGTAACTCAGCGCGCGCGGGAGGCTTGCGCTCAAGTGTGGCACTACCTGTATGTGTGTTGTTATTTTCTAATAGAATCTACTATATAGAAGGCCCTAGTGAAAACGCGAAAGACGTCGATGCCCCCTCCGGGGGGGGCGGTGCAGTGTCGCATCGAAATGTTAGTATTATATGTATGTACGTCTTGTAATAGTAAATAGTACAAGGGATGGGAATTTAAATGTTAGAGTTAACTATTTAACGTTAAATGCGCTGATGGCGCTTAATAGACGTTCGTGGCGGATAATGATTTGGAGACGTGCTCCCCAGTCACTACCCGCTTCACGAAGAGACGCGGCTAACTCTTTAACCTCGTTTATATTGAAAATGGAGGCGAAGTCCCGCACCAACGTCAAGTCCTCCATGAGACCGGTCGCGTCGCTAGTCGGCGCGGCCGGAGGGGGGGGATGAACTGATTTTTTGGGGCCAGGCCGCCGTGGAGGCGACGCAGCCTTGGGAGGCGCCGGTTTATCGGCGACGATATTGGCCCAGGTGGGCACGGGAGCGGGGAGCGCGGAGGGCGCGGGAGCGGGCGGTGTGGTGAGCACCGAAGTACGCTTCGCCGCAACAGGTCGCGCAGAGGGTGCGGTGGGTGCGGCGGAGGCGAGGGTGGGGGAGGGGGGAGCGCGCCACTTTAGGCGCCGAACGGGCGTTGGGAGGTTGCGTTTTAGGCGCCACGGCCTTACGGGCCGCAACCCGCCGACCCCCGCGCTTCCCCGTCCGTTTGCGGTTTCCCCGCGGGGCCTTCGAACATCTGCGATAGTTCGCGGGATGTCCGACCTCCCCGCAGAGCACGCACTTCGGCGGTTCTGAGCACGGGGCACGGCGGGAGCACTCCGCAGTGCCGTGGTCGCCCGCGCATTTGGTGCAGCGCGGGCGGGCGAAACAATTACGGGCAGAGTGCCCGTAGAGCTGGCAGCGATGACACTGCTCGACCTTGCCCTTCCTATGAGGGGCTTCGAAAGATAAGCCAGAAAGCTGGCAGACGGTTTTTAGGGAGAAGATACGCTTCCCCTCTGGAGATCGGTCCGCGACTACCAGTACAAGATTGTACGGGATACGCGGTGAGGAGCCTTTGTAAAGGCGGTGGACTTCGTGGGCGGGAATGCCCTGAGAGCGTAGGTCGTTGAGGACGGCCTCCGTGGGAATCTGAGTTGGGATGCCACGAATGACAACCCGAAGTTGACGGTCCTCTTCGAGCGCATAGGTGTAAAAACCTATTTTGCGCTCTAGAAGTAGGGCGGTCAGTTGCCTAAAATCGGCAACGGTCTGCACCTGCACTTTAATGCCGGTGCCGACGGGCTTGGCGTGCAGGAAGTTAATCTTCCTGCTAGTCATCAGTGCGCTCAGAGCGAGCCACTGGTCGACATCGCGGACAAAGACGGGAGGCGGAGCCCTAGTCTTAGGCACGGCAGCGGTCGAAGCAGGCTGCGCGCTGGATGTCGAGGCCGAAACAGAGGCCTGAATAAGAGCGGGGGCGGCGGCTTTAGGAGACCGCGGGGTCGGAGGACGAGGAGGGGGGGGGGTCGACTTACGTGGCCGATCACCCTTGGCCCTAATGGCCTTCGTCGGAGGACTCGGCGGAGGCGAGTTTGACTTACCACGCGAGGGAGGGTGAGCCCAGGTGAGCCCTGTCTGTGTCCCAAGTCAATCTCAATGTACCCGGGGTGAATACCTAATTCTTAAAATTAGGGACCTAACTTCACAAGAGCGGGCGCTCGGCCGAAGGAAATGGAGCTAACTCACGCATTACTCCTTTAACCGCACCGAGCGTCCGACGCTTCCGGTTTCACGTTTCCCTGAAGGGGAAGCGCGACCCACCGGCTCAAGGTCGCGATCAGGTGCGTTGGCACCGTTAGGATCCCCCGATCGCTAAAAACGACTAAAAATGTAGTCGTAACACGTGTTTATTCGAAACAAACGGTGACTGTCCACCCCCGCGAAGCGTAATGATAATTACGTGCGGGAGTGTAAACGGTGCGCAGCGCGAAACAACACGTGCCGAAAAGGCGCGCGAAAGTACGACAAAAGGTCACCCGGTACAAGAGGGAGTAATACGGCGCTAGCGATTACGGCGCGCTAAAAAGCACGCTCGCCGGCAACCGTAAAACTAACACGCCCGCTGTGAAGCGAGCGAGGGACCGTCTATAAAGGAGACATAATAATGACGCGACAACTCGAAAAAGCGCGCGAAACGTAATACGACCGAGTACTACGCACCGTAAGACTGGGTGGATTATTTGACTTACCTTGGAGATTGTACTTATTCCACTTCGACGGGTGGGTAAATAAGGCTCCAGCTCTTGTATGAGATCGCGACACACACTTTTATTAAGTCTATACAATCCAACAAACTCTGAATCCAGCATTTCAAAGGCTAATTCCATTTTTCGGAGAACAACACTTCGCCGGTGATATAAAATACTCTCCATAACTCGCGCGTGCTCCAAAAAATTTTCATAAAGACCTAAATCTGCCATTATTAATTTATTTTTCAAAAATCTCTGTAAAATGAATTGCTAGATATTGCTCTTGAGTGACTTCTAATGATTCTGCTATTTGACACTAATGCAATACATATTTTGTGAACCATTTTACGAATCCCCATAGAAAACTAACAGATGAATTGCTAAATATGAACCGCTGGCAAATCATATTATGAATCGTCACATAAGTAACCATTTTGCGATTTGAAATATGAATCATATTGGGATCCTATTATGATTCATCTAATGTGGCCTTTTTAGATCTGCAGGCCTTAACGCGTTTTCGCACTACAGTACGAAGTAATGGAGTTGTAATACACATAAGAAGCAATATTGAAAGCGCTCGAAGACCAGGTCAAAATAAATCAGTATTTATCGTCACAAATAAGAAAGAAAAAGAAGAATGGAAACGTCAACTGGCCCGGGAATACGACATCGAAGAAATCATAATGAAACATCTAGAGATTTTAAAATAGGGTTTTAAAATCTAGAGAGTGAAAGAGAAGAGGGATATAGTCAAATCCCTAGAGGACTCTAGAGGTTCATCTCCAGCAGAAAACTATACGGCACAGGCCTTAATACAATTCCGCACTATAGTACTGAGTAAAGGTGTCGTAATACACATGACAAATAATTAGAAGCGCTTGAAGACTAGTTCAAAATAAATCTAGTATCTATCGTCACAAAAAAGAAAAAAAAAGAAGCATGAAAACTTCAACTGTCCCGGATACACTGTACCAATGGGTGGGGCGGGGCTTGTTGCTTCAACAATTAGTTGCTCAACACTGATTGGACTCCTACCCCTATCAGTGTTGAGTAACTCCACATTGACTGGTTCCATTTCCTCCTGCCTAAAAAAGGTAAATGTTACGTTTATACCTATTCCAATTCTCAAAGGCGTCAAAATTTTAAATTATGCTTTTAATAATAATATCTAACATTAATATGTATTATTCCCTCTGCCTGAAGAACATGAGGGATAAATGATGAAAAAAGTTCGAGGTTATAAATTAATAAATAAGAATTTTAAATAGTAAATACTCAAGTTAGATGGACAGATACATTATAAATTCCAAATTATCTTTATAGATTATATAAAAGAAAAAAAGGTTATATTTTACCCACTGTATTTCTTCAGAAGTGACAAGAAATGTCTGAGGCACGGCTGAGGTGGATGGTTCTTCTACATCCTAATTAAAAATAAACAGTTAAAAAAATGACGTACAGAAATTACTGTAAGAATGTAATGAAAAAATTATTACCGCATCAGGGAAGGGATTTACGCTCACCCGAGGAGCTGTCTGGTCAAATCCCGGTCCCAAAATAGCCAGAAACCGGTTTTCCACCTCTGACAACGAGCTTCCTTGGAGAGGCCCTTCACCTGTGGTAGTTGCATTGGTATTTATGCCAGCAACTATTTTTTTTAGCTTGCTTTTGTAGTTGCTGACATACTGCAAAGAAATATAAACATTTAAAGCGAAGTTGGATAATAATTTTGATATGAGTACTAGGTAATTAGAATTAAACATATTAAATAATAATTAATAAGTACCTGTGTTAATACTTACAATGGACAAATCTTTTGTAGTTTTGGTTGTGCCCGATCCCTCTGCATTTAATAAATTTGTCACCTGCCAAAGGCGTGAAGATTCTGCACTTCCCCTAGCACATTATTGTAACCTCGAGCTCTAGCCAGGTTCGGGTTACGGTCCAGAAAATCGAGCAGAATACCTCACTGAGCCTCAGACACTAGCTGCATGTCTTTCCATTTCTATAATATATTATGTCAATTTAGATCACTGGCTCCCAAACTTATTTTGTCTCTGAGTCGAGAGCTCATGCAGTCGTTGTCTAAGATGCCTCCTAGCTAAATGAAATTACAAATCACCCCCCAGGCCTCTACACAACGCCCCCATTTTTTTTCTGGGTCTCTTACCGCCCACCTTTGGGCCTGCAGTGCCCACAAGGGGGCGTTATCACCCACTTTGGGAATGGCTGATTTAGATACTTCAACAACAATTGATAAATTATGTATTCAGGAAAAAAGTTAATTTAAGCACTCACTTTGATGTAAAAGTTCACGAAACACACTTGCTTTATTCCGACTCGTATAAAATACACAAACTTTGTTCAAATGCCATATTTTGTTTTATTGTATATCACAAAAACCAACATTTTAAATACGTTGAACAAGTAATAAATCCACCAAGTGTTTACAAGTGACGACATTGTTAATGTTTTCGTTCACATTGACATCTAACTTGTTGCCAGCCGAAGACAAAATTGTTATTTAATTATTTGATTTCCTTTTTTGGACACATAATTGCAATTATTTTTGTAGTTTATAGTATTTTTTAGCCACAAATATACGTTATTAATAAAATTCTCATAGAAATATTTCTATATTTCTATATTACCTTCTTCAAATAATAAAAAAAGCAAAGAAAAATAACCGATAAAATTACGGTTTTTATTTTTTCAACTACGAAATATCGTATGCATCGAATATGAAATGAATTGAGTATGATTCACCTGACATGCATGACCATTTTACAAAAATTAGCAGCATCCTTAGCAATGCTGCTAATTTTCGTAAATCGTAATCTGCTGGGAATTCGGGAAACGAATTGCTTTCAGCAGAATTGCGCAAAGTGGCCTTTTTAGATCCCCTGTGCTGTATTCTTTTTCAATGAAGATAAATCTTCAGAGCCCTCTAGGGTAGGGATTCGACGGTATCCTGTTTCTTTATTCTCCGGATATGAAACAATGTCTTTATAATGCTTTCTTCGATGTCATATTCCCGGGACAATTAAGGTCCTCTTTCTTTATGTAGTAGGTATAGATTTATATTCGTTAAAGTATTTTGGCAGCATTGTCATATCTGGACACATTTAAAAGTGTAGCTGCAGCTGACAACATTTAACGCCAGTAATTGGTGAATATTGTTAAGGTCGTCACTCGTGACAAATGATGCCATAGTTTTAGCAGTAAAATTATTATTGCATGATGCAGCAAGAGATGCAGTGTAAGGTGTCGGTCGTGACTCGTTCATATCGCAATAAACTGGTTCTAATTCATTAACCCAATCGTAATCGTAACCATCTTCAGAATACATTAAGAATTAAGATGCGGTAGAATGTGGTAGGTACCGTGGCGCACGTTGACAAGATGGGACGGGGTAGCATGTTACTGGGTGATGCAGTGAATAAAGTAATTCAAAGTGACGGCCGTGTTTCGTTCATAGTGCTCGGATACAACTAGTTTGCATTCACTAGCCAATTCGATGTGGCACTGCGATCGGAGTGAATACAGATAGTGTTGTAACCGACGTTGGAATAATTTGCCTGTGGACAGTTGTTATCTTGTGATAATATGAGCCCGAAATCAAAGCGGCATTGATTATATCGACAATATTCCTCTTCTTCGTTCTCCAGTTCTGAAATCATTTTTTTGTCAAGCTTTCTTCTATGTCGTATTCGCGAATCAGTTGAAATCTTCTTTGTTTGTGAAGATAAGTTGCGCGAAAGCATTTTTTCTACTGGATATTAGTTTTTGGTGTCCCCTAATGATTCGGGTTTAACGCTCTTTTCCTTATCTATCCGGTTTCGCAATCATGTTTCATTATGTTTTGTCCAATGTCGTACTACCCAGCCAGTTAAAGTCTTCTTTCTCTATGTAGGTATGGATTATGTAATTTAAACTGGTCTTCGAGAACTTTTCATTGTTTTTCAGTAAAGAATGTACGGAATCTTTTATGTTTTTACAGTTTTATTCATTGCGCAGTGCTTGTCGAACTCGAAAGTATGGCTGCAGCTGACACAACATATAACGCTGCCGCATTTCAGTGTAGGCATCATGGCGTATGTCGGTATTGTTTTCATGGACAAAATATTACAGCATGATGCAGCGAGAGATATAGAGTGTGTAAGGTGACGGTTGTGATTCGTTCTTGTCGCTGGCAAGAAATTGGTTCTATTTCTTATCCATTTCGTATTCGTATTCAGCTGATTCAGATTCACTGACCCATTCGATATGGCACTATCTTCAGAGTTTATACAGTCGGACTTGTCTATATGAATAGCATTTATTTCGTATTCGTATTCAGCTGGTTCAGATTCACTGACCCATTCGATATGGCACTATCTTCAGAGTCCATACAGTCTGATTTATCTATATGAATAGCATTTATTTCGTATTCGTATTCAGCTGGTTCAGATTCACTGACCCATTCGATATGGCACTATCTTCAGAGTCCATACAGTCTGACTTATCTATATGAATAGCATTTATTTCGTATTCGTAATCAGCTGGTTCAGATTCACTGACCCATTCCATATGGTACTATCTTCAGAGTTTATAGTCTGACTTGTCTATATGAATAGCATTTATTTCGTATTCGTATTCAGCTGGTTCAGATTCACTGACCCATTCAATATGGCACTATCTTCAGAGCTCATAAAGTCTGACTTATTTATATGAATAGCATTTATTTCGTATTCGTATTCAGCTGGTTCAGATTCTCTGACCGATTCGATATGGCACTATCTTCAGAGTTCATACAGTCCGTCTTATCTATATGGGTCAATATCAACAAGCTAACTTTTTTCTCAATTTTGGTGGCGACATTTTTTCTTAAGTTTCCGTGAAAAATAAGGACCGGGTATCAAAGTAGAAACTCCTAGCGACGAGGAGCTACATAAGGTCTGTGAATATCTTAATTAGTTTTTGAAATATTTGAGTTCAAAGTCTCGTGTGACCACCAAAGTTGAAAATGCCCACCAAAATTTAAAAGGCCCACCAAAATTCAAAACAAGTGGCACCAAAATCGAATTGAATTAAACTCTAGCAAACAGGATCTTGAGTAAATAAAAACGCAGAGCAAATACATAATCATGTTTTATAAAAAACATAATTACAACAAGGCAATAATGCCTTAAATTTTGCTTATTTTAGTCTCTAAATTCTATGAAGTATCGATTTATTGTTTTCAGTTTATAGTCTTTTATGCATATTAAAATGTTTATAACTTATCTATTACTCTGAGACAACATGAAAACAAAAAACATTAATAAACAAAAAACATTTATTTTTCTTAAAATCACTTCTAAAAAATACAACAAATTCTTAAATAAAACTAAAAATAAAATAATCAACAATTAAAATAAAATAAAACAAAATGCTATCAGCTAAATTAACGCAATGATAAACACATTAAAGGATTACGAAAAGAAGGGGAGGTGGTACAGCGCAACAGTAAACAGATCATGATTACTTCGCCAAATCTCTTGTTACATATTCGTCTTTGGTTAAAACAATTAAAACCGTAATTAAATATCTAAACATATTTAACATATTGCGTGCTAATCACCAAATGAGATCAATATTTATTTAACAGTCAGTCTTTAAATTTAATTACAAGAGTTTATAATTTTATATTACAAGTCTACTCTCATCCAAAAAACCAAACATCTCGTCCAAAAAAAGCATAAAAACAAGGATATCATTAGCAGAATGCTAGATATGAAATAGGAATTGTAAAAATGTATATTTGACATTTATGTCAAATATACATTTTTTAAATATCACAGCGTTTTAGCACTAAACAACCTTTATTTTTATAAAATTTAAAACATAAAAAACAACTATTTAAACTCTAAAACATGTTAAGTTTTTTATGTGATAAATCATCGTCACAAGCTGGTGTTTTTTCAGCAGAAATGTTTTTGTCTATTGTTATAGAATCGCAAGACTTTTCGAATTTGGAAAACACATCACTATTAATATTTTCAAAAAATGACTGCGTAGGCACAGCAGCTTCATCTAAATCTGTTCTAATTTCCGTGGTATACTTTGATAAAATTATTGTATCTGACGATTTATGTTTAGGTGTATTTGTTAACGATGTATGTGGTCTTTGTAAATGACCAAGTACAAATTTTTCGGATCCTTTGAATCGTTGAACTGTTATTGGACGTTTGTGATGCGAAGCTGTCTGCTGAGAGAAAGTATGGTTTTCTTGTACTAAAGACCGAATGTTACCAGGGAGTGGTGTTCTATCGGTTCTCGCTTTAACCAAATTGATATTCTGTGGAGCAACTGCTTCGCAAACTGAACACTGAATTTCGTCTTCCGCGTTTCTCGATAGGTAGTAAAAAAATAAATGCTTACCATGTAGGCATTCCGTAGATCTATACTTGCACTGAGCCTCCATGCATGAAAGAGAACGGAGCGCCAGTCGGTGCTTGAAACTTTTGTTCCAAATGACTTCGTGAACTTTCATAGTACCGGGAAAAGGTTTAAGCTGACTAGGGATGAGCCAGTCTTTCTCGGTTATTTCATAGTCTTTTCTACGCGTTGAATATGTACCGACTTTGTATTGGCTTTCAGGCTTTGAATGAGACTATCGATATCCGTAATTTCATTTCCGTACGCCACTAATTGGTCGGCTGTTTTCTTTAAAACACCGCCAACTCCTTCAGGTGCACCCTTACCATGTCCACATTCGCAGTAGTGCCATATCACACAAGTCAGACTTGGACAATAGGAACAGAACTGAGACATTTTATAAAATATTTTTTTGTTTCGATATTGTGCAGATGGTGAATCTGAAACGATGTGCAAGGTGGATATCTCAGGTACCATTTTCTCAATCTCAGATAGCATTGGAACGATTTCGAACGCATTCGTAATCTCATTATCGCGTCGTGAAGATCTAGTCGTAAAACTGCTGCTTGCAGCAGGGTCGTGCGCATCAACTGTGCTATGAGTACATAACAAACTGCCGCAACGAAGTAAATGTTGGGGTGATAGGTTCGATTCTGCTTCTTTTGCAAGCCTTTTTTTCATTACTTTTTTTTTTATAATATTCTTGTTGATATATTTTATTTCTTCTCTGTAAAGCTCGACGTTCGCATCGTGACATTTGCTGTGAAACAAGTTTACCTTCCCGCTTTCTATGGTGATATCTTTTCCTCTCCCTTTTTCTTAGTGCCTCAGCCTGTTCAGGATTGCTCTTTATTCTTGCCTTTCTTCTTCTTTCTGCCATTCTCTTTTTAAATAACGTTTCTTTTTTGATCTGTCTTGATATTCTAAAAAGCATTGAAAATAAAAGGTTTAAATTTATTTAAAGGTTTAATAATGAAGTTATTAGTATGCCACTCATAAACACTCAAAAACGGGCTTAATGTATAATTTAATTATAAAGAGTACAAAGTGCAAAACATTTCAAATTTGCTGGCGCATTTTCAATTTTGGTGTCGTGAAAATGCCACCAAAACCACTAAAATTGAGACACCAAACTTGGAAATTCGTTAAAAATGGAGGTTATAAGTTATAATTAAATTAATATAACTGACTTATACGTTACCTAAATCACTAGTTGTAACGTGTAATACTTAATAAAAACACTTTAGATACAAATAAAGTGTAATTGTTTTTAAATAACCTGTCTTCTATTCATATTAACGTAATTATTTATTTTTTAAAATATCTTTAGTTGTTACTTTGATGAAAGCAATTATAACAAAAAATGGAGTTGGGACATGCCACCCAACTGGAATTTCGAGACGAATAATTTTTTTTTAAATTGTTAACATATACTTAAAAAAACTGCATGTGGCTCTAATTAATATACAATATACAATACAATACAATATACCACAGTTAACTATAACAAAAAAAAATTAGAAACATGCTATTATTTTTCACCTCGATTCTCAACGTGGACGGACAAAATTTGCCGCTGGGATATTCACGCATATGAATAGCATTTATTTCGTATTCGTATTCAGCTGGTTCAGATTCACTGACCCATTCGATATGGCACTATCTTCAGAGTTTATACAGTCTGACTTGTCTATATGAATAGCATTTATTTCGTATTCGTATTCGTTTGTTTCAGATTCACTGACCCATTCGATATGGCACTATCTTCAGAGTCCATACAGTCTGATTTATCTATATGAATAGCATTTATTTCGTATTCGTATTCAGCTGGTTCAGGTTCACTGACCCATTCGATATGGCACTATCTTCAGAGTTCATACAGTCTGAATTATCTATATGAATAGCAATTAATGCCGTTACACGGGAATTATGACACATGAGGTGGAACTGGGCAGTATATTACTGGGGGATACACTGAGCAACGTAGTACGTGGCCGTGCTTGTTCATAGTGCTCGGATGCAACTGATTCGGATTCGCCATCCAATTCGATGTAGCGCTGTGGTCGGAGTACATGGCTGAAAAGTTCGTAGGCTAACATAAGTGTAGAAAAAAATATTTTTTTTTTGATAGAATTTGATTTTATTATTCAATATAATTGCCTTCAAGGGCGATACAACGATTATAGCGGTCATACAATTTTTCGATACCATTTTTATAGTACGATTTCTCTTTAGCCTCAAAATAGGCTTCAGTTTCGGCGATTACCGCTTCATCGGCGCAAAATTTCTGTCCAGCGATCATTCTCTTGAGGTCTGAGAACAGGAAAAATTCGCTGGGGGCCAGATCTGGAGAATACGGTGGATGGGGAAGCAATTCGAAGCCCAATTCATGCAATTTTGCCATTGTTTTTCATTGATTTGTGACACAGCGCATTGTCCTGATGAAACAGCATTTTATTCTTCAAATGGGGTCGTTTTTCCGCGATTTCGTCCTTCAAACGTTCCAATAACGCTACGTAATAGTCACTGTTGATGGTTTTTCTCTTTTTAAGATAGTCGATGAATATTATATCCTGCGCATCCCAAAATACTGATGCCATAACCTAGCCAGCCGACTTTTGCGTTTTTCCACGCTTTGGAGTCGGTTCATCACGTGCAGTCCACTCGGCTGACTGTTGATTGGACTCCGGTAATTTAATTCCTTAATTTTACTCAAGCATAAGTAGCTTTGTTTTCTTACCTGATCCAGTTATACGGCTTTGTTTCTCTCTGAATTTTTCCCTTCTGTAGCCTCCCGCCAGAGACCGCATTTTTTTCTTTAGGTCTTCTATTGGTTTGTTCTCCATTTCGCGAGAAATCTGACGCCAAGCGTCGTCTCTTACACCTCTATTGGTATAATTAACATCTTTTGGGTCCCATTAACATTTAAATTCCTTATAAAGCGATATCAGACGGCGACTTTGCGAGATGTCCATGGTGTGGTGGATCGAGCAAACCACACACAACCGTCCACACCGCGCGCTTCACGCAACTGCGGCGCCTTTGAGGCAGGCCAAAAAACCGACCAAAAACGGATCGACCGCGGCAAGGAGCGCGCGCTCCAATTCGTGCGCTTGGATCGCACGCGGCACGTCCACACCTACCGCGCCTTTGGATCGCGCTCCTGCCGCGCGCGATCGGAGCGCGCTGGATCGTCCGGTGTGGACCGGCATTGGATATTCGAATGCAAGAGAGTTCCGCTTCCCAAGAAGCATTTTATTTATTTATTTATTTTTTAAATCAGACCAGAAAAATCCATCTTTGTTAATAATACAGTACTTACAAACTAATGTTAGTAAAACTATGCTATTTAAATTATTAATTTAATTTATACAGTGCTGGACCGCATGATACTGGACACAGGTCACGTTCTGGCATGCAAGCGCATCCAGTGTCCTAGTACTGGGCAGTCCCATCTGTTCGATATAATGCTAAGGATTCCGTTGGGGTTGGCACGTACCCTGGTTAATATAGAAGCGCACCTCTTGCGCAGGATTGCGTGAAAACCATCAACCCGCGCCTCTGCGAACATGCCCGAGGCGCTGCAGAATCGCGGCAACCCCATCAGAACCCTAAAAGCATTATTATATTATACGCGCTGAGCGTTGGTTTGGTAATAAAGTTCACTTTTGGTTTAGAGAAAATTAATGAGTGAATAGACGTCCTTCTTGTATTATGATTTATTTGCAACTGACTCATCTACCTATGCAGTGCTTAACAGTAATGAACAGTATCATATATCTATACATTGTACGACATAGTAACATAATAACAACAGCGTTGTAAGCCTTATTTGCTGTACGCCAAAAATTCAAAATTTATTTCAATTCTGCAGATTGTTAGAACGCCAAGATATAAGTACTCTAATTATATACTCTAATTAATATAATTATATCGTATGTAAGTAAGATTGATACTCGTAAGGTACGAGTATTAAAATAAAACTGTTTTATTTAAAACAACTTGCGTGCACGAGCGTAAGCGTGCGGTGCCCCTCTGATCTCTTACGTATCCACGAAGATCCGCTTACCGGTAGGTAAATATACACGCGAGCTCGAGCGAGTGATGGAAGCTTAACAATACTATAATTACCTTTGTTTACGTAGCTTATATACCAACCTACATTTTTAATTGTATTAAATACTCATTAATTATAGTAAAAAATGTTTTTAATCAAATGCATCTTACCTTTTTCATTGAGCTTCAATTCAAGAGCTAATTTTCTCCACAAATAGTTTTTGTACTTAGTGTCTAAGTATTTAGGATTTCCGAGGTTATATAGAGCTGGGTTCAAGCGAACCAATCAATTCGTTTTTCGTCATTCATGATTGCGTTTTTTGGATGAATGACGTGGGAAACAACATTATACAACACTACGGCGTGAGGGCCGGTAATGTGGCCAAGGATCTTGGACGGGCGGAGCACGGGGCGTGCGGGACGAGACCTCAACGATGTTTTTTCTATTGCCGTCCCGGTCCGTCCGTGTTTCTCGCCACGTGTATTTTATTGCTATATTTTTAAATACAACGATGTCAAGAAATCGTTCCGTTCCGTCCGGCACGAGAAAAAACACGTCACGTATGCTAAGACCTTTAATCCGTCAATCTATGCAAAATGTTTGATTGCTGTTCTGCGTGATAATTTTGATTTCACATATAGATTGTCCTATTTTCAACTCATATATTGGAGCAGTCAGACCACACAGAAGTCTGGTTTCGTGATATCTGGAAACGATATTATGTCAGATTGTAATAACGGAATAAAGATGTTTCCTCACGTTAACAGCTATATGATTTGCAAAAGGTATAGCATACAATGTATGCAGATTGATTGTTTATGGCAGAGTGATTGCATAATCCACTTTGTACATGTCATTTTTTGTTAGCGGCACTTATATTTCTATTATTAGATAGTTGCATTAGACCTTAGCTCTTGCGTGTAAAATATCATACATTCTAAGTTTTCAGGTGTTTTCAGGTTTAACGGGAATAGAAAGTTCTGAACTAATATGTCCGGAAATTATTGTTCTTGCAGTTGTTCAGGTGATTGCATAGGGACATCTAGGTGGCCTTGAAATATATTATCGTATTAATTAGGCTCTCTTGAACTCGTTTGACATTTACAGCTTCGATGCTGATCGAGGCTGATTTGATAGTAAGGTAAGGTCACCAAATAAGGCCTACCTTAATTTTTTTATTACCTAACTAGCAGGTTTATAATAAAAATGCACTGGTAATTTGAAAGACTTATATTTATTTATTAAACTTTGTAATAAATGAAACAAAATTGCTTTAGAAACAAAAATCACACTTTTGTGAACACAAATAACTAAAATGTCACTTTGGCCTTATTGGGAACCCTGTGTCTTAATAAAGCCTTCATAAAAACAAGTAAACATTCAACTTCTTAATTAATACAAAACGTTGTCAATACTTATATTAAATCTAATGAGATCCTATTAATTACTTTTGGCCATTTTAGATCAGACTTAACGAGTTTCTCATTATGTAAAAGTACTATATTAATCAGCCTTTTTCATCTTTTTTTTTAAACAATCTCCTAAACAGTAAAATATTTTATCAGCGGGTGTTAATCCAACACACAGCTCATGATACCAAGCGCCACAAGTAAGACATTGTCGCATATCATCAACACTATCTTCTTTACAAGCTGGACAGTACCAAGAAGGTTTATTATCGTGACGTTTTGGTTTAGATCCCGTAATCTTATCTGCTGTCAAAGAAGCAGTCTTTACTGAGGTTCGCTTTCGCGTTGCAGCAACTGTAGGTTGTGCAGATGTACAGCCAGTAACTGACGCTGATTTTGGTGTCTTTGTGTTAATCTATATTATGGAAGAAGTGCCAGGAACATTTTCTACTCTTGACGATGGTACAGTAATCTGTGATGTGGAATTCGTAGCATTGTCACCAAACAAATCTTTTGTAACTCTTGAGCCCTGTAATTCAGAGACTTCTTGCGTGGAGCAGTCGCTTTAATTTTAAACTTAGGAGTTGCTAAAAATTCATGAATCTCACACGTGGTTGATTGATTGTCTATCTTATGTAGAGTTCCAGCATTCGGATTGTTTTTTGAGAGCAAGGACAGTGGCAAATTCTCAGTACCTGTGCCTGACCCATCTGAATCTTCCACATTTGCAGTTGAAATCTCTTGTTCCCCCGATTCATCAGATAAGACAGCAATATTCTCACTGTTTGTAGGATTTGGAAGTTCTCTGACAACGCATAGGGCGCAAACGCTTCTTCAGGAATAGCATCTGGGATATATGGATACAACCCAGTAGCGCGAAACCCATTCGAGATATTGGTAATAGTCATACATTTCGACCATACTTGTGAGAGAATGACATTGAAGCTTGTCTTGTTAAGGGTTCGTTCGGGATGCTGACTGACGTATTTAATTAACTCTTGGTCCCAATGGTGCTCAAAAGAACGATAAACAGATTTATCCATGGGCTGTAATTCGTGTGTTGTATTTGACGGAAGACAATATAATGTAATGCCACATTTCTCAGCTTCCTCAACAATATTAAAGTCCAGGTGGCATTTTGCACTATCAAATATGAGGAGACATGGCCCTGATGTTCTGTATTTATGCAAATGATTAATAAACTCTGAAAGTTTTTGTCGTTATACTTTTGGCGTCATCTTCACCAGAGAGCCTGGAGGTAAATTATCTTGGAATTCTGGCTTTAGTCTCTTGCCTTTGAACAGTATCATTGGCGGAATAGCTGATCCTATAGCATTTCCGCAGCCTACCACAGTCACACTTTCAGCATGCTCATTCACTATTTGATGAACTCTCTTTCTCCCTTTGGCTGTCAGAACTTCCTGTTGATGCTGTAAAGATATGCGAGAATTTTATTCCTCGATGTTGTAAATGCTTTCAGGTTTATGTTCAATTCCAAGTCTATCCAGCACGCTTTTGTATTTGGAAAAGTGATCGCCAACAATATCTTTATTTAATTTTTGAGCACGAGCTGGATTCATCATCTGTGCTTTACGACGTGCTAATTCAGGGTGTCGTTTGAGAAATAACCTCAACCATTTCTTCCCCGCGGCATTTTTGGAATCATTGAAAGTGTTTGGAATTTTCTTAATTTTACAGAATGAAAAAGCCTGTACGCGCAACATCTTTGAAGTCATCGGCACTCCAACATCAGCCAAACGTATGATTCTTCTGACAAGTCCAGCTTCTTGTTCTGTAGTCAATATAGCCGACCGACCTAACTTTCGTGTAGTCAAACCACTCTCTAGATGGTTGCGTGGGGTTCTTCTTGGGATGTTGTATCTGGCTGCAGCAGCATATGTAGATAATATACCCCTTTCTAACATTTTAACAGAGTTTTCCATCTGTTGCGAAGTCCATTGAGCCCTTTTTTTCTTGTGGTAGAAGCTGGTGATCCGTTTTCCATGATGTTACTGAAAAAAAGGGTTTACTATTTTACTGTGATACTTTTCTAACTGACATAAAACATTGTCCTAATAAAGTCTGTACCTGTGCTGTTATAAGGCCTATACATTTTTTTATAGGCTTTATTAGGGCATGGCACATGGGTAAAGAAAACAACAATTATATGAGGCGTATAGATGCAAATGCGCCTCTATCCACTTTTTCAATTTTTAAACAAATCCATAAAAATGTTATTTCTCAAACTAAATTGAGCTAAATCCAATAATTAAACTGAATATCATGGCAAAATAACAAACTTTTTGTTTATTCTAATCATTCAAACCTCAACTAGCAAGTTAACTTATAAAATAACATTGAAATCTGGATAGAGGCCATTTTGCATCTCATCAGATGACAGAGGCAGTTCTGCATCTGAAAACAAAGGATAGAAGCGGTTTTGCTTCTTTAACGCCCTTAGTACACCTACGCGTTCGTATGCGGCAGCGAATCTCTGCGAAATCATTGCGATAGCGAAACATCTACGAAACGTTAGTACACTGCAGTTTTTTCGCAAAGAAATTTCATTATACTCGTAGCTTCCGTGGACTGTGGGTGTGGATGGACGTTTCTGTTATTCTAGATATTCTATTAGCTAGAACAAGAATTAAAAAAAATCAACCAACAATACAAAAAAAATTAAGGCCGTTCAAATACAACAACAAGCTTCTCAAATTTGTTTAACATTCTCTCCCCCTTAATATAATACGAGGCTCACTAATTATCCCCAATACATTATCATATGGCACATCACTTTTATCATTGTCAATAAGATTAAACAAAGTTTTCGAACTGTCTATACATTTTAGAGATGTCACTTGTATCTCTATTTTTTCTTCATCGATAGAATCGACCATGCAAAGATATTTATAGACTGTAGTCATTCGCTTTCCACCTTTGAAGGAGACCAGAACAAAATTTTCACATTCTGGTTTTATTTTTTATAGGTTCTTCATATTCCACAATGTTTTCGTTCTCATCTTCTACATTGTAATCTATATCACCATCATTGTACTCCACTACAGCATCGCTTACATCATCTTCTGACGAAGTATTTGCAGTTACTTTTTTATGTTTGCTTTTTAGTTTTTGGTTCTCCTGTATTATTCGTAACTAACTTCGTTTTAAGTCTTTTACATTTCTCTTTCTTTTCAACAGTTTTCGGAACTCTATTTCTCCCAGCCTTCTTTTTATTTTTTTCATCTTCAGCCATCTAAAGTCTTTCTTTAACTTCACTGGTTGTTAGGACTTCCCCAAATGCACACTGTTTGAGTCTAGGTATGACAACTTTTTGCACTGGCTTGATACCAAAAATGTTCTCCAATTGCACTTTACTTGGTGATTTTATATCTTAATCTGATGCGACGGAATTGATAAAAGCAATGCTTATTTTTCTTTTAATATGGTCTGCAGTTCCAGTATCTAGACTTACAAGTTTTAGAATTTAATTGATTAACGGGGATGTATTGTTATTATCTTCCAGCGTCACGTTACAGCTTTTAGAAGTAGTTGGCAAAATAGACTCAGATTGTTCGTTGCATTGTTGTCTGTCGCATCCAGTAGTGCTTGTGTTATGATGTTGAATAGTCTGGGCAATCTCTATTTGTTTGTAATTATTCGCCGTGCCTAAATCATCAACTGCTTCTTGCTGAGAACGTTTTGTTTGCAGTCTAGGGATCCGCTCATTTTGATATTTGTTTTCTTTTTTTTCTCTTCCAGTACTTTGTTACTATTGTCGGAATTATTTTGCAAAATAGACCCACATCTTTTACCGGTTTTTGGCAAAATATACTCGGATTGTTCATCACCTTGTTGTCCGTCACATTCAGTAGTACACGTGTATGTATGATGTTGACTAATCTGGGCAATCTCTTTTTGTTTGTAATTTTTTGCCGTGCCTGTATCATCAACTGCTTCTTGCTGAGAATATTCTGCGGTTTGTAGACTTTGTAGTGTATCATATTCAGTACTGTCACAAGTATACACTTCATTAATAATGTTTGTGTATAGTTGTAGGTATTCAGGTTTTAAAAATTTTTTAGGAAATCTGGATGGATCAACTGGGTGCAGTCCTGTTGTATTGAAACCTGCTATAATATTTTCTGTTTTCATGGCCAGATAGTATACCTCGCACAACAGCTCCCGCCTTCTTAACAACAGGTGACTTCACTCGTGCCTCAATCTCTCCTACACTTTTACGCACCGTCACCGTCCTGTCTAGCGCTTCTTGGGAGGGGCCAGGAATTTCTGGTCCTTCTCTTATCTCTTGCGGAGAGCTCTCCACGTCTCGCCCTCCCGTACTTTTTGCAGGAGTACGGAAACCAAACATGTTCAGGGGAGTTCGTCACTAGTCACTAAAAAGTAATACTATTTTGCACAGTCAATAAACTGTACAAAGTGTCAATGTCAAATAAAAGAGAAAGCAAAAGCTATAATATACTACACTACTAATACTCAGGTGTATAATGCCTGTCGTTACACTAATAACTTAATCTAGTCTCAGACTTAATAATCCAAAAGGGGGCGTTGGGAGCAAAAATGGGGCCGTTCGGTGCCAAAACGGGGCCTAAAAGGGGGCGTTCGAAGTCAATAGGGGGCCTAAAGGGGGCGTTCGGGCCAAAAGGGGGCCTTGGGGGCCTCAAGCCTTGGGGGCTTTGACGGCTTCGGGTCCCAGTGGACCTCGGGTCCGAAGGGCTTTAGGGGCCAAGGGGGCTCAAGGGGGCGCTTGGGGCCTAGGTAGCGCTGAATCCGGAGAGGGCACAGGGCCAGAGAGAAGGGGTACCGAGTCGGGGACCTGTTCCTGAGGGTCTGGGATACCTTCTACTGTTGACCAATATACGGTCAAGTCGGTCACCACCCTAACAGTCTCCACTATTCCCACCTATGGTCCCCCAGACAATCCCCCACCGATTCCAGATAAATCCCTAACTTTCCGGACCAAGTCGGTCAAGTCGGTCAACCTCGCAATCCTCCCTCCCGATTCCCCCAGCTATCCCAATCGTTCTCCCAAGTCCTATCGAGTTAATTTTTATTGACCGACTAAGTCGGTCAAGTCGGTCAGCACTTCTAATACCCTATACGCTCCTACCAATATCCCCGTCGCATCCAACAGTTCTTATACGCTTTCTATACAATTATAATATAATACAATATCTATTACAACTCTCTCTCTCTATACCTCCCCCCGTCCGACGCTGTCGGTCAAAAACAGTGTACTATATATGTCAGCCAGACCCCACAAAAGAAAACAGGAGAGAAAATATCTTTCCTTTCCAAAGTCCAAATGACCTCCCTCCGGCCGACGCAATCGAGTATCCAGCCGTTAGACCTCTCTCCACCTCATCAATATTCCCGTTCGCGGGTCAAGATGTTTTGGCCAAGCCGGGGGGAGATCACAGGGGGAAACAGTTAAATTTTAAAATTTTTACAAAATAAAAGACCCCCTGGTGGTCTTCGGGGGAAGATCCAGGGGAAGTTTTAACTTAATTACTTCAAGTATGAAGCCGACAGTTTATACTTCAAATAATACTGTCTTTCAAGCGCCTTATTCTGTAGCAGTATTCTCCAATACCTTGTATTACTTTTATATATAAAATTTTTTATTCTGAAAATTTTTGAAATTAATAATTCTATATACTGTATATATTTTGTCTAATACCAATTTAACTATTTATCATTAATTTTATTTTTGTCCCAATTTTTATACTACTTGTATATAATTATTACTAAAGCTCCAGAATAAGGACGCCAATGGTCAAGACAGAACTTTTTAACCTATTTTAGAATTTTAATTTTTTATCACAATATTTCTCCTATTTTACTATTCTCTCTATATTTACTAATATATAGCGATTAGGGGTCCCAAAGTTGCAGGGCGGAAAGCCAAATATATAAATTATCTTTACAATGTCTCTTAAAAAAAAAAAATCTACTAGTATATCCAGTTCCTGTGATTTAACCTTCCAAAATATGTAAACAAAGCAATTAAAACTTTAATTCAATTTACGTAATTTGAAACTGAATTTTGACACTCTAATTACTTTAGATTTTGAATTTCCAACTATACACTATCGTTCTTTACCCTCTAAAAATGATTTTCCCGATTCTTATTTTTCGAAATTTTTACTATTTACTATGAATTTTTATAATTTTAAAAAACAACCTCAAAATTATCCGCACCCTATAACTTTGTCTTCCCCATATCTCGTCTTCTAGATGTCCTATCTCTTTACAATTTTGTGAGCTTACTGATATGCTTCTCCTTCCCCTTTCCACTGTTGTGCTCGTGGTCCGGTGTTCTCCCGGCAGCGTCAGCGATGATACAACTTTATGTTGTTCAGCATAGACCGTAAAATACGGTTTCCTGTTAAACCATCAGCACTTTTTTAGCGCTAATGGTTTTAATTTCTTCTTCGCTGTCCAATTTAACACCTCACTACTTTTCCCACTTTCCAACTACCACCATTCACTAATTAGCACCACGTGCTTTTCACTTTTCCTCACTATTTCTTTAATATCTCCTAGCCGCCTTGTGCAATTTTAATTCCGATTTTACCTTTAGTTTTGTGGCTGTCTAGCGCACCTATCCACACACTTTCCTTTTCCTAATGTGTCCTAATTTAGGTTTTCCACCCACGTGTTCCTCCTAATTTTTGTATATCTCTGCAACCGCTCACTCAAAAAATCCCAAATTTTAACACAGGTTGTAGGGCTGTATTACCCTTCGAATAGCACTTGAAAAATACTAGGTCGCCGCTCAAAAATGAGCGCCGCACGCACTTTTGCACTTTTTCGACGGTTTTTTCTTAATAACTTTTTTATTATAAGTTTGTTTTTGAAAATTTTTTTACCACTGGGTTGCTCGTTGTAGAGCGCAACTTTTGATATATTACACTTCACTTTTTGTACTTTCTTTCTATTTTTACTCGTTTTTTCAACGCGGAGCGACTTTATAACGCTGTTAGCGCGACCCAACCTTTTTGGCCACCACGCGTTACAATAAACTATAAAAAGAAGGTGGGGTGTAAACCGCCGGGCCAATTTTAATAAAATTTGGCGTGGAGAAAGTTTAACACCAGGCGATGAATATAGGCTACTTTATTTTTCAAAAATCTATCCCTAAAGGGGTGAAAAGGGGGATGAAACTTTGTATGGGAAATTTTTAACCGCTGAACCGATTAAGATGTAATTTGGTACAGAGATGCTCCTTTTCTATTTAAAAAACAGTTTTCTTTTTTTTTTTTCAAAAATCTACCCCTAAAGGAGTGAAAAAGGTACTGAAATAATAATAGGGGAAATGCTAAACCGCTGAACCGATTAAGACAAAATTAAGTACATAGATAACCTTTACTAATACAACACATACTTTTTTTTTTTCAGAAATTACCCCTGAAGAAGTGGAAAGGGGGATGAAACTTTATAGGGGAGTGCTAAACCGCTGAACCGATTGTTATAAAATTTGGTACAAGAATGTACCCGAAAACCCGGTACAGTATGTACCTGAAAACAAATGTAGACTACTTTCTTTATCAAAAAACGACATGTGGTTTTTTATGTATGTGACGTCATCATAAGGCCAATATGGCGGATGTTCCATAATAGAAAATAACTTTTTTGTTTAATGTCAACAATATAAGTGCCTCGGGTAACCTCGGTAACCCGGAGAGGTCACGGAAAATTTTTCCACGCGGACGAAGTCGCGGATGCAGCTAGTATCAGTATCAGCTAGTAGTAGTACAATTTTTCTTAGTACAGTATTAGAATATGGTGGTACGACGTATCTACTGGAAAAAAATATAGCGGAAAACACTTCATTTCTGCTGTTGTCACATTACCTGCACAATTTTCGTGTGCATATTCATTTGTACAGTGTACTAATAATTTGATGACTTCGTCATTCACGATACTTTCATAATAATACATAGGCGAAGATAGATTCTTCGGGACAATTTCTCCACTGTGGGCTTTCATTTCAAGTTTGCATATTACAGCACGTGCAATTTTAGAATTTTGTTTACACTCGATCCATGAGTAGGATAGCTTTAATAACTAGCTAGTCGATTATACGTGGATGTAAAAGGTACCTTTTTTTTTATATTTGAAATCGGCAGCCATTATAAATGGATAAATGGCCTCATCTCTTACACTATATAGTGGTCTCATTGAATTCAAAAGTGTGGGCAGTTGCCAAGTAAATTGACTTGCCCCTGTAATCTTTCAGCTGCTGTCAGTTTAAGTATCGATGAATAAGACGTAACGTTCCCTTCTAAAATGCACAGCTCGTAGTAGTGATTTAATTCTTCATCACGGTGGCTATCTGGACATCTTAAGTCCTCCATTTCGTTTGAAAGAAATATACAGTTTTTACCAATTTTCTTACTGTCTTTACTGGTCCACCAATCATCTTTGGTGCGTGTTTTTGTAGTCGACTAAGGTAAGGCAGGATTGTCATAATATATGTTCGCAACCCTGTATTAATGTTAATTTTATTAAAAGTTATTTGTCTTGTCTTATATTATTTATTTATAATTTTAAGAGTACACAGATATTCCTTACGTTATTAGTACTAGTCATGTAGTGCACATAGAGAGTAGATTTAGCAATAGACAGTGTCTTTCCACAGATTATATTTAAAGAGCTTAGACTCGTTTACACATATACACTACAAACTCTACGTCACAGTTATAATTTTTTCGGGATTATATCATCCCGATTCTGCAGGATGTGGTTCGCCCATATGTCTCCTGGGATTTGATTATTATCATCTAATCTCCTTCTAACTTGTAAAGGAGTATCTGGATTGGAAAGGGATTCAACGATCCTTCGTAAATAAGAATACGCTTTCAGGCCGTGGCAAGATATCGCCATTATGATTCTCAGGTTGTTTGGTGATTACGGGCAGATAAATAATATCGTTATCTGTTAGTACGCCAATTGAGTCAATAATTCTTTTGACGTGTGTTGGAACGAACGTGCAGGTTTTGATTATTCTTAGAAATTCAGCGGTAATTCGAGGATGTTTATATATATGTTCATTGTCTCGGTATTATCGGAATACTTTTAACAATGTTGCAAATCCTTGCTTCCATTAATCCGAGATAAGCCCGATATTGTCCATAAATATTAGGAATGTTAATGTTCTCACTATACTGTTTGGCTACATAGCTTAAATGGGCTGTGCTGATTTCAATCCTTCTTGACGTTATCTCCATCATTACTGATTGTAGGGTCTGAGGTTCGGCCTAGTACTACTAACGATTTTTCTCCTTCCACTAATTAATGATTACTTCTTCAGAAATGTTATTTAAATAATCGTTTCCTAAAATTTGTGGTGAAATCTGTGCAACTATACCAGAAATAGTTGTATCTTCATTGCTAAGTAAAATTACAGTAGGTAAATTATTTAGATCCACATTTTCTAGATTTGAGAGTTCCAAAGTAGCATTTGTTTAACAGATTTTTGTTGAATTTTATTTACGGGTATTTATATTTTAACTCTTTGCACAGTTCAAGTATAGTTTCATCGTCGTCACTGCTCATTTTTATTTTTTCTGTAAAATTGAAAAAGCAATAAAATAAACTTATTATTAAATAGGTATATGACATTTTTTCTACCTACACATATGGGCAAAACAGGATACCATTATGTCCCGACCCTTTTGCCCCAATAGACATATTCTGCAAAAGTGACAACAGTTCTAACCTAGAAAGCTATTCTGCGAAAACGCAATTTAAATTCGTTAGTTTTACACTACTACAACAAGTATGTGGTAAAATATTACAATAGCTATGATACCTACCTTGGCGAACTTGCACTTCCATCTCTCTTATTCTATTATGCTCACTTTTTGCATCCATGTAATCTCGATGTTGCTGCTTCCTGAAATTTCTACATTCTATATCAGAATTAAGAATTTGTTGAACAGCCTGCTCTGTGTGTGCTGACCTAACATGTCTTTGAGATGATCGTCGAACACATTCTCTTTATTTTCATTAAATATTATTTATTAATTAATAAAGAAAATTATTGTTTTATATAGTTCACAAAATTAACTATGTAACTAACTGGGACATGCCTATCTATACTAATTTTACAAAGAGATAATGTTGTAAGTTTCTATGAGCTTATTTGGAACTACTCAACCTATATTGAAAATTATTTCTCTGATAGAATGCTATATTATTCTCTAGTCATAGGCTATGCAGATTATGAATGTGAATGAAGTCACAGGCAAAGGCTGATCAGTCATATCTAAATATGGATGTTAGTTTTTCTGCAGTAAAATTTTCTTTTTTTTTATACCTAGTATTATGAGAAGGGTAATGGATCACACAAAAACTGTCCGACACCTCCAACTTTTATTGTGGTAGTAATCATAGTAAATCAACGCAAGATAAATCGACGAAAGAGGGTACACATCATAACACTCTTCTATTTATATGCGTTAAGTTACAGGTATTGCCAGATATAATATATAACAGTAATGTATTAAAATTAATTCAAAATACCAATTCTGTAAATTATGCAATACAAATTAAGTTGATTAAGTTTTACTTATTACAAATCGATGATTTTTATTATGTACAATTTTATATTATTTATATTATGCTTTATATTATATGACATGTATACAATCAACATTTGGAAGCTGTAACACTAGGTACTAGCAATAAATCAATAAATCTTATAAATACAATATACAAATTATCTTACTTTCTATGATCTCGTCACCAACATATGGAGAGGCTGTAGATTCTGACAAGAGTGGTGGAGTGGCAAGTGAGTCCGGCTTGACGGTCCAGGCTCATTCCATGTTTCAGTCTCTAAGATATAATAAAAAAAGATATGCAATATACATATTTTCAAATGATAATATGTTAGTACCATTATATGACAACTTTCGCTCTTCAGTGATATTTGTAAATAACATTTCTGGTATTGGCGAGGATATTGGCTGTGGAATCGGTGCAGGGTCTGACACTCTTGCTTGAACATGAAGCTCCTGTATATAAAATAAAATAGAGAAACAATAAAGTGCATTAAACAATACAAAACATTATTAAGGTTATTGCACCACAAATATACAAAAACAAAAGAACAAAACCATAAAGATGTAGCATAAAAGGTGGCCTTAACGCTGAACAGCAATTTGTTCCAGGCAACCTTTCAGACTACAGGATATATGTAGTTTATAAAAATAGGAAGGCAAAGAAGAAGTAGAACTATTACAAATACTTTAAGGATATACCCTTATACGTATATTATATATGCATTATACATTTAATATGTACAAATTATTAAATATCAAAAATATATTGGTAACCAATGCAACACATTAACATTTATAACCTGTGAATTCCCTGCCTCCTCAATCGCTAAACCCGTTGCAGCCTGTATTCCAATTAAGTTCAGAACTCGCTGTTCTAAATCAGAAAGTTAGGCATGCACTGCAAGCCCGCCACCTGTATCTTTGGCTGCTCTGTGGAGTCGAGCAGCCTTCCTCTTTGGGTTATTTTTAAAATGACTCCACACCTTAACATCCAAGATAAGCAACAAGCGTATTTATGTCAACCCAGTATCCTCAACCAATAACATTTATATACAACAAGCCGTTTCCCGCCCGCTTCGCTGGGCAAAAAAAAAAGTTCAAAAAATAAGTAGCCTATAACCATCTACAACTAATTCCGCGTCGAATGGTCTTGGTCCCATGCCGATCGGTCCAGAGTTTTCAAATTTATCGCGGTCAAAGAAAAAAACCTCATTATATATTCACGCACCTTTTCCACTTCTCTGTGCTTTTTGTATCACCACTTCCGTCGCTGTTTAACAGGGAGGTTAGGTCCTCCCAATGCTTTATTGCTCCCATTCTACCTCTTGCACTGGTCGATGGCTTGTTGAGATCTCCATTCCTAGTAATAGGTAAACGGAATCAGTATATTGTTGATTTATAACATAAACAAGAACTTGTACGACATATAAAAGTAACATATGAGGCACTCGCAAACCTAGGCAAAAGTGTGTAAGAATAATGATGAGATTTGAGTAGGCGAAAATAGTATAGTTAGGACCGCGATAGTTATTTGCTCATAGAAGAGTTTGGCGCTCCATCCCATCTGACTACCCCGTTAGGGATACAGCGTGAAAATATGTATGTATGTACATTAACTTGTATATAGATACTTATTGTTCCATAAAGGTAACCATTAAATCGAATTGTTGCTGACTGGTCTTCATTTTTGTCCAGGCAAGACGCAAGATGGGCCATGTAATAGTAGTACAAACTGTAGTGCGACAATGTCTTTGCTTATTCGAACGACTGGTTGCTTTGATGATTGGGTCAAGTTTGCGTGCGAAGGACTGTAGGATTACGAAGCACTCGGAGGCGTAATCTCTATACGAGACATAATGAATGCGACACCGTCGCCGAACACTTGAATACACTTGAAAAGTGAAATCACAGATTGAAACACTTGACGTTGCAAAAGGAACACTTGTTTTTTGTTAATAAAAAGAAATTAGAAGTTATAACAACCGACATTTACTTTTACTGTAATTCATTTGTATTTATAAACTGAATGTTGTACTGCTACATAAATGTCACATTGCTAATCTTCACTTAAGTCTAAGTCTGATAAGTCTCGCCAATTATCTCCGTAATGCTTCTTTAGTAAATTGTAAACATCATTCACTTTCTCTTTTTTTAGCTTTATGCCTACAGGTAGAGCTATAGGCGTTATGTTGCATACAGATTTCCCTTTTTGGTCACCAGCTTTTTATCATTTCTTTCGCTTGTGTAATTTTCTTCTCCTTGAATAGCAAAGTTAGTTTTTCCTTTGAATAACAAAAATCTCTTTGAAACGTTAAAACCGAAATGCCAACTACCTGTAGGTTTTAAAATAGCGTTTGTTTGAGTTTTCCAGTCTAGTACAGGCACTTCTGCAGACAGGTGAAATGTTTTCGCATATGAACTTAAAATTTCAACATACTCCTCTGGTTTTATGATCACTTCTTTTCTTCAAATTGCCTTTTCCGTTTTGGCGAAAACCCTGTCGGCCGGAAGAAAAGAATGACCTACTATCGGAAATATTATTTCCATTTTTTTTAATTGGGCGGATGCATCTGAATATAGCCACTTGCAACACATACCAATTAATATTGAATTTTTGTTTTGGCCACCACAGCCGTCATCAAATAGCCTCATCTTTTTAACATGCGGAGGTATAATCAGATTTTTTAAAGTGTAGTAAACTGCACTAGCGATTTCGTTTGCCCCTTTTGGCCTCTCTGTCTCGTACCAGAAGTAACTCAAGACGTTCTCAGTAGTCAACTTACTCTTTAGTTGCCAATCACAACAGTGAAATTATAAAAATTATACTGCCTACTAAAGTAGGCTGACTGATCAGGAAATTTCGGGAGACAATGGTTTTTCTGGCAGTCAAAAGATAGTGTCATCACTTGACTGTCATCATCTTTCAGTAACTTGTAAAAAGCTTTAGCTTTCAAACCTTAGCTTAGCTTTTAGCCATTGACCCATTGTTCTCTTTTCTGTGTATGTATCTAATAAATAAATTTTAAATCGTCCCATTTTTCAAATACGCGGTTCCTAATCATTGCCCTTGCGTTATGAGTAGTTTTTGTAATAATTATTCGTAATAACATTGACCTTAAACTCGGGTTAATTAAATAGTTCACGGTGTCACAATTATTTAAAAATTCATGAACAAACGCCTTATTACCATGAAATCTAGTGAGCATTCTTTCAGCCATTTCTAATGTGATACGAGTATTGGGTCCTTACATATGAAATTGGCGTTTTGTACGGAAGGAATATAAAGTCAATTTTTTTTTTGTAAAATATATTTAATTAATCAAAGTATGCACCATTGTTATCTATGCACTTTTGCCATCTCATAGGTAGTTCATTGATCCCTTTACTAAAAAAACCATGGGGGCGAGAATCAATAAACTCTTTGAAGGCGGTTTGGACTGCCGCATCGGAGTTGACTTTTTTTCCTTGTAAGAAGTTGTCTAAATTCCGGAAAAAATGGTAATCTGTTGGAGCAAGGTCCGGGGAGTACGGTGGATGTCGCAGACATTCCAATTGTAGCTCATCTAACGTAGTGGTTGTTTGTTGTGCAGTGTGTGGTCTTGCGTTGTCGTGAAGCAGCTGTGACCTAGAGCGATTGACCAATTTCGGTTGTTTAGCAGCTAGTTCTTCCTTCATGGTTTGCAGTTGCTGACAATAGATATCTGCCGTAATCGTTTGGCCAGATTTTAGAAAGCTGTAGTGAACGACACCGGCGCTAGTCCACCAAACACTCACAAGTAACTTTTTCTGAGTAAATTTTCGTTTAGGGCAGGATTTGGCTGGGTCTCCAGGGTTCAGCCATTGCGACGAGCGCTTCCGATTATCGTACAGTATCCACTTTTCATCACAAGTAATGATTCGATTTAAAATCCCTTCATTATTGTGTCGGTTGAGCAAAGTAACACAGCAGTCGACGCGTGTTTGCAAGTTCGATTCACTCAATTCATGAGGTACCCATCGTTCAAGTTTTTTTACTTTCCCGATTTGCTTCAAGTGGATTAATACAGTTTTGTCACTTACCCCAAAGCCTGCAGCTATCTCTGAAGTGCTTTGTGATGGATCCACTTCCACAATAGCCTTTAATTCTTCATTTTCCACTTTGGTCTCCGACCGTCCACGAGGTTGGTTCTGAAGGTCGAAATTTCCAGAACGAAAACGTTGAAACCAAAAACGTACCGTGCTTTCTTTTGCGACACCAGCGCCGTACACATCATTAATCCTTGGAGCTGTTTCTGCAGCACTGGTGCCACGGTAGAACTCGTACTCGTGAATATACCGATATTTCATGTTTTCCATTGTGCGATAATAAGCGACGCCAAAGAAAAAATAGTGAGGAAAAAAACAAATGAATGACTGTTTTCAAAACTCAAATGTACCAGCTAAATGAATTTATAAATTTGAATTTGGAATTCTTAACCAAAGAGGAGATATTTCAGATCAAAGTGGTCAGTACGACAAAACGCTAATTTCATATGTAAGGACCCAGTATAAGTTGGTTGGGCATTAGAACTAGAAATGTTTTGAGACGTAGTCATATTATTTATTATTATAACTTTATTACAATTATGCCCGGATTAATGGTCATATCAAATATTTATAATATGCCAGTAATCCCTATCTCAAGATATACAAATATCTATGTTGGTTATAATATAACAATAATATAATAATTTCAAAGGTGTTCAATAATAATCCTTAAAATTATATCCTTTATCGAAATAGTCGGTTTCACTTTTAAATTTTTACACTAATAGATTCACATAAATTGAAGTTACTAACAACAGCATGATTGCCTTCAGCAGCATTCTTGAACTTGAAACTCGAACTTCTTTGGCTCCCAGGATACTGAGGTGTAGATTAAATCAACTATAATTGTTTAACTGTTCAATATACGATCTGCTTGTTAATCCTGAAGATTATGTATCTACTGGACGTAATACAGTCCTGGTCACTGCTCTAACGTTAATGGCGTTCTGAGTGAGGCGATCACTTTAACGATGCGAACTGGCATAGGAAGGGCGATCATTTTGTAGCAGAGACCGAGGTGCCAGACTCGGTCGAACGCCTTTTCCATGTCGAGCAATACCGCCGCCACATGTTCCTTTTTGTTGATCGCCCGGGCCATGTGGTGGAGTACCCTCGACAACTGGAGGGTGGTGCTGTGCTTCTTCCGGAATCCAAGTTGTTCCTCTCTCGGGGAAAACCACCTGCCCATCTCCTGCAATAAGAGCTTCTCAAAAACCTTGGAGAGGTTTGAGAAAAGGCTAATGGGGCGGTAGCTCCCCGAGAGGGTGGGATTCTTCTGTTGTTTTGGAATCATGATCACCCGCCCAAGCTTCCATTACTCGGGGAAGTGTCCGGTCCGCATAATGCCGTTGAAGAGCCTTGGTGGCGGCCACCAGGCGAGGTGGTATGCAGCGAAGCGCGGCATTCGGTATGCCGCTAGCGCCGGGGGCCTTCCTGGGCTTCTGACTCAACAGAATGCGATGTACGCTGGCCGGGGAGAGGACTATCGGTCGGTCTTCGGCTGCAAGAGGAACTGCTAGGGTCTCTTTTACCCTTTTAATTTTTCATTTGGGCTGCATCTTGGGTTCTTTGTAATTGGAAAAAATTGAAATGAACTGTTTTTCCAAGTGAGCCGCGAAGATTTCCGCTCGTTCCTCGGCACTGTAGCGGGGGTGGCCGTCCTCATGGAGCAGCGGTCCGACCGGGTTGGGTATGCTGGTCGTCAGCCGACAGAGACGGTGTAAAGAGCTTCTGTCGTCCAAGGACTTATCGAGGAGTCTCTCTCATCTATCGGCTGAGTACTCCTTGAGTACCTTCGTGACTTGCCGAGCCAGTAAGTTAAGCCTCGCTTAACTGGTGTCCGGGCCCCTGTTGAGCTGCCAGCGCTTACGCAGCTTTCTTTTCTCCTCTATGAGAAGGCGTATTGACTGCGGGAGGTCGCGATGTATCCCTTGAAATGCGATCCGTTGCGTCGAGGCGCTCAGCGCGTTACGGATACAGCTAGTGATGTCTTCTATAATAAGCTCAACATTCTCCACGGTCCTGACCGGTCTGGTCGGATTGGATTCGTCGCACAGGCTGGCGAATTTCTCCCAGTCGGTCCTTGTTCGAAGGGGTGGAGGCAATATGCGGATATGGTTGACACTGAGCTCTGCAAGGACTGGTTGGTGATCGGGGCCGGTGTGATAATCTAGGACTGAGAGTTCCATCGGGATCCCCCTGCCCGATGGTATACCAAGTCGATGACGTCTGGTGTGCAGGTATCGTCAAATGGGTAGTGTGTGGGGCTGTCCGGCCCACACACCTGGTAGCTGCTATTTTCCGAGTCCCTCAGGAGTCTGAAACCAACTACGTTGGTGATCGTCGAGCCTCAGGCCGTGCTCTTGGCGCTCTTGGGGCTCGAGTTCCCCGCCAAGACCGTCGCTTTCACCTTTCACCCGTTTTCATTCGGTAGAAGACATAAAGGAGAATTCGCGGCGAACACTGAACTCATTTCCGGAAAAAGCGTTTAAAAAATGTTTTGACGATTGGAGTATTCGTTGGTGTAAGTGTATCGTTTCTGAAGGAGCATACTTTGAAGGTGATAAAATAAATTTGGATGAATAACTAACATTTTGTGTATTATTGATCTTTTCCCGGTACTTTCTTGACAGAGTGTACACCAAAATCACTAAGAAGAATTGCTTTTAGAATTGCTGAAGCTAAACGCGCGCGGCCTTTCTCTCTCACTTTTGCGGGCGGACTGAGTGGCGCTTAGCGCATCTGTTAAACATATGCGAGACAGTGTAGTGCGGGTGGAAGTTTTTAATATCTAACTGTTCCCAATTACCTGCTGTTCTCAATTACCCTGCTTTCCCCTACTTTGCGGAAATCCATTTCATGTGATGAATTCCTAAAATCTTTAGTTATTTTCCGCTCATACTCTAAAAATCACCAATCGACACCTGTTTCACCTCTCAACGAAGCATCCTCAGGATATTCCACAGATCAGACTCTGTCAGCTAACAAGCACCGAATCAATACACACATGGTTTTTAAGATATTGTAAGGAATAAAGAAGTTTATAAGTACAAGTTATGTTCTCACATTGTCCATAAATTCGTTATATTACTCGTACATTTTTATAACATATAACATTTATTTTCATAATATAATGTCTTTTATTTTTATCTTTTACTCTTTTAATAAATGAGATTTTAATATTTTGTCTTGCATATTTATTATAAAATGAATAAAAAAAACTTAATAATAATAATATATAAATAAGGTTGTATATATACCTACACATAGTCGATAAATAAAAATGACGTTTATTTCTGAAGCTGTATTATTTATTTTGCTAAATGTTTTTATGCAATTTCTCTTTTACAATACCTCGGTTACAGAGGAGTTCTTCAGCAACTTCTCTTTCTATTTTTGTTTTAAGGTAATACTCAGCTGCTGTCATCTTCCATTGCTGCTCCGCTACATAGAGTTTATGTAACTCCTCCTCACGCTCTTTCTTTCTCTTGTATGTATTTTGCCTTATAATAAATTCCTTTTGAATAATCCGACTTCTAATATTTATTTGTCGCACTGAAAGTATGAATTGCTATTATTACCAAATAATAGTTTATTTGTAAAGCAATACTTTTCTTACGAGAACATGAAAACTACACATCATTACAGAAGTTAAAAATACCTACGTTGTGGCTTTGATGCGCTGCCTCCACAATCAGTAAGCCACGATCCAGATTTTCGCAGTGCCGGTGGTGTATCTAAAAATGAAATTTATGTCAATAAATTGTGTACTAGTTTAAATAAAATTTTCTAAACCATTTATAAATAAATAAATGTCAGGATCAATATTTTTTATCTATTCAATAGATCGTACTATTTTTCAGGGCCCATCCAATATTAGCTTGTTCATCCAATGTTTAGGAAATACTGATCTATTGTCTAATTTATCTTATATCTGTTATTAATTTATTTAGTAGTTATTTACCTCTTTCTCGGGCTTGTTCTTCATGTGTACTTTGTTCATTAACTTGTGGAGTCACGTATAATGGAATCTATGGACGGCCCAGAAAAAAATAAAAAATTCACATAACATTTATTTGAATTGACAAGATGAGGTGTAACTGTGTTTGAATAATTACATAAATGTTCGACATATTTATGTCTCGAGTTTCTTGAGTTTCGTGTTGATTAGGGACACTGTCGCTGTCAATTTCAAACTGTAACTCTACGTCTGTGGTCTCCAACATTCTCTCATCCAAGACTTCACAAGTCATAGCCGTGGAAGTTCTGGGCTGAGGATCGAATGAACCTCCTCTCGTTTTCATCCTCTCCCACTTTTCTTGAGCTAACACACTCTTTCGAGGGGTTTTCAAGTTATCCATGCATTTTCGCCTCAGTTCTCTAGAAACGAATAATATGCAAATTTAATGAAATACAAAGATCTCTTAAAAAGTTTGTTACAATGGAATTATATTCCTCGTATCCAAACCATTTTTTTTATTGCTGGACTTCCATGAATTGTAGATGCCGTGTTGAGCTTATATTTTATTATAAGATCTCGTAAACAAAGTTTTTAACTTTCCGAATAAAATTGTCTTCCTGTACAGCTTGACATTTTTGTATATTATTTATCTAATTAAAATATTAAACAAGAAATAAGTTTCACTCAAAAAATCGTTAGAAGTTTTAAATGAGATTCGTAATGCAAATCAAAAGACGTTTTGAAAGGTGCTTACATTTTGAAGTTATATGAACTTTAGTTTGTTACCAACATAACGAAACAAGAACCACTTCAATAAATTACATAATTGCATTGCGTGACGTCAAAGTGAATCTCATTGGCGGAGACTCAAATGACACTTGCATTTCTAACTAATTTCTAATTTCATTTGGTGAAAAAATATTTGGTTATAAAATTCATTAAACCTTTGTCATCGAATAAGCTCATCGGGAACGGAGGTAGTTCATGAAGTAAAGTTGTTTTTACAATATCTTTGTTGTTAATCATTGACGCTACAATCCGTTGAAACAAAAGTGAGGTATTGACGGGTATTGGCCCTGTATCGATGACACAAACTGGTGTCGTACTTAAAAGCGTTTTCACACAATACTTCTTGGTAAACTTATACGACTCCGCATCAGCTCCAACCATTTTTTAAAAACTTTCCAAACCTTTCTCAACAGCTTTATGGCAATCGATAGTCGAGTCGCCTATTAACCCAGTCGAAAGAGACCTTAGGTCATTAGGATTTGGCACATCGAAGAGTCCATGTTATTGAAGCCAATTTTTAAAGGTTTGAATATCTTCTTTATCCTTTTTTCAACGAGCTGATGTTAAATCGGTATGCTGGTCAATACTATTATAACGATAGACACCGCCGCGAAATCGTCGCAGGTTTTGGATTCATCTCTATTCATCCTTTCTTGTTTTCATTATGAAATTACTCTAATCGTCACCTGGGCTAATGGCTTGTGTTGGAAAAAGGTACTTTCATATTTCTCCATGTTATGAAAGTAATCGCAAATAGATATAATTTCGTTTTTATTGATTTATAATAATTTCGTTTTCTCAATATTTTATACATGATGATCGCCCGCAATGTTGTTAATTCACTGTAGACAACAGACGTTGGCTCCAGTGAAGGGTGAGGTTGTTCTGGGAATATCTTCTTTTTTCCCTTCACAAGCATGTTTGTGTTCGGCACAGCATGTAAAACAGCATAGAAGCCCTCAATACACAATAAGTGACCCAGCGACATCACAGTAGGAAGAATCAAGACCTAAGGCGACTTAGGTTAATGAAATACAAATTAATTATAAACTACGCCTCGCACACGACGCTTCTGAAAGTTCAAGTTGTATGATTTAAGGGAACTTACAGACACATCTGTTATTTCTGCTCACAAAATCATCGTGTTAACGAGGTACAAAATGTCAGGCGAATCGATCGACGTCAATGCTATGGTTTTATACTGTCATAACAATAGACGCCGCCGAAGAAATCGTCGCAAGTGTTGGATTCATCCCTATATTCGGAAAAACGTTATCTGCGGATTGTAATTTGCAGCACCAGAGTTTCAGAAATTGGATCCAAAATTCATGGAATTCTATAAAATGACCAAAGGTAGCTAGATGAATTTGGTACAATTAATAGTTCCCCTACTATTTGTAATAAAAATATGTGCGAGAGTGTGCTAGCGCAGAGGAACGAATTTTATGGTATGAAAATATTAGTATCTAGTATTTGTAATTTAAGCATTAGGCATATAAAATTCACAACATAACATCATTCATAATTGTGATCTGTGTAATTTACATTAGAATGTAATAGAAACTGTGCTGATTCACAATATGTCAAAATGTGGTTATTGTGGAGTTTAGCAGAGGGAGAAAAGGAAAAAGAAAATGTTCTCATATCTCAAAGTTAAATATATTGTCAGTGTCTCGGACAGTCAGTTCTCGTTCTTGCGTAGAAAGTACGAGTAATATGCCTCGTGTTTCATTATCTAATAATAATAACAATAATACTACAGACAATTACACAGATTGTGTGACCCCAAACTAAGCAGTAAGCTTGTACTATTTTGTACGTAATAGTACATTTTTGTTTGAAAAATGTTGAAGGACCTATGGAGTTCAAAAAATAAGTAGCCTATAACCGATTCGAATGGTCATGGTCCCATGCCGACCGGTCCAGTAGTTTTCAAGTTTATCGCGGTCAAAGAAAAAAAAACTTCCGTTATATATATATATACGTTCAGTCAGGAAAGTTTCGGGAATGGATGATTTGTTTATGGTTCCAAATTAAAATTTTTGTTTTTTTTTGTTGTTGTTAGATTGGCACAACTGTTTTCCATTTTGGCGCGGAGTTTGAGTTGCATCTGTTATTTAGATTATATACAGTGCTGTTTTTAGTTATATCATTCTAGTGTATATTGCGAATTTCATAATGGACAAAAAACATCGAATAAATGTTACAGAAGGTTTACGGTGAATCGACTTTATCAAAAACACGTGAGTGGTACAAAGCGTTCAAATGCGGTCGAGATGTGATGGAAGATTTGTCTCGCTCTGGTAGGCTATCAACGTCTGCAACTGAAGTTAACATCGCAAAAGTGAAGGAAATAGTGACTGAAAATACTCATTCAAGTTTGAGAGAGATAGCCGCCGAACTTTCTGTGTCTCACGAGTCGATCCGTACTATTTTAAATAATCACTTGGGTATGAAACATATTGCCGCGCGGCTAGTCCCAACAGACCTGTGCCTCTACCATGAGTTACAACAGTCGAAACGCCTTACGCTACTACAGCAGTAAATGTCATAACGCATGAACAATGGTTTGTAATCACATCGGTACCACGAGTCACAATAACATTAACCGCTAACGTTATAGTGTAAACTAGGGATGTTGCGGATGCCGATTTTTTTACATCCGCGGATGTGAATGCAGATGCGGATTTTTGAAGGCTCACATCCGCGGATGCGGATGGGTAAAATCTTATATAAATATAGTATATGAATGAAGAATTAAAACAATGATAAAGTAATTATTAACATTTTAATTAATGAAAATTAGTATTGTTGCGCTCTAAACATTACTGTAGTATATAACAATTTTATTTGTGCCTTACCACCAGTCGGCCAATACACTTGCATTGATACACACGTTTCTTTTATTTAAATCACCATAAAAATTCGTATAAAGTGAACCTTATTACCGCACCAAGTGTTAAGTATAACGCACCTATTTTTTTTACTTCACTTGCTAATTTTCATATTAGTAAGTGAAGTTAAAAATAGGAGCATTATACTTAATAAAGAGTAATATTGCCGCCTTTTCTGATTCAAGGCGGTTACGCAGAGGTTCGTAAATTAAACCCGCGCTACTAAATAATTGTTCGCTAGGAACACTGCCTGTTGAAGTGGATAAAAATTTTCGTGCTATCGGTGATAATATCTTAAACTCCTCCCGATGAACACTCCACCATTTAAGAGGGTCTTCATCTACATTGACTCTTTTTTTGATGCGGTAAGAAAGTAATTCTTTTTTGAGTACAGCTTCAGTGCTACTCTCATCTTCACTTGACGAATCTAACATCATAGCAAGGTCGTTTTTAAGCATGGCTTTCTGTCGATACTTGATGTCACTGGTCCTAGTTGTTCCATATCCTTTTCCGTTAAATCAGTCGTTCTTTTGGCCCCTTCGGAATTGTTATTAAGAGAACCGAAAACGTCATTCTCAGTATTTGTCATCATCAAAATGTCGTCTTTAATCTTTTCCTCAGTCACCGGTGTAAAAAATTTATGCTTATAGTGAGGATCTAAGTAGGTGGCGATGATATATAAATTGTTCTCTCCCAAGCTGGAAAACTTTGTTGAAAGTTCATTTTTCAGAGTCGTGACGGCCTGTCTAATCGGATCAAACTCTTGTGATCTTGTTAAATAGTCATCAACTTTTTTTTCAAGCATTTGAATTATTGGAATCACAGATGAAATAAGGGCGTGAGAGCTGCTCAGTTCCTGTGTGGCTTCCTCAAAAGGTCTCAGTAATTGAATAAAACATTCAATGATTTTCCATTCTTCTGGCAAAATAGGGTTAATCTCATTGTCATTGATGTTAAGACTTAGGGTATCCTTTACTTTTGAAAAACGCTCGAACATGTAAAACGTACTGTTCCATCGCGTTACACAATCTTGGAACACTTTGAGATGAGGTTGATTCAGTCTGTCCTGAATTGTTTGCAGTTGTTTCTGAGCGATGGTGGAATGATTGAAATGAGTCGAAATTTTCTCACATTTTTTTTGGAGTAATTTTATGTTTTCTTGCGAACCTAAACAACTGCGGATAGCAAGTTGTATTTTATGAACAGTACAATCTATGTCATTCAATGCTGCTAATCGCACGGCTCGTTTCACATTAGATCCTTCATCTCTGATTAAGCAGTGCACTTGTTCTTTTTTAATATTCCATTCAGAAAGCATTGTGTTAAATTTTTCGGAAATTATGTCACCAGTGTGACGGCCGTCGAATGTGTCGCATTTCAATATAGTCGATGATCTATCAAAGTTTTCTGCAATTCCATGTCAAGTCAGGCTAAGCAAAGAAGCGTTTCATCTAGGATCCGTCCAAATATCAGACGTAAACGACATGTTATCAAATTTTTCGATTAATTCCTTAACTTTTTCAGTAACTTTGTCATATAATTCATTGCATACAAAATCAGTAAAAAACTTGCGTCCCCTAAAATTATATCTTGGTGCTAATTCTTGTATCAATCTGCGAAAACCCAGCCCTTCAACAAAGTTAAACGGTAAATTTTGAAGTGCAATCATTTCTCCAATGAGTTTATCAATTTTTTTCGAATCTAAATTATTAATATCCCATATCTTTTCTTTTAGAATTACTTCTTCTAACGAGAGTTGCCTCTTTGCTTCTTGCAGAGGAGTGACAACTTTATCTAAAAAAAATACACATATAAATTAAAATTTTCGGAACGACACTACTGTACCTCTATTATGAGTTTACAAAACTGTACTCGCTAGCGACTATATTAAATTCATTAGTATGAAATTTAATACAGCGCCTCTGGCGGTAACAGCATAAACTAAAAATGGGATTATGAGTTGTCATGGTTTACTTGTGTTTACTGTTCTATTTGTAGTATAGTAAACTACATTACCAGTGTCAAAGTTTTCCATACAATTTGGCATTACGAGTTACGTAGTTGACAGTTTTTGTAGTATGTTTCGTTAACCGATGTAGTTACGGTATTGACGCCATTTTTTACGGTGAAAACTTAATGTAAAGATAGTAAGAATTATTTATTTTTATTAAGAATTGTTTTTAAATCCAATACATAATGGCGGCTAGAGATTATCTATTTTGGAACATGATTGAGGCGGCTGAACGCAGTGACGAACGCAATACATTAAGTGCATTTCACGCACAATTACGTGAATTAAATAACGCACTCGTAAAGAACAGCGAAACCAAATTTCGCAAATTATATAGGCTATCTAAAAGTGCGTTTTGTAATTTGTGCGATTTACTGAGACTACATACAAATTTAGAAAATAAAAAATATATACTTTTTCAAACGTTTTTATTGAGTATAAATTGAGTATAAAATCGAAGACCAAATATCAGAGAATGTAATATTACTATGACAACTGAAATTGACAGAAAAACGGCGGTGGTAAGACAAATAACCATTAACATTTAAAAAAGCGAAAGTTCTATGGAGTTCACCTTACTTTTATATACTTCCCATTTTTGCTCGATTATAGAACACTATTGTCCTATTTCTTATCCTTGTCTTTTTCACGTAGTTAGAAAGAAATAAAACAGCAGTCAAGACGACAACAAAGTAATACTTACTCACGTATTAACTTATCCCGTCATAGTTACGTTTTAAATATTCATAATAGAGTTGTTACACTTTACCATAACCGTGACGTCTTTACATTTACTTCATTAGTTACGTCAGGTAGGTTTACTACGACAACTCATAATAGGGGTACTGTAGTTTATACTATAAACTACAGTAGTGTCGTTTCACATTGTTGCGTTGGAATTCATGAAATAATGTGACTAACTTCACGTTGACTTACTTCGTCTCTTTCTCGCTAAGTAATACAAACAGACAGACAAAAGTGTAAAAAAAAGAAGCTGTATAATCCGACTAAAATAAAAAAGACCTTTGTCAGTGTAGTTGCAAGGGCTATAGAGAAGTTTTAAATTATTAGCTTCAATATGTCAAATTTCACAATCCAAGACGCGGGCGTGTTTACGAATTGCTTACAAGTTACAAGAGTACAACTTTTTATAGTATTAAATATGAAAACTGGTTCATCACAATTAGAGATCATGGTGGATTATGTACATGAAGAGGTAAGTAATAATTGAATACTTCATACATATTCTGTGTTTTTATTGTATACATACATTATAAAACTAGAGACGCTTGTCTGGAAGCACTTGAGTTTTTTCTATTAACACTTTTTGTTTGGTAGGGCTTTAGGACTACATAAATAAAAAATATATGCTTGGTAAGGATCCTGACGCGTTCTTTTGAACAATTAAAACCTCTTTTAAACAAACTAAACATGTTGATTTGAATTAAACAATGAATATGATTGTTTCAGAAATGGGGATTTGAGCAGACCTACCGACGGGCCCCAGGGTAGAATAAACAACATTCGGCGATGGACAGAATTGTCAGAAATCTTAAATGCGGATGCGACAGGAGACACTAAGTCTTCTGAGAGGTGGAGAAAGGTTTGTGGTCGTAAATTTATTACTAGTAAATGTGTAGTTCATTTTGTTTCTTTAATTTCTACATACATACATCTTCACGCTGTATCCCTAACGGAGTAGTCAGAGAGGTCAGAGAGCCAAGATCGTTTAATTTCTGTTTAACTTATTTCATTATTATAATTAATTTTGTCTTATTATGTGCTTATTGCATGTTTTTAGGTGTGGAGTGATCTAAAAAACAACACTAAAAGAAAAGTAGCTCTAGTTTATATCGTCCTGCCTGTAAGATCAAACTAACGGATTTGGAGCAGAGGGTGCTTAATATTATTGGCACTCAAGCAGCTACGGTCATTGTAGAGGTGTCAGAGATTGGCTTGTGTCAGGTGGTGGTACCTAATTCCATTCAACATTTATGTTATGTATAAAAATTAATTAAGTAATAGTGATCATATTGGAAATGCTAGCTCGTCGCCTTATGACGTCTCTTTTTCTTACGTATTTATTTAAAAATAACTTACAGGACAACACCCAAATACAATCAACTCCACCACCAGAACATATACAGGCAGTTGCTGTTCCAATATCATCAGAAGCCCGTAAGTTTCAGTCAGTAGAAATGTACAAAGGATATTATAAAATATGTAGTAAAAATCTAAAATTAGCAAATTAAAGATGGTGATCTTATATGAGTATTTATAGATTTTAATTTTAGTTCTATTATGCAGTATTCATAAATAATTCAGCATTTCTTTTTAAAACAATTTCCAGCTCTTGAAGAGTGGAACTACCCTGGGAGCAGTACTCAAGAAACTCCTCATCCTCAAGAATGCGAAGTACTCGAACTGCGACCAAGTGAAATAGTGTCTTCTGCACCGACACAGACGCAGTCGCAGCCGTCGCCGCCGCGTCAAGCCGCGCCGCAGCCCGACGCGGGCGGTGCGGCCGGAGCGGGCGGGGGTGGTGGTGGGGTGGCCGCCGCCGCTTGCTACCGTCAAACCCCACGAGCCCAATCCGAAGGAGGACTCCCACAGCTACACATTGGCCAGACAAGTATTCGTCAATTCTGACCGTGAATGGCGAGCCTTCTTAATGGAAAAGGAACGTGAGAGGATTAGAGTTAGGGAGATGGAGCTCCATCTTCCAAGATGGAGAACAATTCATTGCTACATTAAATAGAATAGTGGATATTTATGAAAATAAAAAATAAATTTTCTTTTGAAAAATCCACAGCTCTATTAAATGTAACATGAAATTATAACAAAGTAAATTAATATAAGATCTAATATTAAAAATAAATGAAATAGTTACTTAGGTAATAATTTTAATATTTTATATAAAAATAAATCAAATAAGATAACATCAATAAAGATAAATCTTTTAATAAAATTAATTGTTGAAGTTATGATCGGGTAATACATTACTTTTAATGTTAATACTTAATTGTTGTGAAATTATAGATTACATTTATCCATGATCAATTAAAAATTATTTCTATTAGAAATGAAATTAAATATTCAATAAAATTTATTAACGAATAGTTGTAATTAGGTGCATAATACATTAAATTTAATTTTAGAATATTACTTTGTTTATATGTTTACCAGATAACAAATACCTACATAGATTTATTAACTGTTAGAGATTATTTCTATTAGAAATAAAACCAATACATAAAAAATATTTTAAATATTTTAATAATGTAAAATCTAACGTTAAAAACATAAAAATTCATGTAATTGTTAAACCTTTACTTACGTACCAATAAACTTTATATGAAAACAAGATATCTTTTAACAAAAATAATTAGTTAGTGAATAATTTTAATTAATACATTATTTAATTTTAGAATATTACTACTCTATATATGATTATGTGAACTTAGGAATAATAATATAAGAGGAGAATAAAATGATTTATCATCTATCAGAAATTAAACCTATGTATAAAAACATTTTTTTAAATTTTCAATGCTTTTATACGTGTTCCAGCAATTCGCCTGGCTAATTGATCCCTCAATGCTCTTCCATTAATAATTCACTGACAGTATCGTTTTCTTGAACTATCTCTTGCCGTTGAAATGTTTCTGTAAAATAGTAAGAGTGCTATTATTACTATTGCGTTATATATTATTTGCAAAAATATTCATTCTATTTAATAAGTATCTAATCTAACCTAGAGCAAAAGTAGGGTCATCTACAGGATCTGGAATGTTATATCGTAATGCAATGTTGTGTAAAACACAACATGCCGTAATAAATCGAGCACACTTGGGTGGTTGGTAGTGCAAAACTCTGTCCTTGCTCACACAACGCCATCGATTTTTTAACCTACCGAAAGTATTTTCAATGACTACACTTGCAGCTGAGTGAGATTTGCTTAATTCTTCTTGACAAGACCGAGGTGCTGCGTCTGTATAGGGTGTCATCATCCACGGTCGTTGGGGATATCCGGAATCACCTGTAATGCAATTAATATTAATAACACTCTGACACATATGTCAGTATGTTAAGAAATTATTATTATTTGTTTAATATTAATGATTTTACCCAAGAGCCAGACGATTTCATTATTCCTATGTAATGACTGCATAAAATTATTAATTTCACTGTTTTCCCAAATGAAGGCATTGTGAGTTGCTCCTCCAAATTTCGGATTTACAGATAAGATTTTGGAATTTGCATCGCATATCTAAAATATACGTAAATTTATTAAACTTAAAAATTAAATTATATTGAATATATATGCACAATTAAACGATCAAATGTATGCGTTTACCATTTGGACATTCAGTGAATGATAATGTTTTCAAAAAAAATACAAGTGTTCTTTATCTTTATTGGGTGTAAATATCTTAAACTGGCTGCCATCTATGCACCCTATCACTCCTGGTATTAGGTACTTTCTGTAGAAGCTAAAAATTGAACAATAAGGTTATTTTGTGAAATTTTGAAATGTTACATGTTGAAATTTCAAAATATCAAATGAGTGTATATGTAGTCGAATTTGTTTTGTTTACTATCTCATTTTTAAATATTATTCTTACCTTTGTTTGATTTGGTTCCTCTCTTGAGGCGTTATTGGAAACTTAATAAATATATTTATAATTGCCGGATGGTTTATCGCTGCAGTAACTTCTTCTATATACACGCTCATTACTTCTTGTGAGAAGTGATTTGCTTCTTCAACAATGCGTTGATAGTCACCATATGCATAAAACAATAAAGCACACAAAACCTGAAAATAAACCATTTATCTTAACCCATATCTTCCCAACACTTTTAATGACTGCACTAAAACGTAAACTCTTGTAAAGGATAAAAGGTCAGGCACATTATTTTTTTTCGCAGCCGGCGACAATCTGTAAAGCTGGTAAGCGTTGTTTATGCTCACATTGAGAGGAAACACGAGTAGTTGCCAGTACCATATCTTCAATCTTATGCCGATTCTATAACAGCCCACATTCTGATCTAATCGATCGACACCTCCTATGTATTTGTTATAATTTATAAAACAACGTGGCTGGTCTATATCTTTCTTTTGTTTATCACACCACCTTTTCACTTTACCTATTGGTTCTACTCCACATTCAGTTGACGCTACCTACAGTGACAATATTGTTATCATTGTATCTTACTAGAGTTATATCTTAAGAGACATCTGTACATTGATTATGAGCCTCTTTTCATTTTCTTCATATTTTTGGGATCTATTAGGGGTGTATTTTCTATTCTATTTCCGCGAATAGTTCCAGTAGCATCGTGTCCTAAAGTTTTTATTGCAGTTAAAAGAGGTATCGAAGTAAAGAAATTATCCATATAGAAGCTGTAATTGCCAGGTGAAAGTTTTGATATCAGATCAAGAACTACAGATCCAGCGACACCGAATTCTGGACGAGTGTTACCAGTGCTGGCACCTTGATATGGTTCGCCATAAATTAGGTAGCCTAATCGAGTACAAATAGCCCATACTTTGTAGCCAAATCTTATAGGCTTTCCATGAATATGTTGTTTAGTAGGATGTTTTCCAAAGTACGGCACCATCGATTCATCTATTCTTAAATTTTTATCACCTGGAAAATATTTGAGCCATCTTAGGTTGAGGAGATTCCACAAAGGTCGTACTTTACGAAATTTGTCTCCTGATAGTAAATTATTGTTATCACAGGCGTGGTAAAATATCAGTAGTTCTTCAAACCTATTTCTTGACATGCAGGCTGCTACACCAGGATGATGACAGTCAACGCTTTGCTCCCAATACATTCTGTATCGAGCAACACCATTGTAGCCCGACAATAACAGGATACCTATAAAACGCTTTATTTCATTAAAACTAACTTTGAAATTGACTTGCCCCTTCTGTTTTGCATTCTGTTCTGTTTGTGAACGAAGTAGTTCTATCACCTCTTCGTCATAAAACAACTCAAAAAATTCTAGTGGATTGTAATAATTTTCCAAGAAGCTTGGAGCAATCCATTCTTTTTCAATTGACGGCCAATTAAGGCAAGCCCGTCGTCGGTACCGCGTAGCCACGATGTACCCCCTTAGCATCATGATAGGGGTCGTTGAAATGCACTACGCGATACCGGGAGGGCGGCTGGTGTCGGTCCGCCCCCGGACGCCACTCGGCGACAGGGTTAGTGCCGCCGGGCGCGTCAACACCAAAACTCCATGCCCTTCACGAAGGGCAAGGAAACAACAAAGGCGCAAAAGCGCCGACAACCTCTTAAGCGCAAAAGCGCAAAAACAAAGGAGCGCAATAGCACCCCACACCTCACTGCGCAAAAGCGCCAAAAACTACCCTGTCCCCCCAAAAAGAGAGACAGGTGCTTCCCTCCCCCCCGTCCGGGCCGGGCCCTTTCGGCACTGCTGCCTCATCGGCCCCGACCCGGTACTGAGGGCGCCGCCGAAGCACCACCCTCAGGAGTGTTTATAGACTCCAGTCTAGATCCGCAGTGTTCAGTGCAAACGAGGCCACCTCGAGAAGGATGTGGGCATGAAGCCCACGCACTGCGGTCTTGGGGTGGCAGGCTAAGGCTCCACTTAATGGGAGCTATAAGCGCCTGTTGGTCCACCCCCTGTGGCGGGTCACCCCCACCACTCGGCCTTATTATAACCTAAGACTACACAATTCAAGACATACATGTTATGTCTTGCATTTTCAATTGCAACACCAATACACTGACTGGTTTTATATTTAATCATACATTTATCTCTTGTAAAATGGACGGAAAAAACCCTTTTCAGTTAACTTTTTGACTGAAATCAAATCACAAGACGGTTTGGGGAAATACATCATACTGGATAATACGCGAGCATTATTATTATTAAAACAAACACTTAAATCACCTATTCCTTGACATAACAGCTTATCATTATTTGCAATCGAAACTATAGAATTACAATTTCTATAATTAGAAATAAATTTCTTACAATTAGTCATGTGCGCAGTACAGTACAACCAGAATCTATCACCCAATCCGTTATGCTTGACAATCATAGCTGAAGTAATCACGTTCTGTTCACTTTTATTAATTTTTATATTTTTCTTGTCTCATAAACTTTTAAAATTTCGCGTTGCTTTATAAAATATATATAAAACGGGAAATTTAACGCTCATAAACTTTTAAAATTTCGCGTTGCTTTATAAAATATATATAAAACGGGAAATTTAACGCTCATACTCATATCTTCACACCGTATCCCCAACGAGGACGTAGTATGAGGAGTAGTCAGAGAGGACGGAGCGCTAAGCGTCGCGATCCTTACATACTTCTTTCGCTTCCTCAAATCTCATCATTCTTCTCACACATTTTCGCCTAGGTATGCGAGTGCTTTTGACATTTCCGTCGGCTAACACTCTAGCTAATTGAATATTACGCAAAAGCAATCGCGTTAAATTTCCCGTTTTAGATATATTTTTCTTGTTACCCTGTAATTTATAACATTTTGGTTTAATATGACTTGGTTTTTTACAATAATTACATATAATTGCCTTATTTCTAAGTAAGCCTTTCGCGCTACAAGCACTACTATTTCTACTTAGACCTTTTACAATAGAAGCATTATATGAAATATCACTACTTGATTATTTTCTAAATTCTAAATTAAATCTAGTGCGCACCATTTCACTTGATACGGCTTGATACTTGAACGGCCGGTGATGTTTGCTGTCCCGAGATTTGAAACCAAAGCGTCGTAATCGACAGGTAAACCGCTCAGCAGCAGTTCTGCAACTTCGCTATCTTTCAATTTATTCGCCCAATATCAGCTAACTGTTGAACGATCATCATGACAGATTGTATGTTGTCAGTCATGTTACTATAGTTGCTATATTGAGCATGATGCAATTGGCGGGGAAAACTACACGTCTGTATTTGTACAGTATGTATTTTATCTTCGAAGATTTCATGCATTTTTGTCCAACCCTCCTTGGCATTCTTTGTGTCTCGTACATATTGGAAACAATGCGATTTTACGCTTAAACAAATACAAGCTTTTTGATAGGGATGTTACGGAAGTGGTTTTATCGGAACCGAAGTCGGAATCAGAGTTTTTAAATTTGATTTGTCGGAACTGGAACCGGATTCGGAGGTGAAAGCAGAAGAGAGATTAAGAGCAAGTCTAATAAAATAATACGAACATTATTCAGCCTCTTTAATTTTAGTTCAATAAATAATGCACCTGCTTAGGCCTAGGCGTTGAAAATAAAAAAAAAACAAATTTTCTTAAATCTTAAACAAAAAAAAACAACATATTGAAAAAGAAACATATTGTATTTAATGAACGAAAGTTTCGCTTCGTACACAGTTTAAACTTTGATGAATTCGCACAAACTTCATTGAAGCAGTTCCAAATAATACTTGTTTTTGGCTTCATTGTTTAATTCAAATAAATTTGTCCCACATCAAATGAAATACACTAACACTTATCGAAAATTCGGATAAGTTTCATTAAAGCGCGAACAGAAAGCTCGTAAGGAGAAGGCTTCTCTTCAAGAGAAACATTCACTTCTTCATACGCTCTGACCATGGCCGCCGCCGCCGCTGTGCTTCGACCTCTGATTATAACCTCTGATTTAAAATTGTTGGAGCCGAAGTCAAAATCGGAACTCTAATATCAATCGGAAGTTCCGACTTTTCGGAATCGGAGTCGAACCTCCGTAACATCCCTACTTTTTGATCACGGCCAACATCCATATCGATATCTTCGACGCAACCCCAAAGTCCATCTAAAGTTAATGACATCTTCATAATAAACATCCAATTGTTGTAATTTGCAACACCATCCAGCTTTTCTATTAGATTAACGTTCGCATGCATAATGGCCGCCGGCGTATTGGCCCCAACAATGTCTTCTGCAGCGTCAATATAAATATACGCTCTTTTAAGCAGTATATACCTGCGACTAGCATGAAACGACGAAAGGCAACTTCAACAAAGCCTTATATCTGTAAGAAAAGGGCAATCCGGGCCCATAACCTGTTAAGGTGGAAGATAAAGATGGTCAAATCTTCGTGTGACCTTCCTACATAATCCGTCGAGTGTGCAGACAACAGGAATTTGTTGAAATAAATAAACAGCTTAATTCATCCACATATATTGATAAAATATGCAACTAGAATTATGTTTGCTCTGTATCTACAGCACAAACTATTATTATAATAATTATTTATGGGAATCAAGGAAAAACACAGCTAACGTAGCCGGAGCTAGAGCGGTAAAGGGAAGAGAGAGCAAATGTTGCCACATACCATTACTAAAAATAATTGCCAGTGTAAACATATTAAACTACATGAATAATAATAATTTATTTATTTGCAAAAATGTGAGTATAATTAGATGTACGTGAAGTATAGATTGCACAACCTTTACGCACTCTGCTTATTGAAAGCCTGCAAATATTTAATTTGTCTTTTACAGATTTCACAACAACATCATCCATCAATACAGAAAAATAAACATAAATATCCAACTCAATGTCAATGATTTTGTATGTCATAACAGATTCAAATAATCATATGTACCTATGTCAAACTTGCAATTTAAAAAAAACAAAAAAATGAAAAGAATGAACAAAAAAAAACATGTCAAAATAAGAATGAATAGAAAATAAATATCAAAATATACAAAGCATCAAAATTAATAATAAAGCGAAACAAATTAAAAATATAATCAATTGCGTACAAGATAGTAAATGAAATTTTATGCTGAGAAATTGTCATTGATAAATTCTTTTACACTATAATAACAAGAATAATTTTTGTAATGGGAGAAGGCTATGAAGAGCCAGAAACAAACGTTCGTGTTCCCGCTTTCCGCAGGTATACGTGTAACATGTATATTTCATTAGTCGTTACATGAACCGTGTCACAGGCTTCAGAAATTCCGACACAGTGTGGAGGTTGGTCATCAATCTGACAACTTGAATTATATCATTAAATGCTACTATACATTTAAATTGTATACTCAGTGGTAAGTAAAATAATGCAATACATATGCAACATTTTTGTAGAGCCCTATTTCCCTAGGAAATGGTTACATTCAGTTCACCGCATCCTCTACCCCCGAGGTTCCAGGACAAGATTTGCAGCAGGAGAAGTTTAATTGAAAGTTTGATTGGATAATTCATTAATCCGCTCAGACAAAACAAAAAAGAGAACATAGTTCTGCAAAAAACACAATGAGACTGGGTTGCATAACGTCTTTTGTATTTTTTGTATTTATATGATTCAGCACTTCAATGGCAACACGTCCAGTGCTAAAAAGGCGACTAAGGGTGGACATCGGGCCCAAACAAACTATTCGCAGGTGGTTATTCGATGTGTAAGAGCGGCGAGTTGAGAATGACGTTCAACATACTCGAGAGTTGTCCCTCATTAGAGTAGAATTGAACCTAATTAGAAATGTTATCAGAATTAGGTGATCACCTCTGAATTCCGATAACATTACTTTATCTGTCTTTTAAGAAATAGGTAATTATTAACCTCCTGCGAACAGTTTGTTCGTGCAAGATTAAAAACAATTAAGTTGTGTTTTCAAATAGGTGTATTTGTAAGACTATAGGTATTTCTATTCTTTACAAAAATTTAAAATTATAGTATTTGTCCATAACGTGTTTAGTTTTTTTTTAATCAACAAAAAATTAATTGTATTAAAAAAATAAAAAGTAATAAATCATAATGCTTTACGATCTGAAACCAAAAAATATATTTCTATAATGCTTAATATCATATACATAAAACTTCAAGGTAAAGAGAAAGAGATAGCCCCTTTTTACAGTTTTATATTCCTAGTATATTCGTACTTAGTTCGTTCGAGCAGTTGTTGAATTAAGGCATCCCTTGCTCTTCGGCAAGAGCAGCAGTACTACAAGACTGACTTATTGCTGACGAGAGCACTGATGGAGGCTGACGGCTGTACTCAAGTTGAGTGTCTACTTGTGAGAAGCTGGGAGAATTTATATCTCTGTAAACACACATGTTGTGTAAAATCGCACAGGGCGTAGTTATTCTCCCAGACACGCGTGGAGCATAGTGCGGCTCTTTTGCTGCTAGAAGACACCTCCAACGACTCTTCAATAGACTAAACACACGCTCTATTGAGTTGCAGGTATGTCTGTGGAGCATATTATAGCGGCCTTCTGGAGAGTTATCGACAGCATTTTCTACTGGAGTCATGAGATATTCTCTTAAAGGATACCCAGAATCACAATGCATCCACATTCAAAATTTTAAATTATTGTCAGCATATAAAAAAGAAATTTAGTTTTTAATAATGGTTTTAATGCTGACCGATATGTAATAAATCTACTTACAGTTTGTACATTCAAGGAATAGTAATTTTTTCTACCGTGGTAGAAGTTTCACTCTTCATGATCAACAGTCTTTATTATCGAAATAACAGTCTTTATTATCGAAATGTGGATACACTCGATACATTCCATGACAACAGGGATACCATATCTTGTAGAGAAACTGTAAATAATTAGTTGACGAATTATTGATTGCACGTGATTATTTAGAAATCTCAGTACTGTATAGAATAAAAACTCTTATTATTTTAAAGTAGGTGTATTTTTTGTGTTATTTATAGAAAAACTTTCTTTTAAGAATGTTCCTGGTTTCTCTGGTTTGAATTTTATATATTTCTTGAGCATGAACAACGAATTTAAAGCATCCGTTATTTCTTTTATGCAATTTGATACCAACGGTTGTGCCACAGGATTGTCTAAACTTCGAGGCTGCACATTGGTAGCTACCATACCTCTGGCGTTTAAAATTTAGTGTGGTGAAAACCTAGAAACATAATACTTAGTTACATTTAGTGATCAACTCTTTTTTTTGTTAAATTGAAAATAAAAATTTTGAAACTGGATCAAAAGCCCGACTATTTCTGAGTACAGGTGGTAGGGGTGTCAAATCCTGGCAAAGATCCTCGAAACGTTCCCGACTGAATCTGTATCTCGCGACAAACTCGAAGTGTGAGATGGATCGTTTAAGAAAATTGGTACGCATTTGTCGTTGGTTCCTACGTCGTTTATCTCGTTCTTCTTCAATTGCTGTGAAAATCGCGGGTGATCTTGCCATTCTTACTAAAATATAAAACTATGTGATTATAAATATTGTATGCTTGTGTTAGAAAAATAATACTATGTGGTATCACCATAGTTTAACTTTTAACAAAAATATCGTTTTAAAACTTAACTCAACCAAAGTTAAATCACTTTTTATGTACATTAGAGCTAACGTACATAACTAAAGCATTAGGGGATATGTAGGAAATGAGGATCACTATAGAACGAAATCTATCAATCAGCCAACTTTGCTCTTATAATAAACTTTACTTTCTTAACTATCAATTGAATGCGATTTTAATCATTATGGCTTATGAATTTTGGAACAATAAATATTAAAAAAAAATCATGTTCGATCACCATTAACAACATTAGCATGTGGACAATGTCGATCAACACATATCCATCCAACGCATGAGCCCAAAGCCCGCAACAAGCGCACCGATACCATATTATGTGGTTTCATCCGAATTCGCCACATACAAGACACGAGCTAGCTGCGTCTTCTGTATCGTCGTCTTCCTCATTCTAGCATAACTCGTCCGTATTCACGTCTGACGTCGAAGTATCATTCATTCCTGCAGAATTTTTTTCTTAACCTTCTCAAGACTGACCTTAAGTGGCTTGCTTTTGTTTCCCACTCCTTTTCCCGGGCTTTTCACAGCTTTAGACTTTCTTTTGTTTTATTTTTCGACAGGGCGTCTTTGATGGGTGCTGAAGTCAATATCGTTGCGTGCTGTTTTTTCGTATTTGTCTTGTCTTGAGAACAGGCGTTTTCTTAGGCATTTGGATATAATTTTGGATGTAATTTTGTAATTCTTGACAGAATCCCAAATGTTGATGGTATTTCGTATTGAGACGATGATGCTGTCGCTGGTTCAGGAATTGTGGGCGAAATGTAGATGTACTTGGAATAGTCTTATTCTTAGCTCAACGGTAGCTTTTGGCTCCGTCTCAGCAGAGTCGGAGTCAAAAGCTCCAGCAACAATCGATTCTGAAATAGAGTCAGCAAAATCATGATTTACAATGGGCTCTGATTGAAGGACTTCAGCTGCCACAAACTCTTCATCTGAAAGAACATTGGGATTTATAGGAAATATGCCCGTTGCTTTAAATTCCGCTTCGCCCTTGTTCATAGAGGCAACATATGTAATGTTTTTTCGAAAATTTAAAAAAAAATTTTTTTAATAATTTGGCAAGTCCCTGATATTTGGCAAGTTTCAATGTCAATTAAAGAGCAAACTTTGGGGTAAAAATCAGACGAAAACTTTTTTATATTTTGTTCCTGCAACTTTTTTTCCTCAATAATTTCTTTTTGAAAGAACTGAATTCTATTTCGCGACTAAGTTTTACAAATGGATATGTTAATGATTTTCTATTACTCCACCATTCTAGGACACGTGCGTATACATAAATATCATCTTGTGTCTCTTGGCTGGTAAGCCGTTCTTGGCAATCAATGCAATTGTGCCACTTAAAAGTAGAAGCTATGTTACCGCTGACATACACTAAAGCTTACTGGTCAATTTCCAACAGATCCTTTAAAATATCTTCTTCATCTGGCTAAACAGGCAAATTTATTGTATGTACGTCAACTATTTACATTTCTGCTAATTCGGTAAATTTAATTTATTTTTTAGAAAAGTTCCGTTCTTCTTGAATTTCATTCAACGAAATGTTTTCATTTTCTCCGAATATTAAATCATGAAAATCTGTTAAAAGTTTTTGATCATCTTTTTCACATTAGAATTTTGTTTATGAGAAGTAGTTAAACCAGTTAACAACAAGAAACAATTAATGATTTCATGACAGCTATAAATGATTTACACATAGGATTTTTGTTAGTTCGACTGTGCTGTCGAATCAGGCCAAATACATTTTTCAAAGCATCCTGATTTAACTGCCTCAAATTTAGATATCGAATCCCTAATTTGTTAACGTCTTTCTAAATGTCTTGTCAGCTGTTTAAGGTGGTAAGGTAACCTTGCATGCATTTCACATTTTTAGCTTCTGTACCATCATTTTTTTGAAAATTTTATGTAAGGTACGGTTTTTTTTAATCCACCTCGTTTTTATTGAGACCCTTTGTGTTCTACCTTTTTCTATGTATTCTTTATCACCTGATGGGCCATTTGTAAAATCAAAAAGATATTCTGGCTCTTCTATAACTAATGCCGTATCCATCAACTCTTTCATCAATGGCTCTTACTTCGCTGCTTCAGAGAGTAATTTTAAAACTGTAGAAATCGTCATGCCTAAGACTTGTGCAGCATATTTAACTCGCATTTTAGCTCGATATTTAGGTATAAATTTTTTCTTCAATATCATCATTACAGGTAGTGAAATAATTTTTGCGAGAACCCTTAGTCAATAGTAATAGGGCACCTAAATTTGTAGGGCCTTGATCGCATACTGTATTTATCACTCGCAAACCAGTTGCCTTTACTGCTCTTATTATCTCTTTAATTAAAACTAAGAAGCACTCTTTGGACACAGTTCCCTTGACAAAATAAAAATCAACTGGTTGTTTAAATTTCTTATAAAAGCCTTCGCACCATCAATACCAGTGCTTTGTTAGGTACATTACGTTTCTCGCCATAGTCTTCATAACCTTCTATCAGATCAGTATCTTCTTTATAGATGAGGCAAGGCTTTGCTGTCATTTCATCAAATAATAACAGCATGTATTTTCTTTCGGTGTTTTGTCTTTAGCTACTTTTGACAAGAAATTGAGTGTTGCACTATTTATACCGGTTGTTACTGGAATTTTCCTCAGAAAATTTTGGAGTGTTTTTTCACTTGGTAGCAACACAATATTACTTAAATAGCAATAGAAGAATGCAAATTTTCCGATGGTTACAATTGCTTGGATGATTTGTAATTATTCTTCAATAAAAGCAGTAGTGTCTCCACTTAAAATGTTAATTATTTTAATACTAGATTTTTTATTGTCAAGTAATATGGAAAGAGAAATACTTAAACCAATAATAAAATACTCTCCGATTTAGAATTGCGTGTTTTGATATGAGAATTGAAAGGTTTCTATAAAGATATTATATACTTAATTCAATTATTTAGTAAATAAGAAAATCAAATGCAATTAACACTCCGGAAAAACACTTTTTTCATGTCCCAAATTACCAAAAAATGAGAAAAAGTAGTGTGAACTAATCAGAAGGGTAGAGTCGCTATCTACAAGTCGACATTGTAGTGAAGATCATTTTCACGCAACTTATAAGATTATCGAATGATATTCACTTTTTGAAAATTATAATTTTATTGCTACATTTATTACAAAATTTAACATTGAAATTTAATTATAATTTTAGAGACTAAAAGTTCAGGCGATGATGTCCTGTCAGTATGAGCCGTAATTAAAGACTGTCTGCTGCTGGCTAGAGCATCAGCTAGGTCAGTATTTCTTCTCTTCGTGGGTGTACATAGTTTTCATATATCACCTCCCTCACCAGACGAAAGCCTCTTTTTTCAGGTTCGCTGGAAAAAAGGCTGAACGCTTGATGCTCGCATTTGAATAGCTTCGCCTTGCCATTGATTGCGTCTGTTTATGATCCATTTGTACAGTAAATAACATCCGCTTCCAGTCGTATTATGTATATAGGTATGGTTCAGTAATCGAAGTCTATTGAAGTAGAAATTTCTATAGGTAACGGATTTTCCTTTTCCAGCAAAGATTCTAATTTGTAGAGTTGATCCAATTGAACATTCTCTAACTTTAAAACGGTGTTTCATATTTTTAGTAGTGAAATTTAACAACTCGAAGGACAATAATTTATAATAGCGTTAGTAGTATTTATATTAAAACGTCCTAACGTTGTTTAATATGCTCAGCTAGTAATCCCAAGGATATTGCACTGTAGTTAAATTCGGTAGGCTACTACTAGTGCTGACGGTTCCTGGCTCTCTAGTCTAGTGGTTCTAAATAGTGCCGGATCGTTAAAAATGTATATCCGCGGATACGGATCCGAATACGGATATTTGGTGTCAATATCCGTGGATACGAATACGGATCTTAACTTTCTTACTCGATCCGTGTCGGTGCGTGTGATCTTGAAACGATAGTTGACGCGACTTGACACTGCGTGACAGGACATGTTTCGACTTATATAGAATTTAATCTATGTATTGAAAATTAATAAGGTAAAAGATCCGTTAAAGTTCCGCCAAAAAAGTAACGGATACGGATACGGATCCGGATTTTTCTTCTTCCTCGGATATCCGCGGATACGGATATGGATATCCGACACGTCACTAGTTCTAAGCCGATTACTACGCCTTCTAGTGCCTAAGAGGATCTCGGTAACCGCCTCAAAATAGTAGTCATCGCCACTGCCGACTCGCTTTTTGTACACGCGTTCATTAAATAAACGCCGTCTGATTGGAAGTCGCCGACTTTTGTAACTCTGCTTTCTGCGCCCTTCCTGTTATAGTCCGAGAACTGGCACCAATTTTTGGGTAGGTATTTGAGGCAAGCTGAAAACTTATCATATATCTCTCCTATTATACCCCAACACGGAACTGCAGTCCCGGCTGGTGAGTAGCGGGGCTAAATCAAACCCTAAATTTTTAAAAATTTTTTTTTTTTTTCAAAAATATATTTGAGGCAATATGCAATTTTTATATGTTGTAGTTTAATGTTTACAGAATAGAAAAAAAAGATAAGCCAGACGATTTAGTCGGCGTTTCATCATCCATCCATCCATCGATCCATTGAAGAAGCCAAACTTGAACTATCGCCTTAATCCGAAGCACTCGTCACTATTGGCAGGTTAGAGTTGGAGGAAGATCAGAATAAAACTACTTTCATTACGCCCTTTGGCGTGTATCGATTTAGGCCCATGCTTTAATGGATTGCGAAACGCGCCAGCTACTTTTGCTGTTCGTCTATTGTTTTTCGACCAAACGTGTTCCTGGTACCGCGCTTCATACCGAATTTTTCACAGACAAGTGAAATTTTAACAAGACAAACTAAACAGAACGTCAGATGGGAGAAGTGTGAACCACAAGAAGACTCTTTTCATAAATTTCAAATTTGTCTCACAACAGCACCCGTGTTAACCTTTATTACTTGCACGAAGTTTACTTTTATTGCAATTTCTAATTTTCTTGACCTTTTAATTTTGTTTTTTTCAGATGACTCCAAATTGTAGTATTTTTTTAATTATATAAAAAATAAATATGTGAATAAAATATTTTGTTTTATTAAAGTGCTTTATTAAACTGTTATATTTTTAAGAAACAACATGACTTAATGTCTAACATATCATAACATTACATAACATAACGTAGCGTAGCATAGCATAACATATCTTCACGCCGTATCCCTAACAGGGTAGTCAGAGAGGACGGAACGCCGAGCGTCGCGGTCTTTACATACCTCTTTCGCTTCCTCAAATCTCATCATTCTACTCACATATAATCGCCTAGGTATGCGAGTGCTTTTGATGTTTCCGTCGGCTGACACTGACTATTTGATCTTCATAAGTGAACCTTGGTCTTCCTCGGCGATTTTTACCACTCACTTTCGTTCTGTCGATTTTTTCGTCCGTGTTTCATCACTCATTCCTTCTTCCTTAGGGAGTTAATATTTTCCCAGCACCTCTTTAATTGATGACTGTTTCTTTGTGAAACGTATGGGTGTGAATTGAATGCCACAGTTAAGTTATCCCAGGCTTGTTTCTTTAACTCTATACTTTTTGCATTAGTGCGTTTATTTACGATTATAGGTCGCTCTCGTACCAAAGCTACGATCAGCGCCCTCTCCGCAGACGTAAATGGTATCTTTTTGGTGCTAAAACAAAATAAAATGTTGTTAAAATGTAGATAAAATATCACTTAAAAAGTATGTAATTTTTGTCTTTTGTATCGTTATGTTGTTGCGTTTTATTTTTATCATAATAAGAAAAGGTTGTTTTTATTTATAACAATGATCTATTAGGAGGAAGCGAAAGAGGTATTGTAAGGACCGTGACTTCTGGCGCTCCGTCCTCTCTGACTACCCCGTTGGGGATACAGCGTGAAGATATGATGATGATGATGAGGTAAAAATTGGAATAGTTCCATACTTACCACAACATTGTGATTACTAACGAAGATCAACACCGCAGAATTATCAAAAAAGGCACAACAAAATAAGTAAAACGATATTTTAATGTTTTATTTATTTTATAGGTTATAAACGGTTGTCATTTGAGTGTTGAGGTAGGTTAATGTTGAGTTATTTCAATTGTCAAGACGTAGAGTGAACTTTGCAACACAAATGGACCAATCGCAGACCTCCATTCTACGCAGTGCGTTCACTTATGCAAGTGTTACTTAGCTTTTGTTTGTGAATAGAATGGCTTGCTATGAGGAACGCACAGAAATATAATACTTAGCACAGTGTTGATGCTTTACTTAAGCTAGTATTGTTTATGAATACGATTGTAAGACTAGGAATCAGGACTAACCGACAGAATATAACAAATTGCAACGCCTACTTTTTTAGCAAAAACACAAAACATGATTTTATTAATATCTATTAAAACTTGGCGATATAGCGATGCGATGTGGCGATGGGGACGATGTTAAAATGATAAAATTACTATACAATGCAACTAAAACACTAACAGTATACGTATGTATACTATTTAAGTAATAATAGTTTTTATTATAGGTACCTTTTTAAAATTTACTAATTATATCGAGAAAAAATATGTGAAATTATGGTGAAATACTTACGTTTGAACACGTCTATGTATTCTTGGAATCGCCACGCTCTAAGAAGATTTTGTACTTCTTCGTCCATTTCGATATTTGAATAGCACTTAAAAACTTAATAGACTTCATTATAAAACGTTCACAATTTTTCGATTCGACACGAGTAATATTGTAAAATTATACAGGTAATATTTGTGTAATATGCATTGCTTTCCACTTCTTAACATTTAATTATGTGTGTTTGTTTGTAAACTGTATAGCAAACAAAAATATGGATTGAAACTAAGTCGTATGTCGTACGCGCGTCACGGGAATCGTAGATGAAATGAACGAACGAGTCGAAATAAAAATATGCAGCTGCAGTCTGTATATGAAGTTTCGCCGAGACGGGTGCTAATATACTATATTCATGGTAGTGTGCCATCCTATTAAGGTCCAAAAACCCAAGAGGCGCAAACACACAAAATGGGAAAAAATTATAAAATAAATATTTGCAGTTGTACCAAAATGTAGTATTGATGTTTAGGAACTATGTCATTACATTATTCTAACTACACTTTTGTAAAAAATTAGATCTTGTAATTTAGAGCTACAGAATTTAAAAAAATATAATATCCTCCTTCGACAAGAAAACTTTATAATATCCCCATTTGCTCTGTACTTATCGAAAATATCCCCTTTAGTTGTCTGTGATACTACTATCCCCTTCTGGATTGTTCATCTTTGCAATATACTTAATTTGTAAAAGATAATAAAACACTGGTTATTCTTTAAAATTGAAACATTGTAATAATAATTGACCAAAATAAAAGAAATCACATGCAAATAAACAGAATTAAATTGTTTTTTATTATTATTAGACGAACGACGATATTTGAACCCTGACGGGTCCAATATCTTGTGTCAGACAATCACACATCATAGATTCCATTTCGGTATATGGTTCTTCCTCAGGGTTGCAGTTTGGATTATCCATTATTAATAATTCTTGATACCACTTCAGTTCATCTAATTTGTACAACTCTTCTCCAAACTGTTTCTTCAGCAAATTTGAAATATCTTTCTTCTTGCTTTCTTTTAGCGGATGTTGTAGATACTACATCCAATCATCTAAAGACAAAGGAGATCGCTTGCCTCTTTTTAGTAATGACATAGGCTGTTCGGTACCACTTCCAATCTATAGTTTTCATAGACATTAAACGCACACTGATTGGAAAAGCATACTACAAAATTAGCGATTTCATTGAAGACAACAATAGACTGGAAATGATCCTCTCTGCACATGCTGGCTTTATGGATATTGTATTTTTAAATAAATATTGTAGAATGATGTTGAAAAAATGATACCTGACTAAGTTTTTTGTCGGTTCTTCTCAGTATCCAGGTTTTCTTTTCAAACCGAACTAAAGTAGATTTGACATTCAAAAATGCCTTGCATTTGGGTTTACTTGAATAAATTGAAATGACTTTGACTTTGATCCATGACTGATTCGCGGAAAAAATATAAATCTCACGATAACACGTAATTTTTGGATAACTTTGTTATCTAAAACTTTAAAAATATATTTATGACATATATTTATACACTAGGGTAATAATAATATCAATTAAAGTAATAATATACAATAAATAATTACAAAATAAGCAACTCACTTTTTCCAAAAAAGTTACGTAATTACACACTTGGGATGTGCGGTATACACAATAAGTATTTTTTGCTAATGATTAGAGTTGTACATTAAAAGATATGCTGAAAGTTCTTGCTAATTTATGTTTCAAAGCAGCGCGGTTGACCTTTTTGCATATACTGATATTAATTGATGGGTAAACTCGCGCTGCGCGCAACAGTGCTTGCAAAGCACAAATGTACGGTGTAGACCGTACATGCTCCCGGCCGAAAAATTACGAAAGATGAAGATACAATAAAAATGTAAAATAACAAAAAATAATTAAAATAAGTATAGAAATATAAAATCAATGTCAAATAAAATGTAAAATGTATAAAAATGGAGCTAAGTTTAATGTCTGTCTTTGGTAACTGGAGATGTTGCTTAGTCCACTTTTTCACTTACGATACTAACACTCGCAGTTTGGGTATGATCTATAAGCCAGGCCGCACACCAGGCATACATTTGTTATTTACGTCGCCACAATCGTTGCGCTACAATTGTATGCGCTACAAACAAGCTACAAATGTATTGTAAATGCGCACATCGGAAGCACAGTTGTAGCGTGGCACCGCTTTGAGAATGTCGACATCATCGTCTGATGACGAAGATTTCTTGATGTTGCGAATAATGAGAAAAAAAAGACGTTATTGGGTTCATCCGTTTATTCAAGATTGCACAATGTACGGGAATTTCAAAATTTCGCAAGAATTACAATCCGATGAAGAAAAGTTCCAGTTATATTATCGAATGTCTGAAAACACATACAAGCTATTATTAAATTTAGTTAAATTAAGTTTAACAAAACAAAATACCCACTTCAGAGAGTGCATTTCGGCGGAAGAGCGTTTGCTCATCACTTTAAGGTATGTAATATTACATATTGACTTTCAGACTGAGGAGTCTCGTTTAATTGTTGTGCAGGGGACTCAATTCATTCATTTTCATTTTCAAACGGATATTCATTTTCTGATTGAAGAATTGTATATCGTGCTTGCGACGGCCTCACATACTGGTTTTCTGATTGAGCAATCTCGGTTGCCCTTTGCAACGGACGGTCATCATTTAGAACTTGAGAAAAATTTGTATAAAATGTTGATAAATTTGAATTTGACGAACTCGTATCCAATGATCGACGTGGGAGCTGCCTGTACTTAATGTTTTCTATTAAGTCCAGTACCCCTCTTTGAAAGCTTAATTGCTGTTGCTGGGACATGGATGTCATGTGTGGAACTAAACTTAAAAGAAACATTTCACATGGATCTTTTGGTTGTTTCTCAGATCGTTGATTATTTTCCAGTCTTTGTTTTTTTAGTGTAAAATATTCAATAGTACATCTGTCTGCTTCATTCATGTGTTTCCGAGATTTTGATGGTTGAGGAGTCTGTATTGATAAGCTCGAAGAATGGGGACTGGGTACAGACGAACCAGCTGCAGGCGTTTCATTTCTCAGTGAATCTTCCTCGGCAGATGTGAAATCGGGAACATTGTTTGAAGTTTCCTCAATCTGGGATTGAGATTCATGAGATTGGGATTCATGTTCAGAACGTTGTTCATCTTCTTGTACTGGTATATTACCCTCTTGTGGTCGGTTTTTTGTAAAAGGGTTTAGAAATTTCAAATATGGCGCTAAATAGTACTCCTTTTTCGACCCAGCAGTGGACCCACTTTTAGATTTTGTATTCAGAGATCGTATGTAGGCTGAACGTATGGATTTCCATTTGGACTTACAATCATCACCTGCAAAAATCAGTATTATCAATTAAACTAATCAATCAAATTACACGAATTGTTTCAGATACTTGGCAACTGGATCCTCATTTCGAGCAATGTCTTACGTATTTAAAAGAGGTGAAACAACTATTGGAAAAATTATCGATGAAACTTGTGATGTTATATGGACAGTTTTACAGCCAATGTACATGAAAATACCCACAACAAATGATTGGCTAGATATTTCAAAAGGATTTCTCGAAAGATGGCATTTACCTCATTGCATTGGAGCCATTGACGGAAAACATGTTAGAATGAAGAAGCCTATAACCTCTGGATCTTCATACTTTAATTATAAAGAATATTTTTCTATTAACCTTATGGCGTGTGCAGATGGAAACGGATTATTTACGAGTATCGATGTGGGTGATTATGGGAGGAATAATGATTCAGGAGTATTTAAAAATTCGGGATTAGGCCGAGCATTAAATAATAATACTTTAAATATACCTACGCCACGGCCCTTGCCAGGTGAAGAAGAATTTGGACGGTCATTTCCTTATTACTTTGCAGCTGACGAAGCATTTCCCCTGTCCACTAATATAATGCGACCGTACAATAGTAGATTTTTAAACAATGATCGCCGAATATTTAACTATCGACTATCCCGTGGACGAAAGATTGTCGAGTGCACCTTTGGTATGCTAGTGTCTAAATTTCGAATTTTTGAAACTCCAATTTCATGTTCAGTCGAGAAAGCAGTCAAAATTGTTAAAGCTGCTTGTATTTTACATAACTTTATAAAAAAGAATGATAATATAATTTTAACTCCAACCGAAAACGGAAATATACCTAACCCCACTAGCAATCATATAAATCAAGGGAGACCGAATAACGATGCTACAGAAAATCGAAATTATTTGTGTAATTACTTCTTAAAACCATACGGGCTGGTGTCATGGCAAAATAATTACACAGTGTAGCACGATTTTAAAAGTACAAAGAAAGGTAGGTACTTACTCTTTTCATTGAATTTTTCGCCAATCTTAGTCCAAATAATTTCTGTAATCCGTCTGTTACTATAATCATTGAGCGTGTGATTGTATAATACAGGGTTTTTTTCAACCTCTGCAATAAACTCAACGTAAAATTCAATGTTGTCTTTCATTTTTGCAAACCAACGCGCCACAAAAAACGAACGTGTTCGATCTTGAATTCGTGTAGCGCGGACAACGTCTCGCTACAAAGTGCGCCCGCCACAAATGTTTCCTCGGTGTGCGTGCTCACGTACAAATGTATGGGGGCGTTAAATGTGTCGCGTTTCAAATGTGGCGCTACAATTATCGAGTTACAAATGTATGCCTGGTGTGCGGCCTGGCTAACTGTAACACGCGCGCTTTCATTAACAGATGGTTCACACGTATTTTTATTACGAGTTGAGTCCGTATACTGCATTATGTCACTAGCGGTGGTAGCGGCGGCGGCGATGCTGTAGCTAGACGTTGCACGTGAAGCGTTCGTTTGCGTGCAGTTACGAAAGCGTTTCACGCCTGTCCAATGGTACCGATCACTGCTAATACGACCAGAATGTAGACTATGCTGTGATGGTGAATGTCATGGACGGATATTGTATCTACATTAGGCGATTGGGTGTCTTCTTTAATTTGTTTGATTTGCTTGTTTAAATCCAGTAAAGTGCGATTTATGGTGGTATCAAATTCGGCCAGAGATTATACCATCTATTGTAATTTGCGTTGTGCTGTAAATTGATACAGGCATCATCAAAGTATTATGATTGCCAAAGCATCGCCGACATCGTTTCGGTGATATGCATTTATTACCGTGGTGATCGAATAAACCTTTGACACATAATTTCAACCTATCGACTGTTTTTATTTTCTCGTCGTTCGGCATTTTCAAGAACGTTGGTCAATTAAATTTGTCGCATTGATTGGTGTCGCAAAGCGGACATTTGATCTTTGACATGTGCATGCTGTTCATAGGTCTTTTATTTCCATTGTTACTATTACGATGATTATAGTTAAATTAATAATCATTGTATCTTTTTCTAAAATTTGGATTATTTGTCTGGGTTTGTTGATTGTATGGTTTCTGGTTATCACTATATGGTGAGAAGAGAAGACTCCAGAGACGTAAATTTGCTTTCTAAGAAATTCAGAAACTCCTGCAGCACTGGCAATTCATTGGGATCTTCTAATGATTGAATGTAGTCGGCATATGATTCTGAATCTAATTTTTGTGATAAAAGATGAGCTAACATAGGATCCCACATGCTTATGTCTACTTCCAAATTCTTGACGCCGAAGATACATTCTATAGTAGTGTCATGCATTTTCTTTAATAATGCCAATGATTGTTGTTGCATGGTAGAGAGATTTAATAAATTATTAACATGAGATGTAAATATGAGATTTTGTTGTTGTAGTGATTATTGAGTATTTCCCACACGCGTTATAACTATCGGAACTTATTGGTAAATGCTGAATAAGCCGTTCTGCTTCGCCTCTTATTTTGATTTTTAAAAATTGCATTTTTTGAGCTGAACACTAAATAAATGGCATCCGATTGGAAGTCACCCGCACCCTTCCTGTTACACTTCTAATTAAACAATATTTTCATGAATATTCTTGGGCAAAAAATTCACTATATCCGTGTTCTCACCAGTTATGTCATCTGCTGTTACAGTGGGTGGCCAAATTATTAGAGCCACCTTGAAAAAAGTACATAATTTTAGTTTGCAGGTAGAGAAAAACAATAAACAAGTTAGGAATCATTTCAAATTATTTATTTTCTCAAACAGTATTAAATAGACATTTAAAATATGCTTAGAATAATTTTATAATGTTCAAAATAAAATAAAAAAATTATATTTAGTTACGCCGCCTTTTGCTGCAATCACAGCTCGTACTCTTCTCGGCATACTTTCAATACATTTCATACAGTTTATTTTTATTTCATTGTTTCTATGCCACACTGCAATAAGAGCTTCTATCAATTGTACCTTATTTGTAATGTTTTCCCTGAAAATTTCCCGTTTCATTAGCTCCCAGAGATTCTCAATGGGGTTAGGTTCCGGGGAATTTCCAGGCCAGTCAAGAACTCGTACCTGGTTTTCTTGTAAAAAATTTGTTACTTTTTTGGCCTTGGAGCCTTGGCTTGGTGACATGGAGCAGAATCATGCATAAATATGAAATCGCCATCTGGAAGCCATTCATATACTTGGGGCAGCATCCTGGTTTCTAAGACCTTTATATATTGATCCTGCCTCATTGTCCCTTCAACAATATACAGACGTCCTGTGCCTTTGCTGCTAATCACTGACCAGACCATTATGCTCAGCGGAAGCTTGACCTTTTTTATGATGCAGTCCTCTTTCAATTTTTCATAAGGCCTTCTCCTCACAAGCTCAGATTTGTCAGTCAGTATACGCACAGATGATTCGTCAGAAAAACAAACCTAAAAAAAATATTATTACACTTCTATTTTGGGAAACTGTGATTATAAGGAAACTAATGTCTAAACTATTATATAAAAAAGTAGTTTACCTTCTTCCAATCATCAACAGTCCAATCCAAATGTTCTTTGCACCATTTGAGTCGCTTTTTCATCATCGCAGGGGTGAGAAGTGGTTTCTTCGCTGGACGTCGACATGAAAAACCTAATTCTTTTAAGCGACCTCGAACTGTCTGTGATGATATCGAGATGCTAGACGTCCTGGATGTGTTTCGTTATGGTTACTAAAGGAGCCTTTCTGTTTTGGACACAAATATCCCTTATTTTCCTTTCATCTCTAGGCGTGGTTAAGCTTTTACGACCACATTTTGTTGTCCTACTTGGCGTTAATTCTAACTTTGCATCAATTTTTTGTTTTATTATGTCTACACTTGCCCTCGAAACATCTGCTATCGATGCAATCTGTCTATTAGAGTAAACAGTATTGTTTATCAAGGTTTTTACCTCAGAAATTTTTCGCGGAGTTAGGTCTTTATTCCTCCCCATGACAAAAACCCATAAAATAAAATCAAAATGTAAAATTTCATCATGCGTAAGCTATTTAAATGAAATAACTAATAAATAAATATGTACTTACCAAGTAACAGCGTATAAATCACAAAACTTAGTTAAAAACCACCTAAATAACCACAAATTTCAATGTAACACGTGTACGTCTCTAAACAGCTACAGTACCACAAAATGGCCGTACTCACTATAAAATGACGTTTACAAATGCAATATTGCCAGAACATTTAAAAAAAGTAAAAGAAAATGTAGTAGAAATACATATATTCGAAATAGAGTAATCATTGAAACCAGTATTTATCATTTCATGTGAAAAAAATAATCATGTTCTTAGAATTAGATAAAATGTATGTGTGGCTCTAATAATTTGGCCACCCACTGTATTTGTTTGAACCGTGTATCCTCTTGAAGTCTGTTCAGGACAGATTGAAATGCTGTGTAGCGCAATCTGTAAAAGACCAGTGTCGCCCATAGCAATTATTATATTATGATTTTAATTGCATTCCTGGACTTACCTCATTATAAAAGTAAAAAGTCAGCGAGTGGGTACATGTGCCGAGAACGAGACGAAGTCTATCGCATGTCGATGCGAGAAATCTCTGTTCAAAATGTTTCTGAGACAAGAATTTTCTGCGAAGTTCTTGGAAGCTCAAGCTTTGCAGCTTTGCTCAGCTTTGTTTCACAGTTTAAACACTTTTGGAGTGTTATCTCACTTTTTGGAAGCATCAAAACCGAGGTCCTTTCGTCTACTAGCACAGTTTACAACACAGCTCTTGTTGTGCATGGTGCAAGACGCGATTACAAATTTCAACCCAAAACTTCACTTGATCAACTCTGAAACTGTACGAGAACTTTTGAATTTGAAAACCAATGGCTTCAAATTATTGAGAAGGTGAGGAGGAAGAGAGGGGGGAGCTGGAACTGTCATATGAGATATTTGAACCACAAGAACGATACCAATGCTTTAAGGTTCAAATCTTATATTGCATGCTGCCGTGGCCATTCTGCTCGTGCCTTTGAGTACTAGTTGTCGTCACTGGTATTTGTATATGACATTACCTATAAGTTTCTAGTAAGTTCAATATAATAAATAATGATATTTAGTATCTGTTCGGTACTTTAGTTGCAGTTCGACTTTCCTTATTGATGTCAGTACATAGTTCATTAAACCTTTACTTATTTTCTAGTTTTGTTATCCCTAAGGTAATTTATCTTACGATTAAAAATTATAATTCTTGCATTCATTTATTATTGTCCAAATTTAAAAAAGTTATTTTAATGTTTCTATCACCCCAATAAAATAATTTTATTAATTATTGTAATAATTAATATATTTTTTTTTATTGTTTTTATATAAATAATAAAAATGTTTATGTATGCCCCGCCCTACCCTACTGTTATACGTAGTTATTACTAATTAAATAGTTTATGTAATTCAGTATTTATTGTTCTTGTCTTTTCTATGGCGTTTTCTGTCTATCAAAAATATGCTGTGAATTGATTAGCCATGGTTTAGCCATGCTGTCTCGACGGTTAGAAATAGTTCGCACGTTAAAATAACCACTTAGTGCCAGTACATCGCTTGATACGGACGCGCTATGAATTCAGCTGAAATTGCAGCTATAGGTATTTGCGTTGTAAGAAGGCGACAGAGAAAAACTAAATTGTGGGTTCACCCAATTATTAGTGAACGATTATTAAAAGGCCAATTTGTGACGCTTTATGAAGATTTAAGACAATACTCTATAAAATTCTTTAGCTACTTCAGGATGACAGTGAAAACGTTTGACGAATTATTAGCCATTGTTGATCCTAAAATAACATTGTAGGATACAAATATGAGATTGCACAAAGGTTGATTGTCAATTTGAGGTAAGTTTTAAGATATGAATTACAAATAAAACAATATGCATATCGTCCCCGTAGAGCGAAAAGTCATTAAATCGAAACATTCTGTTTCGAGATATGGCAATAAAAGTTTGCCTTTACAAATTTTTATGTTCATAGCGTTATTTTGAAGGAAATAATATTACAATTTTTATAAAAGAGCTGTATAATAACCGAAATCTTTTGATAATAAATAAAAGTAAGAAAAGTAAAACTAATTAATTATTCTCTGTAAAATCTCTGACTTGGATGTGAATTAGTTAATTGTCTACCGGAGTTAGTGATATTCCACTCAGTTCCTAGTTATTTAAAAAAAAACGAGTTAAGTAAAATGTAGCTAAACGTTAGATGTACTAAATGTGTATAGTACTACTTAGCTGAATATTCGAAGCCTATGTGATAATTGTTTTAAACATGTAAATAAAATGATAAACTACTTTAAAGTCAGTCAATTTTATTAGAGGAAATAAAACAAAAATCCAAATAGCATAGTTGCAAAACAAGTGCAACAAACTTAAAAGTAAACGAAATCTAATCAATCAAACACGTCTTCTTCCTCCTCTGTTATATCTGGTTCCAAAATTCTGTCAATTACCTCTTTATTGGTGGGTAAAGTCTCGTACCATAAATGGAGCTCCTGCGGGATTATTCCTTTTGTACATAAATTAGTAAGGTCTTTCTTTTTTGCCTCTGATATTGGTAATTGCGATGAGTAAGCTCTCGGAATTACGTATTTTTTAAATCTGGTTCCAGTTCTTCTGCCCTTCGTTTATGTTCAAGACCCCCAACAATAAAGGTGTCAAATGAAATGTGATACACAGGAGACGGTTTCTGTACATTTGACGTCATCATAAATTCAATACGGCGGATGCTCCACAATATAAAGTAACATTTTTCAAGACCGCCTCCAGCAATATAGGTATCTCGGGTACCCTTTGTAACCCGGACAAATCACGGAAAAATTTTCCATGCAGACGAAGTCGCGGCTACACCTAATTATTCTATAAACAGCATAAGTCATAATTAACTCACTGCGAAATGTATCATAAAATATGGGTATCATTCGATGGAATTAGACACATAGCAATTAGTGGGAAAATGATAAATTGTAGTCAACAGACTACTAAAGTTTTTGAGTAAGCAATAAAATAAATGTTAAAATAGAAGTGTACAACTTATAGATTAAAATCAGAAGACAATTTTTTTTTAATTTAACCAACTTATTTTAATGCCCATGTGTGCCAGTTCAAGTCAAGGGACGCGGACGCGGACGGGAAAGCTGTCGTGGACCCTCGAGTGGTGGCATCGTTGGCTGGTGCCATCAGAGTAGCCTGCGCATACTCCTCGACCGGTGTCGGTGGAGGTGCGCTGGCAGGTGCCTCCTTTACGGCTGTCCGCGGCTTCTGATGTTGGCTGGCCGTCCTCATCTCGCGGGTGCGGACAGGACAAGACGGTGCATTGGCCGTGTGCGACCCCCCGCAGTTAGCACACGCACTCCGCCTGAAATCCCAGGCTGCAGAGCTTTTCCTTGATTTCTTCCGGGTCTGTGTCGACCGGGATGTCTCTCATCGCAACCTTCAGGTTGTGTTCCTGGGGAGGGGAATAGGCGAACCAGCTGATCCTGGATCCTGATGGGGCTTGTGGGGCTTGTGGCGTTGCGACTTACTGCGTTGAGGCGCCGGCTCTCAACCTGGGGTCTCGTTGGGGGTCCGGTACATAAGGTTTCTTTAGATTTAAATTTTCCTCTTTCCCGACTCCGTTGTCCCACTCCATGGTGTCCTGAGGGGCTTCGACGGGAGGGAGCAGGAATCGTGCTTCAAATTGTGTGCCGAAATCCCGCAGGCCTCTGGTGGTTGTTTCCCTACTTGTATATTCGGCTGCATTTTCTTGAGTCGGCCTCTTGCGGCCGTCTTCGATACTAGATATATCTGGTGGTAGCGATGTATGGAGGCGTGGCGCCATCTCGTGAGAGATAGCGGAAGCTTCAGGAATCATTACCGACGGGTTGACAATTTTTTCGTATCCCCCGGGGTATTGTCTCTTCAATTTTTGCAACATCAATTGTGTTTGTTGCATTAGTTCTTCGTCGGCTATTTGGGCTTCAAGATATTCCACCGATGTGAATGGTGCCAGTGGCGCCGTCTTGAGGAGTTCTTGTGTAACTATTTCATTTTCAGTGCTCAGTGGCGCCGAAGCGGGCGTAATCGGCAACTCCGTACTAGAATTTGTCTGCATAGATAGTGGCGCCACCCGCCGGCCAGTAGCGGTAATAGTGCCGCTCCAAGACGCCACTGCGGCCGCTCTCGGAACTAAAGCCCCGTGCCTTTCGTCCCGCCAGTGGCGAGCTTCACGTCCTTTCTCCGCGGTTATTGTATCGCGCATTTGCGCGGAATGCAATCGGCCGCTTGTTTCGTCCTTAAAAGGCCGGTTTGGGGAGCCCTGAGAAGGGCTGTTGGAGCTCTGAGAAGAGCTGTTTCGTGACGAACTCGGTTCTGGAAACGCGGCGAGGGCTCGAACAACGCCTTGGCCGCACTCGGTTGAAGGATATCCCCGCTACGCTGGTGAGCGCGGTCGTTATCCGAAACAGCTATTTAATAATAGTGAGCGGATGAACGAAAAATGTGCGAGCGAGAGGTAGAGGTCCGCGCGGTACGACGGTTAGAGCAGCACTGACTCGGCGGCGGACACGGAGCTCTATTTGTAGTCGGATAAAACGAAGGCGGAACTTTCTAGTTAATTACGCTTGTTAACAGTAATTCGACATTGTTCTCGACGCCGCCTGTTTGCATAAGTCATAGGTACATGACACGTCATCGCTCGGGAATATTCGAGGTGCAACTTTGTTCTTCTTTCTTAATTTGACTTATACCATTCGATAGTAGACCTTAAACCTAGCAATGCGTTTTTAGGTCATAATTCTGCAAAGCCTAGGTCTCGAGATATAAGCACTAAAAGTTACGTTTTAGTTCCATTAAAAATCGACCTTATTCCTTACGCATAAGGTCCAACCGTAACAATATATTAGCTAATGAATATAGTAACAACATTAATAATTAACAAAACGACGTAGTAATGACAAACACTTGTCTGGTGACTAACTCGTCGTATACATTTGTTCACAAGATCGATATTTTGCAATTAAATGCCAATTACTAAATTAGTTACCTATTACACCTTGTCGTCACAAATGAAAGGAATTTGAAATATGTTGTATTACTCAATCTGAAATGTATCTAAGAAATTTTATGAGGACATTGTTTTTCAGTCACAAATGAAAGGAATTTGAAATGTCCTCGTATTACTTAATCTGAAATGTATCTAAGAATTTTCTGATAGTTATAGAAACTACATGATATTTTATGAGGACGTTGTTTTTTAGTCACAAATGAAAGGAATTTGAAATGTCGTCGTATTACTTAATCTGAAATACGAGTATATCTAAGAATTTCCTGATAGTTATAGCAACTACATGTCATGATATTTTATGAGGACATTGTTTTTCAGTCACAAATGAAAGGAATTTGAAATGTTGTCGTATTACTTAATCTGAAATGTATCTAAGAATTTCCTGATAGTTATAGAAACTACATGATATTTTTTATGAGGATATTGTTTTTCAGTCACAAATGAAAGGAATTTTACTTTAAAAATCATAGTCGATGACAGTTGAAGACGACAATTAAAAAGTAAATACCAACGAGCATTAATTAGGTGATTAGGATGCCGTGAGGAGGCTAATGATAGTAATGGATTAGTGATAGCAATTAGTGTAATCATCTAGGCGTGCAGATGAGAAATCTATATAGAGGAAACGGAGCGAGATACGACTCTGGGACCCAGCGCAATCGTCTTAAATGGGGGTGCTTCTTTTTTTTTTTTGTAGCCGCAGTTTAAAATATTATTGAAAAGTGGTGTTTAGAATTCTCGGTCCAAACCCCACTGAACTCTACTACTTGCGATTTAGTTTCGGTTTAGTTTAGGTGGCCTTGAGTGACGACCTAAACTGCGCGTATTAATGCACGTCATGGTACGAAATAGCGATGCAGTTCGGTTTAGGTTATAAACTGCATCGCAATAATAGATGATGGTAGCACCGCTGTGCTTTACAGGTATTACAATATACGAGTGGAGTAGATGCATAAGTCAAACACAAACATTTAAATGCATTACTCATATTGTGCGAGACCATTAAAGGGATGAGCCTACAAAGCAAATTCGAATTTTTTTTTTTAATTTATTTGGGTTAACCAACAGTGATACAATATAAATAACAGTATACGAGTATAAATATAAAATGTCTTATTGATAGTATTACCAGCATCGTCAACTACGTATTATTAAATTAATGTTGTTTCTTTCAACAAGTTGAAAGATGGTGGTGTAAGTATATGCTAACTCACAAGTACACTATGCATTATAATATGTTAATAGTAAAGTAAAGAGGAACAAAAAAAAAAACAAGATAAAAATCTTTAACTAAAGTACAACGCTGAAGAAGTTTAAATGTCATTTAGTGTATATAACAAATATTTTTTGAACATGCCGACTCGTGTTGCCATGATATCAATATTATTAAAATGTTTATTATACGAGTCGACCAGTTTATGCAGCGGCGATCGTTTTCCCGCTCTTGTTCGACACAAAGTGGTGGCAAATATTCGATTAGATGTCCGACAGTGAGTCCTAGTAGGAACTCTGTAACACAATTTGTTATTGAGGGTTATGCAATCATATCTATTATGGCATAGGTCGTAAAGCGTCATTGTCTCGAGTTGTAATCGTCTAGATTTAAGATTTAGCAGTTTGTATTTATGCAATAAATAGTCGTATGACGATGACTATGACAACACCTGAAGTGCTTAGAACGTAAGAATTTCTTTTGTACTGATTCAATTGCAACTATATATTTATGGTAGTAAGGGTTCCACACAGTCACAGCATACTCAAGCTGAGAGCGTACTAAAGATTTATAAATATGCAAAAATGTTGCGGGCTTAGTAAATTGTGTAGTGGAGCGCATAACAAAACCATACATTTTGTATGCTTTATTGACAATACAGTCTACGTGTGTATCAAGATGTAATTTATTATCTAGTGTAATACCTAAGCCCCTAACAGTGATAACATTCCTGAGACTAGACTCACAGAGCTTATATTCATAGATGCTTATGTTTTTTTTTCTTTGTGAAAGTAATGGCTTGACATTTATTAAGGCTTAAATTTAATTTATTGTTGATACAGTACTCTGAAAATCTGTCCAAGTCTTGCTGAAATCTATGATGATCGTCAGTATCGCAGATTGTGTGATAAATCTTAAGATCATCTGCGTATAGCAGGTAGTTACAAAACTGAAAACAATGGTGTATGTCATTCACAAATAATATAAAAAGTAAAGGACCAAGAATTTACCCTTGTGGTACACCAGAACTGACAGGGACGCAATCTGACTCGTAACTGACGACATAGACACTAGACGAAATTGACGACAACTTTTTGTGTGCGATTGGATATGTATGACTTAAACCAGCGCCAAAGGTTTCCACGAATACCGGTATAAGCTAGCTTTTCAAGGAGTATTTTATGATCCACTCTATCAAAGGCCTTTTTAAAATCAGTGTAGACGCTGTCAGTTTGTTTGTTTGCATCTAAAGCTTCAAATAGATAGGTTGTGTATACTAGTAAGTTTGTGTTTGTGGAGCGTCGTTTAACAAAACCGTGTTGTTGAGGAATGATTGTTTTATGAAGAGAAGGATAAATTATATTATGCACTAATCTTTCTAATAGCTTAGATAAAGCAGGTAAAATAGATATCGGGCGGTAGTTTTCGACAGTGCTCTCTGTTCCACCCTTATGCACCGGTACAATACGAGCGGATTTCCATTTTACTGGAAAAACTCCTTCTTGTAGGCAAATATTGAACACGCGTTGCAATGGTGAACATATTGATTGTGCCATATTTTTGAGAAATACTGGAAGGATACCATCCAATCCCTGACCCTTAGATATATCAAGCCTACTAAGTTCATTAAACACGTCTTTTTTTTTGTATGTGTATGTTGCTAAGGATTAAATCAGATACATTATTAACATCCGGTATATCACATATATCATAGTCATTATTTACATCAGAGGATTCGAAGACTGAATGAAAGAAAGTTAAAAACATATTACACAACTCCACCGGATTACTTGTGAATGTATATGAAATATACTATTTGGAATAGCTTCACTTCACACTTACGACTATTAATGTAAGTCCAGAAGTACCTAATATCAGTACGTATACTGTCCACTGAGTCAATATACTTTTTATTATAGTTTTTGTGGGCTTCTAACTTGAATATTTTTCTGTAAAGACTAAATTGGTAATAATCAAATCTGTTTTGGTATTTCTTCCACTTAATCCAGCTATTAGTTTTATTTTTGAAAATGTGTATCAAAGCAGATGAAAACCATACTGGGTAATGAGAATTTTTGACTAGTGTAGTTGGTATATGTTTTTTTATAATAGAAAAAAGTGTTTCATACAAGATGGATACTGCATTTTCGGCTGATTTTAATTTTAATAGCTCATCCCAGTTGACCCCATTGATTTCGGTATTAATCAGTGAGTAATCAGCTTTTTTAAAGTTTAGTTGCATTTTAGTCTTAAAACGAGTGGATTCAACATATTTACCTACGGGCATAAATAAGTACATAATATGGGGGATGATGTTCATCTGGAGGGACAAGTGGGATAGAAGCTGGAATTGCACGACAATTATCTATGTTTGTAATGAATAGATCTAGTAATCTACCCTTGAGTTTTTAAACCTGTTTATTTGCGTGGAGTTAAGTATCGCATACACTCGATAGCGTGAATCTATAAATTCATTGTTAAGAATACCAACGTGTAACCAGGTAATTTAGTCCTAATTCCCCGGCAGTTCTGGTAGTACACAGATATAATATTTCTATCCATTGGAGAAGGGTAGTTGTAAATAAGTATTTCCTATAGCGTATAATATAGCTACATAGCAGAGTAAAATAATCAACAGATAAATCAAATAAGGTATTTTAATATAGTATATTTTAATGACAAAGTATATTGGGTATGAGTACGCTCGAGACTGTGGGACACCTTCACTGGACTTACAATATATTTTCCATTCTAAATACTGCAAGAATTCAATACAATATACTACGGTTATTCGTGTTATACACTTAACCTTTAATCCATCTGTACTCACACAATGGTGCCCCTTACTTCCGAGTGTTCTGTATCTACCCACAATGTATTTTTAACGAACAAAAGCAACTAACACAAACAATAATTACATAAAATTTTAAGAAAATTGATTGTTATAGTAGTTATAGTATGAAGATTTTTACAGCATATTGAGTAGTTATAATATGATAACACAAAAGTGGATATGAGTAATAATATAGGTTTTAAAATATCACTGTATCGATCACACTTATATGGAGTAAACATTTTATTTAATTTTAGTGATATATTGTGGTACTCGAAATGCCAACGTTGGGGCGGTGTCCGTCTTTCATGCCAATGTGATTCCGTGTTTGACCCACACGTATTTGTATCCATGTTTCTTAGCGGCTTCGCGACATTGCCGAAATAATTGTTTATTGTTGAGTGTCAAGTGCTCGTTTAAATAAATCGCTTGTACAGACCCAGACATAGACAGTTTATTGGTGTCCAATCCCCTAGCGGTACGGTACGTCGAGATAATGTTATCACGGGGAATCCTTGAGGAAAGCTTAACATTGTTAAGCTTTCCTCAAGGGATGTTCATGTAAAAAAAATATCAATATTTTTTTCGATATAATATATCGTAGTGTTATATCGATACTTTGCGATATATCGAACAAATATATCGATATTTTAAAAATATTGTAAGTAATTACTTGTATTTAACTAGTCTATAATATTAAATAGGGATCAGGTTAATTATGAGTAAAAACACTTTAGAGAGAAGAAACAAATCAACTTTATTTATAAATCATACGAAAAAGAATCCAAGGCCATACGACCCAAAAGCCATGTTTAGCATCTGCACGTAAAGAATAGCAGCTTTTTCTTTTCTACCATTCCAATATGAAAGATTTATAAATCCCAGTACTTTTTCTCTAAACCTTGCAAAAACAAAATTTTATTTACCCTTTTGGCTTGCAATCTGCTTCTCTGCTGTGTAAGAACCTGTGCGGCTTTTGAGAAAAGTCGTTCAGATGGAACTGAGCTAACCACCATAGTTTTAAATATTTAAATGCCACATTGTATAACGTTGGGAACTGTATTTTATAGTCTGCCCACACTTCTAATGGGTTTTCGTTAAATCTACTGCCTGGAGCCCTCAAATAAAGCGATAACTCATCTCAATCCATACAGACATGAACAAATGTATGTGTTAATACCCATATATTTATATGTGTAAGGTCTTATATGACTGGATATCTGCGCTTCTGTGTCGATATATATATGTCAGTTGGATCTTTTGTTTTTATGTGTTCTCCCGATATGTTGAGTGGCTCAATTTTGTGAAGCTACCAGTTCAGATGGTCGTATACTCTGAAATTGAACTCCATCCAACAAAATATCTCTTTCCAATTTCTTGCTTACCATTGATTCCAACCTCTTCAGTCGTGATGCATGAATTTTATGAGAAAGAAGTATCATTATTTTTATCAAAAGAAAACCACCGAAAATAAGATAAGCCATTGTCCAAAAATTTGGGGAAAAACATTTCCATAATTTTGTGAGGGGCTCAGTCCAATCCCACAACCAGCTTCCTATTAAGTCTCCTACACCATTCACATACTTATTTGTAGGGAGTAATGTCGGTCTAGAATACACTGACTGTGAATTTTCTGATGACAACAAAGCTGCCAGCTCATCTGGTCTGTACATTGGACCTAAGCTGTGTAGAAAGTCTTGAATCTTTAAGGAATTAATTGCTGAACCTTCCGGGCAATATGACTGAGCGGTTTTAATGTCAACGGAGCATCCAGTTACCAGCGGAATTAGAAATGGACTAACTCCTAAAGAAGTTGTGCGGGGCATGGGGGTCGGTTTTCCAAACACACCGGTGTGGGGATGCAACCAATAAGTTTTATTGGCATTATCTCGGATCATCGACGAATCTCCGTTCCACTCTGGTGGTAGGGGAATTCTATAAATACTGCCTTCGGGAAGTAAGTAAGGAACACACACTAAAGGGCCATGATCTGGAGTGTCCAAAAACATGGCATAGGGATCTCCAGATAGATATTTGACCATTGTTGATGGTGGAGCATGGTTTATGGTGTCTTGATACCAATTAGTCAATTTATCCGAACAAATCTTATAATAAACAGCCCCCACCTTGTCATTTACCCATGTAACGATCTCGTGGAAATCATGTTGAACTTCTGATCGAAGAAATGACATTTGAAGTTCTGTAATGGGTCTTTTGAAAGAGATTGAAAGAGCATCAAGAGATCGTCTTTGTCTGGTGTAGGAGGTTACATAAGATCTTAATAGTCTTTGAAGGGGGGTTAGGTTCTCAAAAAAATGTGAATGTCTTTTATTGCGCCGATATGAAGCCAATAAGGGTGATATCTCTTTGACATAAGAATTATATTTAGATTGAAGCATAGAAGGTGTCAAGGGAGACTTGCTTAGAACACTATCTTGATATGATTTGGATGTCATCTGTGTAGGGCTCACATGCTGTTTGTCTAAAGTTTCAAAACTTAGCAAATAACCCCCATCATCTTGATAAATTGGCATATTTAATTTTGTGTTTACACATGTTGCGATGGTAGGCTGTGAGGCGTTAATCCAATAGAAAAGTCTTTTGGTCTTTGTTGCAGATAGTGTGACTAACGCTGAATTGTCAGGCTCATGACTTTCCAAGACTCCAAGGTCCGTGTGATCAAGAGTGACAGGACAATCTTTAAAATGGGAAATAGGAGGGTCCGGCACGAATCTTGTTATTTTGGAAATTGAATCACAAAAATTATCAGTTGCCAAATTACAGGTTGGATAGATCGGATCTCTTACTGTCCCGCTGGTTGTGGTAGGAATAGTGCAACGTGAGACCATTTGCCGTAATGTTGTTGTATTCCTGACTCGAAGCCATGAGCAGTCAATGAGAGGGGGTGAATCTAGATAACCTTTGTCCACAGAAGCACTCAACTGAGTGAGAGTGGGGCGAGTTGTCCATGGCCACACTATCGACTGAGATGCTACGATGGTCTGATATGAGAACAACACAGCTGTAAAGTCACATGTAGTGGTTACATTAGCTGCCCAATAACAGTAACCAGGTTGTTGCAGTGTTCTTTCGTCCAATCTCCAAGTAACCATAAATACAGGGATCTTTAAAGTTGCAGCTGAAGTGGACCTCTCACAATGAGGCTTAGGCGGATGATGATAGGGGGTACACCTATCCGTGGATAATTTGCGAAGGGAGTGGATTGATGTATTTAGTGTTATATGATGAGGGGTGAGAGAGTTTGGGATAACTTCCGACCAGGTGATCAAGGAGAAGGAAATTAATATGAGACAAACCAGGTTGGCAAGAGTATTCATCTTCTGAACTGTAGTAATAATTAGTTAGTTATCTGAAAGACTTTCATTAGTTTTATTTGTTTTCCAATTCTGCTGGACCAGTTTATGGTGATCACTGCAGAGATCCGATGATAAACTAATTTTGTCTGAATTGTCAGAGTCAGATTCCACAGTAGATTCATCTTGCTGATTTTTTTTAATCATCTCTTTAATTTTACTGACGGCATTTGCGCAGGCCAAAGAATCTTCAAAATGAAGTTTTTTAAATCTTGGGTCTAATATTGTATCAATAGCTAATGATGATACCTGTTCAATGGCTCTCATTCGTTTATTAATTTCGGTAAGAATGCGTTTTTGTACCTCCTTGATTAAAGATTCTTCAATTACTAGGTTTTTGAGTTTTGATATCATGCGGTGCACTAATGGAATGACTTTTCTACTTGAGCAATATTTATCGCCAGATATTTCCTTGGTCGCTGCTTCTAGTGGGCGTAGTATGTTAAGAAGCGATGTTAATATTGTCATCTCCATACCAGTTAACATCGGCGGTGCTGTTTTATGACGAATTAAAATTTCGCTTACAGCATTTCGTAAATCAAGGAAACGCGCAATCATATAGTACGTGCTGTTCCAACCTGTAGGGACGTCCTGAATCAATTTTGTGTCAGCTTAACTGATTTACGCAATTCGTCACTTGCTACACAACTTTGTTTAAAAAAGTAACAACATTTTTTACTTTCGTTAATATTTGCTGTAATTCTGTAATTCCCAAAATATGTTGAGCTACTAAATTAAGTGCATGCGCAAAGCAAGGGATATGCTTTTTTTTCCAAATGCAATTTCGACAGCCTTCACCATATTTGCAGCATTATCAGTTACTGCCTCTGTGACTTTATCAGTATTAAATCCCCACTCTTCACATGTTTTAGTGAGCATTTGTGCAATGTATTCGGAAGTATGCCTTTCATCTAAGTGGTACACACCTAAAGTTACGGAATGAAATTCAATTCCGATGCCAAAATGAGCAGTTACACCTAGATAACTTCTCATTTGTAAATCTGACCAAATGTCACTTGTTAGGGTAAGATCTTCTACAGAGCATAATTTATTTTTCATAACTATTGCTAATGCATCATACTTTTCATCTAACCAGCGTGTATTGTTAAGTTAACAATAATATTTTTCGGCCGAGTACTCTTTAAGACAGCGTGAGGTACTCGATGAATTTGATATAACATCTGACGACTGTATTGGATGTTTAATTACATTGCTAATAGATTCGAAAATAGTTATGAGATTCTCACTTTTCTCTCAGTTAAGTTGGAAATCGCGATATTGCATTGTCGGGCTTGCTGTTCCATGGTTGCCACCTTGTTCTCGAGAGCCTGGAGTTGTCATGGCAAAGAGGATGACTGGGATAAGTCGTTTTCTACAGACTTTAATCGATTCTCAACCAAGTCTTGTTGGTTAGATAAAAAGTTAAGAGACTTTTCCATATCAGAAAGTCTTTGATTAGTTACTGATAACGATTTATTCATACGTATATTCTCTGTATGTAAGTTTTGCATGCTAGTATTTAAATCTGACAAAGCAGTGTTAATTTTTGCTAGCTCGCTAGCCAGAGTATTATTTACCGCGGCAGCAATTGTACTAATAATGCACTCGGTTATTTTTCTGTTCCAAATTAATGTCTGCGTATCAAATTTACTCTCAAGAGATGCCAATATTTCATCGTATTCTGGGTGTTGTTTACGTTTACGTAATTTGGAAGAGTTGTCTTTCTCCATACTTGAAGATATATCAGGGTTAGATGAATATTTTTTATCTGGAGATGACACAGGGTTTGCTACCATTTGTATTTCGTAATAGATACGGAATGATACTTCTACCTGTGAGTGCGAGAGAGACAAGTGAAGGAAGTGGGCGCCCCGCAGTCACGAACAACTCAAGCGACGCGAAAACGGAGACAGGAGATGTCACACTTTAAGTATTTTAAAATATTTGCAGCACCTGTGATAGAATAATGACACTTATGCCAAGGAACTAGTAGTTATTTCTGTATCTCTGTAACTTAGAAAATTTATCAAACTTTAATAACACCACCACACTGAACGGCATTAGAGCGAGGAATGAAATGAAATGTAAGACAAACCGGTAGTATTAAAACAGTATAACCAAATTACTTTCAGAATTGGTAAGTTCCATTGCTTCCGTTGTAATTGCTGACCGAAGGCGTCTTAAGAGAGGTTTACAAGGGTCGATTTTCGCCGTGCGGGCTCACTATGCCGCATCGCTAGCCCATTTACACAGGTGACTAAAATGGCATGCGGCTCGGTTATTTCCTTCGAAAATATTGAGCAGAATTCGTGCCGGAATTGAAATAGTTATTCAATTATTCAAGAATTGCTTGAAGAACAAATAGAGAAGAAGAAACAAAAGGAAAGAAGAAAACGTACATTTTGGCTACGTGGATGGATTTCTCGACGTAAGGTCATGGGTGCTTCGGATACTTTACTGGTAGAATGGAATTTAGAAGATCCTGAATATTTTAGAAAACGATTAAGAATGACTGCAGATTAGTTTGATACTTTACTACATAAGGTTATTCCGCTTATACAAAAATATGATACCAATATGCGTGAAGCGCTTTCTCCGAAAATTAAATTAAAAATAACCCTGAAGTTCTTGGCTACTCAACTACTCAAGTCTTGCAGAGTCATTTAAAGTTCCAGAATGCACGATTTCCCTATTTTTGAAGGATGTTTTAGATACTATATATAATGACAGAATTACATTATGATAAGTGAAACTATTTTCATCTAAGCATGATTTAACAGCTTGAGATAGTATATCGTCGTTCACTTCGTATTGTTGTCCAGTATTTTCTTGTATTAGCAAACTGCTGGCAAAATAGTCTTCTTCATATTCGAGGTGGTTTCCAGAAGTGGAAGCTTCGGAAGTCGAAGCATTGCGTTGGTTTCGAAAAGTGGTAGCTTGGTTTCCAGAAGTGGAAGCTCCAGGAGGTAAAGTATTGTGTTGGTTTCGAAAAGTGGAAGCTTGGTTTCGAGAAGTGGTAGCTTCGGCTTCAGGAGTCGAAGTATAGCGTGTATACTCTTAGAGTGAGCTCGTAGGTCTAGAAATTGGAAGATGTTGTACATTTAAGATTTTCAGCCTTTCTTGTGACAAAGAATTATTATGTATTAATATAAATATATATATTAAAATATTGATAAAAGTTTGACAAATATTGCTAATGGCAAACTACTTAATTGGCTTGCCACATGTAGTCCGGATGTATCAAATTCATCTTGACTTTGAGTCTATTGACTGCTTGTAAAACAGGGTCCATTGTAGGTGGGTCCATTCTTCGGGCACGCTCCGCCTTTTTCTTTGGAGACAGTTCTTTTTTCTTTTGTACATGCTCAGTGTTAGATTCTTGTTCCAATTCATCAAAATATGAGGACGCGAATCTTCACTTGCTTTTGCCTGTAACCAAAAACTAATATAAGTTTATTTGTTTTAGGTGCCATTCACAAGAGATCAATGGATGAAAATACAGAAAGATTTTTTAGATCGCTGGCAATTTCGTTTTTGCTGTGGGGCTATTGACGGGATCAGGGACGGAACATTTACTTCTACAAAGCTCGTACATCTTGACTACATTCAGATCTTGATCTAAGAACTCTTTTTTTGTATCTTTTCGCGAATATTGTGCTGGCATTCGGAGAAATGATTTAATATGATCTCATATGAACTGCCTGGTATCATCAGACTTTTTAATATGAGGCACGTGTTTGCCCCGCTTATCAGCGTTAACAACATTAGTTTCAGTCAGTTTTTTTAAACAAAACCTCACAAATGTTTCTGAGACACTCAATGTTGCTAAAAAGAATTTTTGACATACCTTTTCCTTTTCTGTGGCTCCACTTTTTTTTAGAAAATATTTTTTGTCATTTTCCTTTTACTGTCTAAGTTAGCAGTTCGCTTTGTTTGAGTAGGCCTATAATATATTGCCTTTTCTGATTTATATTATCAATGTTCCAAAAAGATGAAAAGATTTCTAGCCGCTCTTCATCACTAAATCTAGTCATACATTTTTCTCGTCACATCCCTATACACTTCGATTCGCCCTATATTTTTCCTGGTCTTAAAACACCTTTACTAGAGAGGTAAGGTTCACCTTTTTGTCTTCTGTTTTTTCTCAAGTTCCTCTTCCATTCCCTGGGCTCCGCTTGACCTCTGCGCTTGCGTTTCCGATTTTGAAGACCAGGTATGACAGACTCAACCCCAGCAATATCGGTAGTATTAGTTTCTATGTTTGTATCAAGAGTATTACTAGAATGAGGAATGTTTTGGGTCATAACATCATTTATTTGAACATTGTTTCTTGTTCCCGAAATTGAAAAATTACTTGATGACAAGATACATTCATCTGGTGCCGGCTCGCCATCATTGCTCGAATGTGATAAATATAAATCCTCATTTAAATCAATCAGTGACACATTTTCCAATGTCAATAATTTTGTAGATGACGGTCCAGGTTCACCAAAAACAGAGAGAGATTCATTTTCTAAAGTTGTCGTTAAGTTACTAAAGGATGGTTGAGGACAAGTGCTTAAGAAATTGTTGATTTCTTCAACGGCAGCATTGCAGAATATGGTCTCGATTGAATGAGTTGGTTCCTGAGACAAAATAAAACAAATTATTATACTGTAAAGTAAATAATATCATAGCTGTAGGTATAGGTACTTAATATTGACCCTAATGAGTAAAAGGGTTTGGTTTTATAAAATTAGTAATTTAAATCGTAAATTACACACATTTTATAATACAAATAACACAATTATTATTACTATTAGTATTAACCGACCTCAAACTCAGTTACACTTAACCTTACCTGGGAATCGAACCCAGAACAGCACGTTCAATGCAAATTAATAACAGTAAAAACTAAAACATAGGTATTAAAGATAACTCACCTGTTCAGAAATCTGATGGAATTCGTCGTGAACCTGAGATGGTTTTCTTCGTTCCAACGATGCCAAAATCTTCCAATTTCTACTGTTTTTCTTCATTTTATTGAATCTATATTATTATCACTTAAAATCACTATTACGAAGTAAAAAGCAAAAAGTATTCTCCTAACTTCAAATTGGGGGGCTCCCCGCACTGCGTGTTTCAACTTGTTGAGACCTTACATCAACTTTTAGGTGCCAAACTAACGTATGTTTATATTTTGTCAATGGACAATAATACTGATCAAACAAAATAGTACCGCCACAAAAACGTAAATCGTAATACATCGTTTTGGCCATTGACTTGTATTATTTGTGCCAATGAAACGTAAATAGATAAACGTTGCTCTGGCTTTTTAAACTAAGCATTAAAACAAAATTTTGTAATGCTCAAAACAACGTATAATCTTTCACGTTGATATGGTTCGTATAATATTGCCAAACAAACTATATTCTACGAATAAAAATATTGTTTTTACAAATACGTTCCTATAGCTCTAACGAGGTAGGAAGATAATTAGAACTAATTAAACGGTTCTCATAATACATTTTTCTAGTTTCATTGAAAGCGATTCTTAAGCATTTTAGTTTTTTTGGAATTTGTTAAAAATTGACTATACCGTTACGTCGTTTTGGCATTTCATAAAAGACTATATATATTGTGAACTGTTTTATGACAAAAAACGTTTTTTGTTTTTTTTTTTGTAGATACGTTCATCTGGTTCTTATATCGCGATATGTTGATTGTGTTACATAGTGTAATCTATTTCCAATAATGTTGGTTTAAAATGTGTGTAAAAACACCCAAAATGTCTGTTGTTTCAAACTGAATTTTAATTTTATTTAACATGTTTTTCTGTCTAAAATGTAAATATTGCTATTATTTATAAGAATGAATTAATAGATAAATAATTATTATAGAATGAAGGTTAGGTATACGCTACAATCAGTAAGCGTTAATAACTTTGAGAATCACAAATTTTTTGTTTGCATTTATCTTATGTTCTCCTGAAACGGTATATTATTATTACGGTAGTGTATTAATAAGAAAATGTAATGACAAGACAACGCCGATCAAGAAACTGATTTCATTCCCGTTTAGGGTAATTTATATAACACAAAACATGCATTGAATATACTACAGTTAACTATTAACTACTTACAATCGTAACATTAGTAAGAAATTAATTTTCCCCTGTCTGGCTGTGACGTGAACGTGACTTATGAGTTCTTAATTTATTAATTAAATGAAATACCTACTATTTACTAAACTAACTGAAGTAATTTTAGGACTTGTATTTTACTTACCAACCTCCCTATCCAATAAACTATGCAGGTTACTATATTCTATCAATTATCATTAATACAAAATATTGAACAAAAACAGAACTCATTCGCACCAAAAATGAGCCTACTAAAATTACAACCGCATTTAAATCGGTGCATCTGTTTGAAATTACAATAAAAAGAAGAAGGTAGGTACATATATATTTTAGTTGCGTTTGCGTTACTTTGCCAGGCAGAAAGGGCATGAAGCTAAAAAATAAAAAATAAAATTATCTGTACTGGAATAAGTGAAAATGAAACCTATAAATAAAAAAATAACCTCTAAAACTGTAAAAAAATTAACTCTTAGTTTTACTCACTCAGCCCTAGACAAAAAAGCCAAAAATATATCATATATCAATGATTTATATACTTTGCTTAGTTAAAAATAGAAATAAGTTTTACTTACTTAAGAAAACAACCGAGGCACACACAAGAACCAATGGCGCCGGTTAGTGTCGACGACGACGCGAGCTACGCCGTCAAGTATGAGGCAATAAACTGAAACTGAGCACAGATCACTATATTTGTAGTAAACTACAGATGCGAAACTGAAATTTTTCCTAGTTCCGAATTCCTAGTTCTGGCGCTACTGTCGATTTAGACGTTGACTATACTCTATTATACACTACTACTATGATTCTACACTATTATATTTAGTTGACACTGCAATTTATATATGCTAATATATGTCGATATATGTACTTTAGTGATTGCAACAAGTGAGATCGACAAACGATATCGATATTAGTGTAGTGCTTGTCTTATCGATAATAACAATGTAGAATATTCCCTCTACCAATGTGGGATACTAGTCTTCAAGGTTGTTGCTACTGATTAATACACTGACTCCATATATTAACTTGTATATTATTAGAAAAGGGTACACACACAAGTTACATTAATGAAAATGGTGTTTCAATTTTAGAGGACTGAGAGCGACTGGACTACGTGGCGGACGCCCTGAAGTCCACGCGCCCCTCTCGCGGGCGGGAGGAATATGCTGACATTAATTCGTTGTACTGACTGCTTGTGTTCCCACAGTAATCCTCCCCTTTTTGAGAAAAAAGAAAGAAAAAAAATTAAATTATCTCGTCAAAAAAAATTTTTTTTTTAGGTCTCTCACAGTGGGACCACACCTTAACAAAATAAAACATTGTTATCTTGTGACTTACTCTAGCTAGCTACATTAGTTATTATGTGCGTCTGTTGTTTGCTGCGGCGACACATTGCCGGCTCGAATCGACGTGGGCGGCTGCATTGCCTCGACAGACTTCCGTAATCAGTCTTGTATGAGACTCGAGCATTGGTGCGAAGTATACACAATAAGAAAATCAGCAGGGCTGCTCCGAAAACCATAAGTCCGATTCCGACGTAGTTGAGCTTTGACTCGACTTGCCCTGACCACGTTTGCATCTGGCCTACAGCGATGTTGCTATTGTGAGAGTTTTCTTCCTTGCTCTGGCCCCAGCCCATGTTGTGATACTAATTATTACTGATCACTGCAGATTGACAAGGAACTCTTCTGAATGGTTTCTAAATAACGACTGGTTACGTACTGTCGAAACATGTTGTCATTTATACATTTTTACTTTAGATGCCCATTGACACATGTAATATCAATAATAGCTTATGATACATTTTAAAATACAGTAAGTGTACTTAATTAAAAGCATTGTCGGTACGAAATATTCTTAACTAAGTTGCATCGTAAGTAAGTATAGAAAGAGAGAGAGAGAGAGAGAGTATTGAAGGCATAGAGTGAGTAACGTGATTAGCTTGAGTTGCACTTTGCTTGTAACATTGTTGCGACACGATTTTAACGAGTGCCGTGCATACTCATCTTTCGCCTGCGCTTCGGCCAATTCCGTGAAATCGAATAAAGTAGGACAATTGATAGTTACGATGCGCGAAAGATTATCTGCGTCTACGTTATCTTTACCACTAATATGTTGTATGTCCGTGGTACATTCGCTAATAAATGTGAGTTGCCTTGAGCAAGTAGGGCTTTCTTTGTTATCATCGCGTATTTTAAGAAATGCCGAACATAATCGTTTATAATCTGTGTACAGGGTTAACTGGCGGCCTTCGAATGACTTTCGTACTTCACTTCGTACGTACTATACCTAGCTTGGGTTGACGACAGTTTTTTTGAAAAGAACCCTAAGCGTTGCCATGTGTTATTTACTCTTTGTTGAAGCACCGCCCCTACCGAGGTGTCGCATCACACATTAGGGCGAACGTAAAATCTGAACCTTGAAGAACCGTGTTGTTCATGAAGCGCTGGAAGGTCTGTGCTGCGTTCCGAAGTCCGAAAGAAATCCGGGGGAACTCAAAAAGTCAAAAAGGGGTAATAATCGCAATTTTTTCCACGTCTTCTGGAGCGACACTAATGCAGTGGTAAGCGCGATTTATATCTAATTTTGTAAACGTTGTTTTTCCTGTTAATATGAATGTAAAATCGTGTAGCCTGGGAATGGGGTATCTATCGGGCTTAGTAATTGCGTTAAGCATCCGATAGTCTCCGCAAGGCCGTAACTCACCATTTTTTTTGTTTACAACATGAAGTGGTCTGGCCCAAGCACTCTTTGAGGGCCTACATATACCTAGTTCCTGCATTAGTTAAAAATCTTTTTTTACTTTTAAGTATCTATCCGGGGGAAGCGGCCTAGCTCCCGCAAAAACTGGCGGGCCAGACGTCTCAATGTAATGTAAAACATTATGCGGCGGCGTTTCTTTGAACGAAACTGGCTTAGTAATTTCTGGGAAATCGGACAATAATTTACGAAAAGGGTGATTATCATTTACAGTGTAAATAGATGGTTGATCCATACTCACGATTTCTGCCATGACCTTGAGGTCCGTAGTCTGGTTTACTAACTTACGAGCGTTCAAAACCACTAGCAGCTTATGTCGGGCCAGGAAATCGGCTTCTAAAATAGGCTGCTTTACATCCGCTATCACGAACTCCCATCTGTACGCCCTACGCAGATTAAAGTCTAGTACCAAAGTCTTAGTTCCGTAAGTCTTGATTTCACTTCCGTTCGCGGCATACAGTTTATATTTTGCACAATCGCGCGAGTAAAGTTTGTTTTTCACTGGCACAACGGAGATGTCGGCACCGGTAACTACTAAAAATCTAAGTCCACTGTTTCGCTCTGTAACAAATAAACGACGGCTAGACGATGTAGTGCAAATCTCCGTCGTAGTTTGTACCATCGCACTTAGTTTTCCGACGGCGGTGATTTCCATCCGCACGGCTGGCTGCACTTTTTAGCCTGGGGTCCGTAACAATAGTGATAGGGGCACAGCCATTCGGGGCTGCCCCTCTCGCGACGCGGTTGACTTCGGGGTCGTGATGAGCTCCTGCCTCGTCGAAAACATCGACGCCATATTTTGTGTTGTTGTAAAATGTTATTATTTCAGGTTTTCTAGCTATACCGCTTTTAGGATCAATATTATCGTCATTATGAAATTAAGATAATAGTAGAACTTTATTTCGATTTGCAACGTAGCTGACCAGTGTGCAATCAGGTTGAAACTTAAAGCTAGAGTCGTTTGTGGTTCAACTCTGTGACTACCTCATTAGAGATACAGCGTGAGAAAGGCAACAACCAAAATAATTGCATAGATAAAAAAACGAAATTCAGAAAATTAACAATACGTTTATATATGTAATCCATTCATTTTCGGCTTTTACGTAGAAAACTAATTTAGTATAAAAAACGAGTACATTAAATAATTAAGCTTTATATATATCGTATTGTAGAGCTCAATAAAATATACAGGTAAATTATGCCATTGTTCTTTTATCAATCTAATAAATGACTGTTTTTCTGTACAATAGCTAGACATGTAATTTCTGATAAGTGATAACCATTCAACTGCAAGGCGAGCATCATAGGGAATATTTACATAATACGGAATAGCATGCAAATATGGTAAAGGTACTTGCAGAAATTCACTAGCATTATGATGCGGGTAGGTTATTGATATTTTAATATTTAAAAAAATGTTAGTTCAATCATTCATTTCACATAACATAATGTAAAAGACTAAACATATTACAAATAACTACTGTAACAAAAAATTAAAAGCTATCATTAAAATTTGCTTAGCTAAACACAAACCTTTATGTAATACAACTGAAGAGGTTCCTTTCTGAGAAGAGCCTGATTCTATATTCTTGTACATAACATCTGAAGGGAAGGTTTGTTGAGCTGGTTCCATTTCTTTATGTGAATATGAAGGCTGTGTGACTTCGGCTGAAATAAAGACATGACTTTTCTTCAGGGTGTATAACAGTTGAACAACAAACTTATCACATTTTCATTTATCTTTTCACATTTTAAAAATGATCACAAAAAACCAAATGTATTAATTTTCCCTTTCTAATGTGCCCAGAATATGGATTAAAATAGAACCGGACGGGAAGCAATTAGAATTAGTTAAGCCAACCAATTTTCTTGGTTTAATAGTAGATAACAAGTTACAGTGGGCGGACCATATTGAGGTTTTGGCTAGTAAGCTTCGTTCCGCGATATTTGCCATTAGACGCATTAGGCAATTGACTGATGTAGATACGGCTAGGCTGGTGTACTCCGCATATTTCCATAGCCTAATGTAATGTTAATGGCCTTCTGCTGTGGGGATCAGCGGCGCGTATTTCTTTATTATAATAAAGTTCCTCAGGAAGTTGCTCAATTAATGGAAAATAGATTTAGATTTGTTATAAAATGCACATTGATTAGACAATCATTCTATAAAATAAACGATTTCGTTGAAACCAAAACAAAAATCTGGACATAATCTTCTCAGCACATGCATTTACTGGCTTTCTGAACTTTATATTTTAATAAACCTATTGTAAAATGATGTTGAAAAAATTATACCTGACAGAGTTTCTTGTCTGTTCTCCTCAGTGTCCAGGTTTTCTTTTTAAACCCAACTAAATTTGATTTGACGTTCAAAAATACCTCGTAATTAGGTTTACTTGAATAAATTGATTTGACTTTAACTTTGACCCATATACCACAATCTAGTAACTGACTGATATTTATTCTATACAACTACTAACAATGTAAAGATAAAATTATAAGGCTTAGTAGTTAAGAGATATGAAACTTCTGCTAATCGTTCTTCTGAAAAGTGACTTACACGTAGAGTTATGCGCGCATGTAATTTGACAATAATAATTGTAGTTGCAGAAATCCACTAGTGTAATATTAGTATGTCTCCACAAGTATGCTAAGAGAACTTAACTCCCAAAGTAAGGTTTAAATACATCCTTATCCAAATTTTAATTTAATTTTACTAACCTTCTGCTCTCACTGCAGTCATAGTCTTTTTAATGTATAGTTCATGGAAATTTGCATCACCTGAAATAAGATATAAAATAAATTTCCCGTTGTAAATTAAATAATGGTTATTTTTTTCAGTTATATTCCATTCATATATATTTTAGTCAAGATAAATTGTTAAGTTTGTGGTTAAGTGATAAGTCTTATAATAAGGAATTCAAATTAAGTTTTATGAAACTCGTTTAACAACCCATCCTTAAAAAATACAAGGGCTGCAATCCTGGCCACGAAGCAGTTTTAAATTGCCATTGAAACCTTGATGGAATATTAATTGACTAGATAAAGGATATAGGAAAATTAGTATCTGCAATAATCACGGGTGATTCTGTATATCTTCATATTCCTCTCGAAAGTAAATCTGCTAACTAAAGACATTCCATTCTGTAAGAATTTAGTAATAATAATTATATTAATAATGTCAGACCACACAAACAATGACAGACACAAAACAAATTGTCTGATACCAAACTTTGATTCCCTGTAATATCTTATGGGTCACATATTACAGGGAATCAAAATTTTCAACAATTATTAGAGACATCATTCAGAAAATCCAAACCAGAGAATTTGATTAGACAATATGATTGTTTTGTTTAAATTATTTACCATCTTACCCTGTTTCTTGCTTGCAAGGACCATCATAAGTCACAAACAGTTTTTTTAAGTTTTTTTCATTATTATTAATTATTAATTAAGAAGACTAATCCATATTTCATTTCATGTTGGATCATTATATTCAGTCCAAAAAAGCCCTTCAAAACTAGTTTATTTGTGAATGAGTCAATTTTTATTGATTTCTAAAAATTCTGTGTGACTTATGCAGTTTTCGAAATTACCGATTCAATTGTCAACGATTTGAATCTTAAACATAATGTTGTTAGTCATGATGAAGTTAAACGATTAATTTAACCTATTAGAAAAAATAACATTACCTTCATAGAAAATATTACCATGTTTGTTAAATGTTATAACTTTTTTAAATATATTCTAAGTTTTTGCAGCGTACCTTTTCGACACCTTAATAAAAAAAAATGCTGTGTATGACTTACCAGCTGTAGCAAGTGGTACACCATGCGCTATCTCCTTTTCGGAAAACAGGCAGGGATAGGAATGGCGTAGTCTTCGTCCTTATTCGTCAAACTGGTGCACATCGAAATATTTTGCGCACACACTTTTATTCAGAAGTTGTTCCTTCGAGAATAAAAGAAGCTGAGGATTTACTGGCACTAAGAATGACATCCACAAACTTCTCAATTTATCGTTCAAGGGAAAACGAAATGGCCGGTGAGTATCATCTGTTGCATTGCAAACACAACACTTCCTCATGACGAGATAACTAACACACAACTTACACTAATTTAAGTCTTTTCATTAACTTCTCAAGGATCTGAACTCGAGCAAAACTGCGAGGATATCACAATAAAAGCACAATAAAACAAGAAAAAGAATTAGAAATCACCATTCTCAACATTAGAAACCAACTTGACGTCAGTGACAGCGACACAGTGACATCCACAGATCACTATATTTGTAGTATAGACATCGGTGACAACATGCCGTCGTCTATTTGTCAAGATGGCGGAAATATAGAGCAATCGCAGCGCCACAACTCGTATATAAGAAACTTAGTTGTCACAGGCCTGAAACTGAGGGCGATGCGCGGCGCGCGAACTGGCTTTCGGTGCGCGGGGGGAGCTAAGTGTCGACGCAGCAACGTCACATCGTATTTGTACTGATTGGCCTTTTACGAAACAACCCATAGTTTCTTCTTTTTTGTAGTTTTTTTTTTATATATAAGAGGCGGCAAACGAGAAAGTGTCCCCTGATGGTGAAGGATAGTGATCACCGCCGCCCCCATGGACACCCGCAACGTCCAGGTAATCACGGGTGCGTTGCCGGCCTTTAGGGAAAGAGTGGGCTGGTTTCTTGAAGGTTCCTAAGTCGTAACGATCCGGGAATACCCCCGCTATAGGTTGATTCCACAAAATTGCCGTAGTTTTGAGATTTCTCGAGGTCTTGACCTTTTTTTCTCGTCTCGAGTAAGGCCAAATTTCCCGGGAATTCTCGCTTCGAGAATTTTCATTCAGAAACCCTAAACAGAACCGATGTTAGTTTTCTCTCGAACAAATTTAGACGTGGGCGCAGGCAGAGTTACGGGTAATTGACCTTTCAAGTTTTTATTCCTTAAAAATTGAGCTGAAAAAAATTTAGTACCAGCAACGGGCGAAGATCTATATTGTAGTAAAGCTAATCTAAAATCTTTCTTCTGAAAACACTTTATCATTAATTTTTTGGCAATCTGTACAGCTCTTTCAGCCATACCGTTAGATTGAGTGTATTTTTGACTAGAATATGTGGATTTAAAGATCTACCCATTGCGCTACGTTGCCATGTATCGACATAACTTTGCGTGTTCTTTGGATAATTCAGATTGTCCACAAATATCCACAGTTGGATTAAGTGTCGATCCTTGATTTCCAGTTAATTTTGTTGTAAATTTGTTGTAAATAGTGACAAGCACTAACTCCAATCACGATACGGCCTCTTTCATCCTGTTCTTCAGACTCGTCTTCAGTTTGTACTCGTTTATTAAAGTTATAGCTATAATTTTATTTTGTTTTATTTAATTCTTATTTAATTCATCAAAAATATTATTAATGTCTTCATACTTGGCTACATCATCGTTTTTCAAGACATTTCTTACAAGACAAGAATTAAAATACAATTCTTGCGCCTGCGGTCCAATGCTGTTTAGCAAAATGGCGATTTTTCTAAGTTCCGAAAATTTATTGTAACCAGATGCTGTTAAAAAGATTTTAAATGGTTGTTTAAACAATTGCCATTGTGAAAGCAGATTGTCAGTGTCAATTATAAGTGGCATCGGCATTCGGAAATCGCAGGTGAAGAATTCCATATTAGATGACGCGCCCTGAGTAGCCATGGCCACTAACAAAATACTAAACTTTTTATGCACAAATTAATTATATTAGGTTCGTTTGTTCGACTGCGCCATTCACTGTTATTTATTTTAATTGAAATGCTTATTTGTTTAAATGTTATACAGATTTACTTTATTGTTACAATGACAAGTGCAAGTGATTATCACAGATACTCGTAATAGTTTAGAACATAGACAATGGTTTTACAGATAACATTAGAATAAGTTAGACCCGTTTACACATATACACCACATTCACTTCGTTGCTTGCCTTTAACACCGTTTATTAAAAAACCCTAAGGGTGTTATTTCATAAATTAGGTATAGTGGTAATCTCTTCCCCAGTTCGAGAAATTTCATAATTTTATTACCTATAGATTCGAGCAGAATGTCTACTCTTTCGCTTATTGGCAAAGATTTGTTTTTTCCAGATGAAAGCCTGTATACTTCTGATCCGGACAAAATCTTTGCATTTGACCATCCAACTCCACCTGCGGAGACTTAGGTCTTCTCCTAATATATTTGCGGTTACTTCCGGAAGTAGAAGAGTGCCGGTTATGGCGTTGTCTACAACTTCATTTGCGTCTCGTGAATCAACATGATTGTTTAGCGCCCTCATCCCCTTGTTCCACTAAGTTCCCTAGTTGGAGCCTGGAAGGGGACGGAAAAGGTCTCAGCAGGGTAGCAGCAATCAGTATGAGGAAATGTTGTCTTGCTCTGTATGATGATCGCCTTCATTCGAATTATTTAAAGGTAAATTGTCCATTATATATCGTACGCCATTTATATCTATGAATCACATGTGTTATTTGTACCGTCATATTCTCAGTGATTCAAGCTTTGTTCATTTGAATCTTCAAACGCTTTTCCGCTTGCATTCAATTCACGACTGGTACTAGGCTCGTTATGGTATTTGTTGTTATAAATTTCGGTATACTCGCAAATAAGACGTGTTTTCGTTTCAATACGCCTTTATATTTGGAATAATGCATATTTTGGATTTCACTAGCTATGTAGTCACCGAAGATTTGGAATTCATCATCTGGTTTATCTAATATCTGCGCCGTTCTTGCTAATTGTTGACTCTGGATTATGGATTTTTTTTAACGTTTAATATTATATTGTTTGTTTTCAGAATCAGTTGCGAAAGTTGATGCAGTTTCGCTGGCATTGTCCTGATATTAAATATAATTACTTATGTAAAAATGTCAAATGCCAACTTCAGAATGGTTAGAAATCGCTTAAGAATTTTTGAAGATACATAGAACTTTCCACGTTGTATAGGTGCATTGGATGGAAAACAGATTCCAAAACAGACACACCCAACCGTGGCAGTTATTATTATAATTATAAAGGTATCTAGGTAAATGGTAGAATTTCAGACGGAGGCGTTTTAAATAATTGCAACTTATCAAGGGCTCTAAAAAACAATTGTTTCATTTTGCCTTCACTCAGACGTTAACCGGGTAGTGAAATTACTGCGCCTTGTGTCATTATGGTAGCTGATACAACCATATCTAATGAACCTATGGATTTGGAAATCAATCTGGTCCGAATCGGGTATTTAATTATCGACTATCAAGGGCGAGAAACACTGTTGAAAGTATTTTTGAGTACATCACTTTGAGATTTAGAGTTCTTCGAACACCAATTATGTTAAGCCCAGTAAAGATTAGAAGTGCTGTATGCCCGTTGCACAATTTTTTTATTGAAAAGAATCCAAACTACATAGGACGTCAAGATGATAACAGCGAACATTCTTTGTTCCATTTGCAGCTCGGCATAATAATTCACCAGTCAATTCCAAATTAGTACGAGATCAGTTTTGGAGTTATTTTGTTACTCCAGAAGGAGAATTAAGTTGGAAATATATTAAAATTTAAGTATGTTCATATGAAACCGTCTCGCACTGTGCGCCTGAGCTCGCAACGCGTGGTTCGACAGGGCAGGGGTCGCGGGGGGCGCCGGCGATGATGACGATTTTTAGCACTTGTTTCATTTGAAACAATTTTTCAATATGATGCACTGTACCTAGGTAAATTAAATTTTCAGGGTTTATTTTGCATGAACTGGGATAGATTTTAATATAAAATTTAGAAAAAAAACTATGCGTTTTTTTTATTCTAGAACCCTTGACAACTTGTGGAATTTTTTCTAATTTTTTTTTAAATTATAATTTTTTTTTATTTTTAAATTCGCGAGCTGCTGGTTTTTGACGGTATATTGGTACAAAAGAACTACAATGATTGTACTTCATTAGAAAAAAAATAACAAGCACAGACTTATTAGTTAGAGTCTATTAGGAACAAATACAGCAATGTCCATTGTTGTAATAATTGTTTTGGCCATATTCATACTTTTTATGGTTATGGGGTTACTCACAAATTTATTGGTAAATTGAGTATAAGAAACTAAAAATATATTATCGTGTTACGATTTCGCGTTAATCAAATTAAGTAAATTCGTTAATAAATAATTCATCCAAAACTAAAAAAAACAATTTGGACTTTGAGGGTTCTGAATTATACGGTTGGACTTCGCTGTTATTGTTGCATGTATTTGATGGACTTTGCTTATTTTGAAACATACCTATTTCGATATACTATGCTTGGACAGTTTTGATACATTAAGTGGTTTGCAAAGAAAATAAAAACAAAATGAGATTTGTTGTTAATTGTTATATGTGTTTATTGTTAAACTTATCTTACATTGATAAACTTACTACATAATATCTAATAATTTCAGTTAAATCTGTACTGAATTATTAATGACGGTAACTCCTTTTGCACTTCACACATCTCCTCAGGATTATCATTGAGTCCATGTCATTCTATTCTACCAAACTGTCTTGGGGTATCACTTGAGTAAAATATCTTAATATATCTAAATTACGCCAATTGATACCGTAATGAATGTTTAGCAATCTGTTGACGTCTCTTAGTTTTATTTGCTTTACTACCACTCCCTTTGAAATCAAAACTGGAGCAATCATCATGGTGTTTTTACTCTTTTTACAAATATTTTTATATTGACCTAAGTCATGTTTATAATGCAATTCTCCTCTTAGCCCAATAGTTTCATTAGATCTACTGGCCCTTTTCAAATAAAATCTTTTACATTTGGCGAAAGGAACGTGCCATTTACCGACATTTAAAAATGTATCCTTTATGGCGGTTTTCCAATCTAATACTTGACATGCTGTTGCTATGTTTATGGTAGAATGTTCGCTCACTATATACAAGTATTCACGCGGGCTTATTATGGTTTTCATTTTTCGTAATTGCTTTTCAATGGGAGCTAAGACTCTATCCGCCGGTAAAAAAGAATGTCCCACAATTGCAAACACTATTTCAACAAGTTTGATTTAAGCTGGTGCATTTTGGACCAACCACTTTGAGAGCATAGCTATAAGTATTGAGTTTTTGTTTTGTCCTAAACAACCGTCGGCCATAATTCGAAGTGTATTACATTGTGGTAAGAATACCGTATTGTTAAGTCGATGATATACTGCAGAAGCTATTAGATTTGCATACTTTGCATATTCGTCTTCGGTCCAACAATAACTAAATACGTTCTGGTTCGTCAGTGGTGATTTCCAATTGCCTTCAACTACCGTAAAATTATAAAAATAGAGTTGTCTCGAGTAGTATGTGCTTTGGTCTGAAATCTTCGGTAAAGCCATATTCTTCTGGCAATCAAAACATGTTATTTTTATGAACGATCTTCTTCTTTTAACATTGTAAAAAATGCTCTGGCACGTCTTTCGTGGACAGTTTTTTCAGCCATTAGACGATTTTTGTCATTCTCATTCACAGTTTTTAATTTTTCCATCAGCTATAAACACGTGTACCCTTGGAGTGCCAAATCCTAAGTTAAAGCAAGTATTAAAAATATGTCGGAAATATAAGTTTTACATTGAGGTGTTCCGCTACTTGATCATTGTATATTTTTGCCATCTTATTTATGCTTAATTCTGATCGTAAATCCATACGTTTAGTAGTGCCTCTGCATTAGTGAGGTTCAGTGCATTTAAAAGACTTTACAAATGAAATAATACTTAGCTTTTTGTCTTTGTATTTATGTGATTCATGGTCACCGCCGCGGTTTTCTTTTGGAAAACGTTTTCTATTTGGTACCTTTTTATATGCAATATTTGTAAAAAAGCTTTTTGGCAAACGAATATCATCTTATTTTGGGATCTACAATAGACCCTGTATATTAATTGCATTACTCTAGCTTTATAGTGTATAGAACTCGACCTAGGACGACAGCGTTTCGTTGTCACAGCAATCACATTTTTAGTATAAACGTGTCTTGTGTTGTTTTGTCCTTCATTGCATAAAACGATCTATGAAATTTTTGCAAATCGTTCATAGTAATAGTAGCGCTTTGCAACTTTTTATCTTTACTTTTAACTCTTTCGGAGTTTCGGCTTTACTGGTAACTCTTTCGGAGCATATCTAGAACAAACACGTTTAAAATTGTAGAATTAAGACAACAATTTATTTTGTCGCGGTTGTGGGCCACGGCTCTGCTCACGTGTATTAAGTGGAAACCACAACTAAATGCGCAACGAAAACTGATAAGAACTATACAAACAGATGCATAACAAAAATCAATCAATAAATTAATTGTAGTTAAGAGTTGAACTCAACTCCTTTAATTATTTTACCAGAAAAAAAGGAACGGTTGTTATACATATATACATACATATTCAATAGTGAATACCCGTCCAAACCCATATTCACTTGTGATACAAGATTTGAAACAAAATTGATGAAATACAATTAATACCTATCATTAAATATTTAAACAAAAGTATCATGACAGTGCGATAAGAGTATACTTACCGGTCTTGTTTGGCATTGTTTATTTGCATTATGAACTCGACGTTTTGTGCGTGTTTATTATCAACTACTTATGGATAACACTCCATTTTGTTGATATTTAATTAATTTGGAGCCTAAAAATCAATTATAGCACCTAAAAAAGAAAATATTCTTAGCACACTTCACGAGCTAAACACCTCAATCGGCCATATTGTTTAACGTGCTGTGGTTGGTTGCAACGGACACTGCTTATTTGGATACACGCTAACGGACAATGCAGTTTTTGTAGCATACTAGGATTTTTAAACAATAATTTCTACTGGACATTGCGGCTTTAGTTGCACTTTTAATACACAGAAATAATTCATTTGATTTGTAAATTCAAGTTTATGAAAACTTTTTGTCTAAATCGGTTTCCGTTAAAATTTATATGCGTTAAAAATCCTATATTTTTCTACTCATATATGTGACGAAAAAATATTTTGATTTTCCAGATGGCACAATCATATTTGGTATTTACTTACCTTAGATACTCTTTACTGACGAAAAAATGACGAAGAAAATCTATACGGCGAAAGTGAGTGGTAAAAGAGGCCAGGGAAGACCAAGGCTGACTTATGAAGATCAAATAGGTAGAGTGTTAGCCGACGGAAATGTCAAAAGCACTCGCATACCTAGGCGAAAATGTGTGAGGAGAATGATGAGATTTGAGGAAGCGAAAGAAGTATTAAGGATCTGTTACCGGGCGGGTCCTAAAGAACTTTTTAAAAAGAAAATGTTCTCTTGAGAAAGACGTAATTTATTTCAATTTTATAATTGTACAAGAATTTTAGTATGTGTCCGTCGCGAAGTTCAAAACCAGACTGTCGTAAATATAAAATCAGAATTATGAGGACATGCTAAAGCGTTACGTAAATTGCAATTGGAACTTGAATGCAACGTCATCGAAATAGTTTGTATGCAATTACAATGTACTCGCTATTATAACATCCCCCCCGTTAAGATGGATCATCATAGATAAGTGATGAGAAATCTGGAATTTGGTAACGGAATTTGAACTTCGTTAAAGCCCACAATAGTATTTATTAACTAGTGAATGAAACAGTATAAATGTGAGCTTATGAAATAGAAAATAGAAAAAATATAGATAGACATAAATTATTTAAACTACAATCGTTAATATATCTTTTTTCCTTTAACTTCAAAACAACAACATAGTAACTATATGAAATAGAAATAGGCACACTATAATTATTATAATTTTCTTTCTTTAGAATTATAAGAACAACATAGTAAACATGAAATAGGAATAACCAAATTATAATTATTACTGCACTCTTATTTTTTATTTAATCTTAAAACAACGACATAGTAACCACATGAAATAGAAAAGAGTTTATGAAACGTCAGCACGTGCACGTCAGCACAAATTACAGTCAATAAGTTACAAAAATTACATATCCCTATCACAAAAATTAATAACTAGTAATCCTAAACTCTTTTGGACCTTTGTAAAATCTAAAAGGAGAAATGCCAATTATCCTGCAACTTTCACTTATAAAGATCAACTTCTATCTAACACGGAAGATATTGTGGAAGGCTTTAACGACTTTTTTTATAAAATGTTTATTCCAAAGGCCCCGTTTTATCACAATTTATGCTTTTCGCCTCCACAAGATGGAGTGATTGACTACATAAGCTCCATACATACTTCTAAAGAAATAGTTTTCTCCATTTTACACAATCTCGATGTAACTAAGGGCTCTGGGAGCGATGGTATTCCCTCGTCTTTTATAGTCAATGGTGCCGCCTCGCTCGCTTATCCTTTATACCTAATTTTTAACAAATCTATAAGTGGTGGTGTCTTTACAGCCAAATGGAAGGAAGCACGTATTGTTCCTGTTCATAAAAAGGGATCAGTTAGTAAAATCGAAAATTACAGACCAATATCTATTTTGAATATATTTAGTAAAGTGTTTGAAAAAATTGTTTATAATACTATATACCCCTCCATTTCACACTGTATCCCTAAGCAACAACACGGGTTTCTAAGGAAAAGGTCTTCTACCACGAACTTAGTCTCTTTCTCTAGATTTATATTGAATCGCATTGAGTCTGGTGGACAAGTCGATGTGATTTATACCGACTTCGAAAAGGCATTTGACCGCGTCGACCACGTTATTCTTTTATCCAAGTTGTACAACCTGGGGATTCACGGCGATTTGCTGCGGTGGGTGGAATCTTACCTCACTAACCGTTGTCAAGCTGTAGTTATAGGTGGATGCAGATCTAGTTTTATAGACATTAGTTCCGGTGTACTGCAGGGATCTCATCTGGGTCCGTTATTTTACAGTGTTTATTTGTATGATGTATATACGTGTTTTCGGCATTCCGAGTTTTTGATGTATGCTGATGACACAAAAATATTTAAAGAGATCCGAAACGTAGACGATGTTAGATTACTTCAGCTTGACCTAAATCGTCTCACTGAATACTACAATCGTAATAGAATCTCCGTAAATATTGATAAATGTCAGTTAATTTCCCTTACAAGACGGCGTCATCCCATTGCATGTAATTATGTTATCGGGAACAATATTATAACACGTACTGAAATGATACGAGATTTGGGTATCCATTACGATAGTAAATTTTCTTTTAGTCCACATATTGACATAATTGTTTCTAGGTCATTGAATAACCTCGGGTTCGTCATGCGTACATGTTCCGTATTCACAAATGCCAATTGCATAAAGAATGTGTACGTAGCGTTCGTACGAAGTGTATTGGAATATGGTTCTTGTGTTTGGTCTCCGTGTTATGGCGGTCAGATTCAGCGTGTTGAACAAATTCAAAGAAAATTTATCAGATACTTAAACTATCGCTTATCGCATTCCCACTTGTCATACGAGAATGGGTGTCTAGATCAAAACTTATTGACCCTCAAAAATAGAAGAACATTTCTCGATATGTCGCTTTTGTATGACATAGTGCGCGCTGAGATTGACTGTCCTGACTTGGTGGCCGAACTAGCAGTTTGTGCTCCGCGGAGGCGTACACGTCATACGAAGCTGCTGTATGTCCCTCTAAGAGGTACAAACTACACAAAGAATGAAACCTTGACTCGCATTGCACACACCTATAATGAATCATTTGTTGAAGCAGATCCATTTCAATCCACAAGGCGTTGCTTTCGATGGCAGGTTAGGCGTATTTTAATGGAAAATAGGGGTAGTCAATGTTAACAGTTGTGGACCGCCATCCATTAAGTTGATTACGATGGAAAATGGATGGATGTATAATAAGAAGGGAAGAGATAATAATAAAAAGAATACTGTAATTTCCACAAATTAACTAAGTTAGGGTAATCTGTTATTGGCCTTTTGTGTACTTGCTTCTGTATATTATTATTAATGAAATGGCTGTTGATTACCTGAATAAACAAAAATAAAAAATAAAAAAATAAAATAAGAAATAGAATTGCAAAATAACTGAAATTTAAATTATTATTATCTATTTTATTTAATCTTAAAACAATAGCATAACTTTACGTTAGTAAACTAATTAATCTGTGGTATAACATTACACTGATATTGTTTTATAATATTTCTCCTAGGAAGAGTAGGTAATGATCTGGTTATTGATCTTTTCTCGTCATCGGAACTAGTTTGTTACGTCAATAGTTTTACTACCAGTTTTGATTAAAGACACTTTATTAGACCTTCTTGTCTTACATTGGTTGTAGACTTGAACGCAATTCTGAGCAGGATTATTTCGACATAGTTTCCTAGATTTATACAACATGTATACAAAACAACAAATATGGAAATACTGTATGTCAAAGATAAATGGATAATGCATACTACGAGTATATTTTTGTAAATGAGAAGGTTCTTCTATTCGATTTAATTGCTCTTCAAGCTTATCAAGGTATACACTCGAGTGTAAAAGAGAATCTAAGTTATTAACATTCGAGAGTTTAGAAAATAGAAGTTTGTTTAAAGTTCTATTTAATTTAAATTTCTCACAGCAATCATCATTGATGAGATCGAAGTTTGACATATGATATTATACATTAGTTGTAATGACGTCATTAGGTATGAACTGCAGAGTCTTGGAGAAAGCTTTACAATTTTTAGGTAAACGTAGTATTCCTGTACCAAATAGAATAACTTCATGATAATTAGAATGATTATTACAGCTAATATGACATTTGACTGGGTCAGATTGAACAAAACGCCACTTATTATTTCTTAGCTTAATAAAAACATCAACTTCACCATGCAAAAGCTCAATTTCGCAAGTTTTAGGTAACTTATTTACGACCTCTGTTATTAGAATGGTTTCGCAAGTAGGATTTGCTATTGTTGAATAAACATTGGTTAAATCTCATACATAACAATTTTCGCTAATTATTTTACATTTATCTACATTGTCAATTAATGATTAAAACATATGATCCGTTGTGAATGCTACGTATAGCTTATTTGGTGCAATAAGTGTATAGGTATTTGGTTTCGTGACGTCATAGGGAACAGATAACGGCACAATATGACATAAATTATAAATTTGTGAGAGAACCAGTGGGATTTTTATAACAACGACAACCTTATTGTTATGATAATAACAAATTAACTTAGATATATCTATTATCTCGTGAACGTTTTGTAGTGATAATGCGACGGGTAACTCGCAATGTTTTGGCATCATGTTACGATGCTGATCGCGCTCATTAAACAATTGATGTGGATTAAGTATAGTGGGATGCAAAATGTTCATTTTACTAAATAATATAGCATTGTTTATATCCTCTATGTCGAATGACAACGTAAGTATAATACTTCCTAGAGAGCTGATTATAGAATTCAAGTTACTACCTATTTGAATTTTATCACTGGAATTCAGTATTTGTTGAAACGATTTTTCTACTAATTCTAGGTTTTGATTTAATCACAACTCATTTTCGTTGATTTTAGAAACGGTGTTAATAAAATTGGAAATAGTTGATTTAATAACGTGAATATTATCTTTCATGAGATGCGTAAGATGTTTTTCGTCCGACTGTACTTTTGATATTGCATTACTAAATTTCACAGCGTCTTCAGAATCTAACGTTCCAAAACACATTTTTAGGACAGAGCCTCCAACATCTATGAGACCGCGTTTTACACGTCTAGACCCTTGTTCGTTAACGAAATATGATACAGAGGAGAATTTCTTCAAGGTATTTTCGTGTTGTTTGCAACGACGAAACAGAGTTAATACAATCACTCTGGGCTTTAGGACTTATTACGGTTTTATAAAACGTGTTTAACTTATGGAATAGTTGTTCTACACGATTTAAATGAGGCTGGACGCGACTAATGTCTATATAAGTAACTACGTTCCACTTACCATTAGTGAATTTGAGATCTAGCGTTTTATCAAAAAAGAGACCAGGACTCATATAAATCCATGAATTGAGGGCTGGAAATTACAAAGGGGCTAAGTGATTTAGACATAAAACGAAGTAAATTACAAAAAACTGTTTATTTAGAAAAAAGTACTCCAGAGCCATTAAGTATTGTCTTAAATTCTATCCAGTAATCATAGTTCTATATTTATATCTTATTAAATATAGTATGTCACTTATAATATTTTATTTTTATTACACTTTAAACACAACATAATAAGAAAAGTGCTAAAAGAGTTACCCTATTTCTATAGAAAGGTGCTAACTGTCTTAGTTATTAAACTTAGAATAGTGTTATTTGTATGTATGTATTACAGTATGTATTTATTTGTATCTTTAGTTATTTTTAAATACACAAATTCCTATAGTACTCTTTGTGTTCGTCCTTTTGTAAGTAGTCTATCATAGCTAATAAGTCAGACTTTTTCTCTTTTTGTATAGTATTTACCCTATTAGAAACTTCCAAATTTAAATTTAGCAAATCATTTACTCCCTTTCCTTTTTTCCAAATTTTAACAGCATTAAAATCACTCACTTCTGAAAAGTTCTCTTTCATGTACACCATACCAGGATCTTTAAAATCAATTTTTAACCATACGGCTTTGGATATGTTCAATTTTTTTGTATTGATTAGGTCGTCAGCGGCTTTTTCAATATCAAAAAAATTAAACTGTTCCATTGGAACAACCTTGAAATATGGTGGATTTGTTCTAGCTGATGACACCATATTTTGTAAATCTTCTGGCACATATGACTTACACCGTTTTTTACGTTTTTCTATAACCCCAAAGTCCCTATCACAGGGTAAAAATGAGTGTCCAGATACCAAAAACTTAAGATTAATTTCCTTATAATGACCCAAAGCAACAAGCAGTACCAAAATAAAAAGCACCATCCGGTTTTTATTTTGCCCGGCACAGTTGTCACTCCAAATTGTCAGTATTTCTTTTGGTGGCAATTCAACACTATTGACAAACTTCAGAATGCATGAAGCTATTTCATTTCCACCCCTTCCCCCCAAACTTTCATTCCACATGAACATAAAAGATTGACCATTATCATTCAGGTGTACACAGAAATTATAACAAGACAGTTGCCGTCTATAAAACATTTCACTATGTACTAGACAGGGTACAAACATGACTTGTTGCATATCGATACATATGCAATGAACATTGCTACCTGGTAACTGTGAAGCTGCAATATCACTGTTCATTGCACTTGTAGCAGCTTCAGCCTTTCTATGATGGATTTCAAGCTCCTGAATAGCATGTCTTTGTTTTCCTTTGGCAAGGCAGTTCAATTTATCACATATCTTACAAGTGTCGGTTCGAGGTTGTTTAAAGGAAAGATTTGGGAACCTTCTAAGAAAGACAGATTTGTAAAACTTATAAGATACTGGCACATCTGGGTGAAGCTCATTATATGCTTTACATAGCCTGTGGAAATTTAACTCTGGACTTAAATATTCTTTACTGCTTTGGTGTCTTGTGTAGTGGCTTACGTCCTTAGGCAATCTCATAATGTGCATAACCACCATGTTTTCATGCAGTTCAGTATATTTTTTTTCCTTATGGCTAGTTCTTTCATCTTTGTAAACAACGAAACCTCTCTTTTTCTTAGATATTATAGTGGCTAATTTCTTGCGACTAAGTGAAAATATTTCCATAAAAGTTTTCTTGCATGTTCTCCACAGTGTTCCAGAACCATCAGGTATATTATAATAGACAGTGTCTCTTACTTCAACGCCAGTATTCTTGTGGTTTTTAGCTGGTCTCATACTTAATAACGACAATAAGTAGGTACCTTGACCACTCTCGTCAAGTTGATAGTATTTGTTGAATAGATCAAGTTTGAAATCAGACGATATCTTTTTGCAGTCATAAAGACACTTGCATGAAACCTGTAAAGAGAAAAACAAGTATAATATGGGTATATTGTGTCTAAACATCATTTTACTATGGAGCAAAAAACCATTTACATACCTCAGATGATGGGGGCAATTTTGGTGGGATAAGGTCATTTTTTGACGTTAGATAGCTTTCACCCCTGATTTTCTTCCTTTTTTGTTCTGTTTTATGTGTTCCTTCGCCGTTTTTACGCCTTTTTCGATTATTTTCATCCATTGCAACGTTTTTCCACGCAAAAATATGAAAAATATGACACAGATTATAATTTGACAGTTGACACCATTGTAAGAAAAAACTACTTCCGTATTGACACTAGTGCCATCTTTACGAAAGGTTAGCAACTAACATATGAAAGTATTGGCTTAGCCCCTTTGTAATGTTATTGGCGTATACATTTAACACATTTGTGAATAAAAAAACACAAAATTAAATTTTGAATAGTTAGCACCTTAGTAATTTCCAGCCCTCAATTCTAATCTGCAACCAAAATGCGAAAGTTATAAAAGTAATTAAAAATATATTATTAACCATTTATTACATAAGACAATCTTGCATTTTTAATAATTATGGGTCGCTTGCTGATGATATCATTATCATCGCAGAAACATAGTTTTCCATTAATTAAATAAAGACTATATGTGATACATATAATATAAATATAATACGATTTCAGATTTGTGAATTGCGTATAGACAAAATCATCAAAAAGTTTCCTATCGGATACGGAAAGCTGCATTTCCGACGTTTGTGAATAACCCCGAAGATGATTGCTGTGTATTTTTTGGAAAATTTATTTATTCATTCTTTTTTAATTGGTCCTAGTGAGTATGCGATGTTGATAGAAAGAAATTAAAGTTGATTAATTTTTTGTGGGAGTCATGGTGAATATTAATGTTGAAAGCTTTGTCTGAATACCAGCAGATACGTCAACAGATGTCAGAGAGTGATTTAATACAACTTCCACAGTATAATTTGTGGTGCATTCAATATTATTGATACTTTGATTACATATTGAAGAAATGTAAGGCAAAACATCGTAATCCTATATTTTGTGTTCTAGTTTATTTAAAACACAAAAGGAATAAATTATTCAATACTCAGCGAATCCTTGTCTTATGCTTTAAAAAATAACTATGGGCAGCTTTTTCAGGACATCATTTTCATCAAAAATTAGATTTTTTCCATTCATTAAATTATTGATTTCTTTGCACCAATTATTTATAAAGAACGCAATGCTTTTTTTCAATATAAATTTCAATGCTTGTTCTTTGTAAGTAGCGCAATTTACAAAATTCATATCAATATGAACATTTGAAATAATTTCGATATAATTTGAAATATTATTCATAAAGCAAGAAGTCTTCATTACTTCTGATGCAATATTTTAAATTTGACAGAAACAATCAAAAATATTTCTTGTTTGATAAACTAACCAATCCTTGTCACAGTATTCCTTAATTTTATTAAAGGAATGAAAGTTTTTGATTTCTTTACCCTCGGATATATTTTTACAACTAGCACAGTTCTTGTAAATATTTTTTTTGTCCTTTTTATTAACCACCCGCTACAATAAGCTATTGCTGCGCATTTTTCTTTAATTTCTGTTTTCCATAGCTTCTTTATAAATAAAGATATAAAGACGATATTGCCCCGGTAAACCGGTCTATAAGAAAATATTTCAATGATTGTAAACAATAATCATCGTCTACTTCACAATTTGACCCTACAGAATGAGGTGATGTTAAATTATTTATCAACAACGCTTTGTAGTTATTCACAAAGGCAGAAGTACTTGGCATATTATTGCGCAGTCCGTGACATCTAATCGATCCAAAAAAGTTCTCTAGAGAATCCTGGTTAAAATTGCGCAACAATAGAGAATTGAGTCCTTGTGAGTGTAAATATGTAGTAAGGTCTTGGAAGGCATGGATGGTCTTAATCCAAGTAGAAATCGATGGAGGGATTACAAGCTTATTATCTTTTGATATGAATTTCATGGAATTCAAAATAGGTAAACTCTCGTTGCAAAAGTCTTGATGGAATGATGAGGGGGTTACTGCTGATCTTAGCATTTTTCCTTGTTGAGGCTGACTGAAGTTCCCATTCACGGAGTCGAATAACTTGTCGCAAAATATTAGTAATTCTGCAGTATCTTTATATTCTTTAGGTAGTCCAATATCTGAAATAAAATTAAACACCAATCTTAGTTGAATTTGTACAGATTTTAAAGTATGTTTCTGATTCAAAAACGCTGCGAGGGTTTTTATTATCAAACACTTTTTGCATACTTCGCAATTTATTAGTTTTTGAAACTGTAGATTTGTGTGATGTACAAATATTGTACTCTTCGCATTTTTTGCTTAGGCGATCGCAGCAATCACAATAGTTCATATTCACAATTTTGTTTAATAATATTTATTTTTCAATTAATATATACATACATATCTTTACGCTGTATTCCTAATGGGGTATTCAGAGAAAACGCAGCGCCGAGCTTCAATTAATATTTTATTATAATTGATTTTATAATAATTAATTAACAATAATTTTACACTTAATAAATAAAAAATTATATTTTGTTAACTTAAACGATATAATTCAGGGGCAAGTCATTGTTAAGATGACAGTGAAACTTAATTATTTATGGAGTCGTATTTTAAGCATTACTATTTTACATTTTTATTTTAGTTTTTTTTGTAATTTACAGTTACTCTCTAGTCTCATTATATTTTTTTAAGTTAGTATATTTCTAATTAAGTGATAACATTTTATTGCAGTTTCATATATTTTTTTATTGGTAAATAGGATTTTTAATGTTGTTTTTATCAATTATACTATGCCTCTAATGGATCTCCTATGAAAAATATTATTTACATCGTTTTTATTACAACATAGCGCATTTGATAGCCAAAACATTAAAAAGGTAATTAATTGGACCCATGATCAATCATATGATTTATAAATTATTGCTTACCAGCCATGTACCCCATCGCCACACCGACACTTTAACTAAATACTTGTGTGCACAATTTAACTTTCATTTTTTTTATTTTGTTTGGTACATGTTATATGTTCTGCAGTCAACTTCGATACTAGGCTAACACCTTGGTATGCCGGTCCTCTCCTGTACATGGTGTCTAAATGTGACCATTTGGCTGTTTTAATTTTAAATGCTAGAAATAGAATATACATACGTATAAAACATATTGTATTCTTACATCTACACTACATCACCCACCTAATAAGAAAAAAAAAGATTACATATATTTTTTTACATAATTAATGAAATATTACAATAAACAAAATAATTAAGGCATATTTTCATTACATTTGTGAAATAATAACTAGGTACAGTATAATTTAGCTCTGTTCTTGTGAACCATGTCAATTTTTCTTTTTTTAACTTACATACATACATATTTTAACATTTTTTCGCTATTGTACCTTTTTTTTTAAGAGCTTAGAGATTTTCAGAGAAAATAGTTGTAGAACTGGCAAGTTAAAAATTTAAATATGTTTTTTTGGAAGAATAGAACAGGATTTGAAAAATGAGAAAAAAAAGAGAGCGAGGTGTTTTTTTGGACAGAACAAGAATGGTTGTGATAAAGAGATTATTTTTCTCCTCAAAAAGAAAATATTTGATTTCTTTGTAAAAGTAAAATCTGTTAAGAATATTAAAGAAGATGTTGATGAAGAAGAGATGAAGATGAATCCATTCCCTTTTTGTGGCATCCGGGTGGGAATGGTATAATATGTATTTATGTAAGTTAAATCTTCACGCTGTATCCCTAACGGGGTACTCAGAGAGGACGAAGCGCCAGGAGTCGCGGTCCTTATATACTTCTTTCGCTTCCTCAAATCTCATTTAGAATTTAACTTATTTATATTTAATAATTACAAACTTCTGAGATTGTAGTGCTGAGGAAATCTGCTTCCCTGTCGGTTGCTACAACACTGGGAACACCGTACTTGAGAATGAAATAATCTACGAATGCTTTTGCAATTTCATTAGAACTTTTCGATACGAATGGACAGGCTACAATATATTTTGTTAACTCACACTGCATATTTATAGTCCATAAAATATAGCATGAGCTCTGTGACAGATGGCAAAATGACATGTCTAGGGCTATGACGATGTAAAAAATAGATTATAATAATGATCGATTATTGTTATTATTAACGATATTTGGATAATATTTAACTGAGTATAGTTACAATAAAATAAAACACTAGAAATATAAGGTTGCAAGTTTTTATTCATTTAAAGGCTCACAACCCAAATCACTGTCTACGTCAAAATCGGATTCAGAGTTGCTGGAGCAGGTCTGCAGATTAATAATCAACTCTTGTTCACATATGTTATTGTCAAAGTAAATGTCACGCTCCCACAGTGTTGCAAAAGTCAAAAATTAAAAATCGGTAAATTTTTCTGCCAAAAATCGAGAGAAATCGGGAAATTTTTAATCAAAATAAAACAAATGTATTTTACGCTAATTACTTTAATGAAAAATATAGATACATACATAGGTTTAGTGATTACTTATTATTCATGCTCATACCATTTCTTACTAGCTATTTTTTCAAACATTTTTTGGTCTATATTAAAATTGAAACACGTTTGGTTGTTCTCTGCTATACATCTTTTTGTGTGAAGGAGACCTATAATAGATTCAGTGGAGAGTTTGTTACGTTGTTTCGTTTTCATTAGATTGATTGATGAAAATATTCTTTCGACGTTGGCAGATGAGTGTGGTAAAGTCAATATGTTGAACAATATGATGAAAACAAAAGAACAAATATTTTCAAACATGCGTGAGCCATCACCATATTTCATGCTGCCAACGCTTACTCAAAATACTTCAGTTGTTTCATTAAACGACGCAATTTCTTTCGTGTTCGGAATATCCTATAGTATCACCCACACTTCTTGTGACATAACTACCATAATTCAAAACTAAATATTTTGTAATATAGTTAATAAGAATACAAATAAAAAGCAGTCATTCGAATATTATTTATTAATAGAAAAAGCACAAATTTTTAGGTTTGTTCCACAGTACACCATTAACATTGTTTCTTTAAAACCCTCATTAAAACGTTATTATTAAAACTAAGTGTTTTAATAAAGGTCACGTTTTATTTCAAAATTAAGGAAAGTAATCACATACAACTTTATAATGTGTTCTTAAGTAGATTCTTACAAAAACGTTACGTAAACGTTTGAAGTGTGTTTTTCTAGTAGTGGCTCTTCATAGACGGTAGCTCTTGTTACCGGCATTAAAATTGGTGCTTCTTTTGGCAGCGGTTTTGAACGCCTGTGGTCAGCCCCTATTTATCTATATAAATTGGCATTGGACCTACAATTGTGGGTTTTCAAATTCTACTTGATCTTATTCCAATATAGTGCGCTCAATGGGAGCAAATGCATTAACGTGATCACATACACTTTTTGTTATATCCTCTGTTATTTTTGTTTTTATGGTGATGTTTGCCTCGTCTATCTATATCACTGGCCCAAACTTATTTTGTCTAATGAGTCGAGAGCTCATGCAGTGGTTGTCTAAGATGCCTCCTAGCTAAATGAAATTACGAATCACCCCCCAGGCCTCTACACAACGCCCCCATTTTTTTTCTGGGTCTCTTACCGCCCCCCTTTAGGCCTGCAGCGCCCACAAGGGGGCGTTATCGCCCACTTTGGGAATGGCCGATCTATATCAACAGAAGTAGATACATCGTATTTCTTCCATGCTGTTTTTACAATACGATCTCCCACCGCTAAAGTATTTAAGGACATAGTTTGACATACTTTTTTCGTTTAGTTATCTCCATAGGTTAGAAAATAACAAAGTGAATTGTCTATTATGCCGAGTAACTTCCGTATTATATCGTTTGTTTGCTTGTTTTTTGGTGTATCTTGTCATATATTCCCACTGTTTGTTTCTGTCTCCGAAAGCCCAAAATTAAAAAAAAAATATCTAAACGTAGTTCTTCGGCAAAAGCTTCAAAACATTTACAACGACAATAACAAAGTTTCTTCATTACCTTTTCAGGAAAAGATTTTCCTTTCTGTTTAGTAGTAACCTTAGCCTGTATTTCTTCACAATGTCGCGCAGGCATTTATTATTACGATTACACTACAACATTAAAGTTTTAGTAATAAATAGTTGTGAACAAAATTTTTATAGCGAAACTGTTAATTTTAAATTTTACTTTATTTATTGGATAAAAATAGTAAATTGATTGCGGAAACTATTACTTTTAAAGTACATGTCATTCATACCAACAGTAGCAAATTCATAAAAAAAAACATTATTTTAAAGTTTGCGCGTTGTAGATAGAATTACTAACTCCACAGCTTCATTATATATATTTCGTTTCCTAACAGTGACGCGGTTACGCGCTGAATAGTCATCGATTTGAAAAATAAAATCAAGATCTATAGAATGAACGAAATAAAGATGTTGCAAGGCTAGTATCATTCGAGTTCTAACGTAATGTCTGAAGAAAGTACTAAATTTCGTCAGGATTACGAGAGGCGATTCTTATTTTAATCAAATCGTTGATTTTTTTCTGACGAATAATGAATCCGATATTGATGACGATTTAAATCATCGAATATTTCTATTGATTACGCGTTATAAGGAGAACTAATTTGATTGAAACACTGAAATTAAAAATTGCTTTTGACGCGCAATTATTTATTGAATTAAAAACGTAATAGGAACATTTAACGCATAAATATGTCGGAATAGACACAGGGCAATTTGTGCTCTTGCGACTCAGCTATGAGAATTAGGTACCTAATCTTACAAGAGGCGAAATACTGCATAAAATACCACGTTAAGACAAAGTTAATGCGCAAACTACAGAAATCTCTTTGTAACAAATATTACGTTTGGAAATTTAATAATGGCAAACAATCCGTGGGAGAAATGGTGTCGCACCGGCCGCCGTGGTTCAACAGACTGCCAGCACCGGCCCCGACGTTCCGTTAGCGCGCATCCCTTCCAAAGGTAGTATGAAATACTACTGAGCATTTAAAATGTAGAGCAACCGCACATTTGCCACATTTCTTCGTGATATTTTTACGACACAAGCCACATCGACTCTGTTTACCATTGTCCACTATATAGTAATCCTTTCCATCTAATCTTATGCTTGAAGGAACTCTGTTTATAACAGCTGACGGAGATTAAGGTAAATATTTCATTTTTGTCAAAGAGGCGTTGGATGCGTTGCTGCCTTTCGTCACGGTTTTCATCATAAAATATGACTGCACTGTATATCTTGTAAAGTATAAAAGGTCAGACACATTGTTTTTTTTCCCAGCCGGCGACAAAGCTGGTAAGCGTTGTTTATGCTCATGTTTCCTTAGTTGCCAGTACTATCTCTTCAATCTTATGCCAACTCTATAACAGCGCACATTCTGATCTAATCAATTGACACCTCCCATGTATTTGTAATTCATAAAATAGCCTAAGAGACGGATGACAAATTTGCTCATCCATATTTCTTGTAGGAATTTCAACATACCCAGGCAAGCTACCTATCCCTTCAAACACACTTAAATTATCTTTTACAAACTTGTGTTTATCACAATCGACTGTCTCATTTTTAATACAATTCATTCTTTATACTAAATTTAATGATACACGTCTTGTAAGTCCCAATAGCATGGTACTCGTAGCATGGTACTGATAGGTACTCAATAGTACCTATTGGTTTAATTTTTTCCCCCACAAAAAACTCTAATTTTACATTAGTGTTACGCAACTGCAAATTTATATTTTCATAAATTTTATTAAAAACTTTTATCGGCATAATACTAACATCTGCGCCTGTGTTTAATTTACATTTACCACTATGATTTTCAATCAATATAGTCTCTATCCTCTTAGATTTGTTCCATTTACTGAACCACAGAAAAAACTTTGCTCAGACTCATCACACTGTGGATTCACAATTACTTGAATTTACCATTTGTACTTTTCTTTTAGTAACTTTAGAGTTAACAGCAAAACACTTTTTTTCATATGCCGAACACTCACGCGGACCGTGTTTTTTCTGGCAACGTCTATAATAAAATTTCTGGACACTCTCTTTTCACATTTGTATTTTCGTTCATAATAATTTTATATTTCTTTACAGCATAAATTTCAAAACTTGGATTTATTTCCTTCACTTGTAGTCTACTTAATTTACTTACTCTACAAAATTCTGCTGCTTTCTGTAATGTTAAATTTTCCATTCTAAGTAAACTTTCTTGCAAAGACTCGTCACAGATGCTATGTACAATCTTGTCTCTAAGCAACTAATCATTAATACTTTCAATATTTGAATTATAATTACACGTCTGAAGTAGCTTCCTACATTCAGTCAAGAAGCTGTCAAATTTTTTACCTTCTTTTTGTATTCTACAATTAAATTTGTATTTTTTGAAAACTTCACAAGTACTAACAAATTTTTCTATCGCTTTCATAACTGCTTCATAATTTTCTGAATCCTGTTCCTCTATGTTAAAAGTTAATAGAACACGTGCTGATTCGATCCACATCATGTTTCTACGTAGAACGAGTTTTTTCCTGTCCTTCGCCTTTTCGTTGTCTGTACTGATGAGATAATCTTCAAAACTTTGAAGCCACATTTTCAATTCCATCTCCGCATTAGTTCCTCTAATATCAAAATTTGTGAGATGATTCACAGATTCCGCCATATTTAATAAACTTATATGCCTTTGTAAAATTTTAAAATTACGTACCTTGCCTCAATACTTAAACAATACTTGCTCGTCTTAAGCTACACTTGTTTATACTTTAAATTAAAAATTTACGAATTGCACGACTGGAACGACTGCGCCATGTTCTATAATTAAAATTAAAGATATTTATTAAACACTTTATTAAACTACAGAAAGCAGGTACGTACATAGAGTAGTATATCACTTACTCATAGATTAATATAGGTAACATAGTTAATAGTTATAGTCAGTCACAGACTACTAATATAATTATATTTTACACCAATTATGCCTTCATCGCCGGGCTCCAGAGGAAATAATATAGCTATATTTCCGTTATCCTTTTCATCTTTAGGATATACCTATGTTCGTGTAAGTTGTACTGAGAGTCACAGGCAGAAATAAAGGAGTAACTTTTGATAGTTCCGTACAAATTTATTTTTCCAATTGAACCCCAATATTGTTCACGTTCGTACCGATCGGACAGTGCGCAGTAACTGCCGTCGACGCTCCCATACTTCACGCTTCCAGACAAAACTGCTGATTCGTCTTTTCTAACACACAATGTCCCTACACATCTCTTGAAGTATCTCTACGGACGGTACCTGCTCTGCAGTCTCTGGATCGAAAAAAACCGAGTTCTTCAGGCTTTATTAAGCCTTCATTGGCGAGATCAAGAGGAGCGACATTTGCAGTATCATTTTCATTAAACAATTTCTTCTTAACCTTTGCTATCCTGTTCGTAAAAATTTAAATCTTAACAATAATGCCAAAAAAAGTTGTTAAGCTAGTTAAATACCCACCAGAAAAACAAAAAAGCAGCAAATATTTTTTACGAACTGTTAAATACCTAAGAAAGAAAAATAATTTGTACATGTTGCAGCTTAGTAAAAAAAACATAACCACCATTACCTAAGCGTGTTATTGTTGGTTAGTGAAGGCTTATGTTTGTGGGCTTTCAGGCATATGATAATGAGTACGTGCGTGTGTAGATAGGTTGTTATTAATAAAAACAGTAAACATAGTGCACATGATTTCACACATGAAGCAAAACAAATCCAAAAATTATCATCGATAGTACCTTTTTGTACAATACCAAAATGTTCCTTTTTTGAATCAACACTGTAACTGATGCCCCATGTATTGTGCAATCCGTTATGTAAAAAGGAAACATAATTATGTATTGGCGGTCATTTATACTATACCTACATTACAGCCAACGCGGAGGAGGAACTTTTCGTCCTATGACCGGACCGTCGAAGCACTCGCTCATAAATAGTCGCCGTTCTCGATCTCGGATAATTCAAGCGCCATATATATATTTTGAATCCCCGGCGGACAAACGTCCATCGAGTGCGTTGGCCATTAATATGATATGTCAATTTCGTATCACTTAATTATTACGAGCAAACAGTTTTACCCATAACCGACCGAGATCAGTAACACTTTATAGGTCGTTAGCGAGCGGTAGGTATTGGACGGCTTGAAACCTTTGAAAACCGAATGTCTTGCAACACATCCGATAAAAGCTATCTGTACGATACGCAAGCATCAAAGTAATCGTAAACGTTGTTAGCAAGATTAATAGAAGATTTCTAATATAAAAATGAAAACAAATATAGCTACCTTTTTGATTGCATTCTATCTAGTTTTAATATTACTTATTTAAAATTTAAACATCCTGTAGGGCGAGCACGAATTTTCGACAGTTTCGTAACGTAAACGTATCGAGTTTACTATACGATTACGAGAGTCGCAGCACGAAGCGCATTTTACCAACTATCGAGAGCTCGCTACGATTACGAAGGCAAGTTTGAGTAAACTACACAATTTATTGAATGAAGGGTGCGTTCTAAAACGAAATCAGAGAAAGTTTTAGATTTTTATTTGAATTGTAAAACTCTATTATAATAAATCTATTAAAAAAGGAGTAAATCTTTAAAAAATATATTGTATTAGATATTTATAACTTATAAATATCTAAAACAATATATTATTGTTTTACAATTGTGCATTATTTTTTTAAATAAAATTAGTTTTTATATTATGGTTGATAGTTTCGAACGGCTTAGATTTGACGGTTTTTTGACTTGCTTGTCGTTTTAATAACCTCTCGACTATTGAGACTTGAAACATTCTTGCGGAAAAGTTTATTGCATTTTTTGTGTACGTTTTCATTTTAATTTAATCACATGAAAATGAAAAAAGTCCCACACATTTTATTATCATTATGAAAAAGTATTTGTGCGTCTGTCATCGAGATTTACGTTAGCGTACGTCAAAATAAGGTTCGTGCTCGTGATTTTACTCTATTTCAATAGAAATGGCTTACGTTACCTTTACGTTACGTTACGAAGGCGATACGAAATAGTTCTTTTTACGTCCTATAGGGGCGCTGCACTAAAAGTCATACAATTTGCTTACGCTTACGATACGAATACTTTAACGATAGGATTCGTGCTCGCGCTACTGTAGAAGAAACACAGGTTATAACGAAGATAGTTTTAAAGTACTTACCGTTCAATATCTACAGGTTCTTGAGCATTTATTTTTTTATAATACATTCGGGACATATTTAAAGTAGATTATGAATTTTTTTAACTGAAGACGGGAAATATCATGACAAACAATATTTTTTGTTTATCAAACGCAGTGTTCTCCACGAGCCGCCAAGGCACACTGAATCGCAAAACAAAATGGCGGATGTTGACGTCACGTTAATAGCGAACTGTGATTGGTTACCTGGGTGGAGGTTGACCAAACAAGCACGCAACAAGCTCTTCGACATGAAACGTTAAACAAATCGCGGAAGTTGGACAATTAAGCACGGAATTTCTATTTTTTGTCAGTGAACAAGAAAATTTTAAACTTAAATCCTGCTTTTATTTTGAGAAAAATAACCCGTAATGTCATTGTAATAGAATTTATTTTGTCTCCTTAATATATCTGCCTTCAAAACTCATTTTGGGTCAAAATGGTCGGTTGGACAATCTAGCACTCGAACGACGACGTACTGTCGTAATGACGTCTGACGGTCGAATGAAAGAAGCGTCGTCAGCGCACTAGGCACCAAATCAATCGACCAATGACCATATTTTTTATCGGAATGACGGCATAGTTTTTCATGCCCATTGATGTCATCTTCGACTGATTGGTTCATTCGTTTCCTCCGCCTTTAAAATTGTGTCTACTGCGCAGGTACATCGGTAAGCCACATAGGATGTGTACTACTGTACTCCAACAAAAACCGCAAAGTTCGATACTATTACACAATTTCATAAGTTATTTTTTCATGAAATTGCATTGACAGTGACGAGGTAATTAATTGTTTTAGTGAACTAGTCTTCTCTATCAGTTGGGAATCCAGTATCACCATCGTAATCTTTAGAGTCAGAGTCTGAATCCACTGATATATTTTCAATATCTTCCGCATTGTCAGCACTGCTCTCCATTGGGACATACCGTAATATTGAAAAATAAGTAACAGTTTTAGTATCACATGTTCTGGTAATGATTCGCTTGTACGATCTTCATCTCGGCCTAAGCACGGAAATCCATTACATAGATATTTAGTCTCCACATCAACCAAAACCAAAATTTTATACCGAACTTGTCAGGTTTGTTTGCTATGTTTTGCGTAAAGGGGCATCGAGTTTTAGAAGGAAATAACTGTTCATCACCAATTTTCACCAGGTATGTAGCATAATTGACAATTTTCAATGAATTTGTTCCAAATTGTTGATACTAGCACAAATTTATCCGTTGTAAGTCGCGACGATCTTGTAGACTGCATTTTAAAACGCATATATTTCATAATTTCTTCGAATCTGTTCTTGCTCAGTGACTTAGTTTTCGCGGAATATAGGTGGCCCCCAAAGTATCGATCACATCAAATCTAAATCATCATAATGCAACAAAGTCATCAATCTCCTCTAAAGAAATACACCAAGTTTCATCGTTAGTTTGACGATGAGCTTCCGCTTCTGTATATAACCTAATGTGTCGAAGAGTTGCTTCGTCAATACATAGGCGCCAAGCAGAAATCGCTTTACCATCTTGAACGAATCGTTTTACGTAGGGAGTTGGGCCTGAAACTTCTAGAAACACGTTTTGATTACTGCGCCAACCTGTCTGGATTGTACTCTGGGTATGTGCTACACGCTTCCATTCAGTCCCATCACTTGCAAAGTATCACCTATAGTAGGAAGTGGCGATTGCCGTGAAGAAGAACGTCCACCACGCCTACCTCGTCCTCCTCTACAGCTACTTCTCGATCTGATACAGCGACGATCAGGAACCACACCAGTCGTAAAAGTTGTTTCTATTTGAATTTCTTCACTCGAATCTGAACTATCTGATGACGATGTGTTTCTGATCGCCGGTATATATAATCCGTATCTGAGGTATCAACAATTTCAGCATCAAGACTATCTTCTCCCCCCGATTCAGACTCCGAAAAGGTAAATTTTGAAAATTGTTCAATTTCAAAGTCAGATATATTTTTACCTCATATCGAATTTGTTCAAAATAAATACAGAAGATGACGGTACAAAATTATCCATCTTACACACAACTGAGAGTTTCAACACTGATCGAACAAGCATGCACAACAAAATATTTAGGAATGTTTACATTAAACAAATATTTCTAAGTACCCTCTAGTACCATAATTAACAGAGTTCTCTGTATTGGGTCAATTTGACGACAGTAGTCTTTGTAGATGACTTATTATATTTCGAGATCTAATTAAGATAACCTTTTTATATTTCAACAGGGACTATAAACCTACAAAATATTAAAAGTCAAAGATTATCATGTTTAAACAAGGCGTAACTTTAAAAATATGACTATTTTACTTAACAAAATCGTGAGTTTGACAATTGCGGTCATTCTAGTGTTAATCTGTGTGGTTTTGGTCTTAGTATTGGAAAAACCGAAACGGTTCTAGTTGCCCACTGCGATACGGCTCAAACGTTCGCCGCCGCTTTGCCTTAGTATTTGCTCTGGAATCGGCCTCGATATTATGGTGATAATGTCGTTGGCGTAGGCAATCAGCTACACCACCGGCACCGAAGCTACAAAAGATCACCCTCCCTATGGTAGGCGATTTAAAAGCCATCTGGTTGCCAAAGAACAATCCGGCCTCTCTTTGTCGGAAATAGCCCGTCAACGTGCGGTAGATTTTGGACTGGCGTCCCCCATGTTTGGCGTTTACCAAGAATATTGGCTACCAGGCGTTATCGAACGCCCCAGATATGCCCAATGGAACGAGCTGGACGTATCGTGCGCAGGGCTCGGCAGTAAAATTCAGAATTTTATTTAACGCCGTTACCGTGGAGCGACCACCCTTGAATACATGGCTGACTCGGGTACAGGCCGCTCGTTGAGGCGGGATGGCCTTTCGAGAATTTTTCCTAAAACCGATAACTGAGTGATTGGACGACAAATCTTGGGACCTGTCGGTAGCCTACAGTTCGCCTTGGGCGGTACAACCCAATCGCTCTTGCTTTCAAAGCTTGGGAAAGACAGCGTCCCTAATACAGGCCCACTAGATCCTACAAGCGTAATTTAAAGTTGTTATTTGTTCGATATAAATAATATAGATTCTGACACCCCCTTCTGTTATTTCTGCTCTTATTAAGAGTTATTTAAAGGCCGATTTGAATAATACAGCATCTGGGTTATTTCTAAAATCACCACGATCTCTTATGATGACACAAAATAACACAATGTGGTCTTGACTCACTTTATACAGGGGTAAATATTTCAAAATCTTTGTATGATATCTGTAACCAAACTGGCGGTAAAGCTCAATTAAGCTAGCACTGTTCGTATCCATTATTATCAGCTTGATAAAATCCGTCTGTCGTTTTCATTCAACGAGTAGCTCTCCTGAAGGCAGCTTGAGTTTGCATGTATGTTCCATGACTCCATCAAATGGTGCTTCGATTAAGCCAATATTGTCAGGGTATATAGCTATCGTCTATCCAGGTAGACGTATTGAATGGCTGTTTAATACGTCAAAAACGTCACTCATAAATGTTATGAAATCTTTTAGATTTTTTCGAATTCTTTTAGAATTAAATTTTCTCTGCAAAATTCTAACGCATCTGCTGGCGCACTGCTCGGAAGCCGAGTCACTAAATGCGCTTTTTTTGTTTGGTACATGCTTTAGTAATTTTTGTCGCCAAATGGTCTTTGTCTTCTTGCAATTTTAATAACAATTCTAAATATTTAAAATAGATTTTTCTTCCAGGACTCTCAAAAACACCTTTGAATCCCCTAATGCGTTTCGATTTCATCACGTGACAAAAATCTATAAACACCTGCATACTGCTGTTACTGCATTTGAAAGTGGTACTGTGGTATTTTGATTTTGCTATACATTACGTCCAAGGAAAGCAAACATACTGAAATTGGCGGTCGGACCATAACATGTTACGCTAACCACTTTTTACGCAAAGTTCTTCACATTTTCCGGATCTCATTATTGCATGTGAGTAACATCACAAGGCACTAACTGACATGTTCAAAGCAATCACTGCTCCAAGCAAATCCGGCACTTACCCGTCCATTATATTAGTGGGTTAGCGGATCCCAATAAACTATTTCCTAATGGCCGTCTCAACCAAAACGAGGGATATGTTATTGGTGAATACTCAATTGCGCTTTTGATCTTAAAGTGTCAAAAGCTTCTTCGCACAACATTCTGCCTCAAAAATGCACGAGATGTTGTGGACAAATCTTTCTGTACGAATGGTATGGTACGATATGTTTGAGCGACTGTATAAAGTGCGAAGACGGTTTAGAAAATAACAATAATCTAATGTAGGATCTAGTCGTGGAGACTCAAATAATTCTGCATGTAAGCGCAATACTATTCCGTATACTAATTCCGCAGATGAGGCAGGTCTAAATCTTCCTTCCACGCTATTTTTTTACCTAAGAAAACTAGCGGGAGGATTTTGACCCAGTCTGAAGTACTGTGACACATAATTGCAGCTTCAAGTTGTCTATACAATCGCTCAATAAGACCATTCGAAGCAGGATGGTACGCTGTCGTATGAATATGATGTGCGCCAGCTGTCTGTGCCAATCTATTAATAATATTAGAAACAAACTGACGACCTCTGTCAGCAGCAATTTGCAGTGGAGAACCAAATCTTTTCACGCTTTTTATTATTTTTTATAGTTGAAGGAAAATTGCGTCAAGTCGGCCGGCGGTTTATCGAACGAATGTGTTATTTTGGAAGCGACCTCTAGTTTTGCGTGTGCGCATCATTGTAATGTGTCTAAATCACGCCGTCGCGCGCATTTCAAATTTCGGTGGATAAGAACAGGATAACTGAGCCCATTTAAAATCCAACATGGAGTATGATTACGTTGACTATGAGATAATTTCTTGGAAAGGAAACCTAACGGTTGCTAAGAACCCTCAACAATTTGCTGCACGACAGCTTTAATAGCAACATCAGAAGCATCTGTAACTAAAGCAAGCAAGCAAGCATCTGTAACTAAAGGACTTCGGAACGCACCGGCGAGCTGTCAAAATCAGCTGCTTATAAAATTTATTTAAAAATTAGTTAATTTCTATTAAATTAATCCTAAAGTACTATAAATCAATAATAACAAATACGAAGAAAAAGTGTTGGTGATTAATTTGGTGGCGAATAAAGCCTGAAATTTTACTTCAAGTGGAATCGGCACCTGTCAACGGACATAGTGTTTAAATTGTTTTGAATTCGACGTAAACCCGGGGAGTATTGTTTTATGTTAATTAATACCTTGATTATTTGTATTTTAATACATATATGTAAGCACTATACATAAAATTACTTTTGAACAAACACCACTTCCCAGTTCTCACCTGTGAGGCACGTCCAATATCACACATTTGGCAGGTTGCGATCTCTTTTTGCTTGACTATATGTGGAAGCAAAATTGAAGTATAACCAACATATTGCCGCAGACATTGTTTACCGCTGTACTCCAACCATTACTCAACAAACTTCTACTCAACAAAGTTGTATTATATACTTATATTAAATAAAACACATTTTAAAGTTCACTGACCTAATAATAATTTTAAAATAAAACTTTTACGTATGATAACACATTGAAGCTAAACTCATAATAACTTGTAAATTACATTCCAAAATTTATTTGTTTGTAAATGTAAATATATGTAAATGATAGACAGTAATTATTATTGACCTACCTACAAAAAAAAAATATAGATTTAGTAACCGTTAACAATTGTGAACAAAAGTGAGTACAATATCATTGAGTACCAAGTTTGTTATAATAATATTAACTAATTTCAGAGTATAATAATGGCCACTACAACTGGAATGATGACACGTAAGACGGCTTCTCGTGACTTAGAAAGCAAATTAAAGTCTGCACTGATGCAACTAAAAGAGACCCGTGATGTCAACGAACAATTGCTGAGGGAGCGTGAGGAATATGAAGAAGAGGCTAAGCGTGTTGTCGACCAGAATTCAGCTCTAAAAGGTCAACTAGTGGAGTTACATGAACAGCTTGTGGAAATAGTTGAACAACGAAATCAACTCCAAGAGATGGTGAACAATTTTAATCAATGTAGTAACACCTACGAGCAGACCCTGGGAAGAGTTGCTGAATTAGAAGTCGAGTTGAATGAGTCCCATAGGCTCGTTCAGCAATTACAAGATGACAAGAGAGAACAAGAGCTAACTAATCTAAACTAAACTACCGCCCAGTATCGATATTGCCAGCGTTGAGTATAATATTCGAAAAAATAATGCTCAACCAAATGCTGGCACATTTTAACATTTGCAGGATTTTTCATGTTCAACAGTACGGTTTCACGAGAGGGCGGTTGTACAATGCAGATTGTGTTAGGAATCTTTGCAACGTGGCTTGCTCAGGCCGGTAGAGTGAGGTGTGGGTTGAGTAATTGATGATGTTATTATTACTGTCACCTGGAGAGTGGTGTACCTAATTTGTTTAAGGGCGCCTAGTACACCTCTGCAATCGACATCTAATGGGATATTTATAGTAAGTTAGTTAAATAGACATCAGAAAAACATCACACAAAGAAAACATTTATTTCTTCTAACTTAATCTCTATGGTGGATACAATCAGTTCACTATGTATTTATTATTAAAAGTTAGTAACAATTTAAAAAGATTAAATGTTATGGTTAAACAACATTATCCTGTTTATTATTATATATGTATTAAATTAGGTCACCTATTATATAACAGCACTTAGATATTAATTAGTTTACAGAATAATTCATTAGTATTAAAGTTTTACAAGTATTGAGCTCAGATATTACTTGTTATAGATACAACAACATAATTTATTTATGTTATCTTAAATTAAAGAGAAGTATACCTAGTTATAAAGACTTAGACACCCTTTCCTTGTTTATGTACTGCATTTAAATTCTTAGTGTTACAGATACATAAACCCAAGTACATTTTATACCTTATTATCCAGTATTTTATTTCGCAGAGAAAAATATTTATTAGATACACAATACCTTTATGTGGAGCTAATATCTAACAGAGAATCATTTATTAGTTACACGCAGAGTGTTATCAATTTTATCACTGATCAATCTTAAGAAGGAGGTGGTCATCCACCAACTGCACCTACTCCTCAGTCTTCCCCTTTGTCGAACATCTACTAGCATCACAGCACCCACATGCCCCGGCCCTCAAAGATTCCCCTTTAATAGGAACTGCGGCCTGGCCACGCGATATAGCACCCAAGTGAAGAAGACTTAAAACTTCTTGATAGTCAGAGTAGTGCACCTAACCATTCTAAGAACTATTATGATTAGTTCATACTGAAGTTTAGATGAATGTTGAATAGATTTTAACTACTATTCCTAAGTATTCTTTACTTATAGGGACAGGAGGTCCACCTGGTTTCTATAGGTGTCCTTTGAACTCTGTAACAAGCACATGTAGACATTAGGATCCTATTCCCTAGTCCTATCATCATTGCTCGCCCTTATCTACAGCTACAGTACTCACCATGGGATCCACCATGAGATTACCTAAACTACTTTAACATATTATTAACTAACTCATTTAATCTAATTGGGGTTGCTACTCCCAAACAAATACAGCTAAGACTATCCTAGGCGACATGTGGCCTAACATTAAGTTTCTTCATGAGACTTTGTTGAGGCAGCTTGTCCCGCAGCAGAGAGAAAAGAACAAGGAAGCTATCGGATACGAGACGCTTTTTATACCCAACGACGAAGGTCCCCTTGCTCCTACTCCTGGAACAACTAGTGTAGAGACAGTGGTCGACAAACCCTATCTAAAATTACACCTACCTAGCGAGTCGATAAAATTCATTAATTTTTTTCTAAGTGTATGACGTTTATGTCAACTATAGTTTTAGTAATATTCGTTCGTACTAATAAGTTTATGAACTAGAGACCTAATATTTCATCAATTTAGAGCTTATTCTATCTAACAACAAAGGCTACATATTTAGAGTCTATCGATATGTTTATCGAACATATCCTTACATCCATACTTCTAAGTATAGATAATCTAGACCAACGGTACATTTGTTATCGAAGCCGTGTGCGTGTTCTAGAATGTTGCAGAAAGTTCTATTTACAAACGAATTATTAACAATAATATTACTAAAGGAGGTCTAGATAGTTAGTAGGTTATTATTTTTACATTAATAATACTCAACACTCAAAGATACTATATTTATAACAAATTTATTCCTGCTGAAAGACTTACGGTCAATGCTTCAAACGATATTTAAGAAAGCTCAACGGGTCTACGTTGTCCATGTCCGTCTGTCATAGTGAATGTTGTTTGTAAACAATTAGTTTAATCAAGGAATGCTTTATTTTTCTAGATAACAGAAGTTAAAAGTTAATTTATCTTTTAAGTAATTACGTGCCTCTATAAATATTATAAGTAATTGTTCTCCGCGTCGATGGAGACTCAATATGACTGCTACAGTATCGTTTTAGGTGGTTAAAGAATTATTTTATTTTAAAATATAAAATTTTAAAATAAAATAATTCGAGAACATAGATTCCCGAAAATATATAAAGCAACAAACACAGAAATCTACCTATACTGCACATAAAAGCACACAAAAGAATTAAGACAGCAAACTACTACAGGGACGGGTCGCGTTCCTATCTAGAATTTACCTAACTAAGACCTAAGTTTCTATTACGTCACCAGAACGTACTAAATCTTTTATATGCCAACGGCCTAAAGGTTTACCCGTTAAGGACTTCAGAGAATATACTAAAGGAGAATGTTTTTCAGTAATGATACATTTCTCAAACTTAGGCGCCAATTTGGCGGAGACATGTTTAGCAGCATCAGACAAAGTGAAAACTCTTTTATATACAAACTGTCCTGGCTGATATTCAACATTACGCTTCCGTAAATTATAATTACGAGCGTTTTTCTCATGAGATTTAGTTATACTAGACCGCACTTTTACAAAGATTTCTTTTATTCTTTAAGTGAATTTGAGAAAGTAATTTGGTTATCAAGAGTAACCTTCTCACCACTCACAGGTTGAGAAGAGTTATATAAGTCACCATTAATTATCATCTCTCTACCATAAGTTAGAAAATAAGGAGTATGTTTGGTCGATTCATGCAAAGATGAGTTTAAAGCACATTGAATCTCAGAAATATGTTTATCCCAATTTCTATGATCGTTTTTTACATATGTAGCAATAGCCCTGACAAGTTCACGATTAACGCGTTCCGATTGATTAGTTTGAGGGTGATATACTGGGTTGTAACATACATGAGGTAGGTTGTATTTTTGGATTAAATCCCTAAATTCTTTAGCTATGAATTGGGGACCGTTATCCACATATAAATACTTTGGTACCCCATGAGTCAGGAATATCCCCTTTTCCAAACATCTAACTATATTCTTTGCGGTAACCGTTCTTAATGGAAACAAAGTAACATATTTACTAAAGTAATCACTACATACAAACAAATATCTATTTCTGGCATAAGAGGGAGGAAAGGGACCTAGGATATCACAGGACAGAGCTTCACCAGGTATAGAAATGGGCCTAGAGCTTCCCATATACCCTGCTGGCCTTGTATTTACTGCTTTATACATCTTACAGGTCTCACAAGCCTTTACATACTCGCGTACATCCCTATAAAGAGTAGGCCAAAAATACCAAGTTGCTAATTTTTTATGGGTTTTCAGTACCCCAAAATGACCACTAGTAGGATCATCATGATATTGCTTTAAGAGATCTAAGCGTTTGTCAGAAGGGACTACCTTCTTCCAATCGAATTGGGATGTTAACCTATATTTATTTTTAGATAATCTATATAGTTCGTTATCCTCTATTTTATAATTAGGGAACAAAGTAGGTTTACTTACACAGTTACTATATAGCTTTTTATACCACGGGTCGCTAGAACTTGAGTATTCACTAATTGAATCTATTTTCATCCGAGGCAGAACTTCAGGAACTAATTCAAAAACTTTCCAAAAATTTATACTGAAGTGAATAGGAATTTCTATATATGGCTGTATTAAGAATTTTACCAATTCTACTTTATTTTTAAACTCGACAGGCAGCATCATATATTCAGTACAAATTAACTCGTGACCACTGGCCACATATAAACTAAGAGGTTTTTGCAAAGAGTATTTGGTTAAACCGAGTTCTAAAAATATTTTGTGACAGTTGTCACCTAAGACAGAGCAAGAGGCGCCACAGTCTAACAAACCTTTGACTTTTAACCCTAATATGTCAACAGCGACATATGGTCTAATGTCATCCGTCGGCGGTTCAAAATAGGTTACTTCAGTTGGTGGACAAGGTTTTATGTAGTTATTTTTCCGTGAAGTGAACGAACTAATTAGTTTCTTTGGAAGTGAACAATTAGTGCAATCGGGAGTGCGTACTCCCTTTTTCCCGCATCAAAAACAAAGTATTTCGCGTGACTTCCTACATTGTCTAGCCAAATGGTTAGTTAACCCGCAACGAAAACATTTTTTAGAAGTTATGCCTTGTTTACAAGGCGGTTTCGAAGAATTAATTGAAGCTAACTGGTTAGTTTTAATGTTAGATTTATAATTAGACTTGTTACCTTGTATTGTTTTGTTATGGTATACAAAGTCAGGTGCATAAGATGTGCCAGCTAAGACCGGTTCACTAAATTGATTAGCCCTTTCCTGAGCTAATTCCAGTTTTTTACATAAAGATTTTAAAGTTTCTAATGAATCGATATCCCGGAGAGCTAATTCCTTACTATATTCAGGTCTGATGTTTCGCATAATTATATCTAATTGTTCAGACTCACTAACCGGTTTATTTAATCTCGAGAACATACCTAATATAATTGACAAGAAAACCACAATCGTTTCCTGTTTAGCCTGAGTGCGATGTCTAATTTCCTCTAGCAATTTATAATCTAAATCGGGAATATCAAAGTCCTCCCGTAAAGCACAAATAACATCTTCATAGAAATCAAACTTTAATTTATTTGCTCTATACCAATATAAGGCGGGTCCCTCTAAAATATCAGGGAAGCCATCATAAATTATTTCAGTGGGGATTTTCCTAGCCACTCTAAGTTCCTCGAGCCTAGTAATAAATACCCTAACACAAGAATTCCCGCTAAACTTAATATTTAACGAATTTAAGTTAAACGACTTGAAATTGTGGCAAGTAACATTTTCTACAGCAATTGGTATGTTTTTAGGTTTCTCATCCTCGTGTATTGAGTGAAAATCAACCTCCTGATCGCCCTCAAGACGCAGCAAAATTGAAACCAAAGAAGACTTAAGGTCATTGACCTCCTTGTTTGGTTCTGAGATACGAGACAGCCTGCACAGAATATAATTACACTGAGCTATTAATTTCTTTAATAACCTATCATTAGTAAATATTTCCTCGGTTATAGTTTGTTCGATATCAGTTACTTTCTTAGTACACAACTCAAGTTCTTTAGTCGTTACTTTACTCTTAACCAGTTCATACATCTTTAGACTACCCCTTCGAGCTAATTTACATGTGTGTCTAAGTAACTTTCTTAATTCATCGGCTGAGGAAGCCGGTGCAGCTGGTAAATGCCTAATTTCAAGTTCATGAATTAATTCATCTTTAAGAAGGAACTCCACAGCGCAACCTGCAGTAATGAAGTCCATTTTTTTTTTCAAATCTAAGTATTATTAAACAAGAAAATCTATATATCAGTTTAGCAAATCCTAGTGAGAGTTAAAATATATTCACCACTAAATCTTAATTAATGTGGTTCAGAGTACACAATTTAAATTATAAACTCACTACCTAAAATGTATAAAGTCTAAGATAAATCTAGTGAGAATGAGACTAAGTTTCTAGAATTTGTAATCCCTGCAGAATATATACAGATTAAGATTCAATAAACAAAGATATTACATAAGCATGTAATTTTCAAATTACAATTAACAATTCCCAGCTTAATTCACAAGTCTATGTAGTATATAATCACTATTTGTTTTTACTAAGACCAGAGATATACTACATCCAAATAGTCACAAAGCCTAAGTTAATTAAGTTATTAAGTTAAATCAAAGTTTAATAATTAAGTTATTATTTTATCAATAACAATTACTGATATACTTGTCAATCAACCAGGAGTTATCAATTAACACAGAGATATCTAATAGTTAGATTGAGTTCAACAATTAGTTGAATTACACTAGAGTTAGTAGCACTATTAATGTTACATTAGTAGTTGTTTAGTACTTACAAGAACAATAGTTTCTTATCCCACCAGAAGTCTCCAGGTCACACGTTGGGTGCGCCACTTTTGCAACGTGGCTTGCTCAGGCCGGTAGAGTGCCTTTATCGAAATTGTGAAATAATTGTTTATAGTTACTAAGCTCTACTTATTATTTGATATGAACAATTGTAACGCTGCATAAACATTGTGTAACAATAACATCGAAAAGCATCAAAATGCATACATTGCAATAAGCACTGTAACTAGGATATTTCGTAATGCAAAGTATGACTCGTTTATATCGCGATTTTCTTTCTTTGATATCATAACGCTATCGTATCTAATTGGGGTAACTTAATACATAAAATCGTAATTACTTTTACATAAAATGGGAAGAACATACAGTAAAGAAGAGATAATTATTGCCCAAAATGGTGCAGTGGAAGCGCAAATAAATGAATACAACATTATTATAACTGCAATGTCTGTTCTTATGGGAATAGTCGTGCTCATCCTAATGTTCATCTATTGCCGATATCGAATACGAAGTTGGGTTACTAAAATGTTTGCGAACATCGCTGCTGACCGCCCCGTGAGAAATTTACAGCCGCAGCAACCTACGGCAGCCTGCTACGCGTAACATAAAGTTACACATTGTTTATGTAATAATACCCGGATATAATTATATTGATTCTCAATATTTATTTCATAACATGTATTTAATTGTAAGTACTGTGTATAGTATTACATGTAATATTTTTTTTGACTTATCGTTTTAAAAATTTTATAAAAAATTTGTTGAGTATTGTGTAGGGCATCGTAAGTGTGTTAGAAAATACGAATCAGCAGTTTTGTGTGGAAGCGTGAAGTATGCGAGCGTCGACGGCAGTTACTGCGCACTGTCCGATCGGTACGAACGTGACCAATATTGGGGTACAGATGGAAAAATGAAATTGTACGGAACTATGAAAATTTATCCTTTATTTATTTCTGCCAGTGACTCGCAGTACAACTCACACGAACATAGGTATATCCTAAACTAACTTAGTGGAGCCTTTCATTTTTGGACCAGAGAGTATATTATTAAGAGGTGCTTGAATCTCAGCAGCGTAAGGCAGAAAGCGTCTACAAAAATTAAGCATGCCAAGGAAACGACTAAGTTCTTTGACAGTTGATGGTGGGGGAAATTCCTATATGGCACATACCTTTTTTGGAAGCGGTTTAGTTCCTTCACTCGAAATTTGATAGCCAAGAAAAGATAGCCAAGAAGAGATCTGTGATCGGCCACAAACGCACTTGGCCGTATTTATCAAGACATTTTTTTTTTTTGCATATTCGTGTAAACGCTATAAAACAAGTTATAGATGGCGTTGGTGTTCAACTTCGTCTCGTGACGCTATCAATATGTCATCCAAATACCGATAGCACAATTCAAGGTCATGTAAGCTTTCATCAATAAATGTTTGAAAAATTTGCGTTGCGTTGCGAAGTCAAAAACACATAAAATTAAATTTAAACATTTCAATAGAGGTTGTTATAGCCGTTTTAGGTATATTCTCGGGAGCAACCGGAATCTGATTATAAGCGCGCACCAAATCAGTTGCGGAAAAAATTTACAGCGACTAAGGTTATAAGAAAAATCAGCTATGTGCCTAATGGGGTACCTGTCGCGTATGGTTCTACTATAAGGCCTGATAGTCACCGCATTGTCTCCAACCACATGTTTTTTTAGGTACCATGTGTAAGGGAGAACACCATGCACTTTCTTACCTGCGTATAATAACTGCCCGTAACATATCTTCAAACTCCTGTTTTGTCAGTTTGAGTCGTTCGAGATCCATACGTCTTGGTCTCGAATAAACTAGCGTGCGGACTGGGAGTAGTGCGTATATAATGTCGCCTCTGGTGTCGAACCACCCGCTCTGTGGGTTCTCCACTGGTCTGGTAATTTCAGGGTACTGGAGGAGCCGATAATAGCAACTAGAACCTGAAACGGTTTTTACATGACGTACAGTATTATTTGTAATTATTAACGCCAACAGAAAGATAAATGTTTGCTTTAATTACTTTATTGACTGTATATTAATTACATTTACAAATTTAAACATTAACTATTGGTAAGTGTGTATCACGTGGCGTACGCGCTGGTGCACAAAGAGAAGTGCCGGCCGAGGTGCTTTCGCCTCGGAGTACTTCCTTGACGAGTCACGTGACACCGAATGTAGCGCCATCTCAGATAGCGTGATGTCGCCTATAGCACCTCTTTTTTTATTATGGCGTTAACAGTAATAGAATGAGCTTTCGCAGTGAGCGATGTTACATTATCTATTAGGCGTTTGTTTTTCACATCTACCAGCAAACCATAATAAGACAGAAAGTCGATGCCAATATAGACTTAGTAATATTTGCGACAACAAAACGCCAATTGAAAGAGAATCTTAAACCAAGGTTCAACGTCAAAGTAATGCAACCTTATATTTCTGTGCACGTGCCGTGAGCGAAAAAAAGTTGATAATCACTTTATGATCGATATTTGAACTTTTGTAAAAACTTTTCCGGGTGATGCAAACATCTGAGCCCATACCCACTAAAAATTGCACATTCATATTTTTGTCGCACACAAATAAGCGGCTCAGGGTAGATTGACAAGCACTCGCCGCTATCAGTGACTGCTTTTGTCGTTTCTTTCTCTATGGGTGCAAAGGGTCGGGACTTGTTTGCACGAACCCCAAACGTGGTGTGATACCACTTCTGCTCATTGTCACCTCTTGAACGGCTGCGCGACTTAAACCGACGACGCCACCAACCAGAATGTCCGCGTGATTCTGGTCGTAAACGGGAACGAGAACTCAAAGAAGCCACCTGAAGCGTTAGATTCTCGATTGTCCTCTTCAGGGGTAGATGCAACACTAGCAACTTGAACTTGCGGTGATTCCTCATTAATTCTGACAGCCAGGTGAGCGATGTCATCTAATGTTGCCTGTGTTTGAGTAGCGATTATTGCCTGAATATTATTAGGCAAACGGCTACCCCACAAGGATTGCAAAAATTGGTCTGGCACGTCCAATCCAGCTAATCCTTTGAAATGACGCAAAAACTGCGATGGCTTGCGAAAACCTATGTCTGCTTGGGATAAAAGCTGTCGAACTCTGCTCTTGATACGCCGATAGACGTGAAATTAACGTTACCTTTAACTTGTCATATTTACCATTTGCTGGTGGGTTTGAAATAACGTCTTCCACTTCCGAACAATATTTGGAATCCAAACAACTAATTGTGTGGATAGTATTTGATACTATCTGAAGTTATGTTAGACAAAATAAACCGAGCGTCCAACTGTATAAACCACAACGCCGCGCGCCGGTTTATGAGGCCAAAATGGCGGTAACTTCACACCAACGGTAGTAACGTTATTGTCTTCCATCGTAGAAATAAAGCACGATTGAATTCCACTATATCCAGCAACAATCTTCGATCACGTCGAGGTCACCAATTATAGGGTAGCAACTGTTAATACCCTATACAGCGAAAGACGACAAATTTCGTGTAGACACTTATTTCGAATTTTTAAGAGAACTGCAAACGATATTTATTTTTTGCGAGCGAAATGTGCGGCCTCTCAGCATCGAGTTTTGAGTCGCAATAGCTGGAGCTAGGAGAAGTTGACGGCCGAGAAACCACGAGTTCGTCTCGCGCGCATACGTATTGTAGCTACCCCGTTAGCATCACGGCGTGAAGACAATGTATGTATATATTTGTGTATGTATACATATTATGTAGATGCCACATATTTTATATATAAGGTTATTATAAAGTCATAACATCTATACAAATACATATAGCCTTTGTTTCTTAATACCGTACATTTTCTTCTAATAAATTTCCTTAATTATATCATTAATGGACATCGGTAACATTAGTATCAGCTTGCCCTCTGGCATAGGCCTTCCCTAGAGTTTGCCATGATAATTTTATACCATGCTAAAGTATTTAAAAGATTACAGTAAGTAGGAGTAAGTGAAAAATGGCTTATTCGTCGACTTTAAATGAATCAGTGTAGGGTGGTAGTTTATCCTCTTCATCATATAAACATGGTAAGCTTTAATACCAACCATGGAGCTTTTTGCAAATCATATTCTTTTTACGAAGCTGTAAAAGGTCCTCCTTTTTTTGTTTTGTTATAGGAAGACACTGACTGTATACTCTAGGAATATCTACAGTATTCATTATAGGCATATCAAAGTTTAGCGTCCTTCTAGTCGATCTCCCTGGTTTACAAAGTGCATTTAGTAAATTATATGATCCGTCATATTCGTATCAGTACTTAATAAGACTAAGTAAAGCCTTTTGAAATCATAGACATTCTATTTTTAACCAATACACTGTCTCGCCATCCTCTGATATAGTTTTGCAGTTTAAGCAAGTACTTTTACGTCAATCATGTCTTGGTTTGACAGTTCAGTTACTTTATACGGAGTTACATTTTTGTTCTGTCTGTTAGATCTCACCCGTTGCATAATCCCTTTCCAAACTATAATTTGCTTCTGTGAATGTGAATATTTAAAAATCTTCGCAATATTGCAGATCATAAAACATTTAAAATGGTGTACTTGGCCTTAGGCTTAGGCCAGTCAATACTGACCTGCTGCATCACAGTATGGAGTGGAATAGGCAAGATTATCCTACTCAAACTGGTAAGAGCTCAAAGAGCAGTTTTGAAAGTGAGCATCTTTCCACCGTTTCGAATTCCCACAAAGGATTTATATGCCAAGTCTGATGTCAAAAAATATAATTTTACAGATTACCGCGTACTACACTCCTGCACCACACCTAAAACTTCTTGGTTAAGTTGTTCCTTTTTTATTTTATGCAGTTGAGTTTGCGCAATTTGGGAATGATTAAAATGCGTCGCAATTTTTTCGTTATTAAGTTTTTGATTTCTTCATCACAATCTAACATAGTTCACACACATAGTTGTAGCTGATGTACAGTGCAATTGACATCAGGTATATCAGCGAGTCTCATTGCTCATATCATATTAGATCCTGAATCGCGAATAAAACAGTGAATTTTCTCATTTGTTATGTCCCATTCCATTAACATTTCATTAATTTTTTCTTGGATAGGACTCCTCTGTGTCTTCCGTCGAATCCTGCTGAAATCTTAATTTATGCCGTGCGCTATCAAACTTAATAATGACACATTCGAACTAGGGTCGCTCCAAATATCTGTTGTAAATAAGATTTTCTCAAATTGTTTCAGCAAATCATTTATCTTTTTTGCTAATCTTGCATATAACTCACTACAAATATATTCGGTAAAAAAAACTGTCTTCCCCTTAATTGTTAATTCGGCGCCATGAACTGCATAAATCGTCTAAATCCAATATCTTCCACGAAATTGAAGCTAAGATCTTGCAAAGCAATCATTTCAGAAATCAATCTATCTATTTCCATTGATTTAGGATCAGAACTACACCATTTTTGATGCTTTATCAAGTGTATTTGAGAGTAATTTGTTTTTTAGCCTCTTGAAGAGGCGTTGAAGTCGAAGGCTGAACTGTATTTTTCTTTTCAGTTTCTAATTTACTGAATTCTTCGTATTCAGTATGACTGCTTATACACAAGCGACAACGAGGAACGAAAGATCATAAGGAAATGGACAAAACACCTGGGAAAGTGACAATTATAAGTACAGACTTCAAATACCTTTTTAACGAAGTAGTCGTACCTCTCTTTCGTGAATATATCTTCTTACAAAGTTTACACTTTGCCGAATTCGCACAAACTTCACTGAAGTAGTTACAAATAACACTTGTTTTTTTTGGCTTCATCATTCAATTCAAATAAATTTGTCACACATCAAATGAAACTCACTAACACTTATCAAAAGTGCTATCGCACAAAACCCGATCCCAAATGCGAAACGAGTGAAAGAGTAATCGACAGAAAGCACGTGAAGAGGGGGGTTATATACGTCTTAAACGACTTATATACGTAACAAAGTTTATGAATAATGTGAAAGCGTCGTACTTACCTCATCGTCGAAACGTGGATGATGCGTCGGCGCGCTCTTCATACTTGTGCATGATTCACTTGCGCCAGCGTATCACAAAAAAACACGCCAAATGATACTGGTGCAAGTCCCTTACACCGATTTAAGAAAAGAAGGATAAGTCTATTGAAGTTTGTAAATGACACTGCTGTAAGGGCTGTCAAATTAATGCAAGATTTTCAGGGACTTATCACGGCTGAAGAAAAACGAAAACAATACCTGTTGCGCTGTGTCAATGAACATAGAAATTTGTATCCGGACTGTAAAAACCACACTAAAGAAAAGTTACTCTGCCTGATTGTTATTATTTTATGTGTTTAAATAAAGATAAATATTACAATAATTTCATTTTGCGTTTTATTCACTTCATTTATTTCATTTTTATTAATTTTATAGAATTTTTAGGTAATTCTGGTTTTCGGCCGGGTGGTCGAATTACCAGCATAAGCAATAGAAAGTAACTTTTAGTTCCATGTCAACAAAGCTTAGAGTTATTCATTTTATAGGCATAAGACTTTTAGAATTGTGAATTACTTTAAATCAATTGAATTATCACGTCAGTTTTCGACCGCGATAATAATGTATTTTATGTAAAATACACTATTGAAGTGTCCGGGTGGCCGAAAATTAAATGCGCTCTATTTTTAGTGGAGTATTCGGCCATCTATTATTTTATATGGAAAACATAACAGCCGAAATACAAAAGTGCACTTTATTATGTCTTAGTTACCGGCCATTATTGTCTTGGATTTGTTTATTTCCATTCTAAGTTAGTTAATAAAATTTGTGTTTCTTTCCACCATTATTAATCTATTCAAGTCCCTACTGCTGGGACACAGGCCACCCTACACACAGAGGCTCGTGTAATAGTTCCCACCGCACTTGTCCAATAAACATCACACGATTTTCTTTCGTAATGTAGGTTTCCCCACAATATTTTCGCTAAAATATAAATATGTATCCTATCTACAGACTTCGAAGTAATAATATTAATATTCTCAGACATTTCACACAGCGCTATCTAGTCCCAAAGTAAGCAGCAGAGCGCTTGTGTTATGGATACTAGACAACTGATATACTACTTGTATACTTTTCTTTTGTAAATAAATAAACTGCTGCCGGCCTGTGATCCCAAGAGATATTTATTAATGCAAAACTATGTTTATATTTTTGTTCTTTCTTCACGTCACATCAGAGCAATGTTAGATGTCACTCTTGCACTGAGGTAGTTGAAGGGCTAGGACTAACGTGAGCTTCTTACCTCTAGAATCACGCAAGCCATGGGTAAAAGCTAGTAATATAGGTATATTAAAAACCCTTGGAAACCTTTGGAATCGGTATGCGCCAGATTAGTCAGTAAGATATCAATACTTTCGATAAATTCAATTTTCAGATGGGACCTGAGCTTAAGCGCCGAAGAAAGAAAACACTTGCTTACTCTGAAGAGTCCTTAAGGCAAGCTTTTGTGGAAATATGTGAAGAGAATAAAGGTATTAGGGAAACATGTAGAAAGTATGGAATTCCAAGAAGCAAGATACAGGACAGGTTAGGTGGAAGAAGCAGTGATGAAAAGAAAGTGACCTCTCACTTTCGTCACGAAAAGAAAGTGAGAGGACCCGATCCTGTTTTGGGAAAAGAACGCGAGCAACAGTTGTTATGGATGGGTGTACTAACAGTACACCCATCCATTAACGATGCTAAATGTCGATTCCCAATCAAAAAACAAGAATTGTTGGAAGTTGTTCAAAAAATATTAAAGGATAACAAATTAGCTAATCCTTTTAAAAACGATCGTCCTGGTCAGACGTGGTATTTTAAATCGATCGGTTAAATTTGTATGTTCTTCCTCCCAACACCACACACATTATGCAGCCCGCAGATGTTAGCATATTTGCTCTACTAAAAGCGCGCTCGAGAAACGTTGTCAGAAAATTTCTGTCAAAGCCAGAAAACATAAATAAATCTGTGACGAAACTAAACTTCTGTCAGCTTTTTGATGATACACTCAAGGCAACAAATATGACATCCAACATAATAAACGGAAGGAAATTTATAAGCTCGAAAATTCAGTTAAAAATGATCTTTAGAAATGATAACAGGAAAAGTTGATGATTGTGTTACCGATAACATTGATGAAGATAAAAATGTTAGAGTAGTTCTATGATTTCGTGCAATTTGCATTTATATGATAATAAAGAAATAAATGATCTAAATAGAAATATTTCTTTCGACTCATGCGCACTGACGTATATTAGGCTAAGAATGTCCCAAATATAAAAATTATAACTCAAAAGATATCAAAGATATAATCATTTTTCAGGTCAAAAACTCATTACCTTCAGTGTCCTAAACAGAAGTATTTGTGAAAACCATATAAAAATTCAAATATGGTTTTATTTCTAAGTCTTATAATTTATGTATAGTATAGTATACATCCTAAGGACTAATAATATTGTATTTTTATACATACTATACACTTCGTTTTATTTAAAAAAAATTGTTGAACTTTTGTCACGGAAAAAATTTCACTACCTTCAGCTTACCTTTAAGTACTCGTCATCTGGATTACACTCTTGGCTACGTTACATGCTTGGCCTCCCCGCTCACACGCCCCTCAGTCGACACAATAACACCGAGAAGGTAGGACGTGCGCTCAATTCTCCAAAAAAATAACGAATTTAGTGGGCGGAGATATCGTATGTCACGACTTTGTAATCTTTACCAGGACCTTAATTGTGGGGTAAGTACCACGATTTTTTTATTGAATTGATCATTCATATTGAACTTGTAAGGACACGTTTTGGTAGCGAGCTATGAATACATCCATGTACTTTTAAATATGGCATCTAGTAGCAAATATTGCCAAAAAATCATTACCTTCAGTATCATTACCTTCGATTACCTTAAGTTTTAAATTTGAAGGTAATGATGAGATAGTAAACTAAGGGAGTGATATTTTTTTTATGATTTTAAAATTTAACATTGCTTTGTTATTAAGACTGAAATAACGGCGATTTCATAACTTAGAACAAAGATTTAAAAAAGATAATTCATTGCATCAACTTTATAAAGACTTCATTCATACCTATATAAAAGAAGGTCATTGTACAGTCATTGATATAAGTCAATATAATCTTTGTACTGATCCCATATATTTTCTGCCACATCATCACGTACTAAGGCTTGATAAAAAGACGACTAAGTGTTGAGTAGCTTTTGATGGGTCAATGAAAACCAGTACCAAGATTTCACTGAATGACTTATAATTAAATGGGCCTGTAGTTCAAAAAGAATTGTCAGATATTTTTTTGTTATTTAGAATTGACAAATATATATTTTTTAGTGACATCAAAAGTATGTTCAGAAAGATATTATTGCATCCTGAATACAAGTCATTACAAAAAATTCTTTGGAGGGATTCTCCCAAAGATAATATTACATGTATACAGCTAAATACTGTAACATGTGGACTTAAAAGTTCCACTTATTTAGCTACAAGATGTTTAAAAGAATTGGCTGTTAAATATAAAGATAAATATCCATTAGCAGCATTTATTATAGAAAATTGTACTTATACTGATGACACTCTTGTGTCTCAAAACTCAACAGAGTTATGTAATTTATTGAAAATCGGTGGATTTGAATTGCATAAGTGGTACTCAAACAGTTCGGAGTTACTTAATGAAATACCAAAGTCACAACAACATTTTGATAAAAAACATTTAGAAAAAGGTACAAGTTTTTTAAAAACATTAGGTGTTCATTATTAAACATTAAACATCTTCCATTTATGTCTATATAGTTTGTAAGCTCGTTTTTATGTAAGTATTTGTCAAATTATATGTGCTATAACTAAATATAATTGTGTCATGTACTGTGTTATGCCATTGAAATAAACTTATCTTATTCTTATTATAATATTGGGACTTGTACAAGTACATTGTTATTTAGAAAGCGCGCATCAGCACTTTATAACAATCCTACTCTGTCTCAAGTTCAAAAGATGCAGTTCCTTAAAGCCAAGTTAAGAGGAGAACCAAAGCGACTCATACAGCATCTCCAAATTAGCTCAGATAATTATATAACAAGTTGGAATATCCTGAACAACCGTTACGACAACCGAAGAAAAATATTTATCTCTCATATGAATACCATTTTAAACATGTCAAATATACAACAAGCTTCGGTGAACAATATAAAGCGTTAACATGATGTCACAATGGAGTGCATAAACGCCATAAAAAATTTGGGGCAAGAGGTTGACAGTTGGGGACCGATTATAGCTCATATCGTCGATATGAAATTAGATTCAGACACTCACGATGAATATAGTATTTCTCTGAAAAAACCCAAAGACCTCCCAGATTTAAACGAACTCCTCGCTTTTTTGGAAAACAAGTTCACGGCTATGGAGTCGTCCCTACGAAAACAAGAGAACAACCAGCAAAAACCAAGTTCACACGCACCAATTCAATTTGGAAGACAAGAAAAGCCACATACATCAAGACAGTATTTTTCAAGCAATAAGACCATTGCGCAAAATATTCATTCGACATCTTCAAAAACAAAAACAATAAATTGTGGATTGTGCAATAGTGCCGAACATAGAATTTACTATTGCAAGCAATTCAAGGAAATGACACCGTTGCAAAAAAGACAAACAATAATAAAACTTAATTATTGTACAAATTGTCTACATAATCATCAAGGAGAAGCATGTACGTCAATCAAGCGTTGCCACGAATGCAACAGGTGTCATATACAATATTACATGACGCATACTCAAGAAATAGTAACAGGAATCCAACACAAGCCAATTGCAAAAAAGAAAATAATCGTATTCACGAAAATACATACATGACGCAGCAACACAGACTGCACGAAGTGCTTTTATCAACTGCTATAATCAAAGTCCAAAGAAGCGATGGCTTGTTTCATGACATGCGAGCCCTCATTGATCCAGGGTCCCTAATATCCCTTATAAACGAAAAAGCAGCCAAGAAGCTCGGTCTTACAAAACAAAAAGGCAGAGGTATCATCACGGGGGTCGGCAGTAACGACGTAACGTGCAAGGGCATGACCTTCATAAATTGTCAATCGTTATATGAAACATATTCATTCAGCACTCAAGTATTTATTACGAATAATTTAACAAGAAATCTACCTAACTATACTTCTGAAAAACCTAGTTTGAATCACATAACAAACTTTCAAGTAGCAGATCCCGAATTTTATGTATGCCGACCAATCGATATTCTGTTGGGAGCAGACGTGTATCACCAGATAATTTCGGAGGACGTGAGAAAAGTCGATAAAACAAGGCCAGTCGCACAAAATACAAAACTAGGGTGGATTTTATATGGCAAGACAGAAATTCATCAATGTAATATTATTATCAACGATATCTCAGATATACAGGGATTCTGGGAAATCGAAGACATTATAGAGAGATCAGAATACACAAGGGAAGATCAAGAATATATCAAATTATTCAAGGACACAACAGTCAGGCTTCAAGACGGAAGATACCAAGTGAGACTTCCTCTTAAATTAAACTTACAGGAGTTGAGAGAATCAAGACAAATAGCGGTTGCGCAATTTTTACAATTAGAAAGAAAATTTTCAAGAAACAAGTTGATTACATCAGAATACAAAACTTTTATCGACGAATAGAGCTTTGGGCCATATGACACAAGCTGACACCATGACAAAACCTGACTGTTACTTCCCCCATCATTGCGTAATACGTGAAGATTCGCTGACCACTTCCCTGCGCGTAGTATTTAATGCTTCGCAGGCTACATCAAATGGATCAAGCCTTAATGATTACATGTACAAAGGACCCAACCTGCAAAAAGATCTTTTATCACTTATTTTGAAGTGGAGACAGTATCAAGTTGCCTTCACCGCCGACATAGAGAAAATGTTCAGACAGATATGGGTCCATCCACAAGATCAAAGTCTACAAAAAATTATATGGAGAGATTCGCAGCATGAACCATTACGCGAGTACCAACTTACTACGGTCACGTACGGCACCAAGGCCGCCCCTTTTCTTGCTATGATGTCGCTCCGCCAGCTAGCACAGCATGAAAAACATACTTACCCCGAAGCTGCCAAGGTTGTCGAATCCAGTTTTTATATGGACGATCTGGTCCATGGGTCCCATGATCCAGAGTCAGCGTTGAAATTACAAAAAGACTTAATTAAACTATTAAAACTTGGAGGATTCAATTTAAGAAAATGGTCCTCAAATTACAAGATCATGCTGGAAGAAAAAGACAAGTTCCAAAATCAAGACCATTATAATTTTAATAATTCAATGTCAGCAAAAACGCTCGGTTTATTGTGGATACCAGAACAAGACGTATTCAGTTTTCAATCAAAAATAAACCATTTCACTACTACTCAAGTCTCAAGCATACCTAGCAAAAGAAAATTACTATCTGAAATAAGCAAGTTATTTGACCCTTTGGGCTGGCTTACATCTATATCTACCCAGCTCAAATTACTATTTCAAAAAGTATGGAAAACCAGCATACAATGGGATGACTCTATACCTGAAAAAATCAACAAAGAATGGCTCAAAATAAAACAAGATTTAATAAATATAAATAAAATACAAATACCGCCATGGATAGGCACATTTCAGGAATGGTAGGGGTTGTATGGATCAGATTTTCTCGCTTCGCGTTAACGTGGGAAGGTTTCTGGCTTTAGGTCGGAAAGTTTTCTGCGCTTTCGTGGATCTAGAGAAAGCATTCGATAGAGTAGTGCGGAAGAAATTGTGGAGTCTTCTGCCTGAATATGGCGTGGAGGGCTCCTTACTGCAGGCTGTGAGGTCATTATATCGAGACCACAGAGCCTGTGTAAGGATAGACGGTGACCTGTCGCCCTGGTTTGAAGTCTGTTCTGGTGTCAGACAGGGCTGCGTGATGTCTGCCTGGCTATTCGTGCTGTATTTGGACAGTTGCCTCCAAAGATTAAAAGGTAATATGAGTGGTATGGGATGTGGTAACACAGTGGTAAACTGCCTATTGTACGTTGACAATGCTGTGCTAATAGCACCATCAGAAGCGGAGTTGCAGACACTCGTCACGTGCATGAAAAAAGATTGTGAAGTAAAAGGATTGAAAATGAATGTGAACAAAACTAAGGTTCTGGTGTTTGAACGAGAAGCGGTACAAACGAAATGTGTGATTTGTGTAAATGGAAAATGTCTAGAACAGGTGAATGAAATTGTGTACCTGGGGAGTGCGTTTTCGAGGGATGGTAGATGTGAGTTGGATGTGGAGAGACGGGTAGCAGCTGGCAATAAAGTGAACGGTGCTCTGTCCGCATTAGTGGGTAGTGTGAATATATCTAACACTGCTAAAATGGCCATCCACAATGCGGTGTTGGTGCCAACTTTGTTGTACGGTAGTGAGGCCTGGATATACCCAAAATCGAGTGAAAGTATGTTAAATGCTGTGGAGATGCGGTCTCTCAGAAATATGTGCGGTGTCACGCTTGCTGACAGGATAAGCAATGACGAGATACGCAGTATGACAGGGTTGCACAACAGTGTTATTGTAAAAATGAAGAAAGGAATGCTTAGATGGTTCGGGCACATGGAAAGAATGAGTGATGAAAGACTGACGAAGAAAATATACAGAGCGAAAGTGAGTGGTAAAAGAAGCCAAGGAAGACCAAGGCTGACTTATGAAGATCAAATAGCCAGAGTGTTAGCAGACGGAAATGTCAAAAGCACCCGCATACCTAGGCGAAAATGTGTGAGGAGAATGATGAGATTTGAGGAAGCGAAAGAGGTGTGTAAGGACCGCGACTCCTGGCGCTCCGTCTTCTCTGACTACCCCGTTGGGGATACAGCGTGAAGTTATGTTATGTTATGATAGGCACACATGCTACAGCGAGTATTCAATTACACGGCTTTTGCGACGCTTCACAAAAAGCGTACGCGTGTGTAATTTATTGCAAAATATTAAATCAAGAAAAACAAGTAATTTTGGTCACAGGAAAATCAAAATTAGCTCCCTGTAACAAGGACATTTCTCTACCAAAATTAGAGCTATGCGGAGCGCAACTCCTTGCGAAGCTGATGATCAAGGTTAAGCACTGTTTATCAGATTACGAAGTACAAGTTTTTTGATGGACAGACTCAACCGCAGTGCTTGGTTGGCTTCAAGGAACACCTGATCGGTGGAAGACGTTTGTGAACAACAGAGTCCGTCAGATTACCGATATAATACCACCATCAAGTTGGCGTTATGTAAGGTCAACAGAAAACCCTGCTGACTGCGCAAGCAGAGGTCTTACAGCATCCAAGCTTCAGGAGCATGCATTATGGTGGCATGGCCCAGTTTGGTTACCTTTGTATAAAGGCCTAAACACGGAAAGGTCATATGAAACGAAAGAAGAGGTTGAACAAGGACAGATACACTTATATATAAAACAAGTATCGAATAACAATAACATCATCAAAGATTTATTAAACAAGTATAGTTCATGGAGAAAATTAGTAAATATATTAGCGTGGGTACAACGTTTTATAATGAAAAAACAAACAAGAAAACGAGAAAACTATCTTACCTTATCAGAAATAAATAAAGCAAAAATTAGCATTATTAAATACGTACAAGAAGAAACGTTTCAAGAAGAGACACAGCATCAGGACAAACAAGAAGTTGTCAAAAAGAAGCAAAATACAAAACTTAAATCCTTTCCTCGATAAAGGAGGATTGCTGCGAGTGGACGGTAGGCTTAACAATGCCTTCATAAGTCCTGCAATGAAGAATCCCATCATCTTACCTTACAATAGCAAAATCACTGAGTTAATCATCCAGGATGCTCATATACTTACTTATCATGGAGGAGCGAGAGTAACGTTAGCCTTCGTCCGACAACAATACTGGATTGTAAAAGGGTATCAAGCTACCAAGAAGTACATTCGCCAATGCGTTACCTGCAGAAGACAGAATCCACGCACACTAGAACAAATCATGGGTGATTTACCTGCGCCAAGGGTGAACTCGTCGCGTCCATTTCAACACACTGGCGTAGACTTTACTGTTCACATTTACGTAAAGGCCAACAAGGGCCGCGGTATCAAGACCATGAAGGGCTACGTAGCAATCTTCGTGTGCATGGGGACAAAAGCCGTGCACCTAGAAGCAGTCTCCGATCTCACGACTTCCTCTTTCATTGCATCATTACGTAGAATGGCGGCGAGAAGAGGGACACCGAGCGATATGTATAGTGACAATTTCTAGGAGCCAGCAAAGTTCTAGAAAAAGAATACCAACTTGTACAAGAAATATTGAAAGAAACAAGTTTCATGTACGAAATTACAGACATGAAAATATCCTGGCATTTTAATGCCCCTTCTTGGCCGACAGCAGGCGGTCTCTTTGAAGCAGCAGTCAAAAGCTTCAAATATCATTTTAAGCGGGTGATCGGGAGTCAAACTTTAACTAACGAAGAGCTGTCTACACTTTTAAGACAAATTGAAGCATGCCTTAACTCTAGGCCTCTATGCGCTCTCACCGAAGATCCTCAAGATATAAATTATCTAACACCAGCACACTTCCTTTCCAGCGGTCCAGTACTCACAGTCGTTGAAACAGAACGAGATTTAAGAACACGCTGGCATCTCACTCAAAAGATATTTCAAGATATGTGGAAACGCTGGCGCTCCGAGTATCTCGTCCAGCTATCATCAAGATGTAAATGGAGACAAGCTCAACCAAATATCAAAGTAAATGACGTGGTTATCATTCATGACGATAACCTGCCCCCGGGAAAGTGGGCTATGGGCAGAGTATCAGAGGTACACCCAGGAAATGACGGACACGTGAGGGTTGTAACCTTAAAAACAATCACATCAAACGGCCCATCACAAAAATATCGACATTATTGGACTATGATCAAGAAACAAGGAATGACGAAAACAAAAAACAACAAGAAAAAATTACGACAAGCAAAACAAGAACAAGGAAATTTAATTTTACATCTCTAGCAATGACCTTAGTATTTTTCTTCAGTCTTTTATCAAGCTCAAGAGGTCAACGTCACGAAGCTTAGAAATAACCAGAGTTTATATTTCGATCATATTTCAAACATGCTACTCATAAAAGATGAATGGAAGCTGGTTGTCTATTACGAAATGGAGCCTTATTGGAAAGGCAATAAAGCACTCGACGATTACGCAAAAACATTACAAAATGTTTGCATTACATTAAGTGATAAAATACAATGTGAAGCGGCCCTACAGCAATTACGTCACGGATACTCGGAACTTGAGTACTATAACCAACTGCTCCTGAGTCAGCAAACACATGAGACGGTGCGCGCGCCCGGAACACGCCGGCTGCGGCGCGGCCTTGTCGACGGTGTAGGATATCTAGCAAGCGAATTATTCGGCGTACTTGATCAACGTTTTGCCGAGCAGTATAAACAAGACATAAGTGCCCTTCAAAACAACTAAAAACACATAATTAACTTATGGAAAAACCAAACCTCGATCCTTGAAGCCGAAAATAATTTATTAAAACGCACCGAAAAGTTAATGGACGAACAGCAAAAAATAATAAAACAACATACTGTGACTTTAGAAAACTCAATAAAAGAATTAGAACAAGAAACACGAAGAAATATCGACCTTAACGCCTTCGCAATGGGCTACATTTTAGCAAATAACCTATTGAATAATCTTAAAGGCATACAGAATACTTTGATTGACACAATCACGATGTTTATCAAGGGCGTTTCAACTTACATCTACTTACACCGGAACAACTTGTACACGAACTTACTATGACAATATCAAGTCAAATACCGAAAGACGAATCGTTACCACTTGATAACATCAATACCGATATACGGAATATATTCAACCTTCTAAGGGTAAAAACAAGAGTCATGAAAGAATATATTATTTTCGAAATTAGAGTACCGCTCGTCAGCCGAGACACTTTTGAGATTTTAAGAATAATTCCAGTGCCTATAGCAAGAAACGGCAAAATGATTACGATAACAAGCGTTTCAGATTATGTTGCTATAAACATCAAGCAAGACAAGTACATCCCTTTAACTGAGTTTGATATTCGATCCTGTATGAGACAAGCTGGCATATATTTTTGTCACAGTCAAAAACCGGTATATCAGTTAAGAGATGACAAGATTTTCTGTGAAATTGAAGACTCAACATGCAAGATCAACATTGTGAATTGTAAAGACATTTGGCTAGAAAGTTATTCAATGAACGTCTACATGTATTTTTGTTGTGGGATTTGTCACGTGCGACCAATATGCGAAGATCAAATGACAGCACTTGAGCTAGCGGAGGCGGGTCTCATCACGATAAGTTATGGATGTATCATCAAGACCGATTTATTAACAATATATCCACATAAACCACATTCAAGTGATGTCAAGATTACACCGAATTCAGTTTTGCCAAAAATTGCTCATATCAATCACCTTATCAATTTGACCATACCAGAAGTTTGGCAAAACTACACAGATAATCCGATTCAACAAAGAATTAATGAAATAAACAACAATATTCAAATGAATAAAAATAAAGAAGATGACCTGACGAAAGAAAGCCTTTCATCCCATGATCTGCACCACTACACGATGATCTACATTCTCGTAAGCATCATGGCTATAGTAGGTGTCGTCATCACGTTTCGACGCTACCACTGTGAGTGGCGATCACCTCGGCCCGTCGGCGTCGTCGAGTCTGCGTCAGCGAGGACGCCGGGCCTGGCGCATACGGCGCAAACAGCGCACACGCAACGTCCCGAGCCGCGTCTGTCCCGCGCTGCGGCGGCGGCTTCTACGTGTCTTCAACCTACACAGCCTATCAATCTAAATGAACTATTACGTCGTGATAAACAGGAGAGTGTTGCGACGCCGGTGTTTAGTAATAAATTTTCTATGTAATTATTATTTAAGTTTTAACAAGATTTTTTATTGTTTACATTTTTTAATCAAATTTGAATTTTATATTTTTCTCGTCCCGGAATATGTACAAGTACATTGTTATTTAGAAAGCGCGCATCAGCACTTTATGCCGCCTATATAATAACGTATGTCAATTAATGAGTCAGTTCGATACAAGGTTTTGTCTAGTACATAACAAATTAAATAAACAAGTGAACAAGAAGATCGATCTATCATTTCTAACAAGATTCATGTAAAAGGAAACAAGACCTCTTACAAGACTGATACATTCATGGTTTCATGTCCAAGTTCTACCGCTATAATGCCTGTTACAAAGCGTGATATTTTAAGCCATATTGGTCAGTTTATGCAAAGATTATGGGAAGCACATATTCACTGGGATGCACAACCACATAATGAGCTGTTAAAAGCATGGTGTGACTTTTATAAGAGTCTGGAACAATAGTCTGGAAATGATCTTCTCTGTACATACATTTAGTGGCTCTGTGAATATTATATTTTAATAAACCTTTTGTAAATTGAAATTGAAAAAAAGATACCTGACTGAGTTTTTTGTCGGTTCTTTTTAGTGTCCACGTTTTCTATTTGAATCGAACTAAAGTTGGTTTGACGTTAAAAATACTTTATATTTGACTTTGACTAAGGAGTCATCTGGGGGTGATCTTAGGCAAAGGAGTGACTCCTTTGCTTGTATTGCACTTGCAGAGGAGTCATCAGAGCAAGGGCCAGAGGTAAGCGTGTTATTTACCACGGTAAGAGATTGCTGAGATAGAGTTTAACCAGAAGAAGGCAGTACGTTTTCATCTGGATGCGTAGGCTCAAAAGGCATATCATATGATACCAGAAATAGGGCAAATGACATTCTCTCTGTAAAAATATTATCCTGTAAATTATCTTCAGCGTTAGTAATATGATCATCTGGCATTGACGTGCATTTTCATCTTCATTTGCACCTTCTTTTTCTGGACCAGCAACACAATCTTCTGGACGGTCAGTAACATAAGAAGAAAGAAATTCGTTATTGGTACACATATTGCTGTTGTAGGGACACATTCCAGTTATTTTGAAACTTTTATGGTAGAGATTTGTCTTCCTTGTCTAAACAGCCGGAGATATCATTATTATATTGTCAATAGGATAGCCAGCATCCAATCATCACACGCTGTATTATAATACGATTTAAGGGTTCAGAAAAGTATTCTATCCCGAGGCTGCAACTTCTGTGAAATGTGGGGTGGAATTGTTAATAAATAGATACCATTTTTCCGAACGTAATTGACTGAATCAATGCTGATGTGGCTTTCGTAGTAATCCATGATGATTACAACACGGATTATCTTTGGAGCATTTCGTGTGTTTTTTAAAATGTTTTAAAAAACCACCGAATGATCGGACCAACCTGCACACTTCCTAATTGTATCAATACTTATGCCAGCTCGCAAAGCCGCCGAAGTGCTTGCGTGCCGCGTGCTATGGGCACTAAAAACGGAGGTGTCGACGCCGCTTTCTCCGAGCATGTGTTTTATCCACCGTGCAATCGTTTGACAAGACGCGGCTCTGTGTGGTCTTTTATGCGTAATAATGAAATGCACTATCTCGGGTGGTAGTTTTGCAGCTGGTAGCTGGACAAACGCTTCGTCTTTGTAAGAAAAAAGGGAGGTGTAAAATTGGTTGTGTGCGACGGACACCCGAGGTTTTTACTAAGTCTGTAATCATTATAACAATTTTGTCCTTATAAACTTGGATATTTGGCATCTTAATCGACGAAAATGTTTGAGTTCTTTGACCTTGGCTAAGGCCAGGAGAGTAATCAATTTTTTACTTAATTGCTCAAAATTAACCGAATCGTTTGGTAACTTTGATAAATAATCTAGTACAATATTGGGATTCCACGTTATGTTGTATCGTGGAAAGGTTAGTTTTAGCTTAAATATACTTGTATCCTGCCCAGCAGTGCCCTATTCATGGCTTTATACTAAATCCTTGGAGAGAGTTAAGTATATGGCACTACTGCGCAATGAAAACAATTATGATAGGTTTATGATGTGTCCAAGTAATTTATACGAGGATCTGCTATGGTGGAAACAAAATGTTGGAATGGCAGTTCAGTCCATTGAAGAAATTAAATACGACATCGAAATTTTTACCGACGCGTCCACCACAGGTTGGGTTCTTGTGGCGGCCAACATACTGGTGATTCTTGGACCAAAGAGGAGCAGTCTAATCATATCAACTATTTGGAATTACTAGCCGTGTATTTTGGTCTTATGTCATTTGCCAAAAACAAAAATGATTGTCATATTCTAATGCGAGTAGACAACACAATTGCTATTTCTTACGTAAATTGTATGGAAAAAATACAATATCCCCATCTAAATTACATAGCTAAACTTATATGGAAGTGGTGCGAATCAAGAAATATTAAGGTCTTCGCTACTTACATCAGTTCATCCGAAAATATTGAGGCAGATAGGGAGTCTAGAAAATGAATGTAGATACCGAATGGGAGCTCAGTTCAGATGTTTTCGCCAAAGTAATTAAGAGTTTCGGTATACCGAATATAGATTTGTTTGCAACGTGCATCAACACCAAATGTCTTTATATCGTGGAAGCCGGACCCCTATGCATTTAACGTAGATGCTTTACAGTTGATTGGAAAACATAATTTTTATATGCTTATCCGCCATTCTCTTTAATTTTAAAAACCTTAAAGAAAATTGTTTACGATCAGGCTAAAGGAATAGTCGCAATTCCTTACTGGTCATAACAATATGTTGAGGAACCGCTTATCTTTTCTTCCTATAAATATCTATTAACATCTCCTTTCAGGAAAACACACCCACTGCACTAACACCTTTTCCTGGCAGTGAGCGTGTTGTCCTGAAAAAGGGAGTTTTTGAATATGCCCCCGCTGTGATGACAGTATCTACATCGATTAAAACGAAGTTACAGTACTCTAGTAGCCTAAGACAATGGTGGAATTATTGTGACAGTAAAAACATAGACTTTTTTGACTTTAAAATTAATCAATTATTAGATTTTCTTATAATTAATTTTGAGTCCGGAGCGTCCTACAGCACACTGAATAATCACCGATCTGCATTATCATTAATATCTGTTAATAATATAGGACAAGACCAAAGAGTAAAACGTTTCTTTAACTTCTTTGGGTATCGTTTTGCGCATGTCTAACTGACGCGACCCTCTGTGTGCGCGGCTCAAGCGCCTACTGCCCCCTCCGCTACCCCCGTGCGACGTTTCTAGGAATTCTGTGCGATCTACGTTCAAGGACGTGGCCAACCAAATCTAAATTGAAAGTCATACAAAATTGAAAATACCTACTAGACTTTGTTTAGAGAGAAATGGAAAATTTGATTTTTAGTAAAGGTGTGATTATTTTATTTTTAATTAATTAATCGAACAAACCTTTTGTAATTTAACGGTCCCAAGCCCGTGAAAGTATGAAGGCAAAATTTGCATCGTATGAATGAGGTGAATGACCCGGCCGCCAGCTGGTCCGAGGTGCGCATGAACGTTGCGATGATTTTGAGAAAATTTATGATTTTATAACTTATGATTTTTGTACAAAGCGACCCTAAAAAAAAACCTATATTTCTATTTTCATCACAGTAGGGCGAGCACGAACTTTCGACAGTTTCGTAACGTAATCGTATCGAGTTTACTATACGATTACGAGAGTCGCAGCACGAAGCGCATTTTACCAACTATCGAGAGCTCGCTACGATTACGAAGGTGACGTCATCCTAACGTAACTAGGGACTGGCAAGTTTGAGTAAACTACACAATTTATTGAATGAAGGGTGCGTCCTAAAACGAAATCAGAGAAAGTTTTAGATTTTTATTTGAAATGTAAAACTCTATTATAATAAATTTATTAAAAAAGGAGTAAATCTTTAAAAAATATATTGTATTAGATATTTATAACTTATAAATATCTAAAACAATATATTATTATTTTACAATTGTGCATTATTTTTCAAAATAAAATTAGTTTTTATATTATAGTTGATAGTTTCGAACGGCTTAGATTTGACGGCTTTTTGACTTGCTTGTCGTTTTAATAACCTCTCGATGTCACATTTCTTTATGTTAACACTATGGAGACTTGAAACATTCTTGTGCGGAAAAGTTTATTGCGTTTTTTGTGTACGTTTTGATTTTAATTTCATCACTTGAAAATGAAAACAAGTTCCACACAATATTATTATTATTATGAAAAAGTCGTGCGTCTGTCATCGAGATTTACGTTACCGTACGTCAAAATAAGGTTCGTGCTCGTGATTTTACTCTATTTCAATACAAATGACTTACGTTACCTTTACGTTACGTTACGAAGGCGATACGAAATAGTTCTTTTCACGTCCTATAGGGGCGCTACACTAAAAGTCATACAATTTGCTCACGCTTACGATATGAATACTTTGTCGATAGGATTCCTGCTCGCGCTACAGATCTTAATATTTAAGTTTCCGTAGTGCGAAAAAATTCTTCCTGTATATGAAAACTGATTGTAATATCTAGTAGAGACTTATACAGGCTCGTTTACACTATAATTCTACAGCGAAATTTTTTTATTTTCTTATCTTATGATCTTAATTATCGATCCATCAAAATCATCCACACATAAAAATTGTTCAGAATCGTAATAATAATATAAACAAGTACAAAAAGAACTCGACTTACCTTAAGACTTGTGAAAAACGTTAAATTTCTAACTTTATTCTGAGTTATCTTTTGATTTAAAGATTCAATATTATTTTGAATATTTACTTCGAATTGCTTGCCATCACTTGTACTCTTGCTTGAGATCGTTCCAAATCTTGTTGACATTTTCTTTAAAGTTCATCTCTTATCGATGTCATTTTTTTCTAATATATATCTCAACTATTAAATCCAGGAGTTATAAATTTCGGTTAAATAGTTTACTTAATGAAGAACATTAAATTGAGGAACATATAAAAAGCGTCTGTATTAGTTCACTGCTAAATAACAAATGAAAGGAAAATGAAAAAAAGAAACCGATTGTGACAGATTGCAACGCTGCTAGAGTCAAGTCAAAACGCTAGAGCCGCGCCACAGAACTAGCCCTCATGTTGAAAAATAAACATAAGTAAATAAGTTAAAAGTAATTTTTTGATGAACGGCTAACGTCACGTTGCCGAAGACCGCACCCCCCCCCCCCTCTGTTTTCAAAGTTTCAAAGTTTTCAAACAAAGTTATAATAAATTATAAATAATTCGTCCTCTCTGACTACATCGCCAGGGACACAGCGCGAAGATATGTATGAGTAAATAATTATAAAAGAAGTACTTAAACAAAAAATAACATTTTATAGGTTAAATTGTATATAAAAGCGGATTAATAAGTTACTAGCGTTAAATATGAGTACATGAAACTAACAGACAATAAAATGTTCCAAATAAATTCATATATTATCAAAGTAAAAATTATTAAACTAACAACAAATTTTTCTGAGATCACAAACTGACAAATAATAAATATTTAAGTTCATATCAAAGTAAATAAACATCTAAATTTTCTAAATTTACAACTTGGTATACTTACAATAACATTTTCTAAGTTCATAAAATTATCACCAGACTGTTGTACTTATTTATTTGTAAAAACTTTCTATTTAAAGTTTAAAAATTACACAATTTTTTACTTCCCAGGTTCTGACTTAGGTCTCAGTCTATTTCACTCGTTATACATATACAATATATATATTAGAGAGAACAATATATATATTATTATATATATTAGATAGAGAATGAATGTGCCAAATGCAAAAAAAATTACTGCGATAAAAAAGGCCCCAAAGTTGATTGGATACAGTCTGTACGTTGCCATAATAGGAATCACGAAACTTGTACCTAAAATCCTGACATTGGCGATGATTGTACTGTGTGAAAAGCTTTAAGTATTTAGTAGGTTTCTTACCGAGACTATTACGTTTGTTATAACATAACATAACTTCACGCTGTATCCCCAACGGGGTAGTCAGAGAGGACGAAGCGCCAGGAGTCGCGGTCCTTACACACCTCTTTCGCTTCCTCAAATCTCATTCTAATATCTAATATGTTTGTTATGTTTTGTTTAATTATAGTTTTTGTTTATGTTTTACCTCAGAGCCTATTGAAGTCCAATTTAGCAACGTCGTGGTCCAAATAACAAAACCAGTTGGCTAAATTGGAACAAAGTTCCGATCTCAGATTTTGTTAACTATTGAAATGTCTTTTATAATTATGTTGATTAATGTTTAATAAAAGCAAAACCTAATAATTATTCTTTCATTTCATAGAATAGACGTTTGTAAAAATGTAAGAAATGTATACTTAAAACGCATTTTTAAACGCATTTTTAAATTACCAGACTTTCCCCTACTTATACATAAAAAATCAACGCATATTCTTCTTAAGGGAACTAATATCACAAAATCAGCCGTATTATTATTATACAAAGTATAAATAATTTTCAATAAAATCTTATGACGCTCAACTCCTGTGTTGACATTTGACAGTGGCCCAGCAGTAGCCGGCCCGGCCCTAGCCCCGGGCCCCCCGGGTGGCTGAAGGAGACCGCCGACTAGCTGCAGTCACTTTCTTTGTTTAATACTTTCATCAGCCTAAACCTAAAATTAACAGACAAATGTCAGAGAATACTTTACTAATAGATAATTGGAAAATTAGCATATTTGAATCCGAGAAATGTGCCGTTACCGAAAATATCTAATCCGATGGAGCTTAAAGACCTTCGTCCAATAAGTATTTTGCCTTGTATATCAAAAATATTAGAAAAGGCTGTGTGTTTTCAATTAATGGAATATTTGGAGAGAAATCATATTTTACCGGATGTACAATCGGGCTTCAGAAAGGGTCGGGGTGCGACTACTGCTCTTCTGGATGTGATTGATAACCTGTTGCTTGCACGGGATGAAGGGATGTGTACAATATTAGTGCTGCTTGATTTCTCTCGAGCTTTTGACCCGATTAACATTAATCTTCTTATATCCAAGTTGGCCTATTATGGTTTTGATCAATCTGCTCGTAAATGGTTTACTAGCTACCTTTGCAACCGATCTCAGTTTGTTAGCCTTACACAAAATCACGGAACCTCTAGTTCTTCGGAATTGGTGACTGTAAACAGAGGAGTGGCACAAGGGTCTATTCTGGGCCCTGTTCTCTTTATTTTATATCTGGCGGACATAGTTAACCATATAAAATTTTGACAATTCCATATATATGCAGATGACATACGAATCTACATCTCCTGTCATCCTTCAAATTTGAATGAAGCGATCAGTAAGGTGAATAAGGACCTGAGTAGTATAGCTGTATGGTCTAATAGTAATAGTCTGTTACTCAATCCTCTTAAAACAAAATATCTCATTTTTGGTAATCCTTATCAACTGGCGAGTATCACCACACCTTCTAGTGTTATGCTTATGAATGAACCTATCGAGCGAGTTTATAAAGCGAGAAACCTAGGTTTGCAAATGGACTGCAACTTACGTTACGAGGAACAAGTGGCTAACCTCGTAAGAACTTGCTTCTACAGGTTGAAGGTTTTGCAGAGAATGAGGCCCTACATATCAGAGGATATACGAATGCAGCTGGTGGAAACGTTAGTGCTATTTAAATTCAACTACTGTGATGTGGTTATTGGCCCTCATTTATACGAAAGGACTAAACGGCTAATACAGCGAGTGCAGAATTCGTGTACTCGATTCTGTTTTGATATTCCACGAAGAGCTTACGTTACTCCATACTTAAATGCACATTCCGTACTGAAAATGAAATACAGACGAAAACTTCAGTTAGCTTGTCTACTTTTTGATGCGTTGAAGCATAAAGCTCCAGCTTATTTATACTGTAAACTCGAAGGCCTCTGTGCAACTAGATCTCGCGTACGTCGACAATGCTCGCTGCAGCTTTCGGCACAGCGGCATAAAACAGTGGCCTTTGAAGGGAGTTTCCGATATGCTGCAACAAAATGTTGGAACAATATCGCCACCGATAAGGAACCTGCAAGGTTTTCAAACATTCAAAATCAAATTAAAAAAATTTTTGTTAGACTGGCAAAAGGAACAAGAATTTCTTAGTAACGATACTAGTGCTATTTAAAATAACATGCAGGTTTTTTACGTATTGTGGAACTTTTTTATATTTATCGCTATCTAATTGTATATTGAGTAATATAGAGGAATTATTTATTGTATTATTTTGATTTCTAATAATTTATATTTTTGTAATTACTTGTAATGAATTATTTCTTTTTAATTTATGAATTGATTTAAATTAACAAATTATTCCAATTTATGTTTTGATTTAACTTATAGTTTGTAATGTAATCTGATGTGCTATGATTTCTTTACCAAATGATAAGTAACATTATTGTAATTTAATAATCAGTTTCATCCAATTCTTTTTCACTTTCATGATTATATATTTGTTCACGTCTGCAATCCATTATAATATATTATATGTACTGCCAATGTTGTTGTCCAAAAGGCCTAGCAGAAGACCAGCGCAGGTTTTATGAACCTGCTTAATGCTGAGCTATGACTTTTTGCAACTTAATAGTAGGTGATTTTACTAATATTATTTAATTATAGTTTTCCATTTAAATTTTAGAATTGAATGCTTTATAAAAGTTGCAAATAAAGATATGTCTATGTCTTACTTTTTGGCACTGCTTTACAATTTAAATACATCGAACTAGGACGTTCAGCTCGTCGGTGAACCAAGCCCACTAGTTCCTGGACTTCCTTCCAAGTGACAACGAGCTAACTTCCCGTGCTCATTGAAGAATCTCTGAAATGTATCATATAACATCACTTAATGCGTCTATTTGGCTTTGCGTAGGATTGTTGCTCATCTAAAATATTTGTTACAAAATTGTACTATTTAAGTTGCATTTTTTAGATACTTACAAACAATGATGTTATAATTACAAAAAATATAACATCATTGCTTACAAACATATATTCAAGCATGGAAATAAAAAAGCACAACGTTCAAGTAAATTAAATACAAGTTACCATAAGCGGTTATTTCTTCCAACATAAACAAAATTAAAAAATAGATGGCATATTATTTAAATCTAATATATCGTGATTTGATTGTTTAATTGTCAAACCTTTTATAAACATTTCCTGCAATCTTAGATTGCGGCGATGACACATTTACTAGACTTATTTCGGTTTCTCATAATTTGATATAGGTCCAATACAAACGAATGTTCTTTTTAAAGTAATCGAAGTATATCAATTCATTTTTAAAGAATTTAATGTGTAGTGAAAACAACTACTCATCTTTCTTTCACTCACGAACATTCTTTATGGTTCCCGAACAATGATGTTATAACACAAAAGAGGTAGATAGGTTTTATGCACTCGAAAAGTGGCACCTTCAAAACTTTGCTAATTAGCCAACCCGGACTTGGTCAAAGAATATGAAAAGTAATGTTACAGACCCAACAATGTCATGCAATTACTATTGCGCATTCAAAATTATAAAATATTTTAATAATCCAAACGTTTTTTATAATATACACGATCATGTTTTTTTTGTTTTACACACACTCGTACGGTGTACATTTTACACACACACACAAACACACAGCTACCCAATTTTAATCATCGTTTACATTTATTAAAATAAATAATATATAATTCATCATTTTCAAATTTATAATAAAAAAATGTTGGCGATCTTTTTAAATAAATATGTTCTCATGTACATGATTCAAAAAAAACGAAATTCGAAAAAAAGTTCAAAATTCAAGAATTCGAAAAAAATTCGAAATTTTTTACTGTCTAATCCCATTAGGTATCAATCATTTTTTTTTAAAATGTGTGTTCTGTGGCATTAATTACTAATATTCTATGAATTAGTCACGGATTCGTTTAAAATGTAGTAAGAAATTGAAATTGACCAATCACAATGATTTAGAGAGCTATGTGATTTGTGTGAAGCAGTGCAATGTATATTTGTTTCACTTTTTAACGTTGTAACTGGGACAATATTTTACTTGGTTTAGTACTAAGGTAACCTATCTACCTCTTTTGTATTATAATATCATTGTTCGCGAACGAAAGATACAAATTCGATACAACTTCATGCTAGCTCATAACATCGTATGTCGTTAATGTTACGTTCGGGTCCGAAGTTTCGTATAAACGTTTTCATGGTAGAACCACTGATGCGTCAATTTTTGATTCTAAATATAGTGTTAGCAACACCGACGATTAAACATAAAGGGGAACACTGCGCCCTCTAGCACGACGGTGTTCGTGACGTCATAGAAAAGAATGACTGACGACTTGTTCCCCACTACCGCTCGAGATTATATAAGTCAAAACTCGAGCGCTCCACGTCTCTGTATTGCTATTTACCTTCACGGCTACAGCACGATGTGTTCGAATACAATTTAATTAATTATTAATTGATATTATATATTATTATTAATCGATTCATCCATAATTTAATTAAAGCTTGGGGTGTTCCATTGGAACAAGTATCTAACTTACTATTTAATTTTATCGTAGCTAACAATAGTTTGTTGGACTTGCCTTTGTGAGAATAGGGGGAAAGTGATATGAAAGGGACAGGTTTTGAATGGGACAGATACAATTTACCGCGTTAGGAACCAAGTAGTAGATTTTTATTTTCTGCATTCTGGCAACACTGATCCATAGACAATATTGACGTAAGTGACACGTGACTGTCATGAGGAACAAAATGGCGAAACCTGGTTAGTTAGTTAACCTGGTAGTTTTTTCGTGTCTTAAAGTATTTTTTTGTTGTTTTTTGGGAATCGTTTATAAGACTGATGTAATTATAATCTGCAATAATTGTACTGCAAGCTTATTAGTGATTTAAATACCTTTAAGGTGAGCACATTTCTACAAAGTTATTCAAACACTTTTTTGCTGTGAGGTTAGGTATTTTTGAAAATGCACGAAAGTCTTGTTTGGGACAGCTGGACAAGTCATGAGAGGAACGTGACTTTCCCTTTCATGACCTGGGTAGTGTATGCTGGTGTTTGATTGTGAATGCCTAATTTGTTTAAGGATAGATAATAAAAAAAAATCTTACAATGCCTCCTAAGAAAAGAGAAGAGTTGATCCAAAAAAAATAGAAGAAGCCGTGAAGGAAGTGATAGAAAAGGAAATGCCTTTGCGGTCTGTAGCTAGTGCTCACAATATGAGCAAATCTCACTTAGGAAGACTAGTGACAAAGGCTAAGCAATCGAAGGAAGACTTCAAGTACCGTCTCAATATCGAGAATCGTAGAATTTTTACTGTAGAACAGGAAAATATGCTAGCGACGTATTTGAAGATCTCCGCTAAAATGTGTTTAGGGTTGACAACTGTCCAGGTCAAATAGCTTATCAATATGCTTTAAAGTTAGGGATTGCTCCCGAAAAGTGGCATGATGACAAAACAGCAACAACTGATTGGCTAAACAAGTTTTTAAAACGGCGAGATTCATTAAGTGTTCGAAAGTCTGAAAATACATCTTTAGCAAGAACCACTGCTTTTAACAGTCAATGTGACTAAATTTTTTAACAATTTAGAAAATTGTTGTAAGAAATATAAATTCACACCAAACATGATTTGGAATACCGATGAAACGGGATGTACCACAGATGTAAATTCACCAAAAGTAGTGGCCGAGGCAGGACTTAAACGCGTTGGCCAGATTAGTTCTGCGGAACATGGCACCCTAGTCACCATGTTGGCTTTTGCAAATGCTGCAGGAAGGAGTATTCCTCCGGTTTTTATATTTCCGAGGGTACACTTTAAATCCCATATGCTGCAAAATGGACCTAATGGAGCCTTAAGTTTAGCTAATCAGTCTGGATGGATAAGTGAGGATTGTTTTTTGGAGGCTTTAAAGCATTTTGTACAACATGTCAAGCCTTCAAAAGAAGAACCTGCCTTAATAGTCCTTGACAACCACAAGACACATACAACAATAAATGTTATATTGTATGCGCGGCAAAATAATTTGATAATGCTGACTTTTCCTCCTCACTGCAGTCACCGGTTGCAACCGCTGGATGTCACTGTTTTTGGCCCATTTAAGTCACGCTACAGAGCTTCAATGAATGATTGGATGACATCTAATCCTGGAGAAGTTGTTACCATTTATAATGTTACTGAATTTGCAAAAGACGCATTTTACTCTACTTTCAATATGCAGAATATAACGTCAGGTTTCAAAAGCACAGGCATCTATCCCTTGAACACAAATGTTTTTACTGATGATGACTTTCTGCCCTCGGAATTAACTAACCGTCCATTGGAACTAGAAACAATGCAAAGCAGTGACATCTTACAACCAGGAAATACAGAAAATCAAGAAGAAAGAAATCGGGATAAATGTGAGTTTCCAATGCAAGGAATATCTACAGATAACATTTCAAACTCCGAAGCTCCTAATACTTGTATAACGAATATTAACGTAGATCCCGATACAACTACATTGTCAACATCTGTTGTGGAGTCAGTCTATATTAATCCTGTGCCATTGTCATCATCAGCAGTTTTAAGTCCAGAAATAGTGCGTCCATTTCCTAAGGCACCACCCCGAAAACAAAAACAATCCAAGAATAAAGTAACCACTAAGATAATTACGTCAACTCCAGAAAAAGACAGACTGCTGGCAGAGTCATTAACAGACTTACTAAACAAAAAAAGGGGGAGCTCAGAAGTAACATATGTAAAAAATATATTTAAAAATTTAATATCTGACAAAGAAATGACCAAAGAAAAAAAAATGACAAAAAAAGCAGCCGCAAGAATGGAGGAAAAGGAAAAAAGCAGACAGGTAAAAAAGAACAAGGAAAGGTCTTAACCAAGGCACGAACGGAAAGTTCCAGTGACAGTGATGTGACAATTCCCAAGTCAAATTCTAGTGAAGATTTTTCTGATAGTGATAATGAGCCTTTAAAAAAATTAAGAAAATGTTCAAATACTAAAGAGGATAATAATATATGCTGTGTCTGCAAAATTTTCTACCAGTAAGGAGGAATGGTTTAAATGTAAAATTTGCCAGAAATGGGCAAACGAAAAATGTGGTGTCAAAGGCACCTTTAATTTTTATTGCAATCTTTGTCATTAAATTTAAGTTTAGGAAACTCTTATTAAGACTCATTGTGATCTCATAAATGCACCGATTATGTTATAAAATATGTTCCAAATATTAAGACTCATTGTGATCTCATAAATGCACCGATTATGTTATAAAATATGTTCCAAATAATAATTTTGTGTTACAAGATGATTATAAAACAAATTGTTTATAATCACTACTAAAAATATATAGTAAATTTGAATTTAAGGTTTTTGTTAAAATATGTCCCTTTCATGACTATCACTGTCCCTTTGAAGACCACCTGGTCATGAATGGGACGTATGGTAAGTTTTTTTAATTTGGCTTTAATGCTAAAACATGTTGAGAAGATACTGTTTTTAGTTATTTTTAAAAAAAATCAATAAATATAGTTTGATTATAAACTAAAATTTGTTATATTAAGCTTCATTTATAATATAAAATCTGCGACTAAATAAAATTGTCCCATTCTGGGCGACCTCTCCCCTATATGTTAAATCTTTGCTGTTTAAAATGAAATCCGGACCTACATTGATAACGCCTGCTTTAGTGACGCGTGTTGTTGTTATTTGTTTGCCGCATATACTACTTAATGAATATGAGTCACAACAAAAATAGAAGAACTGGAACAGGTTATTTAATTTAATCCAGGTGTCTTCACAAAATGATTTGATAATGACGCATGTTGAATTTTAACGCATATTGGTTTTTGTATCTCATGCATATAGTTTTCATCTTGCGAGATACATGACTAAAACTCGAAACTCTCTAGTTATATTTTTGCCCAAGTTCATCGCTATGTATGGGGACAGCATCTGCGCCGTATCTTAGCACTAGATGTCTCCTTCAATTAGGCATAGAATGTTCAGAACCCATTATATCTCAGGTCATTAAACATAACTTCTACATCAATGACGTCTTGACAGGCGCTTCAAAAAGTGTGAATTAGCGCATATTCATAAAAACATAACTGAGGTTCTGGCGTCCACTTTTTTCCCCCATACATTAATTTCGAATAAACTGTCCGCAAATACTTCAGAGTACCACGGAGTCAGATTCTCTTAATTTTTCAAAAGAGTCCAGTGTCTTAGTTTTATGGACACCTAGCACTAACATTTTAAAATTCGAAATAAATATTGACGAACATCAACAAAAACTCACCAAGAGGGTTATTTTGTCGAATACATGCAAATTATTCGATCCTTTAGGCTTACTTTAAGTGCATGCATAATCAATCGTAATTTTTTTTGCAGCGGCTATGGTAGATAAAACTAGACTGAGATGACACAGTCCCAAAAGAAATAGAAAATACTTGGGAGAAAATTATAAAAAAGTTAAACGTTTTACTTTCACTATCCATACCGAGATTTGTACTATGTCGATCACCGGTCACCACAGAACTCCATTGCTTCCTCGGTGCTTCGCGTGCATTACTCACAGTTTGTATATATGTATATGGTTCGTAAATACGTGCGTACATCTACATTAATTATGTTATATTGAATATATTTCAATCGCTTTCAAAGTAAATTGATATTTTTGTGGTTAGATTCCAAAAGTTATATGAATTGTCTTCATTTTTATTATATTTATTAATTTATTAATTACAATTTTGATTCATATTTGTAGATGTAAATTATCTCAGTCTTCTTCAAATAAATATAATTTGCGAATAAGTAGTCGCATTGTGACATCACCAGTTTTTGCTGTGAAGTAACTGTTATTATTCTAATAATTCAAATTCTTCGCGCCATTGATACCGCGAATCCGAGAGCGTAGTGTGAGCAACTGTTGCATATAACTTCTTAACAGTTATTCTTAACAGTTTATAACAGTTGTTTTGCAGAAACGCCGTGGTAGAAATCCTTTAATTGACGTGGAAATCGTGATCGATGTTTTAAAGCAGAACAAAGAGAAAATTGTGTTGCCAAACGATAACATTTTGTGGAAACAAGGTGTAGCGTGGACGAAAATATCGGTGGCGTTGGACAACAAGAAGTCTGCTCGGTCACTGTATTAATTTGTCTGCGACAATAAACATGGAATTCGTGAAATATTAAATGATCGGCCAGTGAAACAAATACCCATTGTTCTTGAGAAATCGTCTGGTACGATACACGAATCAACGCTCGATTCAACATTAGACTCGAACGAAAATGGGAGGTAATGCAGTAGGGCCTATGTATGAATTCGAAGCAATTTCGAAAAACTAGTTATCAAGAAAGAGTACAAAGGGCGTAGGGTCATGAAGCTGAAACCAGGAACATGGCAAAACGAAATGTCAAAAACTTCGGGAGAAAGAGAAGATCAAATGTGGATTCAACTTTAAGTATCATCACTTAAGTCTGGATTTGGCATCCGGCTTAATACGAGGTAAAAACGGATATCAAATTCTACATATGGTACCAGATTCTTCCTAACATAATATATTGTAATCTAGTACGCACTTTCATAACTATGAAAAAGGTTGCCATGTATCGGACAGTCCTAACTTAAAGGCAAAAGAGCGCAGAAACCCGTCTTTATCGAAGTAAAAATTTCGCAGCAATCTTTATTTCAAATTACATCAGTAATTGAAGTAAATTACTACTTTAAATAAGTGTGCTCAATTAACGTTGCAAATAACATTTCCAAATATAATAACAGTCTAGAAACTGATATTTTCAGCTGAAAATTTTAACTTCTGTGAAAGTACAAGTGTCGCTCCACTATTGCGATAATAATTGAAGGAAATTCAAATACTGTGATTTTCCATTGTCAAATCAATTCGTCATCTGGTATATGCGGTAAACGTCAAATGTACAACTTTTAAGAGGACAATTAGCGCAAACGTTAATGCACAAAACCGCTGAACGCTGCCGAATTGACCGGGAGTATGAGTTGATGTCACCTGGTGACCCAGAGCCACCAAACACTACCTAAAGCTTCGGTGTGGAATGTGGCTCAACATGAGTATAAGAATACCCTTTACTTGGATAAGGACCCCATCATCGCCATTTCGAAGCAAAAACGTACAGGAAAAGTTGCTGAGCAGTTGGCCATAGAGCACATAGGGTACGGTACGATCCTTTCTTCGTGCACTATTGGACGAAATTTAAGACGCTTGTATACAGAACGTATGCGGCATCCAGTGGAGTTCCATCTTTGATAATCGACGCTACGGGAAGGATAGTGCCTAAATTGTTACGCCATAATGGTAACCTAGGTCAACATATATTTTTATATATGGGCGTCATCAATGATATAAAAAGCGGCTCATCCGTCATCTAAATGCTGTCGAAAGCCCGTGATACTGGAACTATACTAAAGTTACCGCAATGGTATTACCAGATCGTATGATCTGGTGTTCCTCCGCCAAAACAAACAGTTTTCGATTTCAGCAGAGCTCTCCACACAGCCATAGTATGAGTTCGCGAGCTTCAAGACCATGGAATCTAATTGTGATTTTTATTTCACCGCGGGACTGCCAGAATGTTATGTGTGACTTGATGTCGCATTTTCTAAAGCTCTATGCTGACAGCTTGTCTTCAGAACACCGGTTGATAAAGAAATTTTACATGGGAGTCATAGGTAAAATGATTCATACATTGGATTCAGTGACAGCAAGAAGCATCGTATTAGCTACATTAATTGTGGGACGGAGCGAAACAGCTGGACGATGTGCAAATAAGAACGAGGATACCCCGTGCGAAATTCACAAATGGTCCTTACTGGCTTTCATTACTGGTCAACCAGCCCTTGAAGAAATTCTTGTCGACGCGGAAGAAACCAAAGAGAGCAATTTAAAGTCTGACGTAGACCTTGAAGAAGAAATTAAAGATGCTGAAGTCGAGAATATGTGGACCCGTTGGGCAAACGACGTCAGCGACGATGCTGATTTGCTAATTGAGGCGGGATTGGGAACCAAATGCACAATTCTGCCCGAAATTCTTGCGCAAGCGAGCGATTGATGGCTGATTTGCGACACCTGCCCATGTGGAGCTGCATTTATAGGAATAAATTTTGGGTATGGCCGGTATTGAATAATAGTTTTTACTCAGACATTTATAATTGTAAGAGGGATATTAATACTTAAAAATTGAACTTTTCTACCTATATGTTCTGAAGAAAGATAATCAGAACCTATTTAATTGCTAAATATTAGATCTTGTACTTGCATCTTTATTAAAGTAAAAGTGACATTGAATACGCAGATATTAAACTTTTGTTCAACATATTCTGAAGTAAAGTGTCAGATATACCTAACTAAAAAATAGTTTTTTTTGCTTATATCTACATTAATGTAAAAGTAAAATTAAACACTTAATTATTAAACTTTTGTATTTACACTTTCCGAAATAAGTTATCGGAACATGTTTGGTGAATAATTAGTACATCCTTGACTGCCATATTTATCATTATAAAAGTAATATTAAAGACTTGAATTTAAAACTTTTATACCCACATATTCTGAAATGAAATATCAGATCTCTCGTACCTACATATTCTGAAATATAATTTTTTTTTATTTATTTGAGAAACAAACGGTCATTCACAATAAATTTACAGAGATATATACGTATATATATATATATATATATATATATATATATATATATACACTAGACCTACAGTTTCCTGTATTCGTATAAGAAACAGTGACATTTTAATGACACTAGTTACAATAAAAACACAAAATACATAGATAAATAAATAAAATTACAACCAGAAAATACCGATCCATCATTTACACTTTTTATCAATGTCATTACACTGCAATAAAGTTTTTATTTCTTTTTTAAAATTAGATAATTTGTTACTAAATACGTCTACACTTGAAAATTTAGAATTATATGTATTACAGGATGGTCTTATGAAACTATTTCGGACAACATTTTCTTGTCTTTTTTATACAAAATAATGGTTTTCTACAACAACCTCTTTCCTGTCTGCGCGGCACCCTAAGTTTATGTGTGCCAACAGAGTGGATGAATCAGTGATATTATTTAAAATTTTGTGCAACATGACAACATCAATATAGTCACGGCGATTACAGAGTTGGTCGATCTTGTAACGAGCTGCGGATTCCTCATAAGTAATGTAGGCATGACCCCTTCTACATGCTAGAGCTTTTACAAATTTTTTTTGAAGACGTTCAATTCTTTCTATGTGAAGCTTGTAGAATGGACGCCATACACCACAAGCAAACTCCAAGCGACTGCGTACGTAACTATTAAATAAAAGTTTGTAGATAAATGGGTTCTTGAAAGGTTTAGACGTGCGGAGGATGAAACCCGAGTTGTTTGTAGGACTTCGCCAGTATATTATCTATGTGAGGCAAAAAGGTTAGCTTCGAGTCCATAGTGACTCCCAGGTCACGAATCTGTAACTCTAGTTAAGCTCCCACCACATAGAGTATAGTTAAACATTAATGGGCTTGGCTTCCTAGAGTATGTAATAACACAACATTTATCAGAGTTTAAGAATAGGCTATCAGAGTTACAGAATTCCTCGAGATTATCTAGGTCATTTTGCAGTTGTTGACAGTCATCTATATTTCGAACAATTTTGTAAATTTTTGTGTCATCAGCATACGTAAGAATATTAGAATGAGTGGTGATTTTTGAGATATCGTTTATGTAGAGGATAAACAGCAACGGACCGATATGTGAACCTTGGGGAACTCCAGAAGTAACGATCCTGTAGCATGAAGTGTACTCACTGAGTGCTACTGCTTGACTTCTCCTCTCAATATACGATTTGATCCAGCGAAGCAGATTGCCATGCACACCGAGGTGCCAGAGCTTTTGTATTAGAGTGTAATGGCAAATTTTATCGAAGGCTTTGGCGAAGTCGGCGCACACAGCGTCCACCTGAACATTGTCATCCATTTCGTTCAATATGAATTCAGTGAATCCCAGAAGGTTGTTGTCAACACTATGACCCCTGCAAAAACCATGCTGGGTGGGAGCGATAATTTGGCGCACTGCATTGAAGAACTGTTCCGTGACAATTTTTTCCATAACTTTACCGAACTGGCAAAGCTTTGAAATTGGTCGATATTTTTCGATGTTCTGACTGGTGGGTCCTTTTGGGATGGGAGTTATTAGCGCCCGCTTCCAAATATTAGGAACCACTCCATTCCGCATTGAATTCTGAAAGATTATAGTTAGAGCTGGTGCCAGAGCCGAGGCGCAGTTCCGGATAAGAATGGGGTGTATTTCGTCAGGACCCGCACCTTTATTCACATTTATGGCCTTAAGTAGCTTAAGAACGTTATCATGAGTGAATTCTATGGAATTTAAGTTGAGTACGGATTGTTGACATAGGTTAAGGTTATCCAGAACAATCGAGTCAGAGTAAGGTGGTTCGAAAACTGAGTGAAAGTGATCACTAAAAAGATTACATATTTGCATCTTTAGTTAACTGTGACACCTTTGTATGACATCGATTGTGGTAACTGATTTTTGGGAAAGACAGATTTAACATAAGTCCAAAAGAACTTTGGAAGAGTTTTGATTTTTTGCTCAGAATAGTCTATATAATTGTTATAGCATTCAGTCATCATTTTTGAAGCTCTCCTCCTGATACACTTGTAACTGTTGTAATCAAGAGGATTACCATACAGCTTCCAGACCTTGTGAAGCTTTTTCTTTTCTTTTAGTAGTTTTTTTAATGGTCTACTATACTGTAGGACACATACTTAACACACTACACTACATACATATATACGTACACTATTTATATTTTATGTAACTATTTATATTACAACAATATTAATTATTATACATACACACAAACCTACGCAAATATAAAATTTATATATTTAAATAATTTAATATAATTTATGAACATGCAAACATTTTATATACGTATTTTATTTTACACCTACCGACACTTTTCAACATTTTACACGACACTGTGCACGCCCGTGCGAACAAAAAAGAACGGTTGCGCCAACACAGTGTACGACACACAAAAAGACATTCCGCGTTCGTTCTCAACAATTACGTGTTAAAATCGTACTAATCATATTCGCTTTGTTTATAATCCTTGATATCTGTTGTTCTTTCGTAATTATTGTAGTATCTGCGTGTCGCTTGTATGTTATTGTAATTGTGACTGTAAATCGTGTTCCTCAAAATGATATTGTTGATTCTGTGAAGTGTTCGTCTCAGTTATTTGTGCTCGTCTACTAAGTGTCCTTATCTTTTTATGTGTGTGGTGTAATTAGATAGTCATATCTACACCCCCACAATACCAATTCGTCTACTATACTTGGTCAACTATACCAACTCATCGCTAATCGACCGGAAATCCTCTGCTAGATAGTTATAAACAAAATGCGGGGTTGGCTTAAGGGACGGCAAGTGGGTGACGGATAATTCGATTAAAAGGGACGGGTGGTGACTGTCTTCGCCGGTAAGCGGATCGTCGTAACGTGAAACAATGGTGCTGACATTGCACAGCACCAAGTCGAGTATACGATCATTTACGTTTCGATAGGAATTTAGTTGTATTCGATTAGAGAAGGATAAGAATTCAATAAGCAATTGAGGTGCAAAGTTGCCACTGGGCGATAATATCAAAATATCGGGAAATGACCCAGTCCACTCTGCCTCAGATATATTAAAGTCACCAGTAATCAGGAAAGCATCATCGGGCCTATCGGTAACGAGCTGACCGGCCGCGTCGAAAAACGAGGAGAGAGCATGGCGATACCCGGGACCGTGCGGTATGTAAAGGCTGGCAATATTAAGATATTTAACCCTGGGGTGAGCGAACGAGGCGCCCCCGGCGCCGCCCGCACACTCCAATGGCACCGAGACCCATAAGCACTCTGCGCTCGCGCACGACGGCCCCGGCCACTCGCGCAGCACAGGGCCGCACGCCGCGCGCACGGCAAGCGCCACTCCGCCGCCACGCTGCGCTCCGCTCGCCACCGCCGACCTGTCGCAGCGGTACACTATGTACCTACTGTCAAAATATTCCCGATCGTAAAAATCAGGGGTCAGCCAACTCTCTGTCACAGAAATAAAGTCGTAGTCATTTGAAACGACCTTGGCGAAAAAATCGTGAGATTTTGTTCTCAATCCCCGCACGTTTTGATAATAACCGATTAATTTGTCATGATACACGGTACCAGAAATAGTATATATAGGTATGTATATTAACAGTACAAGATCTACTGATAGAATAGAGATTTTGTTCTCAACCTCCGCACGTTTTGATAATAACCGATTAATTTGTCATGATACACGGTACCAGAAATAGTATATATAAGTATGTATATTAACAGCACAAGATCTACTGATAGAATAGAAATGAAAGTTTATAAGAAACTTGTATAGTATTTTAAAGTATTTAAGAGCTACGCAGACACGAATGAGTTTAAATTATGTTCCTCATAGTAGTATGTATCCTCATGTTTCAACTTTAAGAAAATATATAAAGGTAAGCAGACATGAAAGTAGTTATGTACGGTGAGTGAATTATATTGAACAGTAACCATATATAAGAATGTGGGACACATATAAAAACTAAAAAGTCATTTTAGTTGTTTTAAGATAGCACTATTGGCAATATGGAGAACTTTAGATTTGTCAGTCTTGTGCATTAGGATTCTGCAGTCTCTAATCCAAAGGTAGGCATAATTCAACTCCGTCTTGACTTCTCGGGCACGACGCAGCAGCAGCTTGTTCGTTGGGGTGAGGTGGTCGCTTACGTATGACGCAGGCAGGCCCCGATATACCGAGGTCAGCCGTAGTAAGACCCCGGCGAGCACGCACAGCAGCCAACACTTGGTCCTTGCAGAGTCGCCGAGTGAATCGCACTATAATACCCGGACTGCGTTTAGCTACATTCTCTTGACGGCCGGAGTCCCTTTGCGTCTCGAACCGGCGTACGCAGTGTATACGATCGATGTCTTTTTCATCAATATTTATCCCTACCTTGTTGCAGATCAAACGAAATATAGAATTTAGATTTTCGCCGCTAGTAATAGGTACACCTGAGATTTCCAAGTTGTTTAGTCTGGAGTACTGTTCCCATTGGTTCCAGTCTTCTTGAAGAGTAGTGATTGTCTCGTTAGCGGTTTGAAGGTCAGATTGTAATTTTGAAATGATCGACATTTTGCCTTCGACAGCAACAAGCCGGTCTTCCATGTTACAAAAGCGGGATTCCATCTCACTCCATTTTGTGTTGAGGTTGTGGTGTGTGTTGAGGCTGTGATGGTCTCGCGCAGGTCGGCTTTAATGGTGGAAAATTCGGACCTCAGCGACTTGACCTCGTTTAGAACTGCTTGTATCATGTTGTCTGTTGCCGTGGCTGGATTCCAACACTGCTGACATTTCCATGCAGCTTTTTTATCAGTTGCCATTTTACGGTAAGTGGTCTCAGCGACACCTGCACATCCATAGTGGAGGTGTCCTCCGCATGAACCGCACACAACAGCGTCTACCGCTTTTTCACAACATTTAATACAATCCATGTTGCTTATAGAATAGCAAGGCAAATCAGTTATTACTATAGTCTCGGCACGTCTGCGCGCTATTCATTCTATGCGCAATACAAACTGGAACTGGTTTATCGACAGCGCACGAGACAATGACCCGACCGCAGTTTACTTAACCGCGTGAATCCTGTGCAGCTTGCGTCCGCTAATGGCCACGTATCTGTACACAGATCGAACATTAAATTTATAATATTCACTATTATATTCACTATTCAGCACTTTTGTGTCGATTTGCACCAGTGACAACGTAAACGGTACGAACGAACTCTATAAGTTTCTTCGTTTTTACAATAAGTAGTCACTTTTACTGTTTTACTTACTGTTTTATAATTAATTTTTACGGAACTTTATCAGTTTGTCTTGTTCAGCAGTCTTTATTTGTTTCCATATTATTTGTATCTCACTTTGTGTTTTATAATATTAAATAAAGATTTTTAAGACAATAAATAAAAAAGCAGGTGTGTACTATTCAACACCTACCCACATGGAATGTCAACACCTACCCACATGGAATGAATATCAGAACATATGTAATAAGTAACTGAATACTTAACAGATTTTTTGTTTATATGTATTTGTCAATATAAAGGTGACAATAAACACATGCATATTATTGTACCTACATATTTAATAACTAAATAATAATTTTTTTTGGCTTATAAATAAAAAGCAACTGGTTGTTTAAATTTCTTATACAAGCTTTTCATAATTGATACCAGTGCTGTGTTAGTTACCTTTTGTTAATGGCTAATGCCGAAATCTTATTTTTAGTAGTCCAGCGATGACCCTTTGATTTTCTTTTTTCATTTTTCGTAACATCTAAAACTAAATTTTGTAAAAATGTTGAATCTAAATTTTCAATTAATTTCGAAAATTTTGAAGAAGATTTCTTTAATGACGACAGGGTACATTTTGTAGTTTTTAGTTGCTTCATTAACTTTCTTTTTCTTGAAGTAATGTCTGAATCTGACAAAAAGGCCATTAAATCTTGACAAATAATTTTGTTATGTACATTTAGATTGTTATGTAGATTTAGAGTTTGGGGTATTGGATCATTTAGGAGACTGCCTTTTAGAGGTAGTCAGAGGCATCCTTTAAGGAGTATCGGTGTAGTGATTAGTTTGTGGAACCTTCTGGGAATCGATATTTGGCCTTCAATGTCATCTGACCAGGTCTCATGGAAAGGTCCGGCGCGGCAACGGCCTCTTGAGACTGGGAGCACTCCCCCTTATATGAAAGAAGTCCGATCTATCAGCCCGGAGAAACAGGTTGCGCGCCAGACGCCTGACATGTTTCTCGATTTTCTCAACTCTTAGGTCCCTGCGTATGACGCTGTTCCTCACATACAGGCTCCAGCCTGTACAATCTTCCTTAGACTTAGGTTCTGCTGTGCTTCGATCCTGGTGCGCTGACATGAAGAAGTGAGAGCGTACCAAGCCTGGGCTGCGTATGTTAGTCTGGAGCGCATCTAGGACTTATAAATCCCCAGCTTGGCGCGCAGGGGAAGACTCGAGGATAGAATTCCATTTAGGCTTCTGCAAATTCCATGTGCACTGGCTATCAGCTAGTCCACATGGGGTTTCATAGTAACAGTGCGATCTATAGTTACCCCAAGGTACTTCGCTGTTGGGAACCACCTTATGTCTTGGCCGCAAAGTTGAAAGGAAGTTGGTAGGGGCGGGCATCTGTTCCCACTGACGATGATAGCCTGCGACTTTTGTGCATTAGCTGGGCCACATTGTGAAAGCCAGTTTGGAAGCAGATCCAGTATCCGCTAGATCTTGGCGGCAGCAATGTCGGCACGAATTAACACTGAAAAATAGGCCACGTAGTCCCCGAAGAGGGCTAATTGTGCACCCTTCACTGTGAGAATTTCATCGGTGAATATGACGTAACAAGTGGGTACAAGCAGCTTCCCTGCGGTACACCCGCTCGAATGGGTCTCTCCTGCGATAGGTTACTTTCCACGGATACTTGGAATCTCCTGCTCTTCAGGAAAGACTCCTAATACTTTAACGATGTGGACTGGCAAGGAGAGGGCAATCAGTTTATAGCATAAGCCGAGGTACCAGACTCGGTCGAATGCCTTTTCCATGTCGAGGAATACCGCCACCACATGCTCCTTTTTGTTAATCGCTCGAGCCATGTGGTGCAGTACCCTCGACAGCTGGAGGGTGGTGCTGTGCTCCATCCTGAACCCAAACTGTTCATCTCGCAGAACGAAATAGCGACCAATCTCCTGCAGGAGCAATTTTTCAAACACCTTGGAGAGGCTAGAAAGCATGTTGATAGAACGATAACTCCACGGAAGGGAGAGATTCTTCTGTTTCTTTGAGATCATTATAACCCGGCCGAGCTTCCAGGATTGCGGGAAATGACTGGTCCGCATGACGCCGTTGAATAACCTGGTGGTGGCGGCCATGAGACGAGGAGGCATGCAGCACAGCGCTGCATTCGGGGTACCATCTGCTCTGGGGGCCTTCCGGGCTTTCAGCTTACAGGAGTCATAGGCAGCGTGCGTAGTGGGGTGAGTCCTAGTTCCGCTAGGACAGGCTTTTGGTCAGAGCCTGTGTGGTAGTCCAGGACAATAATGTTCATCGGGATCCCGCTACTCCGATGGACCACTAAGTCTATAACGTCTGGAATATAGGTATCGCAGAACGGAAAATGAGTGGGACTGTCTGGCCCCCGCACCTCGTAGCTGTTAGCTTCCGCGTCCTGCAGGAGTTTAGAACCCACTGGGTTGGTGGTTGACGAAACTCAGGCCATGTTTTTGGCATTCCAGCCTCCCGCCAGAAATGTAGGGTACGATGAGTCAAGGGGCTCTTGAATTGCCGCTATATTTAAAGAATACTTGCCCGGCCTGTAGATGGTGAACAGGCGTACAAGGGATTGTCCTGCATTGATCTCAACTCCCAGAGCGTGCATGGAGGAGAAGTCCTTAGGTGGAATAAGCCGGTGAGGAAGCGTTCGCTTAACCAGTATCACGAGCTCTCGGTGTCGGTATAATTTATTTTATTAAACGAAAGAACAATTACAAAATCATTGTTAAATTACCAATTTTTGCTGAAAAATTTAGGCTGTCACTTTCATTTATTTTGTTATATTGGTGTCACAAAATAATGAAGTCGGTACATTTTTTTTTTTATATTCAAAGTTTCGAAGGACTGGTTATGATAAACGTCAGTTGTTCCGTCAAGGAGATAACGATCGTGGGAAACTCGTTTAGTTATACATGGTTGAGTATTTGGAATATAATATTACTTTATAAATAAACATCAAGATATTGCAGTTTTAATATAGTTCCTTTTAAATTCAGACTTAATATAATAATCCTTTAATAATCCAGTTCGTTCTTACGTTGCTACCGAGGTGCACGTTTGTATAGATTTTCTAAGGTTCTCAACCTTCTTTGAATTCTCCGGAACTTATTAATTCATACCCCTGGGCAATGTTTTCTTGTGGGCGTTGTCAGTCTGAAGCCACTGATGGATCATCATGCAGTACATGTAGGCGTCGGTTCGATTTTCTGTGTGCTGGAATAATGGAGCACAGCTACAGAAAGCTAGGTGACCGTAAAAACGTCTGGCGTTGTCACAATTGTAAGTCAGGCATGTCACCGACATCTAAACAGGACCAGCCATCCGTGGGTCAGACTGGAGACCTGCATGCAACTCTATCCAAGATCATGCAACAACTTCAGCCATTGGCGACACTTGTAGAAGATGTGAAATCAATTAAATCTGATCTCTCAAACCTAAAGGATTCCATCGAAATGGCACACGAAAAAATTTATAACTTCACTGCAAATGTTAAAGCTATGGAACATAGGATCAAAAAACTTGAAGAGCTTTCTAGTACTATACCGCTACTTCGGGCGGAAGTGGCAAGAATAAATGACGAAATTCACTTGAGAGAACAGTGGTCACGAGCAAACAATGTGGAAATCAAGGGTATTCCATTGAAGAAAAATGAAAACTTATACGATATAGTATTGAGTATGAGTAATATAATTAACAACCCAATTCGAAAGGATGACATCAATTATATTGCCAGAGTGCCACATAATAAGGAGTCAATTATTATGGCACTAAATAACAGATCTGAAAGAAAATTTTGTTGCTGCTGCGCGGAAGTGTAAAAACACATCACTGCAAGCTTTAGGATTTACTGAGGAGGGGCGTGTTTATGTATTCAGTTGATGTTTATATAAATTACTGTTAACTCACACCTGTAGATTGAGAACCACTGATTTCGGTAAGTGTTCGTCGATGTAATGTTTTTATTTTATTTTTTGTTAACAAATTACTATTATTATTAAAACATTTATTTTCAGATAACAAAGATCCATAGAATTAGTTAGTAAATAACTTAGAGATAATATTAGTAACAAAAAAAAATTATTAATTAATTATTATTATACTATTATTAACATTAAATACACAATACATTTATTACCTGCTTAATTTCTCATGTGAATGTGCACAGCTTTGAGGAGACCCACCCAGTGATTAATAATGGACCCCTCCTATCTATCAGAAATCATCTTCAGAATCCTGTTGGCACTGCCCCGCGTCCTCACCATCAGGGAGTTGCGCATCATTGCAGAAAAATTGTCTATGCGGGCTTTGGCAAACATCCCTGAAGCACTACAGAAACGGGGCAGCCCCAGCAAGATCCTGAAAATGTTATTATACTGAACACGGATGGCGTTGTAAGCCAACTGAGTATATGAGGTCAAAAGGCTGCTGGTGTAGAAAGACTGGCAGTACGCCTTAAATAGCGTTATCTTTACGTTTTTAGTACACTGAGCAAACCTGCGAGCCAACATATTCTCCCGCACCGCCAACGTCCTACGTTCACGCTCTATATCAGATTCATCCTTAAGATGTTCATTCACAATGTGCCCAAGGTATTTAAATTCAGTGACTCTCCTTAGAGTCACACCATTCAGCTCAATTGAATGGACATGACCTGAGACCCCTTTACCCGCCTGAAAAACCACGTACACACTTTTCGCACAATTGTATACGAGGCCGTGTTTAACACAATATTATAGATGTTCCCACTATCAGGTTTACCGTGCATTAACCAATCTTTATACCTTAACCTCTCTTCTCTGCGAGCTTCTTTTACATGTTTATTCCACCCTACGACTGCTTTCCTTCTCCAAATATCTTTACCCTCATAGGAAACTGTTGCACCATCCTTTAAAATTTTTACTATTTGATCATACATCATATCTAAGTGCAATCTATGATTTACATCGCTACACATATTATCACAACAATTATGGAATATTTCTGGAAAATGCATATTCATTAAGTTTTGATTACAATTGTAAGCTTTAGTTAATAAAATATTGTATTTACCTTTGTCCACGCCGGGAACATAATAAAATGAATACTACTGCTTTTCAACAAAACTAGTATATTCAAACTTGTATAAAATGTAAATTGAGAAAAGGTAGAAATACATAGGTAGGTAGTTATATATAATATAGTGTTGATGTTATGCGACTTCACATGACCGTTTATTGTCGAGTGCGCTAATGAAGTGGGGGGTCCACACGACGATGACGTATAAATTATAATTGAAATAATCCCCGCGCACCCCTCTGTGGCCTGCCTCAGCACGTCGTTCCGTTCTTTGCGTAAACACCTTAATTAATGTATGAATAATCTAATAATTAAATAAATATTTGATGTTGTCACCACTATTTGGTATCGTGCTTGACTCTATGAATTCCGGAAACTAGCAACACTGTTCTGTTGGTTACGAACGCCATTGTGGAATGTATGGAGGGAACGATACGAAATTGTGGTGCTCAGTTCCATTTGGTTTTTCGGTGCTACAACATCAAAGGTAAATATTAGCAGTACATTGTTAATAATATAAGTAACAAGAAATAATAAGAATTTAATGATATCTAATTGCTTTCATTTCTCTCTGTATTTTATGATTACCTCGCACTGTATTTTATGTACATTTTACAAATCAGAAGTGGGATGAACTACGTTAAATTTTATAATGTAAAATCTAATTAAAACAAATTGGAGAGAATGAACTAAAATATTTTTGCATGAAATATTATATTTGATATTACATATTAATCTAGAGTTTAACCATAAAACTTTCGATTCGATGAAATTTGCGAGAGAGAATTTTAATTATAAAATCTTCAGTTTAGATTATTTAGTCTTATATTTCAAATTATTTTTTATAAATAGTAGCAAATGAAATTTCTTCAGTCTAATTTTATTAATACGTTGATTTCTTAATTATTCTAATAATACTTTAATTAGTATTTCAGAGGAATTGGTAAGTACTACCTACATTTTTAAATACTACCTTCATTTGTTTTTATTTTTAAATTAGTATTCATGTATTAGTTTCTTTTTGGTTTTTCGAATTGAAATTTCGTATCAACATTTATTATTATTTTTTTTTGTTATTGCCATCTTGTATTTAATTACGTTGCTATTACAATTGAATGAGAATTTTCTTGACATGATAAAATTTCAACTAATTTTTTTTGTACTCAATTCTTAATTATGATTATAAAACAAAGAATAATGTTACTTTAAAATTATACATTTGTAGTAAAGCTTAAATACCCACTTATAACTTTATACTCACGATTAGCTTTTACGGATAATAAATGTGACAAAACTTCGTTTTCAGCATCTACCTACGATATGAAAAGAAATAACCAGTCGTTGCAGCTAATCGCCGACGCGTACGCCGAGGACCATCATCCATCTGTGGGAGCCGAAATTCGTCGCAGCCGAAGCCGTAACAGTTCTCCACGCAGCTTTCGAGAGAGTGAAGTACGAACTCCGCATCGAGGTCTCCGAGAAAGCTACAGAAAATCCCGAAGCCGTACGCCGCTTTCAAAACGTGATCGTGTGAGTAATAAACGTAGACGTTCAAGAAGTAGTACTCCACCGAAGCACTACAGAGAAAGTAGGAAAAGTAGATCCAGGGAGCACTTAAATCTAAAGGATCGGCATTGCAGACATCGATCTAGATCCCGCAGTCGCCATTCTCAATTACAATCGTCAGATGATCGTAACACGTCTGAATTTCTGTCTCAGTTGTCAAAATTATTTAATAGCTCTTCTAGAGATAATTTTTCAAATACGAACGTAGTACCAGAGTTTGACCCTTCGTTAAAGAATCAGAGTATAAACATTTGGCTATCTAAGGTGAATGAGTGTAGTGAACTGTACGGATGGAGCGATAGACAAACTATTCATTATGCTTTACCTAAATTGAGTGGAATTGCAAAGAAATGGTACGAAGGTTTACCAACAGTACTATTTACGTGGGCAGAGTGGCAAACCAAACTTAAGTCTGCCTTCCCCGCAGAAGAGAATTACGGTCAAATGCTGTCTGAGATGTTGGGAAGGAGAGCTAGGTTTGGTGAACCACTTGATGATTATTATTATGAAAAGGTAGTTCTGTTAAATAGATGTGATATATATGGAAGACGTGCGGTTGAGTGCATTTTACATGGCATAGATGATAGGTCGGTAAGGTTAGGAGCGGAAGCAGCTCAATTCAACTACCCTGATAGATTGCTAACTTATTTACGTAATGCTAAAATAGGGACAAAGAATTTAAGTGCCGTGAATGCAACTAATAAAAAAGACATGCGGGATAGTAAATCATATGTAAATAAACCTATCGGTAGTATTATATGCTATAATTGTAAACAATATGGACATCCATCTTCCAGATGATGTCCTAAACCTATAAAAAAGTGCACCAACTGTTCTATGGTGGGTCATACGGAAGTTGTATGTTTTCGGTCGCGGAAAAATGAAGGCAATGTCGAAGAAAAAAAGGAGAAATCAATACTTATGATAGGCAATTTAAGTACAAAATCAGATAAATATGTTCAGAAAGCAATTGTAAACAGTCACGAAAGATTATGTTTTATTGATTTAGGTAGTGAATTAACATTGATTAGGGAGTCTGATGCAACTAGCATTTTCGAAAAATGGGACTGTTCGGTGGTTTGCCCTATGGTGGGTTTTGGTGGTACTGTAGTATATTCTAGCGGTGCTTGTGATGCACAAGTGAGCATACAAAATGTTGTTGCCACAGTGTGTTGTCGTTCCCGACAATCTTCTCAAATACCCATTGCTGATAGGACAAACTTTTACTGAACAGCCGCATATTGAAATACTAAAAACAAGTAATGATTTGCTTATTACAAACAGTTACGAAGTCGCAAAGCAACGGAACGGTACCCTTAAATTAAAAGTAATTAAAGATACGTTAGTTAATAATGAAACTTTCGTAGAGGTTACGGCTGGATTAGATTTCGAAAGTGGAGTTTATGTTAAAAGTAGCTATAGAGGTGAACCAAATAAAGAGTATTACGTTAAGGAAGGGGTTTACCAATTGGAGAATGGAATCTGTTCAATTGCTGTACTACCCTTAACTGTTAAACCTATAGTATTTAAAAAGGATGAACTATTAGTTCGGGGTGAAATAATATTAGAATCTTTTGGACTCTGTGGGATTAATAGGATAGAATTTAAAACGTCATTAGATTTATACAGTATCGAACATTTAAACATAGGTGATATACATATGGAAAAAAAAAGTAAACTCTTAAATTTAATAAATAAATACCGAGATTGTTTTGCTACATCTTTGAACGAATTAGGTTGCACAGATTTAGAAAGGATGAACATTGATTTAATTGACGATCAGCCAATTGTTTATAGACCTTATAGGTTATCACAGAAAGAAAGGGAAGAAGTGCAAGGTATGATTGAAGAATTGAGTGCTAATGGGATTATTCGAGAATCTAATTCACCTTACGCGAGTCCTGTAATTTTGGTGCGAAAAAAGACTGGGGATAAAAGGCTCTGCATAGATTATAGAGCATTGAATAGAAAAACTATAAAACAACATTATCCCCTTCCTTGTATGGAGGATCAAATGAATAGATTATCTGGTAATCGGTTTTATAGTACATTAGATTTAGCCAGCGGCTATTACCAGGTTGAATTAATGAAATCATCAAAACCAAAAACTGCCTTTGTAACGCCAGACGGTCAATGGGAATTTAATAGGATGCCTTTTGGTCTAGCTAATGCACCAGCTATATTCCAAAGAACCATAAATAAGGCGTTGGGCACTCTCAGATTTAATACAGCTGTAGCTTACATGGACGATGTTTTAGTACCATCGAAAACTGTAGAGGAAGGCTTGGAAAAACTAGAAAGTATTTTTAGAAGATTACGAGAGTTTAATTTAACCTTAAAACCCAGTAAATGTTAATTTTTTCAAACTTCGGTGGATTTTTTGGGTTTCGAAGTTACTGCTAAAGGGATAAGACCAGGGACTAAAAAGATAGAAGCAGTGCAAGCCTTCCCCATACCAAGAAATGTGCACAATGTAAGACAGTTTTTGGGTTTGGCAAGTTTCTTTAGAAAATTCATAAAAAACTTCGCAGCTATTGCTAGACCCTTAACTACTTTACTAAAAAAAAATACTGTGTGGACTTGGAATACGGAACAACAGTCGTCTTTCGATGAGTTAAAACTAAGATTAGTTACTAGACCAATTTTGGCTTTGTACGATCCAAATTTGGAATCAGAATTGCACACTGACGCCAGTAAGTGGGGTGTAGGCGGTATTTTATTACAAAAGCAAATAACTGGCGATTTACAACCCGTAGCATACTTCAGTCGACAAACTTCGCCAGCTGAGCAATTCTTTTCCTCGTATGAACTAGAGACTCTAGCCGTGGTATCTTCCTTAGTTAAATTTAGATCATATCTGCTAGGCATGTCATTTACTGTCGTAACAGATTGCAATTCATTGCGAGCCACCTTTATGAAAAGAGACATGATACCAAGAGTTGCTCGCTGGTGGAGTTTGATACAGGAATTCGATTGCGATATTAAGTACAAATCTGGTAAAAGCATGTGTCATGTAGACGCGCTGAGTAGAAATCCGGTAGAAGGAGACATACTTGAAGATATAGATTTTCCAACTGTCCTGAGCATATTAAGTGATGATTGGCTTAAAACTGTTCAATTGGCTGATACCGAAGTAGAACGTATTAAAAATATTCTTCAAGATCCCAAAAATAAAGATATTGTTGAAATCAAACAAAATTACTGTTTGAAAAACAATAATGTGTATAAAATAACCGAAAATGGACCTAAGTGGTTGGTGCCGAAAGGTGTACGGTGGCAAATTTTAAAAACCTGCCACGACGACATAGGACATTTCTCGTTAGACAAAACTATTGACAAAATTCAGCAAACATATTGGTTTCCTAAAATGAAAAAGTTCATTAAGAAATATGTGCAATCCTGTCTCGAGTGTGCACACAGTAAGACCCTTTCTGGAAAAAAATCTGGTTATCTACACCCCATACCCAAGGTTAGCAAACCTTTTCATACTATTCACGCTGACCACCTAGGGCCATTTAACGAGAGCAAAAAGAAGAATAAATATTTATTGGTTATAATTGACTCCTATAGCAAATTTATAATATTAAAGCCTGTTAAAAATACAAAAGCTCTCACTACAATTCGTATATTTAAAGAGTATTTTGCGACATATGGTTCTCCGGTTAGATTAATAACAGATAGGTATTCTTCTTTTACGGGTAAGAAGTTGAAATTATTTCTAAAATACGTTGGTGTAAACCACGTTATGAATGCTGTCGCCACCCCACGAGCCAACGGGCAAGTGGAAAGGTACAATCGCACAATATTGGATTCCTTAACAGCTATGAATCATGGTAAAAATGAATTGTTATGGGATGATAAAGTTCTTGAAGTGCAATGGGGATTAAATAATACAACAAATAAAGGGATAGGACGTACACCCGCGGAAGTATTGTTTGGATTACGTTTAACTGGTACTACTGAGGGGAGAATAATATCAACCTTAGACAAAGACATTGACCAAAACGAAATTAATTTAAATGAAATTAGAAAGGCAGTTAATGAACACATTACTCGAGAACAACAAAAACAGAAACATAGGTTTGATAAAAAGCGTTGTGAGGCACGAAAATTTAGCATGGGAGATCTGGTTAGAGTAGAACGATCAATTTTATGCCCAGGCCAAAGTAAAAAGTTAGTTGCGAAATGTCTAGGGCCGTACAAAATAATAGAGGTTCTAAGTAATGACCGTTGTATGGTAGAGGATACCCCTATCACTCGACGAAAAGGAAAAGCCATATATAAAGGCGTATATCCGGTTGATAAAATTTACCCTTGGCTCAGTTTTGAAAGAACTGATGACACTGATGTTGAAAGTGAAATAAGCGAGAGTATGAGTGTTTATGACGATAGTACGGATGAAATCAATAGTGTAGATAAGGAATGTTAATGTAATGAATGATAAATGAATGATTGATGACATAATTAAGGACTAATACTATATATTTATTTTATATTTAAAGTTTTACTATATATTTATTTACTTTGATTTCAATTTGTTTGATAAATTATCGTTCATTCAGAGGATAATGCTCATTGGGAAGGTTGAGTTCCATTGAGAGGATAATGCTCAATGGCAAGGATGAGGTCCATTGAGAGGTTAATGCTCATTGGCAAGGTTGAGGTCCATTGAGAGGATAATGCTCATTGGCGAGGTTGAGGTCCATTGAGAGGATAATGCTCATTGGCAAGGTTGAGGTCCATTGAGAGGATAATGCTCATTGGCAAGGTTGAGGTCCATTGAGAGGATAATGCTCTTTGGAAAGATGAGTTGTATAACGTGATTAATATTATTGTGTAATTACAAAATGTATAATAATTATAAAAGCATTTTAAGATGTTAATCATTTATATTGTAAATAATTATTTACTCGTTAATTGTTGATTGTTAATGTTACATCGCTTGATATTTAATAATAATAACTATGTAATTATTACTGCACTGCAGATATTTTTTTTTAGTTGTTTTGTTATTATTTACAAAACATGTTCACGAGGTCGTGACTAATTGCCAGGATGGACGAATTTGTAAGCTTTAGTTAATAAAATATTGTATTTACCTTAATTAATGTATGAATAATCTAATAATTAAATAAATATTTGATGTTGTCACCACTATTTGGTATCATGCTTGACTCTATGAATTCCGGAAACTAGCAACACTGTTCTGTTGGTTACGAACGCCATTGTGGAACGTATGGAGGGAACGATACGAAATTGTGGTGCTCAGTTCCATTTGGTTTTTCGGTGCTACAACATCAAAGGTAAATATTAGCAGTACATTGTTAATAATATAAGTAACAAGAAATAATAAGAATTTAATGATATCTAATTGCTTTCATTTCTCTCTGTATTTTATGATTACCTCGCACTGTATTTTATGTACATTTTACACAATGGTCATGATACCTATCAATTTGTATTCTGTTTCTATTGCCTCAGACTACCTTATTTATAACAATATTTTTTTTCTATTACTTTTGGAGTCACACTTAGCTAGGTGACAAGTTATTATCATGGGAAAATGATCTGACCAGAAAACATCATGCAAGATAATTATATCTAAGGCAGTCTTAACTGCGGCCTCAGTAGTAACACAATGATCAAGCCACCTTTTACATTCATGTGACTCACTAATAAAAGTGTAGATATCAGAGTACCTACCACATAAGTCTATATCCGCACAATTCCACTGTTGGTCCGCACAGAAACTCACTAGTTCATTACAAAATAACTCTTGTGGGTAAACGTTATAATCTCCAACAATAAAAACCGTCTCCACTTTTTCATTTTCTATAACGGAGCTAATTTTAGCCAGGCAACAAACTCGGGTAGATTTTTATACTTGTCTACCGGCATGTAAACACTAAATATTAACACCGTTCTATCATCTAAAACTGCTTTTATTGCAACAAAACGCACACTAGTTTTGTATTCAACGATTGACACTGACGTAAACACGGACTTTCGCCACAGCAAGGCAACACCGCCATAAGGCCTACCGCGCAGGGGGCCTTGTGACAGATCCAAGGCAGCAGTGGCACGGCAGTGCCAACATAATCAAAATCCTTGTCTATTGTGTTGAGTAGCGGTAGCTCATGCTCCAACAACCAAGTCTCCTGTACGGCGATGATATTTGCAGATTCACACAATGACCTGACACTTCTATAGAACGCTTTATATTTTTACAATTAAAACTTGCTATTTTAAAATACATCAAAAATAAAATAGTAGATATTCATTTAATTTACAAGGTTATACTTTCATAAAAACAGATGCTTTAATTATTCTGCAACCTTGTCAAGTCTCCTTTCTAGTCTCCGACTGAAACTAACAAACCGACGAAATGATATACTGTCAGGCCATAGACTGTTGTCTAGAAACATATTAACCTTATGTTTTTGTACTACAACCTTGTAACTATCGTAACCTTTGTCTTGTTTCATATGTATTTTTCCTATAATCACGGTCTCATTGGTCTTCTTTTTTACATACATACATACATATCCTCACGCTGTATCCCTAACGGGGTAGTCAGAGAGGACGGAGCGCCAAGCGTCGCGGTTCTTACATACTTCTTTCGCTTCCTCAAATCTCATCATTTATATACTTTATATACTCTTTTATAAACTCTTTAATATCAGTCTCTGAAGTATCTCTGTGGACATTAGAAATATAAAGAGGAATTTTCACATCCGCTGCTTTGAACTTTTCATGCGGTTGCGTATTCGCTTTTCCTTTCTGTCCAACAAAACGATTTTTCGATTGTCTTCTTTGAACCGTTATCCACTCCTCAGATGGGGTTTCCACTTTCCATTCTCCCTCTTTACGAATCATTTCAGCTATACTAAGTCTTTTTACAGTATCAGAATTCGTATCAACCATTACAACGTTAGTCTGTGGTACTACATTTACTTCCCGAAATGAAACATGTGAACTCATATCTTTCTCACTACTAGACGCAGGATGAACCCTACCGCTCGCCTGCAATGGACGACTAAGCGTCGGCTCAGAGTCAGTATTGCGAGTTTCCATAGTGCACTGTACCGAAGCCACAGCTCGTTCGTCGTGACTCATTGCAAACGGCCCACTATCGGCCACATACCCTCGTCTGTTATTATTCACATTAAAATCAAACGGTGTAACTGTATGATTTTTTATCTCATTTAAGTCATCTACGAACTCCTGACGGGCGATATAATTTTCTTTTATGAGGTTTACATCAGAATTCAAAATAAGCAAATCCTTAAGTAATTTCATTACGTCGATATGATCGAAAGTTATTGGCGATAACGCATTCAAATCTCTGGCCACAAAAATTGGTATATTTTGCGGATTTGTCACCTTAAAAAATGCAATAATGTCTTCAATATCACGTGTAGCTTTCCCTTCGCCTTTTCTTGTAATTTGACGTTGTTTCGAAGATGGCACTGACGAAATAACAACAGTTTTGCTTGGCTCACGGCTTGCTGAGAAAAACCCGACGTACAGACGCACACTAAGCTCTGATCATCCATCACTTCTATTTTATTTTGCACAAAAGCTAAAAGTTCGTTAATAACAATGTCGCATTCTACGTACTTTACTAAATCCATTTAGTATTAGTAAATATATGTCGGAAAAGACACGGGGCAATTAGTGCTTTTCCAACTCAGCCATGAGAAATATGAAATATATATAATAATATGTTTTTTCCGACATATATTAGTAAATATATGTCGGAAAAGACACGGGGCAATTAGTGCTTTTGCAACTCAGCCATGAGAAATAGGTACCTAATCTTTATATTCCTTAGTGCAGACATTATGTCCCAACTAATCATGTATGTTCAATCAACTAGTATTAAGTGTCGTATAAGATAGTAATTATAATATGTGTGTACGTCTCTCGCTCTGATTCAATAATAATTCTATTGAATTATAATTAAATAAATTAATCTTTTAAATAATTAAGCAATAATCAATAATTTAATCCTCTAAAATCATAGTCTCATATTATTATTGTTTCATGATTGTTGTAATTTGCCATATGTTATTTTGATTTACAGCTTCCCTTAAGCTTTACAATTTGTTAATTATCATTTTCAACCTCAACGCTGCGTCCTTGCGTCTGACGTTGCGTCGGTTACGTCATTTGCGTCTTTTGGGCGGGAAGGCGCGGATCTGCGTCCATTGCGTCTGACACTTCGTCGGTTGCGTCGTTTCGTCGCTTCGTCGTTTGCGTAGTTTCGTCGTTTGCGTCGGTTGCGTCGTTTGCGTCTATGTGACGGGAGCGATGCGGATCTGCGTCCTTTGCGTCTGACGTCTGTCGCTTCGTCGGTTGCGTCGTTTCGTCGCTTCGTCGTTTGCGTCGATTTCGTCGGTTACGCTTCTTCGGTTGCGTCGTTTTGTCGTTTCGTCGCTTCGTCGTTGCGTCGATTTCGTCGGTTGCGTCGTTTGCGCCTATGTGACGGGAACGACGCGGATCTGCGTCCTTTGCGTCTGACGTCTGACACTTCGTCGGTTGCGTCGATTTCGTCGGTTGCGTCTATCTGACGGGAACGACTATCGTAATTATTTTGTTATACACGCAGTGATTGGGCTAATGTCAAATCACTATGTTATTTTTATATGGCTCATTTACTTGTTTAATTGACTTGTTACTTTTTAAAATAGTCTCTACTTATTATAATTCCTGCTACATATGTCAAACGTGTTACTACGTTTTATTCTAATCAATGTTGTTATGCCATCATGGCATCAGAATGCGATCCTTAGTTCGAAGTTAGTATCTAGTTATGTATTCTCCGCATATTACAGCTTAGGTCCAATACCTGGTCAATATATCTTACCTTAAATTTAATTCTAAGCTGTAATATGCCACCTACTTCACTTATCGTATTTTCCTGTACTTTCCCTTTCGGCTCATGTGTCAACTTTTGCAACATTTTAATTGTTCACCTTATACCACATATTCTGTAACGTATACAACTATTATTTCATTTACTTTTGTATTCGTAGTCTTTACTAATAATACTATCTTGCATTATATAATTTTTATATATTAAATTTGTTCACCTTATACAATATTTACTACAATGTACAATCTGTTACTTCTTAACTTTTGTATCCTTATACTTACTAATAATACCATCTTGCATTATATAATTCCTATACTATAAGAATAGCAATAAGCTAGCCCACTACCATTGTAATTTTCCCCCTTTTAGTTCATAAGTACCTTATGTATCGGGAGAGAGGGGATGTAGGGCAACAGCGTCCCCTCAATCCTTGGTCAAGCTATGATTAAAGTTAACAAAAAAAAAAAATCTTACAAGAGGCGAACTACTCCATAAAATACAACGTTAAGACAAAGTTAAATGTGCAAACGACAGAAAAGTCTTCATAACTATTATTACGTAGGTAATTGGAAATTTTAATAATGGTAAACGATCCGACGGAGAAATGCTATCGCACCGGCCGCCGTAGTCTAACAGACTCTCAGCGCCGGCCCCGATGTTCCGTTAGCGCGTCATCGGAAGTCCCGCTTTGCCATGGTATAGTCAAATGAGTGCCTTTTATTATTTCCACCGACACGGCCTTCCTGACAACACGCACGTCCTCGTGCGTTCTTCATCTCATTCTCATTCGAAAAGAAATAAAATGAAATCTGCACGTCTCTGCAACAAACATCTCTTCATTCTATCACAGACACCCTAAACATCGTCACACACACCCTAAACATCTTCACATACACCCTAAACATCTTCACATACACTCTAAACATCTTCACATACACCCTAAACATCTTCACATACACCCTAAACATCTTCACATACACCCTAAACATCTTCACAAACATCCTAAACAGCTTCATACAAGGTACGCTGTCACAAACACCCCGAATACGCTAACACAAGGTACCCAATGACGAACACCCTAAACACCCCCATACAAGTTACGCGAATAACACTCGCTACAAACCTGCGCCTTGCAGTCTGTCAACAAGATGCTACTTAACGTACCTTCATCACGTCGTCACAAATTACGCGTATAGCACTCCCTACAGATCTGCGCCACACGCTGGGGACCAACGCGCATATAGCACGAGGCAGGCCAGCGGCTTGCAACTAGTCAACGAGATGCTACATAACGTACCTTCAACATCTCACACGCCGAATGGTCCCACGACCACCGCGTCACTCTCGGGCTCCATCTCGCCAACCGACTCCTCTCTCGTCAACAACACTATAGCCGACGCGGACTCGTTTTACTCTTAAGCAGACTACATAGTGATTTCATCGTCACCATGAGTCCTTCACTCCCTTTAGGTACTTTATGCAAACTTGTTGGGTACACGATACTTCAAATTCCTAAAGTTTACCCTTGAACACTCATCGTATACCTCATTCGCTTAGTAAGTTTTAAATCAGAATTTCCAGCTCCAATTAAGTCAAAGTCACCCCAATCCACTCAAGCAAACCCAGCCACAAGGCGTTCCCGATCGTCAAATCTATTTCTGCTCGAATCGAAAAGAAAACCCGACACCGAGAAGAACCGACAAGAAACTCGGCCAGGTTTTAACATCATTCCACAACATGCCTATCAAAACGCAACGTTCAGGCCAGTGACTCTCTCGTAATTACAGAAGACGTAGTTATGCGGCGTATTGAGAATTGATTGGATAATAAACCCAACTGACTACCTAATGTAAATAGTTTATTTGACCTACTCCCCTAGTCTACACTTACCTATCTACCTGTTCACGGGGTACCTAACCTATCTACCTACACGCTTCTTCGTGACAACGGAGTGAACCGACAGTGATGTCACGCAATGACACCTTTGCCAAGGATGTCAGACAACCGAAAACGAATGATCGCTGCCACATAGAACAACTCTGCTCACGCGGCTGCCATATTAATTGACTCATTTTCACAAACTACTAGCATTATGCAGTAGATTTCAACAATGCCGGTTACATAAAAAAAATCAATTCGATTATAAATTCTCGCTTAATTATCGCTCGCTACTACATAGTCACACAGACGTATCACAGGACTTCATGTGTTCCCGTGAACATAACAAAATTCATCTGCAGTTTGAGGTTATTACAGGTTTGGCCTACCTGACGCACGTTATAATAATCGGAATGAAGAGAAAAAAAGCAGAAAGCGCAATAAACTTTTGGTAATCTTTAACAACTATTTACACAGACTTATCAACCATCAGTCATGAACACATACACACCAACAATCATGGCCCAGTTGCTATCAGAAACGTAGTGACACATGACACCCAGGTCATTGTCACATCACCAGCCGCTCAACGCACTCTGAACAATAATTCAGAGCGCAGTTACGACTACGCTTAGTGTGTGTATCGCGGCCAAAGTAGTCATGGTATAACATAACCTCCTCCACTCTCATTAACATCGCACGAATCTAAGTGAGAATTTTACCTCGTGACATCTTACGAAAACGTTCATGAGCGTAGGTACTTGTAGATCCGACTACTAATCAAAGATTTCAAAACTTGACGGTAACCTACAAACAACTAGCTTTAAATGGACTCCCAAATGGAATATTGCGTTAGCTTCGATTACTCTAGTCGTTATTTTTCAACACAAAATCACCAACGTTAAATTTAATCAATTTCGATTCATTGCCATCAAATCTAACGTTATAACTAGCGTTCTCTTCACGTTCGTTGCCACGTGTTCCGTCACATTCGCAACATTGTGTTCATTCCCTGTCCGTATTCAGTTTCAAACACTTAGCTACCCTACTTTAAGAAGAATTCAAAAGCAAAAACTAGCAATGTTTAAACTTGTTTCGGTCACAGTGATAATAAGGTTTTAAGTTTCACGGTTATTAATTAGATTACACCTTTACAATTCGTCGGGTTCGACATGAAATAAAATTTTCACACCAATAACTTTAATCATAACCTCCCACGATGTTTGTTCGGTACTATACACTCCTGAATCACAAATGCCAGTAAAACAAAATCAACAGCTAGATCAGTGGGCGCTAGAAACACAATAAAATGGTAACGACGCACCGGGTATGTAGTATCTGAAGTTAACGTAATTCCTGCATCCCGCGCGAGTCCACATGTCGCTCAGTAGCTAAAGCTCCTTTCACAAAAGACCGTGGATGCGACGAGAAAGGGCGTTAACAATGTGGATAGGCAGGCTTCTACATTTTGTTCACTCGCGATTACACCTCAATCAGACTCACTGGTACCGTAATACCACTTTTGATGTCGGAAAAGACACGGGGCAATTAGTGCTTTTGCAACTCAGCCATGAGAAATAGGTACCTAATCTTACAAGAGGCGAACTACTCCATAAAATACAACGTTAAGACAAAGTTAATGTGCAAACGACAGAAAACTCTTTGTAACAATTATTACGTAGGTAATTGGAAATTTAATAATGGCAAACGATCCGTCGGAGAAATGCTATCGCACCGGCCGCCATAGTCTAACCGACCGTGCCGGCCCCGACGTTCCGTTAGCGCGTCATCGGAAGTCGCGCTTTGCCATGATATTGTCAAATGAGTGCCTTTTATTATTTCCACCGACATATAAATATTATATTGTTTTCATGTTGGTAAGGTTTTAGCACTTTTTTGTAAATTGTTAGTTTATTGTTTTAGTTGTATGTTTGTATGCTGTTGGTGTTCCAAAAAATAAAAATAAATAGATATAATTTGATTTTGTTATATCAATCACGTTTAATTTAACATTATTTATTTTACATTTGGCAACATTTTATTTAGAAACGTGATCATTCTTTTGATGTATCGATTGAAATAATGATCGTTATATTAAATCGATAATCGATTATTCAGGGATAAATTATATATTAATTTTATATAAAACAAAGGAAATTTTATTTTTGTTGGGATATTCACCATTAGAGTAGTTGAATAAAAACATTCTTTTACATAAACGATTTATTAATCGCGATAAATATTTATTACAGTATCAGTCTATTCTATACCACGTTACTGCAACTTACTGCACGAGCAACTGCACGCTTATTACGTAACTTGCAGTGAGCATGCGACAGCCAATATCGCGCGATATCTGCTGTCAAAACGAAAATTTGTGTAATGTAATTTGTATAGTGGTGCTAAATTTATTGCGAAAATTGCATTTTACGGTCATAGAATAATAGATATGCAATCGTCATGTTACAAGATACCAATTTTTTATTACAATTCGTCACCGGTCGCGCAGTGTTCGCGTGGCTGTCGCTGTTTGCAAATTTTTAGGTGATAACCCACCGGGCGGCGACTACGGGGCGAGCGGAAGCCGCGTTGTATTTTTGTTTAGCTCAGGTTCGTCTCCATAATCCGCCCCTTGTAAAAAAATACAAAATGCAAAATTACCGACCAAAATAATATAAACTTACAAATGATTAATAATATTTCCAAGCTACAATAATAATTTAGAATGTATAAGGCACACAGGAATTTGCTTAGTTGTAAGTCGATTGCATTATGAGGTCTTGCCTTCCACGACGTCCGAAGTTTTACATTTATATCTAATTAAACATTACTATAATGTACATTATAGTAAATATTTTAACACTACGAGTTTAATAAGCATTTGAAATATATTTATGTCCGCAAGAATGTGTTAGGTGTACATATGTTTTGTCCACTAGATGCGATGCTTAACTTACTATAAAATAAAAATAAATCGTTATATACCCATACAATATTTCTAATGGGGCCCCTTAAAGGCCTGTTCCTACTGTTTACTTAACAAGGGCTTTGGTAACATGTTTGCGCTGCTGACTGCGTGGATTGTTGCGGGATAGCTTGGGCCGCCTGTCCCGCCGCCTGTCCCGCCGCCCTGAAGTTCCAGTGGCTTATTAAATTTACCGACTCCCAGAAATAGTTCACAATATTTTTTAATTATTAAATTCTTATCATCAACAAGGCTAATATTATTAATGTTAACATTTTTAAGCAGGTTTAATTCAATTAATGAATACAATCCGAAAATGGGTCGAACCTTTTATTTTACTATTAAAAACTCTGTATTTATTATGTTGTTATTTGTTGATAGTAACACTTTTCAATGTTTGTGCGTTGAATTATATAATCAATTAAACAAGTTGTAATATTGTTCCGTGTGTTCAATTTCTATACCCTAGTATATACTCACATGTAGAGTTTAGAACTGTAACTTTCCTGACACTTTTAATATTTTTTTCCCAATGGGTATTATTTGTGTACCCCAAATGCTTCTAGAACAGCCATTCCCAAAGTGGGCGATAACGTCCCCTTGTGGGCGCTGCAGGCCTAAAGGGTGGCGGTAGGAGACCCAGAAAAAAAATGGGGGCGTTGTGTAGAGGCCTGGGGGGTGATTTGTAATTTCATTTAGCTAGGAGGCATCTTAGACAACGACTGCATGAGCTCTCGACTCAGTAGACAAAATAAGTTTGGTGTTCTAGAACAATCGTTATCTCAGACCAGTAAGGATTATCATCATTGACAAGTTCCTTAAGATCACTTAGACAAACTACATTAACTAGTTCTTATTTTCAACCCAAAGTGTCTCAGACCACTCTCTATTTTTATTATTATTATTATGGAGTGAATAACAACCTTTTAGTTATAAATCATGCATATGGTTATAATTTGAACACTTGTCATCATCAACACAATGTACCTTTTTTTTATTTTTACAACCAACCTCAAAATAATTAAAATTCTTACAAAAATTACAAATTTTTCCAAAAACAGGACAATAATTTTTCAATGTTTAGTGTTACATTTTTTACGTAAATGTATATTGTTATTAAATTTGTAATTTTTCTTTTGAACATTTAATTTATTGTAATACTTAGCTTTATACTGTTGATCGGAGCTCTGCGCTTATGACTTATTTATGCTTATTCTTAATAATATTAATTTCAGTACATTACTCTGGTTTTTGACATAACTTTTGGGTGTTGCTTGGATAATTCCGACGATCTACAAACATCCACAGCTCGATCCAATGTTAAATCCTTAATTTCAAGTAATTTTTGTTGCAACTGTTTGTCCTGAACTCCAATTACGATACGGTCTCTAATCATTCTGTCTTCGTGTTTTTCAAAATTGCATTTTTTGGCTAACTCTAATTTCAGCAAAGAATAAATCAAGTGTCTCGCCTTCCGTTTGTACACGTTTGTTAAAGTTATAGCTGTTAATTATTTCATTTTGCTTAGGTTCAAAATATTGGTCAAAAATGTTAATAATATCTTTGTACTTGGCTGCATCATCTTTTTTTAGAATATTAAAATATAATTCCTGCGCCTGCGATCCAATGCTAATGGCGGCTTTCCTAAGTTCAGAAAACCTATTATATCCCGATGCTGTTAAAAAGATCTTAAATGACTGCTTCAACAATTGCCACTGAGGAAGCAAATTTTAAGTGGCATCGGCATTCGGAATGTAAAGAATTCCATATTTGATGACGCGTCTTGTGTAGCCATGTCCACTATCAAAATCACTAGACTTTTTAAACACCAATTATTTCTTCTAGGTTCTTTTGTTTGACTGCACCATGTATTAATGTTTATTTTAATTAAAACTATTATAAGTCTTGTTTTATATTATTTATTATATTTAGTTTAGGAGTACACAGATACTGTTACAATGTTAGAAATGCTAGAAATTTAACAGAAAGTTGCTAGATTGGGTAATTTTTTCTCCCTAAAAAGTAGCTAGAAGTAGCTAAATGTCCCAATGAAAATAAAAACCATTCTAATGTGATTACTGTAGATCACACTGCGATCTTCTGATAAAGGCTTTGATATTTATTGCATTTAAAATGTAATATTAACTAAATAAAACACTGTAGCTAATAAATTAGCTATAAACTTTATTAAAATTTTATTTTAAATTACTCAAACAAACTTTTGTCGCCATACATTATTCTATTTATACTATAACTACTTAATTAACAAATTAAAATAAGACAATATTCTGAATACTGAATATTTTATTCAATTAGGTACGAGAGAAAGAAGGTAGAGAGGTAGAAGGTTGGGAACACTGGGAAGACAAAGATAAATCTTGTTCAGCTGCACTTGATTTTGAATATTTTTCCATAGTACCCATTTTTTCAAATACGGATTTAGGAAGGACGTAGTTGTGACAGCATTGGCCGCTTTTCCTGAGCGAATCTCTTATGCATAGGATAGAATTAAGAGTTATTAAACTCATGCTACTCCTCTGTTGATTTTTTACCAAATTCATTTGGGAGAATAATCTTTCTATCTCAGCATTTGAATGCGTAAGTGAAAGACATGCTATAGCGAGTTCACTTATGTCTTCAAGTATATTATCTCCAGAAGCATTTCTATACTTTTAACTTCCACCCAAAACGGTATAATTTCTTGCGATACCCATTCGAACGAATGAAGAATATGCCACTGCTGCATTATTTTATCTATTTTTTCTGGTGTGAATCCCAAAATTTCAGCAAGATTCATAATATCTTCATTTTGATGGGTTTTACTGCCTCTTCAGGACTTAGTAACTGCATAGATTTTAATTGTTTGTAGTTATCTGGAAGTCTTGGTTGTAGTTCGGTAACCAGGCGCTTTAAAATTGTCACGCAGTGTTGTCTTATTGCATTTGAAGTCCCAGAATCAAACGAGTGTTTAGTTATTTCTGTTTCAAATATATAACCAAGAAACGGCCTAGGGTGTAAATCTATATCAGCTATGGGATCCAATCAATGCAATTATGCAATCGTGTTGGTATTAAAATTCTCTCGCTTACTGATTGTATAAGTGTTTTTAGAGTGTTCAGCAGTTTTAATGGGTTAGAATCGTCGCTCTCAAATGCCTTTATTGCCATCTGAACATCATTCAAAATGCTTCTTAAAAATATCAAATATTAATAGTTTTGGTTATCCTCAAGCATACTGTATATACTGTAAGTTCAGCAGAGTAACAATTTTCATTTCCTCTTACCAAGTTAAAATGCAATTTCAACTCTTCCCATTGCGATAAAATCTTTGTAACTGCTGGCTCTATCGACAACCAACGAGTATCACACACCTTTGTAATTTTTAAAGGTGCTTCTCCACAGTTAATAAGCTCATAATTTTTTTTATATTCATCTCTCCTATTGGGAGAAACAGAAAACCACTTATAAATTTCCCTAACTAAAAATTCAATATTTCTTGACAGGGAATTTTCAGACGCATGAGTCACTGCAAGCTGTAACGAGTGACAGACACAGCGTATCAGTATCAAATGTTGGAGACCATAGTCACGTTTTAATATAGCATGTACGCCGTTGTCGATCCTTGTCATAACTGATGCGTTGTCTGTGCCTATTCCAATCATTTGATTAATATTTAACTTATGATTCTCCAAACAAGCAACTAAACCATCCACAATGCCTTTTGCATCTGCCCTTTCAATAGACATCAGCTCCAAAAAGGAGCCAACTATGTTTTCTTGGGTATTGCTATAATACCTAATTACAAGGCCAAGATGTTTACTGACGCTCACGTTTGTGGACTCATCTAGTAAAATACTGAACTTCTGGTTTCCAATATTGTCCAAAAGTTCCTGGCGAAAGTGTGAGGCTAACATGTTTTTCATTATTTCTGTGTATTTCGTTCGATGTAATTTTAACCCATCGGTGGCTTTAGAATCTTTGAAGCACTTGCTGCATAGCTCGTCTAAGTGGTCCACACTCATAGTAGAACAATGCTCTGCGACAAATAACGTCAAACACCTTCAGCTTCATCAGAAGGCCTGCTTGAACTTTCTTTGGCAATAACTTTGAATGGAATTTCTTTATTACCTGTAAATAAAGATAATTATTATAATTAATTTTTATAGAATTGGAAACTGACGAGAAACTGATGAGAATAATACGAATATTATTCCCAACTTGTGATCAGTATCACAAAATGATCAGTATCACATGTATTTTGTGTTTCAAAATCCCTAAAATTTCAGTGGTATCAAAAATTACTCTAAAGATTGTAATGTCGCCATGTGCTGGTATCACTACGCTAATGTTGTAGTGCAACCTGCCAAAGTGTTTTTGGCCACAGAGCGCTCCGTACAAATGTGATCGAACGCTCCTTCTGGTTTGTTCTGTATTCTGAGGGTTTCAACGTCCGTCTCTCGCTCAACCTGAAGGTCTTAAGGTTCAAAACCGGATCGCACTAATGCATGAATTTTCAAAAATAAAATATATCGAACTATATCACCTACTTGTTTTGAGTTCCACTTTTTGCTTATATTTTTTCGTCTGGGCATGATTCTTAATATCAAACAGCTTGGGAAGTATTTCCATTTAACAATATGTACAAAATGCTTTAGTTGAATCTCCACTTACTGGAGTGGCTGGTTTTAATCAACCTTTCTCTCATCCACATTTTCCCACTCCGATCTATACTTCTGTCTTTTTTTTTAACGGTAAATCCATTTTCACAGTGAATATTATTTACTTAAACACAAAAGAAACAAACTGTTTTATTCCGACCAACCAACCGAGTCTACCGATGATGATCAATGGTATGAGAGAAAATAAAAAGAAACTAACAAAGATGTAGTCTAGTATAATAGTAGTTTAGGGGAATCCCCAAAGTAATTCCGCACGGATTTCAAACGAGTAAGCGAGTCGTATGAAACGTTATCTCGCTCACTTTTGTAGCTGTTTATTGCTAATACTATTTTATTTGTCGGGGATTCCGCCACCATCACTTTATTTTTATTTTTTTTACTGCTGTACTTACAAAAACATCTCAAAACCAATAGTTGCCAAAAGTTTAGCTATAAGTTTAAAAAATTGGTAACTGCCTGACATCAAAATATTGCTAAATCTAGCTATAAAGTAGCTAAGTTGGCAGCACTGTACAGAGTAGATTAATCAATAGACAATGGTTCCACAAATTATATTAAAAGAGCTTAGACCCGTTTACACATATACACTACAAAAAGAATATCAATGAAATACCAAGTAAATACCAACGTACCTTTCTAAATCTAATTCGTTCTGTTTAAGCCTTTTTCTTCATTGTTATTGACATTTTGAAGCACACAAGCTGAATTAAAAATATTTAAATTCATCAAATTATCATAGAAATGTTGCTAACTCAAAAACAAAACGAACACTACGTAAACAAGATGGCGTCGTGTCATAGCGGAATGCTTGACCATGATTGGTTGGTCTATGGAGATTGGACAAAGAAGAACCGAGATTGATATTTGGATGCGTGAAGTTGAGCAATATAAGAAATTTGACCTTACAAGCACTAAAAATAATTTTGTATGGGAGATTGGACATTTTATTTTTGATAATAGCGCAAGTTAAATCGAAACTAAAATTTAAAAAAATGTATTGTATAGTGCGTAATCGGTTTTCCTACAGTTTGGAATCAAAAAGTCGTGTTTGGTAAAATTGGTCGGTTGGCCATTCAAGCACTAATCTCATTACTATTAGACATACTCTCTATATTTTTATCAGTTAATTGGTTTGTGATTCTACTGTTAAAAATGGAATCAATAGCGTTGTGCTGAATACATTTATTCTCTTGACTAATAGGGCATTATAATACAATGGTGCAATTACTCTTGAACTTTCTTTATTTTTAGAAAAACCTGACACATTTCAAATGTACATCTCTCGCCTTTATTATTCTTCCAATTTGTATTGGATCGCCCAATTTATATCCTTTTGAGTTCTCACAACAACCAATCATAATGTACGGTTTTGACTTTGCATCAAGTTTTTGGCGATATATTTCTGGAGTTAATACATATGCTTTACAACGAAATACCCTAAGATCACTGATATCAACTATTTTGTGCTAGTCCACATTTCTTCTGGAGTAGCATTTTTTATTGCCGCAGTTGGACTCACATTTTTTAAATATACAGCAGTTACAACAGCTTCTCCCCAATAACGCTGATCTAATCCAGAATCCTGCAATATTGCTCGTGTTTTTTCAATAATTGTCCTATTTAACCGTTCAGAGACACCATTTTGTGGTGGTGAGTAAAGTATTGTTATTTCATGAATAATCCCAATTTTAGTAAAATAATTATGTAATGTTCTATTACAATATTTAGAACCATTGTCTTTTCATTCTTTTTATTTTTAAACCAGTTTGATTTTCAGTAAAAAATTTTAATTCCACAAGTTTTTCAAATAGCTCACTGGTTTTGTAGTTTTAAAAAAAAATTTAATGTTTTCCATGTGTAATCATCTGTGAAAGTTAGTACATAACGTGCATTAGATATTAGGTACTGGCATATAGGACCACAAAGATCAGGATATATTAATTCCAATTTTTTATTTGTTCTTTTTGACTTGCTTCTAGGATTTTTGTTTCCTCTCAATGCATGACATGCAAGATTTTAATGGTGACTTATTAAAATAATACCATTAGCCATACCATTACGAAGAACTGACATACCTTTGTAACTTAAATGTGCTAACCTTTTGTGTCAAAGGCTAACATCATCTGTACATAATAGTCTCTGACAATTCACACTGAGCAGCAGCAACATTATCAGAACAGGTGTGCTCCGGACTATACTGATGCTGATTGAGCTTATACACTGCTTTTATTAGATACTGAAATACTACAAGAGCCATTTATTAATTACGTGATTATTTAAATATGCTGTACACTCTTTATTATCAAAAACTACTGTATAACCATTTGTTTAATTTTACTAACTGATAACAAATTTGCCGTAATATTTGGTACATAAATTACATCAGAGACTGTTTTCTTTAAGTTACCTGCAAGTGACATGGACATTGCCATGACCACAACCACTGATTTTATCATTGTTTGCTACCGTTATAACAGTACTTATAGGCTGGAAAATGTGTAACTAGTCCTTACGCATAGACATATGTGATGTACACCCTGAGTCTACTAACCAGTCAGAACTTCCACTTGGTTGGTTGGTTGGTGGACACTTTGGCCGTATGTGACCCTTTTTATTACAATGACGACCTATAGGCGTGACTGTCTTTCTATAATTTGTAGTCTTCTTACACAAGAATGCATCATTTTTATAATTGTTTAACTCATTACGCCTGTAATCACCTTGCATTAGACGTTGCTTAACATATTCTGATGTGAGTTGAGATTGTGTCGCCTCTATGCCCGTGACAAGAGGGTCATATTCTTCAAGTAAGCCGATAACCATAACCTCTGCTAATTCAGCATCATTGATTTTAAACGACATTTCATTTACTTGTTGTGTTATCGAAATAATTTTAGTTAAGTAGAGCTCCATACTTTTAAAATCATTATAGTTAATTTTTGATAGTTGTCTCTTTAAAAATAGACGTCTACTAATACCAGAGTTTTGATATGCCGATTCTAAATTGTCTCAAGCTTTTTTTGCCGTTTTG